>CM066730.1:28120022-28855022 GCA_033961575.1 Aselliscus stoliczkanus | reverse complement strand
CCCGACCTGCCCAAAATTCCTGCAGTTACAAATATTCCATATGCCCAAGTGCCATATTTTGGGCTGGCTCACCTGAACCCTGCCATTATGTGCAAACATAAGCCTGTGTGTATGTGACTGGCACAGGAAAGGAGGAACATTAATGAGACGGCCAGGGAGAGGGAAGAAGGCAAGATGCCCTTTGGCAGCAACGTGAGGGGTCTTAGAGAAGATGCAGGCTTAGGGCTCACGGCTGGAACCCCACTCAGCCCACCTGGGGCCACGGCGAGGGGCCGGGGCAGAGCCCAGGGCCTGGGGGCCAGGGTGCGGCCAGGCTTTCCAGGTTTGGTCTTTACTGGGGACTTGAAAACGTAGGAGTGGGAAGTAAAAGGTAGGGAACAGAAAGCAAACAAGTGGCCCAGAGGGTCCATTAGTGAACCAGGACCTCAGCAGGCGCCCTTATCCGGGGATCAGGCAGCAGGCTTTGAAGTGGGGCTCCGCCATCAGAGCCTCAGTCAGCACTTGCATTACAAAAGCGAAGAAAGCATCCAGGACTCTGGCAGGGTGTCGCGGAAACAGCGACTTTCTCGGTCTCCTGTGAAGCCTAAGCGGTAGGTATCAGACCTGTCTGTCCCTCCATTTGCTACGTGGTGGGACGGCCATGTGGGGAGCAGCTGGGAGAAGCGACACCCCTGTGTGAGCCCAAGCCAGTGGGACCTCGCGCGCCTCCATCCAGGGCCGCGCCCTCGCCTCCTGGAGGCCTGTCCGGGCGACGCCAAGTCCTGAGCAGCGTCTCCTGGTACCTGGGAAGGCCTCAAGTGCGGGAAGCCCACAGGGGACACGGTCCCTCTCCTCCTAGGAATGGCCTCGCTGAAGCGACCCACCGCCGGGACCTCAGAATCCAGGCCGTGCACTGGACCCTGGAGGTAAGAGGCCTGTGGAGAAAGGGGGCTGGGGGCACTGTGGCGTCCCCAGACGGGGTCCAGCTAACCAGGACTGCAGCGGGCAGGGCCTGTAACAAAAGACCGATAGACAACAGAAAAATAAACTGATGGTGATCTTCAGGCGGAGACGCCCAGGGGGATGAGTCCCTGTGGGTCAGGGGCTTAGGACTCAGGTGTGCCCCCATCAGCTCAATCAGCGGGAGGCTGGGAGCCACCCTCAGAGGGCCCCCCAGCCCTGAGCGCTGACCCACGCCGGGCAGGTGGAAGGCGCAGGACAGAAAAGGCCTGGGGCTAAGCGCACAGAGGACACTGTCAGGGCCTCGGGGACGCAGGGCCGGGGAGGGGCGGCGCGGCAGCCACTCGGGGCCGCTGTCGGTCCCTTCGCTGCTGCTGTGGCTCTCAGCCTGTTTTCTTAAAGTGGCCTGAAAAGCGGAAGCTGGCCAAGGCTCCTCCGTAACACGGATTTACTGGGTACCAGACACCAAGTTCAAATCGCAGCTGCTGAAAAGCAACTATTACCCTGAAAAGAGATATTCAGATGAGAACCAGTGTCGGTGACAGCAGGTAGTAGCTTCACGTCTTTGTAACGTGGGCCAGCTCCTAAAAACTCTGCCATCCTAGTGCAATTGACACTTTTCTCACAGAATTGAGGTTCGTTCCTAGGGATGGAATTTTGGCTGAAAGATGATAAATACGTATGGATTTTGGAAATGTTTTTAGACCCATTTCCAAGTTTTGCTATTCATTTCTACTGCACACAAGTGTGCTTTTCTGGAAACATCCATTCCAGTCAGTGTGAGGTCACCCTTTCAGGGGCAATTGAACATGGGAAATAGAGCGAAGCTCAGAGGGGAGGGGGAAACACAGGCCAAACGGGCGGGACATGCACCTGCGATAGTCGCTGTGGGACACGCACCTGAGGCTGAGAGCGTGGGCTCGGCCTGGGCGAGGCCGGGGGCCGCGTGGGGCCTGGGCGGCAGAGCTGGCGCCTGGCCGGAGCATCACACGCAGGTGTCTGTGCTGTCACCGCAGGGAAGGCCCCTCTCAACACGCCGTGCCTGCTTCATGTTAGCCACAACCGAGGATATAAGGTGCACAGTTCTCCTATCACACTTTTTCATATCAGAGTCTCCGAATTCACTGAGTTATAACAAGGAGGTTCAGAAACATGGCCTTTAGAAGAGACAAACGTGTGGAGTCTGCACGGTGCTGCCACCATCGCAACGGGGCACCTGTGTGTGAAGGACTGGCCTGCCTGTCAGCTCACCAACAGAGGCGTGCCCACACTTACTTAGATCCTAGTATGTCACATTTCCCACTGGAAATTACTAGGGGATCAATGGCTGTGTCCCCCCAAATTTCATATGTTGAAACCAGCCCTTCAATGTGATAGGGAGTGGAGCCTTTCAAGGTGGTGGGATTAGTGCCCCATTAGGGGAGACGTGAGAACTCACGGAGCAGGTCTCTGTCAGCGCCAACCCCCTCCCTGTGAGGACACGCTGAGGACACCCTCTGCGGGCCAGAAGTGGCCCCCACTGGCCACAGAGTCAGCGGGCCCGGGACCTTGCCCTCGGCCCCCAGAACGGTGAGGCAGACATTTCTGTGTCTCCAGCCCCGGCCTGCGGGGTCCTCATAGAGCGGCCCAGGCTGACGAGGGCAGACATATTCATGTCAGGATAAAAAGTGTGGGCTTCCTCCAAGCTTGCACAATGACCGTTTGTCTTTGGTTTTGAGCGTCGGTAGGAATTTCACATGTAAAATGTCTATGAGGAAAGTCTCCGAAGTTCTGGGAAGAACAGCCTGAAAATGACCGCAGGCTTTTTGTGATGACGGGCTTTGGGCAGCGCCCGAGCCTCGCGTGTGACCGTGCTCAGATGGCCATGCCTGTCGCTGGGGTTGTGTTGGGATATGGGAAGAGATGGGCAGTGAGTGCTAATCCACTTGGGTTTTTAAAAACCATTTAACAGAAGTGTGTTCCTGACCACAGAGGCATTGAAGACAGGATGAGGATGCTAGATTAGCAACAGAAGTTTCTAGAAAATAAGACGCTAACTTTCATGGGTGCCCTCCGCGCCCTTGGAGCTGTATCTGCCGGCACCAACGTCCCCGGCTGCCTTCACTGTCTCCCCTGCGGTCTCTGCAAAGCTTGCTTCCTGGCCCGCCTTTGTTTTGTTTCCACTCCTTTCAGCATCACAACCGGGCTAGTCAGTTTCCACGGAAAGAGCTGGGCTCCGGCTTGTTCATCCACCTGCTGGACTCTCGCACTTCCACTCAGATGCTCCTGCCACGCTTGGTGACTGACGTGCTGTCGTTTCGATATTGTTGCCAAAAATACTTCCCGGGGCCCCGTGAGTGTTGATTCAAACGAGTGCTTAAATACTTTAGGCTTCCCTGCAAACTACGGAAGATTAGCCGCGTCACATTTTAAGGTTATCGCATCCCTGCAGAGTGAAGGGAGAAGCCCTCCACTTTCTCCCTCTAAAAAGTCCTTCTTAGCCTGGGTTTGCACCCCAGCCTGTCCCACTCTCATCAACGCTCCGGTTCCGGGCGTCAGCCCATGTGCCGTGGCCACGTCTGTCATCTTTGCTTCTCCGCCGCAGCAGTGCCCCCACCCCTTGTCCGGGATGCACCCACTTCCCCTGCTGCAGAGCCATGTTCATGTCCCGAGACGCTTTCCCCAAAACCCAGCTGCTGCTTGAGGAGCTGGGGCTCCGGGCCCTCGGTCGGCACATCCTGCGCGCGTCTCAGAGTACAGCCATAGGGCCGGTGGCGACAAACACTGGACGACCGTGCGTTAGGCCCCCAGGCCCACGTTCACGCTAGCTCTGCGTGGCCCCACAGGAAGCCTCAGGCGACGGGCTGGAGGCCAGGCCCCAGCTGTGTGCCGCCAGCCCGGGGCTGGTACCTGCCACTCGCCCATTCGCTCTGGGTGGAGCAGGAAGCCGGCATCTTCTCCTCTGAATATGCCCTTTGGCTCAGGGATTATTTTGAGCTGAATAGTTTGAGGAACAGCAGACACAGCAGAAGCTTTAGAGACAGGGCACGCATTGTCCTTTTGTAAGGGAACTTTATGCTGACGAGGAAAACTCTCCCCTTGTGAGGTGTCCCCCGCTGAGCTGGAAGGGAAGGCCCCAGGATTCTTAGCAATCTGCCGGACAGCGCAGCCGTCTGCCAGGCTGCGGGTGGCACAGGTGGAGACCATGGCCTTGGAGGGGCCCCTAAACAGGGCAGTGGGCGCCAAGATGGCCTGGGTGGCGGTCACCCAGGACGCTTGTCCAGAGAAGCACTTCGCAGCGGCAGTGAGTTGTTCGCTGCTCCATGCGGACTACGGCCCCGGCCGCTGTGATCACTTGCTAGCCAAGCTGCTTATCCATAAGGCTGTGTTTTCCTTAAACTGTGGGTTCCCGGGGCTGAGGCCCCGCTGCCTGGCTCCCGCCAGACGCCGAGGGATTGCGGCGCCCCCCATGCTGCGGACCCGCCGCTTCCCTGCCAGCGGGGGCCCCACGCGGGCTCCCGGGTCGGGCTCAGGCTTCCTGCAGCCGCTAAGAAGGCCAGAGGCACCGCTGCCCCAGCCGCGCGTGGGGTGTGGGGTGGGCTCGGGCCACTGGGAGCCGGGGTGGCCTGTCATCTGGGCCCGGAAAGCCCTTGTGATCTGAGAGAAAACAGGACCTCCAAGGAAAGGGCTTTCTAAGCTTTCTCGCTCTGCTGGTGACGCATTGCACGAGGGGACGGTGGCCAGGTGGATGGCAGGGAAGCGCCGCTCTCGCGGCTGGTGACACATTCTGGAAGTTCCAGTTTATGTGGACACACTGCGGGCAGCAACCTGTCTCCTGGGACCCGCGGGCGCCTCCTGGTGGCTCCCGGGATGGAGCCCAACATCTCATCCTGCATTTAAACCCTCACCTCACTATGCTGCTGCTTATTTTTTTTTTTTTAATTTTTATTGGGTAACAGTGTGTTTTTTCCAGGACCCGTCAGCCCCAAGTCAAGTTGTTGTCCTTCAAGCTAGTTGTGGAGGGCGCGGCTCAGCTCCAAGTCTAGTCATCGTTTACAACCTACTTGTGGGGTGCTGCAGCCCACCGTCCCATGTGGGAGTCGAACCAGCAACCTTGCTGTTAAGAGCACACGCTCTAACCAACTGAGCTCACTGGCCGCCCCCACTTCTTTCTTTTCTTTTTTCTGTATTTTAATTTTAAGCTAATGGTAAGCAGGAACTCGCTGTGAAGCAGGCTCCGTTTCAGCACTTTCCTACCTTGCCCCGTGTGACAGCCAACAAGGCAGACAAGCCCTTCGCACGCACTCTAGGCCAGTTTCAGAGCTTACCGCATCCCTGATACGCCATCGCGTTCCCAGAGCCCCAGGCCTCTCCGAGCTCAGAACAGCGCTTTACCTGGAAATAGACTTGTCGAAGGTGTAGTCAAGTTAAGACAAGGTCATAGGGTGAGTCAAAGCCGGTCCGGGCCTGGAGAGAAAAACACCGTGTGAGGACAGACGCGGGGATGACCTGTGGCATTGGGGGCAGAAGTTGGAGTAGCACGTCTACAAGCCCAGGGACTCCGAGGACCGTCTGCTGTCAGCAGACGCTGGAGAGGCAGCGGGGACAGCTCTCCCTCGGAGCCTCAGGAAGGGCTCGCCCCTGCAGGCATCTCGGTCTCCGGCCTGCAGCACCCCCTGGACACTGGCACACGGTCATCCGCGCCAGCTGGCCCTGACCAGGCGCTGCCCCTGCTCCTGTGTGCGGGGGCAGGCCGAGCCGAGAGGCAGGACCGGTGTGGAAGCGGAGCCTGGGGCACAGCCAAGTCCTGGGGCTGACTCACCGTCTGGGAATGGCCACCCAGCCCCCGGGGCTTCTCCCGCCAGAGGTGCGCTCACTCCCCCCGTGTTTGCGGGGGTCCGCTGTGCAGACGCCTCACAGCTTTCTCCTTTAATCCTTACAACAGCTGTGAGTAGGGCTGGCCTCTCGTGTTGTAGATGGGGAAACAGAGGCCCAGAGAGAAGAAGACAGCCGCCCAGTGTCACGGAACTGGTGAGGCTGTCTCAGTTCTGGCTGTGTTCCAAAGCCCACCTTCTTTTCTGTAAAAATCCCTGAGCAGTGTTCAGTGGAGTAGAGAGAGAGAGACAGACAGACAGGCAAGCAGGTGACATGACCCTGCAAGGGGGGAGGTAGCTGGAAACACAGAGGGGCACGAAGGGCGCAGCTGCACTTGTTGGTTCGGTGTCCTCAGTGGATGGAGGGGGCCCTCGGGACAGGGCAGCTGATCAAGCCTGGCGAGCAGCTGGTCATCAGCCCGGTTCCCCAGGACAGTCGGTGGCCTGACTGCCAAACTATCCACCCCAGGCTGGGGCCAGCTGGACTGTCCCCCTTTGGCTGCTGGCGGTACAGGAGGGGCAGAGAACCCAGCATTCCTGGGGCCCCGGCAGCCCCGTGCGGTTCTCCGCAGTGTCCGCAGCCCGGGACAGGTCTGGGAGGGTCCGCACCGATGCCCACTGCGAACCGGGGAGCAGAAGGCCAGAGTCCGGCACCCATCACCGGGCCTTTCCCCTCCTTCCATCCTTCCCGCAATTCAGCTTCAAGTCCCTGGGCAAGTGACTCCGATTCCCTAAGCATTGGGTTTGGGGTTTCGATCTGCAAAGTGGGGCAGGACACTCACTGAGGGGATCGTGAGGCTCAGATACTGTCTGCAGGGCCCGTGGCCTGGAGCACCCTCCAGCAGCAACGGCCATGGTCTTTGGTGATCTCCTATGGCCAGCACCCCACAGAGCTCAGAACAGGATGCACAGAAAACTGGACTGAGGGTGGGATAGCACCCCTTCACTCATTAACTTCGCTTCTTCGTATAGATAGCTAAACAGCGAAAGGTCATCAGGTCAGCCTGATAGGCATGTTTGCTAAGCACACAAACAGGGTTTGGGGCAGACAATGGTCATTTGGACAGTGGTCATCAGGCAGACATGGGGACTAGGGCTTTGATACCCTCAAATGATTGAGGAGAAGGTGAGGATCTTGACGTGTGAGGGCTCCCTGGGCCTCTCCAGGCAGAATCAGGAAACAATGAGCCAACATGGGAAGCATATTCAGCACCATGTAAGTGCCCCATCACTAAATGTAATTCTTTCAGGAATGAGTCATTACAAAGCTGGCCCCTAACCGCCACCACCCATCCTGATGCAGTGCTCTGCACATGACTGTCTGCCACGCAGGGGTCTTCAGAAGAAACTATAATAGCATAATGGATGGATGGATGGATGGATGGATGGATGGATGGATGGATGGATGGAAGGAAGGATGGATGGATGGATGGATGGATGGATGGATGGATGGATGGATGGAAGGAAGGATGGATGGATGATGGATGGATGGATGGATGGATGGATGGATGGATGGATGGATGGATAGACAGGGGATGGTGAATGGAGAATGCCGAGTAGATAGAGGATGGATGGTTGTGGTGGATAGTGGATGGTGGATGAAGAGTGGATGGAAGATGGAGCATGGAGGAAGGTGAGTGGAAGATGGTGGATGGACGGAGGAAGGTGGATGGAGGGGGGATGGTGGTGGTGGATGGAGGATGGATGGTTGATGAATGTGTGCAAGGAAGGAGGAAGGTAGGAAGATAGAACGGGAGGAAGGATAAAGGAAGGAAGGATGGGTGGAAGGAGACAGAGGCTTAAATACTGGGGTGGCTGTCGAGTCCACTGTCTGTAGAGCAGGCCGGTATACTGGAATCTCAGGCAGCACTTATGCTGCAGTTGCGGTTGAATTTCTTGTCTGGGAAAATTCAGGTTTCCCTTTTCAGTATTTAAAATGATAGAATGATATCTACCCACATTATGGAGGGAAGTAATCTCTTCTCAAATTGTCTGATGGAGACATTCACCAATGTTCATCTCATGTACCTGCCGCAGCCCCTGGATTAGTCTTGGATTCATCACGGTGCAATGGCCCCGGCAGACGGACCTTTGAGGTCCCGTCGGAGCCGCTCGGCAGACGGATGGCTGTTTGTGCTGGTCGGAGCCCCCACCGCGCTTCCTGGGGCGCCGTCCTCGGGGTGTCCCCTGGGATGTGTCCTCGGCCCCTCGCAGTGGAGGGGTCTGGGATGTCCCGGCGGGCCTGACAGCATCACAGCTGTGACATGGCGTCTGTGTGCCGCGGGAGGGCGGGCCCCAGATGCATGTAAAGCCTTAGAATGCGACTGAAAGCAGAAGTGCAAGCCGGCGTCTGTGCTCTTCCCGGAGCCTGTGCCGTATCTTCTGCTGGGTTCCCGCCGGCCCCGGGGGGCGGGGTCCGGGTCTGCGGCCTGTGCGTCGGGGGGGGGGCAGGGCGCGCCCGGCACCCGGGGCCCTGCCCAGGACGGGGGCCCTGACGGCGCCCGGGGTCGGCGGCGGGCGGGAGGCGGGCGGCGGGGGCCCGGCGCGGGGGCGGGGGCTGTGCGCGCCTCGGGGCCGCGGGGGGCGCCGCCTGGAGCCTGGGCCCCGCCCCCCGAGACCCCCGCGCCCCGCCCCCGCCCCGCCCCCGAGGCCCCGCCCCGCCCCGAGGCCCCGCCTCCCGCCCCGGGCCCCGCCCCCGAGGCCCCGCGCACCGCCCCCGAGGCCCCCGCGCCCCGCCCCCGCCCCCGAGGCTCCCGCCCGCGCCCGCGCCCCCCGAGCCCCCCGGGCCCCCCGCCCCGCCCCGCGCCCGGGGGCGGGCCGCGCATGTGCGCAGCGGGCGGCGCGGGGCGAGGCGCAGAGCGGAGCCGGCAGCGCCGCCGAGGCCATGGCCCTGCGCCCCGCGCGCCCGGGGCCGCTGTGGCTCGCGCTGTGCTGCGCGTGGGGCGCGCTGGCCGCCGGCTGCCCGAGCCGCTGCCTGTGCTTCCGCAGCACCGTGCGCTGCATGCATCTGCGGCTGGAGGCCGTGCCCGCCGTGGCGCCGCAGACGTCCGTCCTGTGAGTGCGGGGCCGGGCGGGGGGCCGGGCGGGGGCCTCGGGGGCCGTGTCCGCCCCGCTCCTGGCGCCGAGCGCCGCCCCGGGGCCGCCTTTGTTCGCGTCTCGGGGTCCCCCGCGGGGCCCCGAACCGGCCTCCATCCCGGGCCTCGGGGCGGAGCCGCCGCAGCTGCGGGGCCGAGAGCGAGCCGCCGGGCCCCGCTCCGCAGACAGTGCGGCCCCCGCGGCGCGCCCCGGGCCGGGCCCGCCCGTCACACCCGCGTGTCTGAGCCGCGCGCCGCGCGCCGCCCTCGGACCCTAATTCTCTTTCTCCCGAGGGCGGCGCCACGGGCCCCCTCTGTGGGACCCGAACCGGGGCCGCTGCGTCCCAGGCCCGCGCCCCGCCGGCCCCCAGTGACTGAGGACAGCACTGAGCCGAGGCACGGGGGCCGCGGAGCCAAAACGGGCCCCGCACAGAGCCGAGCGTGGCCCCGCCAGCGACAAGGCAGCGAACACGCCACTCGCGGGGCTGCCCCGCCACCCTCCTGGGTCTCTGCGGCTCCCAGAAGGTCCCGCAGCGCCCACTCCGCGCCACAGGAAGGCTGACGCCACGGGACCGAGTCCCGGGAGAGCGGAGCAGACCGCCGCGAAGTGACCACACCCACGTCACAACCGCGCAAACCCAGCCCCAGGGGGGGACATGCCCACCGCCGCCCGTGGGCACACCTGCGCCGGGCACGCTGAGACCCGGCGTGACAAGCGCGGGCTGCGGGCGCTTCTGTGGTCCGGCCCGTGGGAGGCACAAGCGGAGAAGCGGCGGCGGTGGGCACGAGGTGCGGCGAGCGGACAGCCCGAAAGGGCGCCTCGCGGGAGACGCGGGGAGTGGGGGACGAGGTGGCCACCCCTGGGGACATCCCGGTGACGTGGTCTCTGCGAGGATGCAGTCACGTTGCGAATTCCACGCATGCAGAAATATTTAATTCACTTTCAGCTTTTCTCCCAGGTCTCTGCTTTCATGATATGCTCCTATTTTCTATGAAAAATTATTTGGTAGAAATTAGAGACTTAAAGTGGCCCCCCCACTTCGTGGGGCCATCTAACCATCACATCATCCCTTTGCTTTTGCTCCCCCCCGCCCCCCACACATAAGACGGTTGAATCCAGTCTCTGGAAAGGTCTGCGACCTGCCTCCCTTACGGTTTCAGGGCGTTGTCCGAGCCTGGCCTGACACGGGACTGTTGTGATTTGAGGCTGGGCTTCAGAAAACAGTGATCTGAGATCACCTTGGGATTGAGGTTTGCTGGGACCCTGAGTCACACCAACTGGAAAGCACAGCGTGTCCTGGAAGTGGGGCGCCCAGCGCCTGGAGTCCTCGCTGGCCCAGCCGCCTGCCCGGAGCATCACGCGTGTGCAGCCGGCTCAGGAGCCTGCACTTTGAACATCATACTCTGTTACCGCTGCGGTGGAAGTTGTCACCTTGAGTCAGAGGCTACTATTCAAACCGCCCTGCCTTCCTCTTTTTGTCGGCCCTCACTGGGTTCCTGGTCCGCTGCCCCCCCGACCCCGACTCCCTTTCTGTTCCCCGCAGTGTCCACTGTGAGGTCATGGGAAAGAGCTCTTCAAAACTGACACGCACCCCACGGTGCAGGCCGTTCCAAAGCCGCAGAGCTCTCCCAGACTGCCGGCCACGTGACAGGAAACCCTGGTGGGGGGGGGGAAGCCCGGGGGTGTGGGCCGGGGCAGCCTGGAGACTGGCCCCAAAGCCGTGGGGGGCCAGGGAGAGGCCCCCTCCCCTGGGGGCACTGTCTGCCAGCCACAGAGCTCTGCCAGCGCGCCTCACTTTTCTGGCACCCACTGTGTTTGGGCCACATCTGACTCCCGCCTCACGGAATACCTGGCGTGTGGGCCACATGGGTCTTGGCACATGGACACCTGTCATCAGGCCCATGTCCACACGTGCAAAAGGCCCCAGTGTTCCCGCTTCGTCCCCGGAGCCTGGCGCCCGGAATCCCAGCTTCCCTGCTCACCGGTGCCGAGCTTGGCTGTCGGCTGAATCTTATTTGGCGGCAGCTTCCCTTTGCGCAGGTGGGCTGAGGTCGAAAGGGCGCAGGCCCGGCGGGCGGGCGGTGGCGGGCCCTCGGCGCTGTCTCCTCTGGGCTCAGCTCAAGGCCCCCCGCTTCGGGGGAGGCTGGCCGCTTGTTTGCAGAGCAATGCAGGGGCTCAGCACCACGAAGGCGGCCTGCCGTCTCGCCCGCCGGCTGCGCAGGACTCGGGTGCGTGCCGGGACGGCAGCCCGGGGACAGCCGTGCATAAGTCGGGGCCTTCGGCTTAAGTGAAACAAAGCACTTTACTTGAAATGCCTGTTGTGATGAGGCCACAGGCCTTATTATTTATCAGAGCTCGAGTGCAGTTGGATAGAACCACGGGACTATTTTTAAAGTATCAGGTCGGTAGCTCCCTCCTCTGTGGTCAGCCTCAGTCCAAAAATATTAAATGGAAAATTCCAGAAATCAACAATTCGTAAGTTTTAAATTGCACGCCGTCCCGAGCAGCGTGATGAAACCGCCCTGAGCCCCGCTCCATCTCCCGGGACGTGAGTCACCCCTCTGCCCAGCCCTTTGGCCGGTGGCTGCGTACGCGGCCGCCTCCGGCCCTCAGTCATGTAGCAGCCACTGGGCCTCAGGTCTTCAAGGGACCCTTATTCCACTTAACGATGGTCCGGGCTGGGATGTGGCAGCTCAGGCCCGCCTGCGAGGAGCCATGCAGCGCCTCTCCTTAGTGAAAAGGTGTGTGCGGCCCAGCAAGCTGCTGCGAGAGGCCACATGCCCGCAACTTCCATTACAGCATGTTACAGTCGTCTCTCACTGGTAGCTGCTGTTAATCTCTTACTGTGCCTGGTTTATAAATTAGACTGTGTCATCAGGCTGTACGTCTAGGACAAAGCAGCACGTACGTGGTTTGGTTCTGTCCACGGTTTCAGGTATCCACAGGGCGCTTGGAACCCATGCCTGTGGGTCAGAGGGGACGAGTAACTTAACCTTATGACTATTTCCTCCCACTGCTAAGTGCCTGGTGGAGGCTGCGCCGTCGGGAGGTGTGGGCAGGAGTTGTAGACGCCGGCGTGCTGGGCTCCGAGGACAGCCTGCAGTGTTCCCAGGAAGCTGTGCGTGTGACGTGGTGGGACGCTCCCGCAGGGACGGGCCCTGTGTGGCCGCAGCCACTGCCCTCCGTGTGCGCTCTCGGTTTGACGGCTGCGTCGGAAAGCTGGAGTCTCGGCGACGCCACTGTCCTCCATGTGAGAACCCTCCCTCCCTCCTCCGTGTCTTTAATGACGGAGGAAATGGCTGTACGGAGCACACATCCCTCCCTGGGACTCCGATCCAGACACAGCTCGGACGTCACGCTTGGCTTCCTTGGGGACCACGTGCCATCACTGTGACGGCTGGGTGCGTCACTAAGCTTCCTTCTCTAGTCCTGGGACTGAGTTTCCCTACGTAGTGACGACTGGCAGCTGTTGGCTTCCCTTCGGAGAACGGCAGCCGCGACATGAATGAGTGGGGGGCCTGGCACACGTCCTGGGAGCTGTGTGAACGGACCTGAGTGTCCTGTGTCCCCAGCCCCCGGGGCCCCTCGCCTCAGGGGAAAACAGGGCGTTCGCACTACAAGAAGTGGGTGTTGGGCAGACCGCACAAGGCTGGCCACTGCGCCCACACCCACTAGAGGGTCAGCACCAAAAATGTCAACAAAAACAGTGACACGTTCCAGTCCCTGGAGCCGATCTCGTCATCAGTTTGGAAAGGAGGTAGATGTTGGCGGTTGTGCATGCGTCCTGCTGCTCCGTTGGCCAAGTGGGAGTGGTTTCCCTTCTGCTGGGAGATCCAGGCTCTTGCTTGTATCCTTGACAACAAGAAACGGAAATAGATGCCGGGGGTGAACGTGCGGCGACCCCACAGCCAAGCCCAGGCCTGGAGTGGGCGCGGTGTCCTCTGGCCTGCGGCTGCGTGGGCGAGGAGAGGCCGCTGGGCGTCAGACCAGGCCTAACACGTGCCATCTCCTCAACTTTGCCGTCCAGGCTTACTGTACAGTTTAATCGTGACTCGTTGGGGGTACTCCAAAATTGAGATTTATTTGAAAGTATCTTTTCGATGAATTCAGTTTAAAAGCAGTGACACTTTAGTGAGTGGGACGCTTCCATGGTCACGTCAGACTCCTTGGGTGTTCCTGGCCCTACCTTGTGGGCCAGCAGCTCCTCGGTTGGGGCCTGGCCTGTTGACTTGCTGAGCTCTGCCTGTCCCACGTGTCGCAACTCAGGTCACTGTCAGGGGTGGCTGACGGCTTCTTTGGTGTTTAGAATGACGTCGCTGAGCTTTGCGCAGCAGCAGAATCGTGGTTGATGCGGTGTGATTACTGCTAATACCATCCACAGCGTAACATCTTTCTTGAAGTCGATTTTGAAAAACCAGAAATCATACTTTTCACCCCCTAGTCACTTGGCTTCTCTTCGGATGCCACAGTCCACACACCACACAGGCAAATCCTGAGACAGTTCCTGTGATGTCGCTCAGAAACGGCGGCACGTTAAGCGACTGTTGTCTCGTAAGTTAATTCTCTGGGTCCCCTTCTCCTGCTCTTATGTGCGGCTGGTCTTGTTGCAATTTGCTGATGACTTTATTCTGCAGCCTGCTGCCCCTCCACTGCTCCCAGCACCGCTAAGGGGTAGCGGCAGCAGGAGTGAAGCCCCGGATCTCCCCCGGAGACCTGGAGTGAAGTGCGGCCAGACGGCCCGCTGGGTGTCTCCAGACCTGTTTGAGTGCCACTGACCGCACTGCAGGTGGGGCCATGCCCGTGCCCTCACCCGCCCCTTCGAGGCAGAGCCACGCGCCCAGCCCCCCGTCTGCGGGACCAGCTGCCGTGCGGAGCAGCTCGGAAGCCTCAGAGCGCCCTGCGGGGCCGTCTGGTCTCGTTCTGAAGCGAGGGCCGAAGTAGACGCTTAGCTGTCGATGGTCCACGTTTTTGATCTTTGCCCGGGTGAATTTTCGTTTAAGAAGAAGAAAAGCCTCACTGAGGCATGATAACAGTTGGAAAGGTGCACGTGTTTACAGTCTGCTGCTGGGAAGTTTTGACATCTTTTCTGTGAAGGCCGTGGGGATCACGAGGCTCTGTCTCCCCCGAGGCTCCCCGCCTCCGCCCCGGGGGTTTGGTCTTTGTCCCCTTTCCTGGAATGCCTTTGTCTGGTGTCTGCTCTCGGATTCGCCGGCCTCGGCAGGCCTTGAGGAGCATGTTTTGGGAGAGTGGGTGCAGCCGGTTTTAGCGCCCGCCAGGGCCAGGGGCTGGGGGCTGTCTTTGTGGGACGAGGTCCGGCTGCAGCCTGACTCCTGAGCGAGCAGCGGCGGACCGTCTGCGGGAGCTCGCCCTGAACCCCAGTGGTTGGCGTGCCATGGGGTCGCTCCTCTGGATCATTGGGACCCGGGACTGTGGCGATGTCACTTGCCTGGTGCCTCCTGTTAGAAAGCTGTGTCTCCGCTCTGCCCGCGTCTGTCTGCCCCAGACTCATCCGCTTTGTTGATCTTTGGGAAACCCCGCGTCTGGTCTCAGGGGCTTGCGCCTCTCCTGGCCTTGGTTTCGTGCCGCTGGGCTGTGCTCGGGCCTCACTCTTTTCCCCACGCTGCGTCCCGTTGGCTCTTGTGCTCGGCGGCACAGGGGCACCGGCCGGGGCTGAGCCGAGCGCGCGGGTCCTGGCCGGGCTCACCCCGCGGCGCGCCCTCGGACCGTGTCTGTCCGTCCGCCCCTCTTCTCTCTGGGCAGCAGCCTGGGCACTTGTACGGTCGCCTCGTTCGTTTTCTGTCGCAGGCGTTAGGGCCACAGTTGACCCACGTACAGTCCTGGAAACGGCGGTTCCGTGCGTCCTGCCGGCTTCTTCGTTGTCTCAGGCAGGAGGTGACTCATTCTATCTTGTTCAGAAACGGAAGTCCCACCCACTTTTGGGGGCTAATTTTTGAAACCCTTTGCATTCTTCTGAGCAGAGTGTGGTGAGACGTGCGTGAGGATTGCAGGGGACCGTGACCGCTGACATGCCCGAGTCCGAGTGAGGGACAGCTAAGCCTCCCGCCGGCTCTCCACCGGCCTTCGGGGCGCTGCCCGCCTGTGTCCGGCGGCTGTCAGGAGCGGCCCGTGTCTCACGGATTGGAACAGCGTGAGCTCCGGCCTCGCCCTTGGAATCCGCGGCTGAGGCTCCGGGACAGGCACCTGTCGCTGGAGGCCCTGCGGGTAGCTGGCGGCTGGCCAGGGCCGGAGGCCGCCTGCTTTGCGGCCGCCTGCAGGGCGAGGCTGAGCCCTGCATCCGGAGCTGGCTCATGGCTGCGTCCCAGCAGCAGAGGCGGCCGCGGCCAGCAAGCCCTGTAGGGAAGGCCGAGGCTGCGGCCGCGGCGCCCAGGCTCCGGCCTCTCTGTCGCTCTGCCAGCCTCGGCCCCTGGCCTGCCAGGCTGTCACTGCAGAGCAGACGGAGGAACGGCGAAGGCCCAGAGGCGCCGCGCCTGCAGCTCGGCGGCCCGGGGCACCTGCCCCAACCCGGGAGCCGGCTCTGGGGAGCTGCTCGGGACAGGAAGCGACGTCTGCACGGCCCGCTGGCCGTGGCACTCTGTGCGTGATGCCTGTGCGCTCTCAGACCCACGCGTGGCTCATTCCCTCTGCGTGTTCGTCACGCTTCTAACCCAGGGCTCTGCGAGCCGCTGTGTGTGGGGCTGTCCCCGCTGCAGGGTGGACTTCGTCCCCCCCCACCCCGCCTCGGGCAGCACCTGCTGTGCGCTCTAGATGCCATCGCAGGAAACCCAGCTTGCCAAGCGCTCCTCCTTCCAACAGGAAGAATTTTGTTAACCAGGCATGAGATTTATTTATCCTTCACACAGAGCCGCCCAGTGTGGTGATCTGCAGGGACCGTCACCCCAGTCGCTTCACGCAGCCTCCCCGCCAAGGCGCCGGGCAGGCCCGGGGTGCTGGCTCCTACAGCGGCAGAAGTGCAGGCTGAGGCTGCGAGGGGCTCTGGGGCTGGGAAGGAGGGACCCTTAGTTAGTCCTGGGCGTGGATCCCAGCCTCTGGGAACCAGGAATCGCCGAGTGTCTGGGATGTGCCCGTGCTCCTGCCGCCTGCTCGTTGGGATAGGCTGCCCGGGATTGTGCCCGCCGGCCCGAGGAGCCCGTCCTTTCGGTGTGCTTCCCGTAACTCTAACGTTGTGCAAAGCCCGCCCCCGCCCCCCACACCTCTCACAGGCGGGCTGCGTGTAGACGCAGGGCTGTGGCAAGCCGCCCTCTGCCTGCCCCCCGCAGCTGCGGCGAGGAACCTGGAAACCTGCCCCCTTGCCCACTTGCACCGTCCTGTTTGTTTTCTTTTACAACCTACTTTAGAAATAGTCTTATGCAAGCTGTGCATGTTCATGGTAGAAAATGCGAAAATACAGATAAATGCAACAGAACACATTACTCACCTTCTCCTTAGAGGAAACTGTTAACGCGGTCAGATACACACATGCACACAGTCTGCGCAGGCCGCGTGCACAGGAATAGAAGTTACGTCTGAGTGTGTACCCATGTCTGCATCCATCAGCCAAGCAGTCATTATCTATTGCCTATCGTCTATCTGTGTATCTACGTATCTATCTATATCTGCCTGTCATCTACCTATGTATCTACAAGTATGTATGTATGTATGTATCTATCATCTGTCTATTCTCTATCATCTATTCTATCCACGTATCTATGTATCCAACTACCTATCTGTGTACAAGTGTCCATCTCAAAAACTGGTCGTGAAAGACATCCTGTGCGTTGTGCCCATTACACGTTTTAAAGTCCGCTGACACATTGTGGCCCTGTGTGTGCGTTAATTAGAATGCTGCACTACCATTGTTAATGGCCTCGTAGTACATATTTGTTTAGAATTGCAATTTTATTTAACCAAATTCTTATTATGGGTCATTTCCTAGTTTGCATTTCCCTACTACTGTAAACACCTCCAAAATGCTGTGGGTGTATTTCTTGGATTACTCGAGGGCACACGTCTGTAATCTGCACTGCAAGCCACAGTGTGATGCGATGGAGACGGAGCCTGCACTCAGAGAGCTGCGCCCGAAGCCTAACCGAGGGCTCTGCGGGCAGCCTGGCCCTGGGGCCTGCTCTGCCTCCTTGACGTGCGCCCGTGTGCAAGTTATGTCACCGCCAAGGCCTCCGTTTCCCATTGTAGGGGCATTTTCAGGACTAACGAAGGATATATACTCCTATGTAAGCTGCCTCGCCCCGAGCCTGGCACAGTGGGAGCTGCTGTTTTATCGCCGCGATCTGGATGTGTTGAATCGTGCTGATTTAAACGCGGGCTGCGGAAGCGTGCGGAGGGGAGGACGGCCGGAAAGACCTCGCAGGGCGCTGCGGAGAGCTGTCTCTCCTGGTGCAGCGCGGCTGTGAGCTCACGGGCCGCCACTGTTCCGTTAGCTCACGCTCTGACTTTAGTCGAAGCAGATACTTGTGATGCGAACAGGAAATACTGCTAAGAATTTTCAGTTTTCCTTGACAGGCCAAACCCAAATGTTTAAGAAGCGTCTGTTTTTCTTGTGAGGACAGCACCTGCGAAGCACAGAGATGGGACCAGGGAATGTTCCAGAATCCTGCTTTCCTTTCTCTTCCCAGCTTTTCTAAAACACCGTCTGGCGCGGATTGAATGTTAAGTATTCACTAAGAATTACGGACAATAGAAACGGAAATTCAGTTACTCTACGTAAACATGAGGCTGACATTGGTAAAGATGGAAAGATTGTGACTTTCCAGTGATTGGAGTTCTTTGATCAGTATTTTCTCCTTCTGCGGAGTAAGACAACACTGTCACCGCTCTCAGGCAGGACAGCGCTTTACTCAGAAATGCTGTGGAAGGAGACGTGGTAGACCAGTGCGAGCATGTGTGTTTGTTTCATCAGTGGAACAAGGGCTGAGGCATAGCTGAAGTTCTTGCTAAATTTGTGCTGTTTACCCTGGTCACAGCTTCCTTTACGGAAAGAGAACCTAGATTAGGCTTGTCGCTTCCTGGACTGAAACAATATTTCCAAAAATCTATAACCGGCTGAGCAGTGCTTTAACTTTTAAAAATAGCAATTAGAGCAGATACAGTTGGTCCCCATTGTTAGCTTACTCAGACCTGGGGGATGTTTGTGTTGGTGTGGCAACAGGAGGCCAAACGTTAGCCTCGAGCATTTGCTTTCTTGTGTGTGTCTTTTGTTGTTTACTTGTCTTAGGTTAGTGTGTGTGTCACTCCATCTATCCATCCATCACCCTTGGATTCCGTGACTATCCACCCATTCATCATCTATCCATCTATTCATCCCTTCGTATATC
This sequence comes from Aselliscus stoliczkanus, assembly GCA_033961575.1. Taxonomy (NCBI): domain Eukaryota; kingdom Metazoa; phylum Chordata; class Mammalia; order Chiroptera; family Hipposideridae; genus Aselliscus; species Aselliscus stoliczkanus. The sequence goes on along the minus strand of CM066730.1, from coordinate 28,836,826 downwards.
CATCCATCCATCCTTGCATAACCACCCACCCAGCTATCATCCATCCGTCCGCCCGCCCGTCCCCCACCCCCTGTTGGTCTGTGCATCTGCCCACCTGTCATGCCTCCCTCCCTGCCGCATTACTGGAAGCCTGGTGACGTGTCCGGCATGGGGCTGGACCTGCAAACCTTCCTGCTGGGATGCCCACTGTCCGGGGGGTCCAGGCTGTGAGGCACACCCCAGGGGCAGGCAGTCCCATCGCCGCCGGGGGCCTCTGTCCTGACAGCCTGCTGCTCCCTGCCACCCGCAGGGTGGGGAGTGGCATTGGAAGCCCAGCTAAAGAAAAGGAGATGCTGAGATAAACCTGGTCTTCACACACCGTGGGTGCTGCCCGAGGGCCTCTCGTTTTCTGCCTGGACAGCACGCACCACCGCCCGAACTCTGAAAGTCCCTGCAAAGACAGAGGCTGCGCAGCAGTGGGCACGGCGGGCGGTGCGGCGGGGGTGGAGTCACCTCAGTCACGATGCAGAGGGCCACCTGGGGGGCGGCCAGGCCGGGTTCTCTCTGGGGCTCCTCTTGTATTTCCTTCCTCAGCGGCCGGTCCCGGTGGGTCAGCCCAGACGCATCCGCCCAGACGGCTTTGTGCTGGCCGTCTGTCCACAGCTCTCCTGGCCTCTGATCTTTTCTGATTGACGAAACTATCTCTTTTAGCCCTTTGAGAAGGGTTCTCACCGATAGTTAAGGTGGGCCGCACTCCTTGTCTTCCTGAAAACATCAATTCTGTATGTAGGCAGCCGCTGGACGCCTGCTGGGAAGACTCGTATCTGTGGACTCCATATTATGACCCATTTCCTCAGGGGAGGTAATTACACACAATCAGCCTGATTGAGGCCTTTAGAAAGACGAGCCCAAATCAGTGTTTTGGTAGAGCCTGAAACCGGTGCCTTCTGCTTGGCTGGTGCTGCGGTGTGACTCCGGCCGCCCGGGACTGTCCTGGGTGTGTGCCCAGTGGCGGCATGTATCCCTTTACTCTGCTGAACTTCAGGAGCCCATTGGGCCCTCTGCAGGGCAGCCTCAGTCACCTGTTTGGTTCAAACTGTGATATTTGTGGTGCCGAGCAGGCACATTCCCTCCTGCCTGTGCCCTGGGCCGTTCCATGTGTCACGTTGGCTGGGTCACAGTACCCAGATACCTGGCCAGATATTGTTCTGGACGCTTCTGTGAAGGTGTTTTTGGATGAGATCAACATTTACATCAGTAGCCTTTGAGTAAAGTAGATGCCTTCCCCCATCGGTGGGTGGGCCCATCCAGTCAGTGGGGGGCTCAGGACCAGATGACCGACTTCCTCGCAGGAGGAATTCAGAAGGGACCATAGTGAGGGTCCCACCTGCCACCCACCCTGCAGATGCGGCACTTGTCAGCCTGAGCCCTGAGAGCCAGTCCTTAAAGGAAGCCACTTTCTTGCTCCACCCCGCCCCCCCCCCGCCCTCTTGGGGGACCCTGACTGATGCTGGGTCCCTGTTGATTGACCCGTGACCCTGGTCCACCCAGCCACAGGGCTTGGGCCGGGGCCACTGTGCTGGCCAATTCCTTTTGGGCAGGCTTCACCCAGACAGATGTCCCTGGGGAACTGGAACGAGAGAAGATTCAGGGTACAAGCAGCAGGAGCTGAAAGCCGCAGGTGGGCACAGGCTCAGAGAGGCTCCCAAGGGGCAAGGAAAGCCCTGTGAGGGGCGCAGAGCGCCCAGGGCCAGAGGGGCGGAGCATGGCTGGGGCGTGGGCACCCGGACACCTGGGGGCAGCACGCGTGGCCCTGGACAGAGGCAGAGAGGGTCAGCGTCTGCAGCCGTCCCCGGTCCTGCTCAGCAGGGCAAGCTGTTGAATGACTTTCATTCATTGAGCCCCAAATAGTCCAGAAAGTCACTTTATTACTTTGTTTTAAAACATTAAAAAAGGGAAAAACACTGTTTACTTGTTATTGTGTATGTGAGACCATTCGTTTAAGAAGACCTTGAAGGGGCCAGCCAAGTGGCTTGTTGGTTAGGAGGTGGCTTAGGAGCTTGAGCTCTGAGCAGCAGGGCCCCAGTTCGGATCCCACATGAGGGGCCAGTGATGCTGCGCCTCTACAGCTGAGATGGTGAACAACAGCTCCACCTGGAGCTGGGCTGCCGTGAGTCGCCGGCAATGAACGCTGTGGGCGGCAGTGGGCTGCAGTAGGTTGCCATGAGTGGCCGGCAGCCGGTGTGAGCGGCTGTCCAATGGCCGGCGACCGATCTGCCCCATCCGGGAAGAGCGCAACGACGATACCAACATGGGCCAGTGAAGCGACGTCCTCCACAACTAGACTGAAGAACGAAAGGACAGCAACTTGTCTGTTCCCCTTCCCCGATTCCTCAACACTGTTCCCTCCCCCAACTCCCCAATAAAATCTTAAAAAAAAAAAAAAAAGAAAGACCTTGAAGGCACATTGAGGAAAAGAAACCCACGTGAACCCCACAGCCCATAATCCGTGGGGCACAGAAGCTCTTGCCCTGCCACCCGTGTGCCATTTCGGTTACTGAGTGGCCTCCATGTGGGGCCCGCCATAGCCCTGCCCCCCCCTCCTGCGCGTCTCCTGTGAGCTGAACCCACAGCTGGCAAGGAGCTCTTAGCTGGGCCCGTGGCGCCCCCCCGCCACACCAGGCCAAGGTTGCCATTTTCTGTGACCGTGGGCATCGATCGTCACGGCTCCCTGAGTGCCTGCTCTTAGCCACTTTCCAGATGAAATGAGCCACAGCTACGGGGGTAGCACGTGCCCCCAGCCATCCAGCTGGCAAGGCAGGGCCAAAGGGCAGGCACCTGCCCACGCTCAGCACCAGGCCACGGCCTCCGTGGGCGCCGCCCTCCGTGCACGGCCGCACCACTCGTGACACAAGTTTTGCAGCCTGGAGAGGTGGAGGGTCCATGTAAGAACGCGTGGTGTTGGGAGGAAGCCTTGACTGGCACTGAATCTGCCCGAGTGGACCCCTCCCATGGGGCATTGTCAGAGGGGTCACTCTGACTGGACGCGCTGCTGCCCGGGTGGCCCCTTCACGCACCCTCGGTGCTTACTTTGCTATTGTGGGTTTGGGGCCCGGGGGGCGAACGTGAGCTCGCTGACTGCTGGGAATGACGTAGTGTGAAGAATGGACGTGTGATGTGAGGACGCACCTCTGTCCAGGAGCCCAGGCTCTGCAGCCCGCGAGGTGTTCACGGCCGGAAACGTGGCAACTTCATCTGGAAGGCTGAGCTGATTTGATTTGTCAAGTGTATGGGAGAGCCGCCTGCTCGCTGTGGGAACCGTGCAGTCGAGGTCAGAGACATGGGAGGGCAAGGGGTCCGCCTGGCGCCGCGGGCAGTTGTAGGGTGCTCGGTGCGAGTGTCAGAACCCTGGAGACACGATGTGGGGCCTTTACCTGCAGGCTGGAGGCCTGAGGGTGCAAGAGGGAGCCCTGGACGCTGTGAGGGGAGAAACGGGGGGCTTCGGGGCTGGGCCTTCATGCAGACAGCGAGGTGCCAAGCCCGGGTTGCGGGTGACCCTCAGTGGTTGACGACAGCACAGGGCGAGTGTGGGGCCTGTGAGCCGTGTGCAGAGGGGCTGGGGGCGAGGGTCTGCTAGGCCTGGAAGGGGACAGAGACGAGTTCATAGAAGGTTTGCTGATTTTCACGGTCAGCGTTTAGTGAGATCAATGAGGAGCTTATGAGCGAGCAGCCCGTATTGACCTTGAATATTGATGCTGCATATCAAGCTGATAATCTAGTTCTTTTCACTCTAAACAAGAGAAATATATTACTTTCCAGTAAATATTTGTTTTTCAGCTTTATTTTTCATTTCATCCATATTTAGTAGGTATATGTAAAAGATAAGAACACCTTCAGAAAATAACCACAGTATTGATTGCATCTAGACATTTAACATGTTAACATCACCTCGCCAGCGTCTCACCTCCCCCAGTCCTGTGCGTGCACGGGCGTGTGTGCACGGGCGTGCGTGCACGGGCATGTGCGGGACCTGCAAAGGGTTGGTTTGAATCAGGATCCATCTACACAGGGTGTTCCTTTGACCCGTTACATAGCTTTTTAAAATCTGCTGTTCTCCACATTTTATTTTATTTGTTAAAAAGAGTAACAGGTCAGATGTGCTGCAGGATCTCCCACGCGTCGAGTTTGGTGCCATCTGCTGTGTGTGCCGTGATTCTGCCCCCGTCTTCCTGGCCGCGACTTCCAGGCGAGGGTGGTGCCCTGCGCTCCGTGGATGGCTGGGGACATGGCCTCGGCTGCTTCACATTTGGTGACATTCTCGTCGGTGGGTCTTTGCTTTCTGCTCCCTGAGATGCACACCAGCCCTTCGGCAAATGCCTCCCGGCACTGCCAGTCGCCTGCCCTGTCGACCCAGTTCGAGTCCTGTGATGCCTTTCGCAGGAGGCTTTCTGCAGTGAGTCAGAACTTTCTGGCACCGACATCTTGGCGACTTGAATCCAGCGTTTCACCCATCGGGTAAATGAGATGAGCCTGCTGTCTTATTTCCAACAGGAGTTTACACAGATTCAGGGACTTGGCGGCAGTCTTTTTGTTTGTGTGTAGAACCCATTGTTCTTAGTGACATGGTTTCCGGGCAGGAAAGGCCACGGAGGGCAGGGGAGTCGGATGGCCGCGGGGAACAGGGCTCCACAGGGCTCTGAACAAAGGGGCCTGGGCGCACGTGGACAGCTGTGGTATCTGCGCCGTCAGACTTTCCACTGAGCAGCTGGCCTGAGCCCCTGGGGGCAGCAACACCCTGGCCAGGCACGCTTGTCTGCCCTTAGTCACTCATGGCCATGTTTTCTGGAGAAGAAACACGGAATGGTGTTATTAGCATGTTAAGGGAAATGGCTCTATTTAAGTCAGATTAGTCTTCGACACGTGCATGTCGGCCAAGTGAAGACTGGGGAGTGCTGAGTGCGACTGTGACTTTTCAGAGTGGGCGAAGGGTCTGCCGCGAGTGTCCCCAGGAGAGAACAGGGTCTCAGGGCATGGAGACCAGGCCTGGCACGAGACTGGACGTGCCCTCCTGGCTGCCCTGTTGGGCTGTGTGATTGCAGGCCTGCAACTTATTTCTCTGAACCCGTCCCCGCAGGTGACATGACGGCACCACGCTGTGTGAGCGTGAGGTGGCCTGTCCCTTTCAGAGGCTGGACCCACAGTCTGCACAGGCCAACCCCCTCCCTCTGAGGGCACCCTGTGCTCCCCCTGCCCGTTGTCTCCTGGCTCCGAACCCTCTTCCTTGTCCGCGTCCTGCTGGGCTCATCTCACTTCGTCTCCTCCCAGCAGTCCTGGGCGGCAGGTAACGTCTCCTGGTTTGTGCGCACGCGCATTGAGGCTCACAGGGGCCTAGGCGTTTGTCCAGGTCACACAGCCAGCAAAGAGCAGGGGCACGACTGAGCCCAGGCGGGTCTGTGCTCTTCCTGGTGGCATCTCGCCTGCCTGCTGCCGAGGCAGGAAGCACGGAAAGACCCCCCGATGTGGCGAGGGCCAGCAGGCCTGGAGCATGCGTGTGTGCGCACTCGCACGGGCACGTCCTGGCTGGGAGGCTCCCGCCCACAGCAGGACGGTGACACACACACACGAGCAGCAGCAGGAGGTCTTTCTCACGGCCGTGGCCAGATCCTTGGCACGCTCTCCTGGGAACCTGCCTGTTTACTTGCTGTTTCTAATTAGAGCGACGTCAGCCTGTTGTGTTCTCACTGACACACTCAGTTGGAAGGCATGGATTTCACGCTCGTCCCTGCCGTGGTTTCTGCCTCTGTGTTTGCTCGGAAGACCCAGGGAGCCCCTCCCTCTGATGCCACTGTGTCCTCGGGTTAACCCCACATGCTGGGCTTTCTGGGACAGGGGAAATGCTTTGGGAAAAGGATGGTGCACTCTTGTGGCTTTCCCCCTGGAAAGCAGGGAAAATGCTGGTCTTGTCCTTTACAAGGCACAGGGAGGGCGTCCCAATGACTAGCTGTGTTCTCACGTGGCCTGACCAGCGGTGCCCTGAAACAGGTCATCGTCCCAGACAAAGGGACGAGCCCTGGTGCCACCAGCACCCTCGTCCACAGCCGGGCCGAGGGCCCACGTGGCCCCACCTGGGTTTGTCTGGCCTGCGAGCCATGCATTAGGCTTGAAAAAGTCAGGAGAGGAAGGCTGTTTCCTGACATACAGGGTTTTAAATGGCACGCTGCCGGGGCAGTGTCACGGTAGAGCCTAGCACACCACTGTCCAGTGTGACCGCAGCAGTGACCATCCAGTGGTCGCCTGGGAGAGCCTTCCTGCGCCCTGCTGGATGGGGTGTCGGTCGAGAAGCTGGGTCCCTGGCTTCTTGGCGCTGAAATTCAAGATGGGGAGACGACAGAATAGAACGTAGGGCGGGTGTGCCCTTGGCCCCTGCGTGCCGCGTCAGTCCACGTGGCCTCTTGGGGATCTGGGATCCGGGGTGAACGGGCGGCGCAGCGGGAACTCAGCTGCCCCTGGGAAATGGCGTCCCTCTGCGGCCCAGGCGGCCGCATGGCTACCCTGGGCTCACAGAGCCCCAGCCTCTGTCCTAGGCCCACCCTTGCTCACCCAGAGGACCCTGTCTGATGACCTGTGTCCTCCAAAGGCTCATGAGCGAAAAACTGAGTGACACTCAGCCAGGAGCCCAGTGCCCATCTTTTCCCAGCGCCTGGGGCCGCCGATCCAGCAGAGGTGGGGTGCACAATCCTGGGGGGCTCTTTCTCACTTTGTATCCAACTCCTTCGCAGGGAAGCAGCCGTGTGTCCCCCGGTTGCCATAGATGTCACCTGAAGAAGCTATGTTCAGAGTGGGTCTGTGTGCTGGTGGCAGTGTGCAGTTGCTTGGTGACTGGTCAGCAGCAAGATAGATAAAGGAGCTGTCACAGCACTTGGCGTTGCTCTGACATTGAAGAACATTTTTACCATGTTTTACAAACATGTCAGCTGACAATGGAGCGGGGGAGAAGAAGCAAACCAGCAAACAGGTCCTTCACTGACCTCAGTATTATCTGCTGACCTAGCGTCATCCACGTCATGGGTGGCTGTGGGCCACCTCATGCCACCTCAAGGGGTAGGACCTGGAAGCCATACTCTGATGACTCCATTCTTTAAAGCGCTTATCGGTAACCCCATGGCTGAGAGCCGTGTCCTGGGGCATCCCAGAAGGGCGCTGCCTGCCTTGGCATGTCCCCGTTGTCACAGCCGCCCTGTCACGTCCTGAGCTTGTACATGCAGAGGCATCAGGCGCGGACCTCAGGGCACAGCTGAGCAGGGCTGTTGGCCACGTCTGGCGGTGCCGGTGGGGGTGCTGTGATTGTCGCTCATCCACAGATGTCTGGTCCCGTGACACCCGTGCTCAGGGCCTGGCCTCTGACCTGCTCACGGGCTTCCCTTGTGACACGCCGCCCTTTCTGCTGCTGACTGCATCTTTGGTTTTGTTTTTTAAAAATCGTAGTGACTTGGATAGAGAAGGTGAGTGTGTGACTGTCATGCCCAAGAGGATTATTGGCAAATCCTGAGCATGAGTCACGGTCCAGAGGGACCTCGGGAGGCAGAGGCCGAGCCAAGGTAAACAGGATGAAATTCGTGTCCCTGCTTCCTTGGGTCGGGCCCTGAGGCTGTGCGCCTGGCTGCAGGGAGGGCAGCGGGGCCCACGCAGCCTCCGCACGGTCCCCGGGAGGCTGTCCACACCCCCGTGTGCCTCGCACATCAGGGTCCCGACGAGAAAGGCAGCATCAGCGAAGCTTCGTTTCTCCCAGACGGTTGGCGAGGGAGGTCTCTGGAGTCAGCGAACCTCGGGTTTGGTCGGGGTCCCTCCCGTGTTGGCGGCGGGGATGCTCGGGGCCCAGCTCGCATCACATCCTGGCTCACGCATCTCTGGTGATTCTTGGGTTTTCTGTCTTTGTTTTCCCTTTCCCTTCCCCCGAACTCCTTAAACTAGTTCATCTGTGTTTTTTGTGTGTGTGCATTTTATGCTGCCACCAGTGATTTATGAGAGGAGGGAGATAAGGATGAAAACAAAAATAAGAATAAATGTGTTGTATATAAAAGTTCGGTGATTTCTAGCCGTGACCTCTGTTTTTTCAAAACTACTTAATAATATTGAATTGAGTTAGCATTGTATCAAAAGTCACCGTGTAAGTACCATGTTTGGGGACAGTCATTAATTAAAAGTGATTCCTTGGGCTCAGTGTCGCAAGTGGAGGTTGACTGGAGCCCCGGCCTTGCCCCGCCCCTCCTGTCGCCCTCCCTGCCACCTTCCAGGCCCGTGGCTCTAAGTGGCAGCTCTGCCTTTGTCCTCACATGCCAGGTTTTCCCTCTGAGCTGCACGCTGTGCATCCGCCTCGCCCCCCGCTCAGAGCTCTGACCAGCGTCTCAGGCTGTATGTGCCCTGAGCTGAACCCTTCGTGCCCGAAGCCCCCATCTCAGTGAGTGGCCCCAAGCGCTTGCCGGTAGCCGAAGTAAGAGTCCTCCTGAGCCCTTCCCTCGCACACAGCACGTCCCCAGCAGTCCGGGTGGCGGTCCCTCCAGGACCATCGCGAGCCCCTCCTTTCCCTCGTCCATGTATCCCACTGCCGCCCGGTGCAGGCTTGCAGCCTGTCAGAGGGTGCAGGGTCCACAACGGCTGCCAGCATTTGTTAACCTGCAGACGACGGGCACTCATCGCTGTAAAGCAGCAAGTGTGCTGCAGACGCCGCCTCCAGAGGCCTTGGCGAGGGCCCAGGGGTGAATCCGTATGCGGCCCTCCTGTGCCGATAACAGCAGGAACACCAGAAACACAGGTTTTGGTGTCTGAACGGCAGCGGCCATGAAGAAAGTGTAAATCATTTCATTCTAGCCAAACACAAATGACAGTCCCTAAGGTCGGGTTTTAGGGTGCTGTTTTTAAACTCTGCGACAGCCACCAATCTCTAACGTCCACACTTTGGTTAGAAATTGAATGGGGAGTTCGATGGAGGGTCAACCTTCCCTGGTGGAGGGCCTGAGGAGTCTTGTCATCAGAGGGGGTGTCGCGTCTGTTGTAATGCTGGTTTTTAAACTCAGTAAGTACTGGAAGCGTGTCCCCTCTGAAGCGGGACTTGGGAGCCTTGGATCCGTGCCACAGATGCTGTGGCTGCTGAGCGGCACCGTCTCGAGAAGCCAGGTCTGTGTCCGTGCTGCATTCACAGAAGGAGCGACGCTCGCGCCTGTGGAACTTCCCGCAGTCAGCCAGGAGCCAAACGGACGCTGTGCAGAGGCCCCCAGGCGACTTCCTATCCGGGCCCCGACGTGATCAAAAATCTTATGTGACATGTACGCCTGCCCCAATGCTTTAAAAAGCCCAGACGCTAAAGAGAAAGTACTCATCCAAACGCATTGAGAATAAGGACAGTTCACCTCTGAGATGTGTTATTTGTAGAGAAATATTGGCAAGTTAACACCTGCTCCTGCCCTGGAGACACAGCCCCAGGTACAGACTCAAGAAAGATCAAGATGCTGAGTTCTGATCATCAAAAAGTAACTCCTGGGGCCGGCCAAGTGGCGCATTGTTTAAGAGCCGGTTTGGGACGCCAGCGGCCGTGGTTCAGATCCCACATATGAGGGCCAGTGACACTGCCCTCTACAGCTAACAACAGCTCCACCTGGAGCTGGGCTGTGCGAGCCCCGGTGATGGTGTGGGCTGCAGCCCCTGCTGCAGTGGGCTGCCATGGGCTACAGTGAGTGGCCGGCAGCCAGCGTGAGCTGCCAATAGCCGCGGTGAGCGACATCCAGAGGCCGGCGACCGATCTGCCTCATCCGGGAAGAGCGCAATGACGATACCAACATGGGCCAGTGAAGCGACGTCCTCGACAACTAGACTGAAGAACAAAAGGACAGCAGCTTGTCTGTTCCCCTTCCCAGGTTCCCCAACGCTGTTCCCCTCCCCCAATTCCCCAATAAAATCTTCAAAAAACAAAAAAGTAAGTCCTGTCAGGTTTGCTGCTCTGATAAGGTTAAGTTTTCAACCTATAATCGAAATATTTGGCTCTCACACCAAACAGGATCTACTGTGTGATTTTGAATTTGTTGACAAATCGTTCTTAATCTTTTAAAATTTAAAGAAAAGTTAAAATGTAAATAGGAAGAAGTCAAGATTGTCTTATTTTAAAAATCGGCATTCTTGAAAATTAGAGTGAGATTGACTTTGTAACAGTCTTTAATGGCTGCCGTTTTCCCTCATGGGGACTTTTTTGATTAAGTGAAACATCGCTGGTGGTCTGGGTGTTCTTTGTTGGGGTGAAAGGGAACGCAAAGGCAAACAGCCCCAGAGAGAATAAAATTAAAACTTGGATCTTGAATTATGTTTGAGTCCTAAACTGCAATTATTCTATGGTCTGCAATGGATCATGGCTTTGATATTAAATGTAAGCCTGTACATTGATGCTTCCTCCCAAACACTACACTTCTTCCCAGGTTTCTTGTTTTTGTATTTTTCTGGTAGGTTCTCTTTTGGTTCTATCAAGGTTTTGCAATAATGGAAACATTAACACAAAACAATCCCCGTGAAACTCCTTGCCTTATAAACTTAGACTCTGCTGGGCTTTTTAATAGAAAATATGAATCAACCCAGGTTCTGTTTTTGAGCGTCTGACATGCAGACTTGAGTCTCCGTGGTCATCGGAGTTCCGGGCGACGCGGTGGAGTCGCAGGCAGCACCCATGTGGGATGGGTCCACCAGGAGGGCCAGAGACTCCCTGGGAGCATCCTGGACTGATTGGAGCCTGGCCGGCTCTCATTTTCTCTTCTGCTATTTACGGAAACAGTGGCTGCAGGGAAATTACCCCGTTTCCTAGTTTCTGAATTCCTGTTTGCCAAATGCAGGGATTTCTTCTAACCGGATTTCAGCTCTCCCTCCCCAGACCAGACACATTTACCGTGCCCTGCCTTGTGCCCGCCAGCATCCCACCCCCTCTTGTTACTGTGTCACTTCTGTAGCCAGGTGAGGTTGGAGTGGACCATGACGTTCTCCGCGATCTTGCCCGAAGGGCGTAATTTCTAGGAGCCATTGAGTGACTTCCTGTGCTGCACCGAGCCTCTCTAAGTGTAGACACTGCTGAGTTCAGAGACAGACCCTCACATGCACTTAATACATTCAGTGGCTGGATCCACGGATCCACGAACTTGGAGGTGACGGCCACCACGGCTGTTTCCAAAGAACTTTATGGTTGGGGGTGGCCTCTTACCCACCCGTCACTGTGTATACCGCGTTGTAATGTTTGGTGGCTTAGGCACCTGCACTGGGGAGGGTGGACATGTCCCAGCTCACGCAGGAAAGTGTGCAGAGCTGTCCTGGGCACCTCCTGGGGCTTTGCTCGTGGCTTCAGAGCGAGGTAACGGCTGCCCTTTGTTCTCTGTCAGTGTCCATGTCGGCTCAGCGCTTTTGTCATCGTGCCATCTATGCCTTCCCTAGAGCTTTCTCAGATCTGTCTCCTCGCCTCATTATGCCCACTCCATGGAGGGCTTTCCAGGCGTTTGTCGTTTGTGGGGAGAAGTAGTAGTGAAACACTGCTGGTGGCTGATGAACAGACGGCCTGGTCGTTAGCAAGCAGGTGTGGATGAGGGCCGTGTGGTCACACTGCCACCACTCAGCCCCTTGGCCCACGGAGAGGGGGCTCCACTGGGGTCGGGGGGGAGCAGGGACGCGCTGACATGTCTGAAATGCTCGTTAATTGTTGCGTTTAGGACGGTTTTCTTTACTGTTACGGTTATTTGTGGAAGTAGTTACTAGATTATAAGAGTAATTACTTGTAAAATAACCCAGCCACGTAAAATAACCGAGCCACACACAGTGTGCCATATAGGCCACGGAGGACCCTCCATGACATTCTGTGGGGGTGGCCTTTGCCCAGACGTGTTAGACATTATTTAGAAGTTAGAAAAGGGGACTTCAATTGCACACTTGGTTTTAACCACTTTTTAAATGGAGAGTTCAGTTTGTTTGCATTTAACCCGAGCTTTGTGTCAGCAGTGACACGGGCTAAGGCTAGGACGGGGAGGGGTGCACGCCTGCAGTTAGTGTCTGTTCACGGGCGTGTGCAAATGCCACTCATGTATCCACAGAAGACGCACACACTCACAAATATGCACGCAGTCACACACACACACACACACACATTGCCGCCTCCCAGCATTACTGAAGAGCAGCAGTTTTCACCTTACTTCACCTGAAGAGATTATTAAAATGTAGACCACCAGCCCCGCCCCCCAGCGTTTCTGAGTCTGTGGACTTGGGGTGGGGCCCAGATTTTGCTTTTCTAACAAGTTCCCAGGTGATGTTATTGCTTATCAGGGGACCCCACTGAGAACACTGATTAAAAGAATGGTCCCCCATCTTGATACTCCCTTTTGGGTGGAAACCCGCTAACGTGAAGAGCAGCCCCACACTTTGCAGTCGTGACTTTGAATTTGGGTCTTGTATTTGAAACGACTCTTGGTTTCCCAGTCTGTGGTCTTCCCTCCCTCGACTGTCTCTACACCTTGGGGTCACATGGCCTCTTACTTCTCATTAACCTGAGGACGGCCGTCGCTGGGGCGACCTGGATGTGTGCTCGTGTAAATGATGAGTGTGTAAACACTTCTTTTCTCTTTCTTCTTCAGAGTGGGTAATTCCTAATGTTAGGCTCTCAAGTTCACCGCCCCCCCCTTTTCCTGTAGTCAATATGGTGTCAAGCCCACGCGGTGAGTGTTTCAGTTCCGCTCTTGTGTTCTTTAGTTCTACAATCTGTTTGGTGTTTTATTTTTTTATTTTTTTTTTTTTTGAGGGCAATATCACTGGCCCTCATATGTGGGATCCGAACCGGGGCTGCTGGTGTCCCAAGCCAGTTCTTAACCACTGCGCCACTCGGCCGGCCCCTGTTTGGTGTTTTAAAACATCATTATAGCTTCTCTGCTAAGGTCCTCTTGTTGGGGAGGGGCCTCCCGCTTGCACTCCCCCTGGGCCGGCTGGCCGTGGGGTCTTTTTTCGGGTTGTCTAGCCAACAGAGAGGGGAGCTGGCTGTGAAATCCCCCCTAACTAACTAGGCCGGCGCTGCTCCGGAGGGGTAGGATGTGACTGTTCCGGAGGGGTAGGATGTGGCGCACATGAGGAGTGTTAAGTTTCCTGGTACTGGCACTAAAAAATCAGCAGGGAACAGATTAATTTTACTGGGGCCTTATTTAACTCGTGTGTCTCCAACACACACATATGTCAGCACATAACCAATATCTGCGTTCGTCAGTGACAGAGTTAAGTTCCGTCTTTCAGACGAGGCTCTTGCAGTCCGCCAGCCCGTCGGGGCTGGGACTGGCCACTCTCGGGCTCCCAGAGGGGCCATGGGGGACGCCGTGCCCACGGCGCCTCCCTGCCCTCGCTCCCCAGGGTGGGGTGCTGACGGCAGGGCTGGGGCTGTGCGCCCCAGGGAGCAGCGTGCGGCCCCCGGCTCTGCCTGCTCGGGGTGCAGGCCTGGGGCTGTGCGCCCCAGGGAGCAGCGTGCAGCCCCCCACTCTGCCTGCTCGGGCTTAGTTTACGTGGCTGAGCCCTTCATCTGCGTCAAAGGTCTGCCTTCTGACTCCCAAGTCGTTTTCGCCGTTGGCTCCCCTCCGGCGGTTGATTCATGGGGAGCGGGGCGCAGAGCTGGGGGCAGTCCAATCATGGCCTTCGCTCTGGACTTGAAGCCGGGTTCCTGATTTGAGGGCGCCCGACCCGCTCCCGCTGCGGGTCCGAGCTCGGCCCAGCGTGCCAGGGAGGTCTGCTCTGGTGTTGGCCCGGCCCCAGGGCTCCTACTGCAGGCTGCGCTGTTTCCTCGTGTGGAGCTGATCCACGCACTGGAAACCTGTCTGCCTCGTCTGTCCTCGCGTTCCTCCCCCAGTGGAACCAGGTGCGAGGTTCTGAATCCGATGTGAATCGGTTCCCATTTGCCTACAGCCAGGCGTGGCAGCGCAGGGGGGCAGTGTTCCCGGGGCAGCATGTTGGTGGATGACAGGAATAGTCAGAGAAGGCAAACCGGGGTGCGGGGTTGGGACCTCAGGCCGGAGGTCGGCCACGGCTGCCTGGGTGGACGGAGCCCCCCCCCCCAAGGACTAGACCCTAGGAGGAAGCCAGGCGCAGCAAATGGCAGTGACTCAAACACGCACTTCGGAGAAGGCTCTCATCGCGTCATAAACTAGAGCCAATTCTATAAATCATTTACGATTATTAAATGGAGTCAGAATAACCAGATTCCTGAAAAGATTATGAACGTTAAACAAGGTCAGTCAATGTCATAGGAGAAAAATCCATCATGATTTGGACCAAATGCTGCCCAGGGCCCCCACATTGGTTTCCTGGGGCTGACATAACAAAGCAGTGCAATCAGGCGTCTTAAGCAGAAATATTGTCTCTCGGCCCTGGAGGCGGGGAGCCCGAGATCAAGGGTTTGGCGGGGCTGGCTTCCTCTGAGCCGTGAGGAGGGATCTGCCCCAACTTCTGCTGGTTTGCTGGCAGCCCTTGCCGTCCCTTGTTCGAGGCACAGTCTTCACAGGACATTCTCCCTCTGTGCCTATCTCCAAATTTCCCCTTTGTAAGGACACAAGTCCTATTGGATCAGGGCCCACCCTACTGACCTCATTCTAACTTGGACAGCTCTGTAAAGACTGTCTCCTTATAAGGCCACATTCTGAGGCCCTGGGGGCAGGGCCGACTTCACCATGAGAATTTGGGGGACACACAGTTCAACCTGCAATTTTCCCTATTGAACTATGTTGGAAGGGGTTGCACCTATGAGTAAAGAATTTTAATTTTTCTAGGACTCTTTGGTAAAGAATGTGGTCTTTCTGTTTGTTTTCAGTGACACTCATACTAGTTAAATTTATAGATTTAAATTTAAGTGGGCTGGCCAAGTGGCACAGTGGTTAAGCGCTGGCTTGGGACGCCAGCAGCCCCGGTTCGGGTCCCACATGTGAGGGTGAGTGACACTGCCCTCAAAATAAATAAATAGATAAATAGATAGATAGATAGATAGATAGATAAATAAAATTTAAGCTGGAGGGCAAAAACAGACATCGCTGTGTGCCTTTTTTCCTGAACTTGTCACCCTCAGTGTCAGAGCCCGCAGCTCGCCCAGCCGGAGGGAGGGTTGCTGGGCCAGCTGGCAACTTGGTGTCTGTGTTGACTCCGCCGTGTGCTCTGGTCTGTTCCAGGTCTTCCCTTTGTCCCTGAAAAAATAAACAACTGGTCTACCTAAAATACCTGGTTAGAAGCAGCAGGTTGAGATCCATGTCGTCGCCCTTATTTTCACACTCGCATGCTGAATGAGCCTTGTGGTCTGAGACCTTCCATGTAGAAGTCCTCATTGAGAAAACTTTATAGGTGGTTAGCTGGCAAAAAACCAAATTCCAGCTCATGAAATGGCAGGAGTGAGCTCTGAAGCGTTTACACAATTGCACAACCATGTGTCCCTCTTGTTGAATACATGCAAATTGAAGCTGTGTTTAATATATAAAGACATTGGGTTTTCCAGGGGGTTGTCAGAAGATGGATGGGTAGGTAGTTCATGCAATCGTTCAGTTCCTCATAACAATTATTTACACTGACGTCCGTAAGGTGATACCGCCAATCTGTCATTCAGATAAATATTCCTTTACTAAGCAGCCTCCGCCAGAGAAGGAATGGGGCTGCGTGATTGAATTTCTTAAATGCCCCCTCACTGTTTGAAAGTGAGTATCCACCCACGTCCCAGAATCGTGCTGAGTGCAGATGTCTCTCTCTAAACGCCTTTCCTGTCCCTTCACAGGGATCTTCGCTTTAACAGAATCAGAGAGATCCAGCCTGGAGCCTTCCAGAAGCTGAGGAGCCTGAACACCTTGTAAGTGCGCCTCGTGGGGCCCGCAGGGCGGGCGGGGGCCCGGGCCGCTGCACGCCGCCCTTGCCTGGGCAGACAAGCCGTCGCTGCCCGAGGACCGGCCTGCACTCCCGCGTCTGGCGAGGTCCCTGTCCTTCCCACGCCTCCACCCTGGCCCTCCGTGGGCCACCGTCCTGGCAGGCGTGGGGGGCCTGAGACACAGAGACACAGCGACGTCCTCGGTATAGGACTGGGGTGGCTTCCCTGCGGCACACAAAGCTGAAACAGCTGGGGGGACGAGGGATGTGGACCCTCACTTCTTAAGAACACTTGGAATCACGAGGGTTAAACACAGAAAGTGCTCTTTTTGAGTTAATTTAGTGTTTAGCAAATGTTGATCTTAAGGTCTGTAGCTTAATCATTTTGTGACATTTTTCAAGGTTATAGGAAATGTTTTTCCATAACACAATTCCGAAACGTTGTTGCGTTTTTAATTTTTACTGCAACTTCCTTCCTAGGCTTCTCAACAATAATCAGATCAAGAGAATACCTAGTGGGTCCTTTGAAGACCTGGAGAATCTAAAATACCTGTAAGTTCATGCCCGGCTCTGGGCCCCACGGCTGTTGTTTATGTTTGGGCTGTTTTGTCACAGAGCTATAGTTTGTACTGTTGATGAACTGTTAGCACAGCCGTGTAAAGAGGTGTGGTTTTCAGAAGGTGAGTGCGATTCTGGCTGGGATTTTAAAAAACGAGTTGTCCTAAGTATGAAGTGCTCTGTTATGCGTTATGTGCTTAGTGACTGAGCCTCAAGTAAAACAGGCTGAGAGAGCTTCAAAGCCAGAGCCTCTGAACGTCGTTCTGTAGTAATGGCCCCTCTTGGGGAGGAAGTTGCCACGTGTTCTGTCGCCAACGTGGGTGAACAGCTGACATATGCTTTGTAAAATATAAGCTCTCAGGACAATTTCAAGCCGCCTCTCCAGTGTTGGGCGACAGGTTAGACGAGCCTTTAAGATTCCCTTGGAATGGCACTGACTTCTCTGACTTTCCCATCTTCTGAGTAATATCACCTCTTCGTATTTTTAGGTAGTTCAGTTTTATTTTACCTTTAAAAATTGATGTGATTTAATTACTTTGCTGGCGTTTAGAACACCTGCTTGCTGAAATTGGTTTTGCAATTTGGAACGTGACCTCGCGGGAAGAGCTGGCCAAGCCTTCACAGGCACTTAACTCTGAACTTGGAAAGCGATGGGAAAGCACTGAGACCGCCCTCCGGGTCCCAGACAGATTGGAAGGCTGCATTGTGTGCGCTGAGCACACTATTCTTACCTTTACAACTTAGATAACTTTTTCAGTAGAGCCATTTTAATGAGGGATTTATACCAGTGGTTTTTATGGAAATTTGTGACATATGTGAACCTGAACATCTTTAAGTTATGTTGGTTTTTAAAACAAAGTCAGTGTTGATGTATATTTTAGAATCTGTTTGCTTTTAGACGTCAGTGGTTCGTAACTACACAGCTAGCTATAACTGTTAATGAAAACGCATTTTCCCCAATGAAGCTATTTGAGTGTGTTATATGTAGACATTTTTCTCCACCACTTTTGGCACAGTGGGTTAATTTTTAATTCTGTATGAATATTATTAAGTCTTATTACCCATTTTTTTTTTTTTTTTTTTTTTAGAGGGCAGTGTCACTGGCCCTCATATGTGGGATCCAAATCGTGGCTGCTGGCTTCCGAAGCCAGCACTTAACCACCGTGCCACTCGGCTGGCCCTTATTACCCATTTTTAAAATAAAGGGCAGGCCTTCTATTTATTCTTTTAGTTTTCATGTGTTTGCTTTATTATTTTAATTTCTCATGCTGTGCAAGCCCCAGAAGAAAGCTTTTGATTTCTTGGAAAGCAGACTTAGGTCACTGACTGCCAAATTCATTCTGTGTGTGTGTGTGTGTGTGTGTGTGTGTGTGTGTGTGTGTGTGTAGTTTGCTTTGTATTTTATATTTGGATTTGGTTTGAATTATTTAAGAGCGGCTTATTATTGACTCTGCAAATGTATTTAATGTCAAGGAGCTTGCGACACTTCGTTTTTCACTTAAAATAATCTTTTTGACACGATGCTCTTTCAGCCTCGTCTACTGACCAGCTCCCTCTCAAAGCACCTGTGTGCCCACCATGGTGCCCACTGGCGGTAGGCGCCACAGGTCACTGGGGTGGGTCAGTGGCGATCAGCAGGCCAGGGAGGAGGCGGGCCATGATGAGGAGAGCGGAGAGGGGCAGGGGTGGAGCTGGGACGGGGAGGGGCCCGGGACCCTTTTCCAGCTGCTCCCAGGTCCCCGTCTCCTTCCGAAGCCTCTCAGGTCTCCTGGAGAGCACACCGATAAGCACTGAGTTAGGGGGCGGTGTGGCGGGTAGGACGCTCCCGGAACTCGTTGGTTATTTCAGCCTTGTATGTTTAGTCAGTGCCAAAGTGCATTTGAGAAGCTGAGTATTCGCTCTCTGCTCGAACCCCAGTTACTGCTGTTAAGGCACAATATTTCCCGATATGAAATCAACTCTTGAGATAGAACTTACATTAAAGGGTCAACTCTGTGATGAAGTAGGGTACTATTTATAATTTATTATTAGAAGGTGATCAATACCGATCATTCTCATGAAAACAAATTACGTTCTTGTGTCTTTATGGACATGCATGCATCCATATTAATTTGGTTCAATTAAAAGGATTCCTCGACTCGCTTTTTAATGTATGTGCTCCCTGAGGTCTGTAGCGATGGACATGGGAACGTCCCTTCAGACCTGCCTTCCTAGGAGTGGCAGCTGACGCTCAGCAGGAATTACCACTTGCTGGCCACACTCCGGAGCTTCAGCCTGTTTGTTTAGTCTCAGCGGTCCTGTCTCATGTGGGCGAAACTGAGGCAGGGGAGTGGCCAGTGTCTCTCCCAAGACCACACTGCCAGCCTGTGGCCACTCAGGGCCTCGCCCCCATGCAGCCTGGCGAAGTCACTGGCATGCCAGGCCTCTGTTGCGGGTACGGGGCTGTCACTTGGTGGGGGGGATTCTGGCTGATTGTGGTCCTTTGTGAGGTCACCCCAGCAGATTTGCACAGGAGTGGATTGCGACAGTGGAAGGTAGCAGTGCAGGTCCTGTTAGACAGGGCCGCCAAACATTACGAATGAAAATGCAACAGGACACACTGTCCTGGGATGCGGCCTGCGGAATTACAAGCATAGGGGCAAAAATGTTGATTACTGTGGGGCATAGGCAGGTGAGAAGCCAGCCACCGAGGGACGGGTGGGAGGGGCAGCAGGTGCCTGGGTCGGAAGCAGAGAGCTGTGGGTTTGGGCTGGTCCACCCACCCGTGCGGAACGTTTGCAGAGTACAGGGCCCGTGCACTCGCCACAGCAGTCTGGGGTCACTCGTGATGGACAGACATGTGAGGGGCCTGCACTGAGCACCAGCCGTATCTGGGGGCAGAGCCAGCCCACATGGCTCGTGGCCGT
This sequence comes from Aselliscus stoliczkanus, assembly GCA_033961575.1. Lineage (NCBI taxonomy): Eukaryota > Metazoa > Chordata > Mammalia > Chiroptera > Hipposideridae > Aselliscus > Aselliscus stoliczkanus. The sequence goes on along the minus strand of CM066730.1, from coordinate 28,817,498 downwards.
GGCCCTCGGTGAGCTCACTCGGGAGGTGCACGCTTGTCCTGAGAAGGGCCTCGCAGCGCAGGCTGGAGGCGTCACGGGCCACTGTGCCACAGCCGTGGATGCAGCTAAACGAGTGGCGTGGCCACTGGCCACTGAATTTAACGTTCATGTAATTTTCACACGCCATGAAATACTGCTTTCCATTTGGAATTTGCAACTACTTAAAAACATGCAAAGCACTCGTAGCTTGCAGGCCACACAAAAATAGGCCTTGGGTCTGTCCCGTGGCTCCTGACGTCCCTTCCTGCTTCCGCGCTGACAGCGGATTCTGGGTGGGTGAGTAGTTCAGACACCTTTCGTCTTCTCTCGTCAACTCCCCACGTTATTTCCAGATGTTTTATAACTTTTATCAGTTACGGAATCTTTGAATCGGCATGTGACGTGTTTGTGGGGCAGTGGTGTCATTCTCCTCAGGCTGCGAAGCCAGCGAGCTCTCAGAGTTCCTAGGCCGTAGAACGCGTGCGCCTAGGGCCCGGAGAGCGGCCCTGGTGGCCTGTCACTTGAGCCTGTCCTCTGAGAAGGGGACGGGCCGTGGGAGGGACTGGTGCTCACCATGTAAACGTTCCCTTTCGTTCTGATATGACTGTTAATTTTGAAACTGTCCCCGAGTTCTCGCAACTCTTCGTGCCCTCTGAGGTTTTGCCTCTCGCGCGTGTGCTAACCCTCCCGTGTTTCTTGTTTCAGCTATTTGTACAAGAATGAGATCCAGTCAATTGACAGGCAAGCGTTTAAGGGACTTTCCTCTCTAGAACAACTGTAAGTGGCCCTCGCTTCTGTCCCTCGCTTCCTTAGATGTCACTTGCCCTGTTCCCCTCGCAGGGGAACGGACTGAGGTTGCTGTTTGCATGCTGCATGCCTGTCTTAGTGGGGCGTAGGGAGCGTGTGCGTGCAAACAGGCGGGCCATCGCTGACTAGCTTGTCACCATAATCATCTGCCCAACCTCTGCCCGTCCCTGGTGGGCATTTCCCAGTGGCAGCTGTACCCCAGGCCCTAGGCCCTGCGTTCATGACACAAACAGCAGTAGACTGGCCCCGTTCCCATGGTGCCCCTGTGTAAAGGACAGACACACTTGCAAAACGATCCGAGAACGTAAAGGTCATCTGGGTTGAAGAACCAGGGCACGTGGGACGAGGAGGCTGACGATGCCCGCCCTGCTCCCGCGGCACACCTGCGCAGCCCCGCGGCCCTCTTCACACGTGATGTCATCCTTCTGGAGAAAATAAACTGTCTTCCATGTGTTTCTAGTTAGTGTCGGTAGGATGTTGTTTCTTTGGCCGCATATGAAGTCCTGCTTTGCTGCAAAGTCAGCATGTTCATTTTTTAAGCACAATTCCCAGGAAAAGGAGTTTTTTCTGGTGTGTCTGCTTGGCGGGTCACCATCTGTCACTCAGCCAGAGCCGTTCCCGAGCTTTGGGCTCTCCTAGAGCTTTGCTCCCATGGCCCCAAGGCAGCTGTTTGCTGAGCTGAGCTGAGCTGAGCTTGACGCCCTGTGCCACAGCCACGTGCGCGTGTCCGTGCTTTGTCGGCTGGCCGGGTGCAGAGCCATGTCAGGGCTGCAGGCAGAGCTGGGGAGAAGGCGCAGCCTGAAACCGCACTGCTCATGCTGGTCAGCAAGCACCTGTCTATCAATTTGAGTGACAGCCACTGTCCCGGGCTGGTTTGCACAGCATGGAGCAGACTGGGGAGAAATCGGGCAGGTCGGGCAGTCTCCGCCTCAGAGAGCAGACTGGAGGCGTTCAGATCATCGGACACGTAGCAGTGTCTGGAAAACACCGCGAGATGTTTTCAGAGGGACGGTTTACAAGGGAACGCGTTCCTGCACCTAGAGTGCTGTCAGTGGAATGGGGACAGCGAGGTCATCGTGGAAGGGACAATGCAGTGTGGCCATGGCTCACATGGGCTGACAGACAGAGTTAGCAGGCGCTCCTGCCTCATGAGGGGGAGCTGAGCCACTTTCAAGAAACAAAGAGGCTGGGACAGCTCTCTGAGGCGTGGCTTTCCGACTAAGCCCGGGAGCGCACGAGCCAGACGCCAGGCTGCCTTCGAAGCCCAGCACCGGGGAGTTAGGGGTCTCTGCTGCCGGGCTTCTCACATTCAGCTGTTGTCGCCGAACGTCCCATGGGGGTGAAGACACGGGACCGGGCCCCCACCCGTGGGCCTGCGTAGGGAGGGCATGAGCGTCCCACCAAGAGCGCGGGTTGGATGCTACCCTGCCGTGTGCAGAGCGCTGCAGGGTCCCCTTTCCCCGTCCCCATCCCGTGAGGCCCCCAGACCAGCGAAGAGGCTGGAAGGGACGAGCCCCTGGAGTCCGGGGTTGGGAGGGACGCGGAGCGTCGGGCCTCCCGGGAGGCTGGGTCACGGGCCACGCACACGTCTGGCCAGGCTCAGGGAACCTGGGTTAGAACTGGGCTCACTTCCTGTCCGTGGTCCAACACCAGAGGGATTCTGCTGTTGGAGAGGGGTGGCTGGCCCCCAGGCCGCCGGAGCTGCCGCCGCCTAAGAGCCTGTGTGCCCATGGCAGTGAGGGCTCTCCGCGCGTTCAAGGCAGGACCCTGCGTCCCTCTCGGCAGCCCGCTGCCCGGCCAGCCTGTCATGGGCAGTTGCTGTGGGACTGGCCCACTCCCCTTTCCTGCCCCCCGTGCAGCTGAGCGGGTCTGTGCCCCTGAGCGGCAGCATCCCAGGAGCTGCCCACGGTGGCTGTTGGAGGTTTCTGTTTGATCCCGTCTCCGTCAGGCACCGTCCTGTGCTAGAGGGGGCAGGAGGGGCTGGCGGGAGGCGTCACGGTGACCTGCTGTGACCCAGGGGAAGCCGGAGCTCTGCAGGCCCTCAGTGGCCCTTCTTACAGGCTGGGAGTCACCCTGCCTGAGGGGTTCTGGTGAGCTGTCCCGGGGGACGCCCAGACACGCATGGGCTGGGGTGCGGGCAGTTGAGTTTGGTGACTTTGAAATTACAGTGACTGGAAAAGTTAGTGAAAGTCTCTAAGGATGGAGGGTGCTTTGAGAACCTTTCTTCTGTCTGTGCTTACGGTAGAGAACTGTCGGCGCTGGGCCTGGACTCTGTCACTCCTGTTGGTCCCCAGCGTCTCTTGAAGAGCCTGACATTTAAAATGTGCGCATGGTGGGGCGGGCGTGCGGCTGCATGGGTGGGGACCTCTCCTCCTGCTGCGTGGACGGTGTGGGGGGTCCCGGCACCCAGGTAGAAGGTGACTCAAGAGTTTTTCTGAAGGAAAAACACACCAGTTTTCAAAGTGAGAAAAGCAGTATTCAGAAACATCAGAAGAAATTGTATGTGAGTGTGTAAGTCAGGGGAAGCAAGGGAACGTCATAGATGCAAAGAGCATGCACTGTGGCAGCCATGTGAGTAAAGGGCTCTGGGAAACGCGGCGCCTCCCCTCGGGGCCGCTGTCCTTTTAGGGTTGTTCCCGAGGTGTCGCATTAGGGTGACACCCCTGCTACAGCCATACATGAGTTCAGAGATTTGAAGGAAGATACCCACGTGCCTTTAAATGTCTTAAGATTGCGATGATGTTGATTTTTTTCTAGAAAGGTCCAGATGTTTTGGAAGTGAGCGGTGGGTCTAAGCGGTCATGGCCTTCCCCTCGGGGTGCGTGGGGACTCGGCCTGCATGTCTGACCCGTAGTCGTCATTACCCACCCAGTCATACGGCCGGGCCCAGTGTTCGGTGGCGCTTCTCTTCCTGTTGGACGGCTTTGTTTTCCCCACAGTATATAGACGCCATCTAGAGAATCATGTATGGACGTAGGAATTTGAAATGACTTTACAAAAACCATTTTGAACAGCGAATCTAGACCTGTAAAAAGCAACTAAAATCATTTAAATTGTTTGTTTCTTTTTTAACTTTCTATAGGTACCTGCACTTTAATCAGATAGAAACTTTGGACCCAGACTCGTTTCAACACTTGCCAAAGCTGGAAAGGCTGTAAGTCAAGTCTCGTTCCTGACCTTCCACATTCACGGCTCGGGGCGGCGTGGGCTCTGCCCATTGGCTATTCACCGGCTCGGGGCGGCGTGGGCTCTGCCACTGGCTTGGGGCGGCGTGGGCTCTGCCCATTGGCTATTCACCGGCTCGGGGCGGCGTGGGCTCTGCCCATTGGCTATTCACCGGCTCGGGGCGGCGTGGGCTCTGCCCATTGGCTATTCACCGGCTCGGGGCGGCGTGGGCTCTGCCCATTGGCTATTCACCGGCTCGGGGCGGCGTGGGCTCTGCCCATTGGCTATTCACCGGCTCGGGGCGGCGTGGGCTCTGCCACTGGCTTGGGGCGGCGTGGGCTCTGCCCATTGGCTATTCACCGGCTCGGGGCGGCGTGGGCTCTGCCCATTGGCTATTCACCGGCTCGGGGCGGCGTGGGCTCTGCCCATTGGCTATTCACCGGCTCGGGGCGGCGTGGGCTCTGCCCATTGGCTATTCACCGGCTCGGGGCGGCGTGGGCTCTGCCCATTGGCTATTCACCGGCTCGGGGCGGCGTGGGCTCTGCCACTGGCTTGGGGCGGCGTGGGCTCTGCCCATTGGCTATTCACCGGCTCGGGGCGGCGTGGGCTCTGCCCATTGGCTGCGATAGAGTTGAGGTTACGATCCGTTAAAACACCCAAAAATGGTCTTCATATAAAACATGAGCTCCTATCTAGCAATTCACAAGCAGGACTTATAGTTTTCTCTTTATTTGGGAGTGGTGATAAAACAGAAAAAAAATCTAGTTCTTTTCTGGACTAAATAGCATTACTCTGAACTCATTGATATTAAATGAATGCGATCACAAATTTCTTTAAAAGCCAATATATTCAACTGCTTGTGCGCTTTTCTACACGTCTTAGAAGTGTTTTCAACAGTGGTTTGTTGTATGATCTCTTTCCACAGATTCCTACACAACAACCGAATTACACATTTGGTCCCGGGAACATTTAATCACTTGGAATCTATGAAAAGGCTGTAAGTGTGACGGCTTCTCTGCTACCTTCCCGTCAAAGCCGGTCCCGCGTGCTTACCTCCCTTCCTGGGTGACATGACGTGTGCCCCACAGATCAGGCGAGGCTCTGTGTGAGGAGGGCCGGTCACAACCGCTAGCAGGCGACACCGAACCGAGGTCCCCATGGCATGAAGCCGTGGTTAATTCTTTAAGTCAAATAAGACATTTTAAAAATCAATTCTAACTTCCTCATGTCAGGTTTTACTTCCCTGGCACGTATTACTGGTGGAAATAAAATTGGTCTAGAAGGAACCTCTCTCCCTGTCCTGTTCCTTTTATTGAGGTGTACACATAACAATGTTCAGTAGACTGACGTTTCCCCGACTTTTCAAGGCCTCTAAAAATAACGTTTCCCGTGCTGAGTAATTTCTTAGGCCAGATGTGAGGAACTCTGGTGCTGACAGAAAGCTACCTTTGTGCTTCCCTTCATGGTCTTGAAGGCCACGCTTTCCAATTTGGCATCACCTGGACTTAAGAAAGAAACAGAAAACTCAAGTTACCGAGCCGAGAGCCCCAGTGGCCTGTTCCTTGTGTCTTCTCTTCAGTGACATGAGACACACACTTCCATCACTGTTGATGATTTTTTCCCCTCGGATAAAGAAGTCAGCAGCCACACTGAAATTCACATGCCAGGGCAGCCATGATAAGTACTTCCATATTTCACAGATGGCAGAGAGTAGCAGAGAAATCTCTGGAAATAGCGCAGGCAGCTCAGCTCAGGCCGGTCGGTTCCCAGAGGCTGAAATAAGCTGACAACCGTTTCTCTGTTTCCAGCCTCCTCTTAGACCGAGGCCGGTCCGACTCCCACCTCCATCCTGTGCTTTCTGTCCCACTCACTCCCCTGACTTTGCTCAGCCCATGAAACCCCAGATTCCAAGGCCTCTGTGAACTGCCCTCTCCTCACCCCAGATGCCAGAGGGGAGTGCAGACGCGGTGGCCTCCTGTCCGTGGCCCCCCGCCCCAGGAGAGCTGGCCAGTGTCACATAGCGAAGCTCGCCCGTCTGGTCTACCCGCTCTGCCCCGTGCCCTGTCGCCAAGGCCCTGTTATTCAGAGGCGCTGTCTGGTCAGAGGGCGGCCCCCAGCAGGTCCATGCCCTTCCCACCCAGGGCCTCCTACCTCAGAGCCCAGGCACTCAGCTATGACGTCTTGTCTGCATTGAGCCTAGCAGATTCCGCTGTGATTGGTCATCAGAGAAATGACCAGGCAGGGGGCTGGTTCTGAGCCCGTCCTGGAGAAACGCAGGTGGCAGGTGTGATGTCATAGGCCACAGTCTCCCCGGGGTGGCCCTGGGCCTGCACTGGGGACGTAGAGGATGATGAGTTCAACCCCTAGCTCTGGGGCCTGTGAGTTCTCTCCTCTGTGAATTCAGGCAGCACCCGCCCCAGCGGGGTTTCCTAACGAGCCAGCCAGGCCCGCTGGCCAGCAGCTGCCCCAGTTCTGTGCCCGGGTCCCTCGGGGCAGCTGCTTCTCACCGCTGTGCTACACAAACGGCCCTCCTGCCCGGGTGGAGGGTCCCCGGCCTGTCGCATTTGTGGGGACGGGGCGTCTGCCCTGGGCCTTTCCCCAGCCACTTTCGGGATGGTTCTATCTGTGAGATCAGGGCTTCAGGGGCTTCAGGAACAAACCCAGCCACGCGGGGCAGCGGCACTGTCGTCCCCTAGGGGACGGTTTAGGAGCCCTGAGAGGACACAGTGATCGTTTATGAAGGGCCCATCCTGCATCTCTCCCGAGAGGCCCCTGTTTGAACCTGAAACCTTCGCGTTTAACCACGCCCCCCCACCATTGTGCTCCTCGTTCTCCTGTTGGCTGACACGAGGGTCTGCTTGGTTCCCAGTTGGGCTGGCTGGGTGGGATCTGTCCTCTGGCACGGGACCTCTCCCGCACATGCAGGCCGGTCTATCGGGATGGCTAGTGCCGGCTCTCCCGCATCTCACCCGCTGCTTCTCACAGGCGACTGGACTCAAACGCGATTCACTGTGACTGTGAAATCTTGTGGCTGGCGGACTTGCTAAAAACCTACGCCAGGTCGGGCAACGCGCAGGCGGCAGCCACCTGTGAATATCCTAGACGCATCCAGGGACGGTCGGTGGCCACGATCACCCCGGAAGAGCTGGACTGTGGTGAGTGAGCCATGCTGGCGTGGCAGGGGGCATGGACCTGCACAGCCCGGCCTTCACTGGCTGGTTCCCAAAAGCAAGTCCTGGTGGGACCTGGCGAGGACCCTCCTGCGAAAGCCCTGCTCTGTAGTGTCTGTGAGGAACTGTATGTTAATGCACCTGGGCTTTCCTCTGAAACTTTGCTGCAAAACTACCAAACAAAGCACACTGCCTGTGGCTGCCTACCTGCCTGACGGGCAGGCCCCCGGGGATGCTAGGATCAGGTGGCACAGGTGCCTGGCGGCGGCTTGGGAGCTGAGCGTGCTGCCCCTTGAGATGGGTGTGGGGCTGAGGCCCATCCCTCTGATGCCCCTGGGCCTGGCACCGTGAGCACAGAACTCCTCACTACATTGCAGAACGGGGCCAGACCCGAATCAGATTGCATGGCTGACTCTTCCTTACAAAGCCCCACAGATCCCCCTCCACCTTGTCTTTTAATTTTGGTCCTTTTTTTAGTGCTGAAACTAGCTTTTTGATTCTTCCTCCAAAGCATCATTGTTATTTTTTACATGTTAAAGACAAACAATGAAAATTTAAAACCAATACATTCATAAATTACCCTACCGATAAGCACACTTGTCCTTCATTTATGTTCCTTTACTACTGCCTGGGTGCTTTGGCTAAAAAGTATTATTTTCTGCTCTTTCATTCACTGAAAACCATTATTCATGGAGCGCGCAGCCGCACAGGGGATGGCTGTGCACCCCACTGAGGCCGTTCCTGGATGCTTGTCTGTGACACCTCAGTGTCAGAGCACCCCAAGTCTGAGTATGAGAAGACGCTGTGCAGGGATTGCCTGTGGGCAAGCCAGTCTACCACTTTGTGGGAAAATCTGTGCTTGAATACAGCTTGAATAGCTGTGACTTGCTCGTGACTTAAGGGGTGTCGTTTGGGTCTTTGCTTCCTTGATGGTTTAAGACCAGGAAGGTCTCCGTTTCCTTGTTGGTGCAGAAAGGCCCCGGATCACGTCTGAGCCCCAGGACGCAGATGTCACCTCCGGGAACACCGTCTACTTCACCTGCAAAGCTGAGGGCAACCCCAAACCTGAGATCATCTGGCTGCGAAACAAGTAAGTTGGGCACTGGACGCGATGCCGTCCGCGGAGGTCCACCTGGGTGCCCTGCCTGCTGGACAGGACACATCACAACCTTCCAGACCCCACCTTGACCCCGCTTCTCTTCCGTGGGGAGGAAGCATCAAGGAGAAGAGACTTCTGCATCTTCTCTGCTCTGAAACAGCAGCGGGGCCTCCGGGACATGGTGGGCCGTCGGCCGGGTCACCCCGGGCGGTAGCTCACTCCTACTCTCCCCTGGTCAGCGTTTGCTCTAAAGGGCTGCATGTCACCCCTGCCTGGGTTAGGACTAGGAGGGAAAACTGGTTCTCTGCCACCTACTTCCTCCGGCTGGAAGCCCTGGGGTGTGGTGACTGCAGGCTTGGCCCCTGGAGCCTTGGGGTCGGGGTCCCCTGGGAGACTCCAGTACGTGCCCGTGTAGGCACTGAGCTCCTGTGTGTGTCTGACTTTTCTCCTGAAAGGAAGGTCACCCCTTCATCCGCCAGCGTTTGGTGTGGGGAGAGGAGGCATGTGACTGGGTCAGATGCTTCAGGGCCCTGGTCGGCCCACAGGGTCATTGGTAAACGGGTGCGTTGCAAACATCTATCTTGGACTTAATCCTCAGCGTGGGACCCCTCGTCACGCCCCGTGTGTATGTGCACGGGCACTGTGCCACCGTCACTGGAGCAGAGCCCAGGCTGTCACCCTGGCGCTCAGCGTCTCCACTTGGAGCTGCAGGGCCGTGTTGAGTCATGACCGGGCAAGGAGGGCATGGTTGGACTCAGGAGCCCAGACACCAGCTGGACCATCGCCGTCCAGACCCGGGCTGACCCCCGACAGTGTGCCTGGGCTCCTGAGTCCAGCCGTGTTGGCTGAAAAGCCGATGTGGGCAGTGAGCTAGGCATCTGAGAACCCCCAGGTGCGGAATGGGAAGTTGAGTTCCGGGCTCTAAAGATGTGGGGTTTGTTCTGGGCCCAGACTTGTTCTGACATTGGACTTGGGCCACTGCTGTGTGGGGAAAGATCACATATCTTCAGGTCTTGATTCTGTGCTGGCTCTGAAGTCAATGGGGTTGAAAATCCAGTGTGAGCACTGCAAGAGCTCTGAAATATTTTGAAGCACACATTTAAAAGGCACAGAGCACATTTGGCTTAAGCTCTGCACATCCACATTCATAAACGAACGAATTGGTACGAAAAGTTAACACCCCAGAGCCAGTCACGGAGAGCAGAGCCAGGCCTGTTGTCAGCTACAGGGCCAACCCTCCACCTGCCAGTCTCTGCCAGCCAGCCTCACCTGCGGTGGGCCTGCCTCACCTGCGGTGGGCCTGCCTCACCTGCTGGCTCAAGTGTTTGTGGGAGGGAACTGGGCCACCTCACTAAGAGTCTTATTTGTGGGGCCTGAGGCAACTTACTTCCAGCCAGAACACCTGTGAACCAGGACAGATTTCACTTTTGGGGAACTGGCTGGGTGAGGATGGGGGCAGGGCAGGGCGGTGGTGCGCACAGCTCAGACGCTTCACCTGCGAGCTCCTCAGGCTCTGAGCAAAATCCATACAGAAATACTCATCAACAGTGATGACAGTTCTGTCGGCTGATGCAATCTTTTGCTTTCAGTAACGTAAATGTTTCTACCCTGTTGTCTTGAATGAATCTGCCAGAAACAAAGGACAAAATGTTGTTTCCATTGTGTTTATTTCTTCCCTTTGGAATGAGGACCACTTTAAAACGTAAATCTGTATAGATTACACATGTAAATAACAAGCAAATATTTGAATTGATGAGATACAGCTACACAGCCGCTGTCCCAGAAACACCGTTACGTCGGGCTGTTGAACGGGAAGTCCCGGGGAACGCGGGCCCCGGCCCTCTGCTGGCGCTCGGGCGCCCCAGACGCCGGCACCGCGCTAGTGCCCGGCGTCCCCGTGTGGTAAGGACTCGGTGTCCGACCGTCTGTCTCTGCAGTAACGAGCTCAGCATGAAGACGGATTCCCGCTTGAACCTGCTGGACGATGGGACCCTGATGATTCAGAACACGCAGGAGGCGGACCAGGGCACCTACCAGTGCATGGCGAAGAACGCGGCCGGGGAGGCGAAGACGCAGGAGGTGACCCTCAGGTACTTTGGATCTCCAGGTACGTGGAGAGCATGCACGCGAGGGTCCTTCCAGCGCCGCCTTCCTCAGGCCCTCGTCCTCTGGGCCCCCGATCAGATGCCATCTGTGTGGCCGCTTCTGTGGCAGCCCGGCCGTGGGGCTTGGCAGTGGGGTCGCAGGCGACTCTTGCCCATCGCTGTGGCCCACAGTCTGGTCCTTATGCAGGACAAGCACTCAGAGTGGACAGTCGAGACTGTGAGGCAGCTGTCAGAGGGGCTGTGGAGACGGCACCAGGCTCCCCCCCGTCACGCCCGCCCTATGGGCAGCTGCCAGGTATCCCCGTTTGCCAGTGGGGTCTCTGTTATACTAAGAACTTCGGTTATTGAAAACAAAGCCAAAATCTGGAATTTCATGCAAAATCCTCAAGTCTAAAATATTGGCACCTGATTTTTAAAAGACCATCATAGTCGAGTGAGGCACAGCTGTAGCTTGGAGTGGGCGTGGGTCCCCCCAGGGGGCGGGTCTGCTTTTGTTGACGTGGTTAATGGCAGGGCTGTGGTCAGAAGAGCAGCTGGCCCTCGGAGGCGAGTCCTGAGCAGGGTCCATGATGGCCACTGCTGCTGGAGACGGCACTGGGGAGGGGCTGCCCTGCCCTCCCACTGGCCGCCAGCACAGTCAGCTCCGTCCTCAGGGTAGGCGCCACCTACCCCTGCTGGTGCCCGCCGCCCCTGGCTTCCTCTGCGAGCCGCCCCGCCCCAGTCCCCCGCTCTGCCTCCGCCCACGGTTGGATGGCCGTGTAAGTGGTTGTGTGTGAGCCTTTGTTCAGAAAAAATGGTCTGGCATTGGCATTGCTTAGTATGCCCAGTAGGACAGCATACACACAGTATTTCTTAGCGAATGACAATTCCTTGTATCGCATTTTAGCTCAGCGGAGCGCAAAGCCCAGTCACACAGCTCCCACGCATGGGGAGGGCTTTCGGCGTCTCCACAAAGTCTCGCTGCTGCTCGGAGGCTCAAAGGCGCGGCTCTGGGCCCCAGAGAAGCTTGTGCTTTGTGTGGGGCGTAGGGACTCCCCCAGGACGGTGGGCAGTGGCAGTGCCCTCAGCGGAGGTTGCAGGACAAGGAGAGCGGTGGGACCGGACAAGCCGCTTCCTCTGGGTTGGCGGCCCACCTCTGAAGTCGTTTCTTCCTCAGGAACAGCGGCTTTACTGAGTGTGTGGTCTGAGCATGTCCGTGAAGCTCCCTGGAGCACACAGGAAGGGACGCCCCAATCTGTGGCAAGGTCGCTGCTGCTGGACCACGGGCCACAGCCTGTCCCGCAGACCACACCTGGCCCGCTGCCGTTTTCCTAAGATCTGGGGACGGAGAACGGTTTTACAGTTTTATATGATTGAAAGCTGTAGGAGGTTTTAGGATACGTGGTAATTACATGCAAGTCAAGTTTCAGTGTCTATAAATTAAGTTTTATTGCAACGTAACCACACTCATTCTTTTACAAGTTTGTCTGTGGCTGCATTTTGCTTGAGCAGCAACCAAGGCTGTGTGGTCTGCGATCCTAAGACGTACGCTCTGGCCCGTTCCACAAGTTTGTCAGCCTTGTCCCCAGACTGGTGACAATATGTAGTGATGATAACAGACTGACTTGTAAGGCTCCGGCCGTCTAAAGGGCTAAATATACTTTATATATTTTGAAGCTCTTATTAGCGGCGTGTAGCTCCCAATTTTTTTTTCCCTTGAACTAAACTTTTGGTCACGAACGCTTGTACCTATCAGTGCGTTTTGTCTCAGAGTTAACGTGGCTTAGCTCCACAAGCAGCTCCCAGCTTGCTCCTGGTGAGTGAGTGCCGCTGTCTGTCCCATCATTCTGCTCTGAGCCTTTCTGTACCCGTAAGTTATAAACAGCATCGAGCGACATGAAAAAAACCTCAGATGGACATTTTCTTAAAGTGATTCCATTTATAATTATTGTAGTCAGCAACATGGTTAGATGCATAAATTCTACCTCTATTTTGGACTATTTCTCCAACATTTTCTGTGTTTCTTGCCTTATTTTAGAATAACTGTTTTTCATCTTCTGTTTTCCTAGCACTCGTTTGGAAGTTACATGCTGTTTCTTTTCTTTCAGTGGTTATTCTAGACCATTTTATTTATTTATTTATTTTTTGAGGGCAGTGTCACTGGCCCTCACATGTGGGACCCGAACCGGGGCCGCTGGCGTCCCAAGCCGGCGCCTAACCGCCGCGCCCCTCGGCCGGCCCGAGACCATTTTAAATGCATTCTTAAATTACAGAGTCCGTAGCTGCTGACTTTACCTTTATCTCCAAAATGCGATCATGCTTCTTATTCTGTCTGCTGGCTTGTGATTTTCAAAGTGTAAAAACATCATCGTTTTGTCCTCTTAATACCTGTGTAGCTGTGCCCGTGTATTAATCACTTCTGATTCTCTTTATCTCTGTCAGCATCTCAGCCCTTCTACTGGGCCCAAACCCATGTGAGGACCACCTATGGTTAACAAATCGGAAATAAGACCTGTCTGTCCCCTCTCCTCAGCAAGTCCCCTGGGTGGGGAGGTGGGGCCGTATCTCTGGCTGGTGTAGGGCTGGGGGACCCAGCCGCCCAGTTCCGGGTTGGCTCCCCCTTTGACTGATGGTTCTCTGTTTAAGGGCGATTTGAGACCACGGGGCCCTGCCCCCACTCTCAGGCCCTCTGTGACTCTGCTGTTCTTATCCGCAGACGCGACCCACGGTCTCGGGTTTGCCGCTCTCTAGAGATGCCGATGTTGAATGTCGTCTGTCCTTTCTGTCACTTGCTGTTACTTGGGTATTTGACTGATGAGGCTGACACTTCAGCCAGAACGGTGTAGAAAGGTCTGGCTCAGGTCTCTTCCCCCGCCCACTTAGCTCCCACCCCACGTCACGGACAGCACTTTCTTCCTGGTGGAAACACTGCTGGTGCTGCCGCTGGAGGGCGTTCCCTTCGGTCGCACGTGGTCCCATTACGGCTGTGGCAGGATACCTGATGGTGCGACACAGCCCCGCTCCCTTTTGGACGTGTTCACTTTTCCTCCAGACCTTTGCTATCACAGGTCCATACCCCTTTATCCAAAACCCCTGGGGCCAGATGTGTGAAATTCAGAAATTTGGGGCCTTTCTCAGAAGGCCGCGTGGTGCATAGCGTGTGTAACTGACATGCACACCCTCTAATCAATGTCCTGCAGCAAATGGCGTGGATATTCACGGGAAAATGAGGACGCGAAGGAGCCTCATGACGGGTAGATGGATTTTTATCAACAAGTTATGAAAAAACAATTTTTTTCTGGAGCTTTTTGGATTCCAGAATTATAGATGAGGGTGTCCATCCAAAGAAACATCACAGCCATTCAAGAAACCCTTCTGCGTGCAGTCGTTTCACATTCTGTTGACTATGTGGCATAAGTGGGTAATTTCTGGGCCAAAGTGCCTGCGGGTTTTCAGTTCTGAGGTCAGTGGCCATGTCACTTGCCAGGTGGGCCATGACATGTGGTGCTGCTGACGTGGGGGAGGTCGGTTTCTGCCCAGACTCACCACGAAGCACATTAATCAGTGTGTGGGTTTTTTTTTCTAGATTCAGAGTTGAAAGGTATTATCTCAGGGTAGTTTTAATGTGTGAGTGAAACGGATTCTTTTATTTGTTATGAATGTGCTTTAAAGACAACGTGTTACACCCATAAGAACTACTAGCTAGGCCGACAGTGTATTTGGGACAAACACAAGTGAATTCTCGGGAGTTCAGTCCCTGCGTCCACTAAAAAGCAGCTCTCGCTGATCGCTTGTAGCTGCCGACCATGCGTGTGACCCACGGCAGTGTCCATTTTTATTTTCCGCACTTTTTTCTTTTTCTTTTTTTTTCTTTTTTCTTTTTTAGAGGGCCCTCATATGTGGGATCTGAACCGGGGCCGCTGGCATTCCAAGCCAGCTCTTAACCACCGCGCCACTCGGCCGGCCCTTTTCCTTTTTATTTTTTTTTTTGAGGGCAGTGTCACTTGTGGGACCGAACTGGGGCCGCTGGCTTCCCAAGCCCGCGATTAACAACCGCGTCACTTGGCTGGCCCTGCACATTTCTTTAAGAAACAAAGAAGGCAACAAAGGATGTGGTTGAATTATGTTAGTTTTTCTTAGTGAGAGGTCACCAGATAGAACGAGTAGCATGAACATAGAAAAACTGAAGCAAACTGTTGCCAAACTAGAGGAAATAATTCAGCACTTGTGTTTCGTTGTGACAGCTCGACCCGCTTTTGTAATCCAGCCGCAGAACACGGAGGTGCTGGTTGGGGAGAGTGTCACCCTGGAGTGCAGTGCCACCGGCCACCCCCTGCCACGGATCACCTGGACAAAAGGTGACCAGACGTCCGTGCCTGCAGACCCTCGTGTCAGCATCACTCCCTCTGGCGGCCTCTACATCCAGAATGTGGCGCAGGAGGACAGTGGGGAGTACACGTGCTTCGCGGCGAACAGCGTCGACAGCATCCATGCCACAGCCTTCATCATCGTCCAGGGTGAGAGCCGGGGCCTGCCGGGCCCTCCTCACTGAGCAGCCCCCCGGGACCTGGTCCTTCCCTGGAACTGGCTTTTCTCTACCCATCGCATTTCCCACCTCCTGACTCCTTATGTGCCACTTGGTGAGTGGTTTATTTTCTGATCCGAAGCTTCAGGAGGCCAGGGCTGTGTTTTCTGGCCGTTATGTGTGGCTCCAGGAGCGCCTGGCGTGTACGAGCGTGGAAGCCAGCTCAGGAGCGGCTTGTCATCACGTCTGGCTCTGTGCGTGTCATTGTGCCTCACATCATTGTGGTGTTCACTTTGTTGTGGTGGTGACTTTTATGAAAATGGAATCATAGCGGATACACTATTTTTTTTTCACCCAATAGTAACAAAATAACCCAATCGCTATACACAGCTGTTACTCGATGACATTTTAGCCACTGGCAGTCCTGACGGGGATTGGCGAGGATGTGCTGTCTCTCAGGCCCCCGCATCCCTGGCCTGGAAGCCAGCTGTCCTTGTAGCTGTAGCTGGCATGTGTGTCCAGCCAGTGTCTGCTGTCTACGGGGTGATGTCCCGAAATCCCGCCGCCTGGGTCCCTGAGCTTCAGTTGCTCCCCGTTTGTGTGTCTCCCCCACATGTGCACAGCTGCTGCAGTGACAGAGGGTCCTCTGGAGCCTGTTCGTGTTACTGGGGCAGCACCTCAGATGGGGGAGGACAGTGGCAGTGCCAGGGTGTGTGGCATTCTCCGGAAAGCTGTCTTTTTTTTTTTTTGAGGGCGGTGTCACTGGCCCTCACATGTGGGACCCGAACCGGGGCCGCTGGCTTCCCAAGCCAGCGCTTAACCACCGCGCCACTCGGCCGGCCCAAAGCTGTCTTTTTAATGTCCTTTCCCAATATGTTTCCTTCCGGAAGCTCTTCCTCAGTTCACTGTGACCCCTCAGGACAGATCTGTGATCGAGGGTCAGACGGTCGATTTCCAGTGCGAGGCCAAGGGCTACCCACAGCCCGTCATTGCCTGGACCAAAGGAGGTAAGACGCTGATCTGAGCCCCTGGCCCCCCAGCTCATTCCCCGCCTCGGACACAGACCCGGCCTCCCCGTCTGTCTGGCCCAGCAAACCCCCGTCCCCTGGACAGGGCTGAGAGGGCTGAACCTGGCAGGGCCCAGGCTCTGAGAGGACCAGAGGCGGCCGCGGGCACTCCCCTGGGATCCGAGATCTGCCGTCACTGAAGGGACGGGGTGTGGCCTCCTGCTCACGATCACTTCACCCAGATAGTCTGTGTTTCGCCTCTGGTGGACACTTAATTAGCATTGCATGAAAGTTAACAACATCTGGGATAGAACTTTCTGGAAACCAATACTGGAATATACTTTTAAAAACCCTTTTACTCTCACTTTAATTCCCAGAGTGCTCCTGCTGTCACTCCATCACGCTACTTCTCGGGTGGGATCCCAGCCCTGTCTCCAGGGGGTGAACCGCTGGCCATTTGGCTTGAGGAGGCACAGACCATCCCCAGGGGTGACTGCAGCCTGGCCAACGGGGTCGGCGTGAGGGAGGGCAGGCGCCCACACTGGCGGACCGCCAGTGCTCTGACGCAGCGCGGGGCCAGTCAATCCCGGGTCCCCGGGTGCCCTGCCGGCCTGTCCTGGCTGCTGCTTTGGTCACCCTGGTATCTGCCCCTCGCCCCTTCTGAGGACTTTCTTGGGGACGGGGGACATGTTCTGTTCCCTCCTGCCCTGGCTGCACGCAGCTCGAGCTGGCACTCCATGCAGGCTGTGATGGGCGTCTGCGCGCGAGCAGACCGGCCGCTGATCAGAGGGCCGGGACCCCGGGCCCTCACTTGGGCAGAGACAGGGCTGTGCGTTCCTTCCGTCGTCTCTGATGAAGTTCTGCGTGACCCGCTTTATCACACCCATGTGTCCATGCCTGACCCGTGTCCACGCCTTGCAGGGAGCCAGCTCTCGGTGGACAGGCGGCACCTGGTCCTGTCGTCGGGGACACTGAGGATCTCCAGTGTTGCCCTCCACGACCAGGGCCAGTACGAGTGCCAGGCCGTGAACATCATCGGCTCCCAGAGGGTCTCAGCCCACCTGATGGTGCAGCCCAGAGGTGCGTGGCCGTGCTGCCTGCCGGGCTCGTGCAGATGGTTACGTGGCGGGACCAGCCTCTGCGCCAGTGCCCACGTACCTGCTAGTCGCCAAGAGCCGGGGCGTCAGTCCCGAGGGTCCCCGCATTTCCCGCCATGTCAGCGGCCTGTCTCTTGCCTTCCAGTCACCCCGGTGTTTGCCAGCATTCCCAGCGACGTGACGGTGGAGTCGGGCACCGACGTGCAGCTGCCGTGCAGCTCCCAGGGGGAGCCCGAGCCAGCCATCACCTGGAACAAGGTACCTGCCCCGCCCGGAGCGACTGGCTGCCCCGCCCTCCACAGCTAACGCCCGCCCGCAGCCCGAGCTCCAGGGCTCTCTGCGTGTCCTCAGTGATGAAAACAGGACGAGACAGCCTCAGAACGGTCTCTGGCTCACGTCCTTCTCAGGGACAAAAGCAGAGAAACCCTCTGGTTGGATTCCCGATTTCGGAATCAGCAGGGAAGGCTTTTCGCTGTGCTGTTTCTCTGTTTTGTTTTTATTAAGCCCAATAAAAATGTGTGACGCTGTTAAACATATGAACGGGTGCTTGATCTGCGATGTGTCAGGAGGACGCGGTGGCAGGTGGCCCTGCACAGCCGTCTCCTGGGAAGGAGCCACGGGGGTGGGGCTGGTGAAGCCGCAGTCCCCTCAGCTGGGACGCCGCTGTCCTTCCGGCATGGCTCGAGTGGCTGTCTCTCCCGAGATCGCGCCAGGGCCCTCGTCCCTCTGTAGCCTGTGTCCTACAGGGCCGCCCTTTGTTTCCTGTCCCAGCCTTGGGGAGACCCAGAGCACGGCCTGCGCTCATGTCCTCTGGGTCTGTGCAGGCATGGAGGCCCTGTGTCCCACTGCGCTGGTCCTGGAGACTCGGACTAAACCTCCTCTTCAGGGCCGGGCAGGTCTAAGCTCAGCCTCTAGGAGCTGCCGTGTGTGAGGCCCTGACAAGCGGCCGCCCGCCGCCCGGGACACGCTCCTTGTGCTGCGCAGGCTGACCCCCGCTGTGGCTTCTGCTCCTTTTTGCTCCAGGACGGGGTTCAGGTGACAGAAAGTGGGAAATTCCACATCAGCCCTGAGGGATTCTTGACCATCCACGACGTGGGGACCGCGGATGCAGGGCGCTACGAGTGTGTGGCTCGGAACACGATCGGGCAGGCCTCGGTCAGCATGGTGCTCAGCGTCAACGGTAAGGCTGCCGGGTCGCAGGGTGCAGCGGGCAGCACCGTCCGCACCTGCGTGGGCTGGAAGGCCGCGCAGGGAAGCAGGGCCCAGGCCGCTCCGGCTTCCCACTCGGCCAGACGTCCACACCGTTCAGTGGGAGGCCTCGCAGGCCACTGTGGCCAACCCGCTGAGGGGAGCGTCCGCTGGCGGGTTCAGCGGCCCCCACGCCCTTCACATGTGACAGCGTGTGCCTTCCAGTCCACACTGGGCGGAAGTGCAGGAGCAGTTACCGCTTCACAGAGAGCCGGGTGTGCGCGCGCTGTCCTGGGCGTGGCCCTGCGCGGCCCTGCGGTGTGCCGTGTCCCGAGGGTCTTCGGCACAGACTCCAGCTCGTCACCGACTGTCCCCTTCCTGGAGTCACGTGGGCCCCGCCTCTGCGTGCTCTGGCCCTCCCCAGCGTCCAGCAGTCCCCACCGGTCTGCTCTCCGCACACGTTATTTCCATCTTCCTAAAAACACAGACCTCGGGGTGTGTTGCTCACATTTCATGTGTCTCTGACCACACCTGTTAGCTTTCTTACGCTTCTGGTTTCACCCAAACCTGCCTCCCATCAGCTGCACCCATCTCCACCCGTTCTGCACGCGGCTCTCAGCCATCACCCACACAGCCCGACTGCCCCTGCGGCCGCCTTCTCAGCTCCTTACGGGGCAGCGGCCCATGGTCTGGCCCGCAGCCCTCCACACGTGTCTGCATTCCTGCCTGTCCCCTGTAATGTGACCAGGCTGCCTTCTCCACGGGCCTGTGGACACTCAGGTGGGAACAGCTGAGTAACTTAGTGCTCAACACCCCACATCACCCCTGAACCTGCAGGCGCCTGCTCAATGTGAAACATGAAGGAATTACTGGAAGCCTGCTTGGTTTTTTAGGGAAAAATGTTAAATTACCTCATTTTATCATTTTATATATAGTTTGTGAAGCAAATGTAAAATTAAATTGATGGATTCTATGACTCAAAAACTACTTTCAATTAACACTTTTATATATATATATATATATATATATATATATATATATATATATATATAAAGATTTTATTGGGGAATCTGAGGAGGGGAACAGACAAGTTGTCACTGGCCCATGTTGGTATTATCGTTGCGCTCTTCCCAGGTGAGGCAGTCACTCGTCAGCCATCAGATGGCGGCTCACAGCAGCTCACAAAAGCTCATGCCAGCTGCCGGCCAGCCCCACTGCAGTCTATGCCATCGCCGGCGACTCATGGCAGCCCAGCTCCAGGTGGAGCTGTTGTTCACCATCTCAGCTGTAGAGGGCGCAGCATCACTGGCCCATGTGGGATCCGAACCAGGGCCCTGCTGCTCAGAGCTGGCGTCCCAAGGCAATTCTTAACCAACGCACCATTCGGCCGGCCCACTTATTTTTATATTTTAAAAATAGTATGAGTAACTACATGAATTAATTACATGTGAAATTTAAAAATAATCTCCCACCGCCAAGAAATAACCACTATTAACATTTTGGTGAATTTCCTTTATTATTTTTAAAGGTAGAGAAGTGTTTTCATACTATTTTCCTGCCATCATTGCTTAGAGAAAAACAAATTCAATTTAAATCACTGATAATAATGAAATATTGGTGATAAAATTGTGTAAAATTGTCTGCTTCATTTGTCTACCCTTAGCATAAAAATATTAGTTTCCAAAAATTAGTAAATTGGGGCTGTTTGAGATACACAGAAATCGGGATTCTGCCTAGAGAAACAGTTCATCTGTTTGACTCAGGAAAGGATAAATATTCAGATGGACAGAGTAGCTGGTCAGCTCACAGCTTTCAGTGTCCATGTCAGTGTGGAGGAAGTCGGCCGGGCAGAGGACAAAGCTTTGGTTTGAGACACAGAAATAATGTTTGGAGAAAGTGTGTCCTGAGTCTAAGTGATGTAGTGTCTAGACATTATGAGTAACTTATACAGCATTTTTCTGGTGACGTGTGTTCATGCTTTCCTAGTTCCTGACGTCAGCCGAAATGGGGATCCATTTGTAGCCACATCGATTGTGGAAGCAATCGCGACTGTTGACAGAGCTATAAATTCAACGCGGACACACCTGTTCGACAGGTACGAGGTGGAGCACGCTGACCCTGGCCCTCATCGAACTCAGCTCAGCTTTTAAGGATGTGGGTGATTCCAGTGCACAGTTGGAGCTGTTCTGTCTGAAGAAAACTGTTATTTAGCAATCATAAGCAATATTGGCGTCATTTTCCGGGGGCTAAGATAACACATCCTTTCCAAGTAGAGGCTGACCTATGCTTCATAATGAAACATTTCTTAAAAATTTCAACTTGTTCCTTTGGCTTGTTACTAAACGATTTGGCAAAAACAAAGTATTTCACAAGCCATTCGTGCATTTGTTCATGTTGGCAAGTCCCAGACTGTTTTCTCTGCTTGTGCACTGACATAGAGTGTCTGCTTTCTCTGCTGACCCAATTAACGATCTGTTTTTAGTGTCTTTTGCTTTGTTGCCTTCCACTGGGATGAGTAAGGTATGGAATGTCTCCCTGTAGAAGAGAAGCTACAGAAACATTAAAGAGCAGTTCTGTTTTTGGACGGAGTGACTTTTGTCCTAGTGATTGTCTCTTGTCTCTTTCACCCTCAACTGCTAGCCGGCCACGCACCCCGAACGACCTGCTGGCCTTGTTCCGCTACCCAAGGGACCCGTACACCGTGGAGCAGGCCCGAGCGGGCGAGATATTTGAGCGCACACTGCAGCTCATCCAGGAGCACGTGCGGCATGGCCTCACAGTGGACCTGAACGGCACCGGTCAGTACCCAGGCCCCTCCCGGGCCCTCCTGAGCACTGGGGGTGGCCTTCGGAGACAGGTGGCAGCAGTCCTGCCCCACGAGTCTGTGCAGGGCACCGTCAGGGTGGATGTGTGGCTCTGAGCTAGGACAGGTCTAATGGGGACCCACTGGGGCACGAGGCGGGCCGTCCTTGCCCACCAGCTTGATGGTCAGTCCTCCGGGATGAAGGGTGTTTGAGGGAAGAGTTTGCAGGATGACGCTGTGTCCACGCAGCTGTTAGAAGTGATGTTCATGGAGCCCCAGCCCCTGCGATGTCCCAGCACCGGGGACTGTGGGTGGCCCGGGGCGGCTGCCACCCTGTCACCTGTCCCGGCGCGTGGCGTGGCCATAAATGAGAACAGCCTCTGCCACGTCAGGGGGTAGCTGTGCCCACATCGCTGGGGATGAGGTGAGCAGTAGCCATCCCTGGGAAGTGCGGCGACGGCATGATGTAAAATTCTCTGCTGTATGCTTGTTCGGTGTTTCCTTGTCTCTGCTGAGCCTCTTCTCCTGTCAGGACGAGAATGTTCTTGGGAGCCGAACATTGCCCTTAAATACGAATGCGTCAGGCGAGGGCGATGGGGAGGGAGCTGAGGTCCCGTCTCCCGGCTCAGGAGCTCAGCCCCTGTGCGGGCCACTGCCCAGTCCTGCCATTTGGAGCCAGTCTGTGCTCGGCGTCCCGGCGCCGGCCAGCTGTGTGTGATGGCTCCTGCGTCCCCATTTGGAGGGCGCTGGCCTGCTGGGGGCTCGGGGTGGCCGCCGCACCGTGTCTCCGCCGGTCTCTGGAGGACCTCCAGCCTCGGCTTGCGGGCACAGCCTTGGAGAAGTCAGAAGGCTTTCGTTCTGTCCAGTGTCTGCGGGGCACTTCCCGCTTGTCGGGCACAGAGCTGGTGTGGGGGGCGCATGGGGGGGCTGGCTGCCCCGGGGATGCCCCCAGCCCACTCCTGGACGAATCTGGACCTCCTCCCTGGGGTTGCCCAGTGTGTGTTCTTGGCTCCACTTCCTTCACTTGGTTTAAACATTGTGGGTCCTGATCCTCTCCCTGCAGCCACTCAGAGAGGACGCCCGTCTCCCTGGGGCCTGCCCACCAACTCCGTGTCCATACGTGTGTTTATAGACATGTGGACACTTGGAGAGACTAAGACGAGTAGAATCACTCAAATCCCCCACAACCTGAGATCATTTTGTTTCCTTTCACCTACAGTACTTAAACGCACAGGCCCTCACTCCTTCACTCATGCATTCATTCTTCCCTTACACACGCATGTGGGCACATGTTCTCTGCCAGGCCTGGGGATGCAGCAGCCACAGACAGACACACCTCAGCCCTCAGGGTCCGACGTGTCAGTGTAGACGGGCCACGAAGGTGGGGACAGTGCATGCGGCCCCCACGCAGTGAGTGGAAAGACAAATCCGGTAGGCAGGAGGCCTGGGGGCCCACGGGGGCCGTTTTCTACAGGTTGTTCAGCAGAGGCCCAGCCCTGCCACATCCAGGGAGCGCTCTGGGCAGGGGGCACACAGGATCTGGACTACGTTTGGGATATTTGAGGAGGGGCAGGCAGTTTAATTTGGCTGGAGCAGGAGATGAGATGGGACGTTTTTGGGGTCCCCCGTCAGAGGGCCCAGGAGGCAAGGTGAAGATTTTGTCTCCAGCTCTGGGTGACAGTAGAGCCATGCGGTTCTTGTAGAGAAGTGATATGATTTCACATGGATAGAGTTGTTGGGTGATGTCACCGTGAAGAGATGGGGTCAGATGATTTGGCTAGAAGGTGACAGCACTGGGACCAGGGTGGCCTGGTAAGAGGAGTGATTCTAGGCGTGAAGGCAGAGGTGACAGATTCACTCGTGATCTGGACATAGCGGGTGACGGAGAGGACCAGCGTGACTTCTGGGGCGCTGACCCTTAGTGAGGGGGGCAGATCGGGCCACGATAGTTAGGGGATGGGGAGCACTCTCCTAGGTCCGGACGCTCTCACAGGTGTGCCCTGGAGACGCTTGCCCTGGACCTGCCTAGCTCCTCCGTCCCCAAATCTGGGTGTGATAACTCTTTGTAAAACTTGTCCACTCACAGTGCTTCCCAGGCATTTTTCTGGCGTGAAGCATTTGTTTGGTCCATTGCCTTATTCTGGGAGGCATGCGTTTCCTCACATTCCAGTATTTTAACCCATAGTTGTCCGTATTCTGAGACAGTCTTAATTCCTAACACGAACTAGAGTGAACCGGTCAGGGTAGCCTGCAAAATTCACGTTTCCCAGAAGTCACTTCTGCATCTATTGGGTTGTCAGAAAAGTCATGATGCCTTTTTGCAGAGAAACAGAAAAAATACCTCATGACTTTTCCGACAACCCAGTGGTTTCGTAGATGGGTTTGGACCTGCAGCATGTTATCAGTAAAGCTGTGGAAGCTCGGCGCAGACGCGCCCGGTGTGACAGGCAGTGGTGTGTGTCCATCCTGTGCCGGCCCGTGCCTGCCCTCTGCCCTCCATTGGGGCCCGACCTGGGAAGGTGGTGGGAGGGACCCGGCCACCCGGCCCCAGTCACAGCTAAGCCCATGGAAACGTTGCAGAAAAAGTGATGGTGTGGGAATAAGGCTCCCGGGGCCGGGGAACAGTGGGAGGAAGTGGCTTCCTCCCTGACTCCGTGATGCTCGAGACTGAGAACTTTCTGAGGCTTCCCCAGGGTAACAGAGCCTGGCAGCCCGCCGCGCAGTCCTGGCGGCTCACATGCTGCCGAGGCGTCTGGGTCTAAGTGGGCGCGAACGCCCGGGTGGCCGGGAGTGCAGTGCCAGGCTCTGCAAAGCGCTTGTGTTTGATTGCTTCTCATCAGCCTGTGGAATTGCTTCACGTCCAGCTCTGTCTACCTCATCCTATATGGTTTCAGACACGTCCGCACAAGAGGGGCGTGTGTCTTGTGTCCTTCCAATGCATGCGGACTGGTCTAGTGGCTCTCGGATCCTGTAGAAAGAAGACAGGTCAGGACTGAGAACCGAGTGTGTGGGCCGGGTATGGGTGAGGGTCAGTGCTGGACCCTCTGTGAGCGCGCCCTGCAGCACGCACGCCCGGGTCAGCACGCGCACTCGAGTTGGCACGTGCCCGTGTCAGCGCGCACCCCTTTGGGAGTATGACCCCCGGCATGTGTGGAGCTGTTTATTCTGCGAGCGTGGAGCAGGGAGCAGCCCCAGTGCGAGCGTGATTGGGAAATGTCCCCGGAACACAGGCCCGAGTACTGCACGTCCTGGGAGGTGGAGTCGCTGGCTGGGCCAGGCCGGTCTTGAGGGGGAAGAGTGGGACCGTGAGTGCGGAAGGTCCGTTTGGAGCAGTCTGCTAGGCTGACCGCTCGGAGTTTCTTCTGCAGCTCGTGGGCAGACTGAGGCCCTGGGCAGGAAGCCGAGGTCCTGAGAGGTGCATGGGGACAGTGGAGGGCACACCCCTGGCGGAACCCTTTGTAAATCCAGGCGAGGCGACTTGGACATCTGGCCAGGGTTATGGAATTCCGACGCGGGAGGGCAGAGTCTGCAGGAACGATTTAGAAGCACAATGAACAGAGGGCGAGAGGGATCGGGTGTGGGGACTGCGCAGCATGAAGCCCCCAGGATGTGGGGTGGGGGCGAGGGGCTGGACGGGATTCCAGGAACGGTGCTCCACGTGGTGAGACCGAGTTGTACAGGATCGTTACAGAGAATCGGAGCCATGGTTAGGGCACCATTAGACTTGGAGCTGGTTAGTGGTGCGGAGGTGGGTCCAGGTGGAGGACGAGGAGAGGCCTCTGCGAGATGCCGAGAGGGACGGGGGCCCGCAGGCCCGCGGGGCAGAGCTGGAGGGCCCGGGGCTGTGCCTGCCCGCGTCCAGGGAATAAGCCGTCGCTGCCCTTGCTTCCAGGTTACCACTACAACGACCTCGTGTCCCCGCAGTACCTGAGCCTCATCGCCAACCTGTCGGGCTGCACGGCTCACCGGCGCGTGAACAACTGCTCGGACATGTGCTTCCACCAGAAGTACCGCACACACGACGGCACCTGCAACAACCTGCAGCACCCCATGTGGGGCGCCTCACTGACCGCCTTCGAGCGCTTGCTGAAGTCCGTGTACGAGAACGGCTTCAACACCCCGCGGGGCATCAACCCCGGCCGGCTGTACCACGGGCACGTGCTGCCCATGCCCCGCCTGGTGTCCACGACGCTGATCGGGACGGAGACTGTGACGCCCGATGAGCACTTCACCCACATGCTCATGCAGTGGGGCCAGTTCCTGGACCACGACCTGGACTCCACAGTGGTGGCCCTGAGCCAGGCCCGCTTTTCGGACGGGCAGCACTGCAGCACCGCGTGCGGCAGCGACCCACCCTGCTTCTCGCTCGCCATCCCGCCCAACGACCCGCGCGTCCGGAACGGTGCGCGCTGCATGTTCTTCGTGCGCTCCAGCCCTGTGTGCGGCAGCGGCATGACGTCCCTGCTCATGAACTCCGTGTACCCACGGGAGCAGATCAACCAGCTCACCTCCTACATCGACGCGTCCAATGTGTATGGGAGCTCGGAGCACGAGGCCCGCGCGGTCCGGGACCTGGCCAGCCAGCGGGGGCTGCTGCGCCAGGGCATCGTGCAGCGCTCGGGGAAGCCGCTGCTGCCCTTCGCCGCCGGGCCGCCCACCGAGTGCATGCGCGACGAGAACGAGAGCCCCATCCCCTGCTTCCTGGCCGGCGACCACCGCGCCAACGAGCAGCTGGGCCTGACCAGCATGCACACGCTGTGGTTCCGCGAGCATAACCGCGTGGCCGCCGAGCTGCTGGCGCTGAACCCGCACTGGGACGGCGACACCATCTACCATGAGGCGAGGAAGATCGTGGGCGCTCAGATGCAGCACATCACCTACCGGCACTGGCTGCCCAAAGTGCTGGGCGAGGTGGGCATGAAGATGCTGGGCGAGTACCACGGCTACGAGCCGGACGTCAACGCCGGCATCTTCAACGCCTTCGCCACGGCCGCCTTCCGCTTCGGCCACACGCTCATCAACCCTGTGCTCTACCGGCTGGACGAGAACTTCGAGCCCATCGCACAGGGACACGTGCCCCTGCACAAAGCCTTCTTCTCGCCCTTCCGAATCGTGAACGAGGGCGGCATTGACCCGCTGCTCAGGGGCCTGTTCGGCGTGGCCGGGAAGATGCGCGTGCCCTCCCAGCTGCTGAACTCCGAGCTCACCGAGCGCCTCTTCTCCATGGCGCACACAGTGGCGCTGGACCTGGCCGCCATCAACATCCAGCGGGGCCGCGACCATGGCATCCCGCCCTACCACGAGTACCGCGTGTACTGCAACCTGTCGGCAGCCCACACCTTTGAGGACCTGAGAAATGAAATCAAGGATCCCCAGATCCGGGAGAAGCTCCACCGGTGAGTGGGAGGAAACCATGGCTACGTGTTGTCGGTAAATGTCAGATGAGCAAAGAAGGGTGCCGGGCAGGGCACCGCTGGGGGCTCTGTGTGTGTGTGTGTGTGAGTGTGCGTGCGTGTGAAAGTGTGTGTGAGAGTGTGTGAATGTGTGTGAGACTGTGTGTGTGAGTGTGTGTGAGTGTGTATGAGACTGATTGTGAGTGTGTGTGTGAGTGTGCGTGTGTGAGTGTGCGTGCGTGTGAAAGTGTGTGTGAGAGTGTGTGAGTGTGTGTGAGACTGTGTGTGTGAGTGTGTGTGAGTGTGTATGAGACTGAGTGTGAGTGTGCGTGCGTGTGAGAGTGTGTGTGAGACTGTGTGTGAGTGTGTGTGTGAGACTGTGTGTGTGTGTCAGTGTGAGTGTGTGTGTGAGTGTGTGCGCGCCAGGGCTCACATGAGAGAAGCCGGTGGAGGGGGACGGAGCAGGGACCAGGGTGCCGTGGGCGTCTGTGCTGTTCCGGGGAGGCAGCCAGTGCGCGGCGGTGCCAGCCGCGTGTGGGACGCGCTTTGGGTTGGCAGAGGAGTGCTGACAGGCGCCTGTCAGGAGGGCGTGGCGAAGGGTTAGCGGGGGCAACGCCAGGACCCAGCCCTGGGGCTTCCAGAAGTGACCTGCGATGGGTCAGGAGGGCCCAGCGCCGCCTTGAGTCACCGCCCCCTGAGGCCGGGCCCACAGCCTCTCCCCAGACTCACCCATCCTGTCTCCCAGGCCCAGGCTGGTGTCCGTGAGCCCGGGACCACCGCTGGTGGCAGCAGCAGTGGCTTCCGTCTCTCCCGGGAGCCGACCTCCGAGGCCTGAGGCGATGGCAGTGCGAGGACATGGCGGTGCAGGATCGGGGCCCCTGGGGACCAGTGGGGCAGCCCCGCTGTCTGGGGGAAGCAAACACACAGCACTGCCTGCCCAGTGGCCTTAGGGCTCCCCACAGACACGTGCCTGCCCCCCTGGATGGACCCTCCACAGTCGCATCGCTGATCAGTCGAAAAGCCCCCCAGTTCTCTGTTCCTCGGGTGCCCGTCTGCCCTCCACTCTGCTCACTAACGCTTTGTGGCATGGGCACCGCTGGCTTGGATGCAGGCTTTCATGGAAACACCGCGGCTCGAGCTTACCCAGTGACCCCTCTCTCTCCCTGCACTTAAGAATGGAGTTCACAGGCCGCTGTGTGTTTAAGACACGCTCATTCACTTTTAAAGGAATTGTTTTAAAAAGAAAGGAAATGTTCTTCTAAGGACTCACTTAGCGTATTTTCTGGACTCTGCAGTTCACTGAAGAGTAAATTACTTATTCCCATGTCACACTGAACGCTGAAGTTAAGACGTGCTTCCGTTGGTACCTGGCCTGTGTGTTCTGGAGAAAACGGAGTTTTTACTTGTAATTTATTGCAAGTTAGGGAGGAAGGAATGTCCTCCTAAGTTTCGCACACCCGAAGTCCGTTTAAATCATGGGGACTAGATTGCTGCCTATGCAGCAGCGTGTGCTGCGTCGTGCTCGGCTTCTTGGCCAGGGTTTTGCTTCATTAGGATTTATGTGAACTGTCTGCTTTTTATCTGCTTAAACACCCACCTTTTCTGGTCCAGACTCACACAGGTTGCTTCCCCAGCCATTTCTCTCATCTGACAAACTTACTTCAAAGCAGTTGGCGAGCTGGCGCTCTGGCCTAGCGCTGCGGGTGGCTTGAGGGGCCCGTGTGTCCTGAGCCGGGGGTGGAGGGGTGGGGAGAAGGCGTCCGGTCCCGTCTGGGACAAAGCTCCTTGCTTGTGTGTCTCTAACGCCTGGTCAGGTCTGCTGAGCCTGTGCCGGTGGGTCCCTGGGGGGCCGGGGGGGCAGCAGGGAGAGAGGAGCCCCCCCGGAACGCTGTTTCTTGGGGAGACACCTCTGGTGATCCCGTCGACCGCTCTGAGCTGCTCGGACAGGGAGCCAGACAGCTTGCAGGCTCTTTCTGACCCTGCACCTGGGCTAGGCGTTCAGTGTGGGTCCTTGAACTTAGAGGAAGTGACCGCAGCTCACCCTTGGCGTGGCCCTCATGCTGCTTGTGAGGCGAGTGGCCCCGAGGTCCGAGCCCCGCGGCCTTGTCACTCCGCGCTGCGGCCGAGCTGGTCTCGGTCCAGGACGCATATGAAAGGCCTTGGAGTGGCAGCTGGTCATTCTTCGGGTGTCACGGGAAGTCAGGTCCAAAGCTGTCAGCTCGGAATGGGAAGAATTCGATGACAATGCTTGTTCTTGAACATTTAAACCTTGTCACCTCAGTCTTTTATACTATTCCTGCTTCCTAAACATTTTCTTGGTAGAAAATACGTTTTCAATGCATAGTAGAATCCCAGTATTATGCTTAAAAAAGTGTCTTTGGCCAAATATAGTTCATTATTCATCTATAATTATGAAAAATGGTGGGGAGGATTCACAAGTGTGATGACTCTGAATAGTAAGAGGCGGCGTGCTATTAGTTTCCTTCCTCACTGTTTTCTTAGCCTTTTTAACAAATACATATGTGTGTTTTATACACATATATATAAATGGAAAGTAGGAGAAACTATTTAAAATTTAATGGTGCTTTAAAGAATCAAGGAGCGCGGCTGGCGGGGTGGCTCCATTGGTTAGAGCGCGAGCTCTGAGCAACAGGGCTGCCGGTTCGATTCCCACATGGGCCAGTGCAACTAGATTGAAAGCGGCGACTGGACTTGGAGCTGAGCTGCGCCCTCCACACCTAAGATTCAGGGACAGCGATGTGGCGTGGAGCTGAGGGGTCCTGGAAAACACAATGCTCCCCTTCCCCGGTTCCCCAACACTGTTCCCCTCCCCAATTCCCTAATAAAATCTTAAAAAAAAAAAACAAGGATGAATTTTCTTTGTTAAGTGAAGGTCTGAGTAAGTAAGATAATGAGAGAAAGAAATGAGGACTTGGTCCATCTCTGCTGTGTACTCTTCCAGAGAGCGCTGTTCGTAAGCCTCAGGTGTCACTTCCTTTGTAGGTTGTACGGGTCCCCACTCAACATCGACTTGTTTCCCGCCCTCATGGTGGAAGACCTGGTTCCCGGCAGCCGCCTCGGCCCCACCTTGATGTGTCTGCTGAGCACACAGTTCAAGCGCCTGCGAGACGGGGACAGGTAACCGTGGGCCCCAGAGAGACAGTCTGTCCTGAACACACCTTTCCGGGGACTCGGGGACGAGAGGGGCCTTTGGTGGCGGCCCAGTGTCCATGCTGAGCGCTGAGCGTGCAGACGTGGCTTTGCCCCTTGCAGTGTTGGTGACAGCTCCCCACCGCTGGGGCTTGCCTGTCACCGCAGCATCAGAATTAACCAGAACCCGATTCAAAGGTGCCTTCATGTCCCTTCCGTTATTCAGACCATCCCTGTCCCTAGAAGTGGACAGTCCCTGCGGTGTCAGCGCGTGGGAGCTCCGGGGGCTGAGCGCTCAGGTCTGGGGCAGGGCTGGCGGCCCTGCCTGTTACGAAGTGCTCAGCACGGGCTGCTGCAGGGGCTGCCCGGGGCCTGTCCGCCAGGCGCCGCTCTGCCATGCTTAGTCCGATTGTTGTTGGAGGGAGATGTGAGTGACATTTAGTCCATGTTTAGGGGACCTGGTTGAAAGCAGGGATGTCCACACTGGTGCGAGAGGGGCAGAGGACGGCTTAGGGTCGGCCTCTGGGGGTCGGGCCTTCAGCTTCTCTGACGCTGTGCCATTCCGGGGACACAGGTTGTGGTACGAGAACCCGGGGATGTTTTCCCCGGCCCAGCTGACGCAGCTCAAGCAGACGTCGCTGGCCAGGATCCTGTGTGACAATTCCGACAACATCACGCGTGTGCAGAGGGACGTGTTCCGAGTGGCGGAGTTCCCCCACGGCTACGGCAGCTGTGACGACGTCCCCCGAGTAGACCTGCGCGTGTGGCAGGACTGCTGTGAAGGTGGGCCGTGCGCGAAGCCCCAGCCCCGGGTGTAGTTGGTGCCTTGCTCACGGCCAGTGTCGGGGAGCCTGCACCCGAGTCCAGACCCTGCCACCAGAGTGGGGACGGCAGGAGCCAGGTGGGCAGCTCCGCGGCTTGTTCGTGGTGCCATGTCCACACTGAGGCACTCCGGGACCTCGCAGGAATCACGATTCTGAACAGTTCACAGGGATGTGCGTAGTATTTAGTATGATGGCTCAAATACGAAGTACAAGAAATAGGAAACAAAACCTTAATAGCTATTCTCCCAACTTTTCTTTAAAAGCTAACAGAAGTCTGAGTCTCGGCACCTGTGTGTAGCCTGAATATCTGTACCCACAGATACAAGATGAAAAAGAAACATTTCAAGCATAGCAGATACCAAAATTCATTTTTTAAAAAGTAGCTGTGTGTTCTAAATGTCCGCAAGAACTTACATGACCAAAGAGATTATGAAACGCCCCTGAAGAGGCGAGCAGGCCTCGGGGTCTCAGGTGGGCTCACTCCCCGGAGGTGGAGTCGGCCCAGGGTGAGGGGCGGTGCTGGTGACCGGACATGCTCTGGCCACGTCGCTTGGGGCCCCTGTAGCTCCTACTTTGCATCTGAAATCCTGCCCCTGGTGGGCCTCGATTTTCATTTTCTAATTTGAACGTAATTGTGGCTTTACTCAAACCCCATGGGAGGCCTGTGGAGTGTGAGCGGGGGGACGTGTGGGCGCCGTCCCTGTGCCCTGCTCTTCTGTGGTGAGGAAATGGGCACCAGACTGCAGTGACCTCCAGGGCCATACAGGGGCCGGCCAGAGCCCGGGCCCTTTGCGCAAGAGACGCGGGAAGCGCAGAGGCTGGGCGGTGCCCCGCCCCCGAAGCAGTGGCTCTCCGTAGTCACGCACGTGGACTGGCGGTGACTTTTCTTAGGAAGTGGTGGAATCTGGGTGGGTATTTGGCTATTTTCGCCTCTGTGCATGTTGTGCACGTTGTCTGCCTCCGTCTGCGAGCCCACGCGCTCTCCTGCGTGTGTGTATTGTAACGGTGAACACGTACGCAGAGGGTGATTTCTGTGCTCGCGGCACACCCACCTTCCCAAAGCATTCACGTTCTCATTTTCACACTGGAATCTGGCATTGTTTTTGTTTTGTTTTAGTTTTGCGATAAATATTCTCGCTGGTTTATCCAGCTCCAAATGCGTTCCCCCGGGAATGGCAGAGGTCGGTCCCTGTGTGTGCAGACACGCGTCCTCTTCGAAGCCATCAGGAAAGCCAGCCCCCCTGACGTACAAACCTCCGATTCCTGGTAACGTGACTGGTTCCTATCAGCTGCTTAGGGAAAAGCGGAGCCAGGCTCTCTGTCCTTTCGCTCCAAGAACCCAGAGTCCTGGGACACGGCCTGCTGAGCCCGCTCTGTCCTCTGTCGTCTCAGGAGCCTGTCTGTACAGACGCTGAGGCTCCCTCAGAAAGCAGCCATCCCTGAGCTGGCTGAGCCTCAAGACTGCCTGTAAATGGTGCCCCAAAAGCCACATCTAAATGAAGCAGAAAAACAGAATTGAGGTTCGCCAGGACTCTGTTGACTGCTGTTAATTTTCCACTCATCTGCCCTGACACTCATTTGCAGCAGTGCTCCTGAGCGGCAGCCAAACCCGTGTCCGTGTTTTCCACACGCCTCCCTCCCCGGTGGCTGTCGTTTGTTTTTCTTTTGACCAGAGTTACAGATTGCAGCTTCTCTGTGGGGTTGACGAGTCATAGATAAGAACATGGCTGCGCACACTCAAATTTGAAATAATTTCAGTCATTATTGAAAGAGTACAAGGAATTTCTTATACTTCTGTCACCAGGTAGCTTTGCCATGTCACTCATTTCTGTGTGTGTGTGTCTGTGTATCTATGTGAATGTTATGTCTTTCTAAACTAGTTGAGGAAGTTGCTGACATCACACCACTCTACTCAGGAATTAAGTGTGGCTTTGACCCAAATTGGGGGCTTCACTGGGAAGAGCCGCCTCTAAGCCCAGGCCCCCCGCTCTGTGACGAGCCTGCCCGTCTCCCTCTTGGTCCCTCTCTGGGGGTCCCCTTCGGTTTGCTCCAGCTTTTCTCAGGCCAGTCCCAGGTCCTGCACTGGGGACACTGACAGTCTGTAATGCACAGGGCTGTCACCTGGTCCAGTTTCAGGAGGCACGTGATGTCAGCTTGTCCCATTGTTGGTGACACTGACTAGGATTATGTGGTGAGAATGTGATGTCTGTTTGCCCCGCAAAGGGCCGGGGGTGGGTAGCTATGAAAACGCAAGTGTCCGGGTTAGGAAGATAGACACGTTTCCTCTTTTCAAACAAGGTTTGGGACAGCCCTGGAAGGCACCTGGGCTGCAGGGACCAGGGAGGGCTTTTCAGCCTGTGGTGGGACTTAGGTGCAGGCCTCCTGCGGGCACAGAGCTGCCCTGGGTGTGGCTGACGCCTCTGCGCTTACACGGGTGTGTAGTGGGATGTGCACTTGACTCAGGTGAGTCAGAAGGTAACAAGTCAGAGCATGTGGAGGACTGTCTGTGGCTGCAGCGACAGCGGTGGTGGGCCAGGCCAGGAAGTGGCCTCAGTGCATGTGTCACATGCCTTTCTCCTGCTTGGGGGAACAGGGGACATACCAGAATTTGAAAAGGGCCCCTGTGGCCTTGGCCCCGTTCCTGGCCAGGGTGTCCTGGGCTGTGCTAGGCGCATGCGGTGGCACAGAGTGAATGAGATTGCTCATGGGCGTCCGGAGCAGAGCACCGGCCATGCAGGGGGCAGAGGGCGGGAGTGCTGTGTGACCAAGGCGAGCGTCCCAGGGGGCTGCCTGTCATTGGGCTGGACGAGGTCAGGAGGCAGGAGGGTGCTGTCCACACAGCGGTTGCATGCGGAGGGACCAGGTACATGCAGCCTGGCGACCGCAGGCCCCGAAGCGTCTCCTTTTGTCTTCGGTGTGTAGGAAGACTGGCTGTTTCCCAAGATGAGCTTAGCCCTTGGCCGCTGACGTGCCCTTTACATTTCCTCTTTAGACTGCAGGACTAGGGGACAGTTCAACGCCTTCTCGTATCATTTCCGAGGCAAGCGGTCCCTTGAGTTCAGCTACCAGGATGAGGCGCCCGCCACAAGAGCAGAGCCTGGGAGGACACTGAGGTACGGCCGTTCCCAAGGGTCGGACAGTCTACACCGCCCGGCTGGCCGTGGGGCCCTGGGCGGGGACGTCCCACGTAGCCACCTGCAGGGTCCTGGCTCGTGGGCGAGCACGGGCACTGGGCGTGGTGTAAACGTGCTGTGACACGGCGGGTCACGCTTGCCTCTCCGCCTCCCCCCGCGTAGCGTCGGGGAGCAGAGCGAGCACCCCAGGAATGCCACGCCGGCCTCCTCCGAGCACCCACAGGTTCCGGGAGCCAGCGACATCAGGGACTTTGTCCTGGAGATGCAGAGGACCATCAGTGACCTCAGGACACAGGTACGGCCCGGCCCTGTCCTTAGCACGCCTTCTCGCACAAAGACAGACTCGGTGTCTGTCCTGAGGGTACAGACCCGCCCGCCCCCAGCCCGCCCTGGAGCCCGGGGCGCGCAGCTCTGCGTGCTGCCGCCTCTCCGGGGCTGTCCGGGGCTGGTTCACGCCGAGCTCCCTCGGTTTCCCGGCAGTCGGGACCCCGTGCTGTGGCTGCCGCTGTGGGCGGGCCTGGGGCCGCTGGCCGTGAGCGGGCCGAGGACGAGGCCCTGGCGCGGGCTGGAAGCGCCGGTCCTCCTGGGGCTGCTTCCTCGGGGTGACTGCGGAGCCCTGATGCCCAGGAACGTGAGTCGGGCCGCCTGGGCGTGGGGAAGGGCACCAGCCGCTGGAGGACGCGGGTTCCCGGCCGCTCTGAGGGCTGTGGGTGTGGGGACAGTAAACGCTCTCCCACCCAGTGAAGTCGTTTCTGCCTTTCCCGGCGGGTCCCAGGGTCCCAGGGTCCCAGGAGGGAGAGCCCGCTGCCCGGAGGCAGACACACCCAGGCTGAGGCGGTGCTGGGTCCCGCGTGGGTCTGTGATGCGCACGCCAGGCCTCTGGGGTCGGGATCGTGTGTTTTGTGTGGAGGCATTCCACGTTCCTCATTCACACGCCCCGGAGCCTCGGGCCGGGGCCGCTTGCCAGGCCCCGGAAATGCAGCTGGCTTGTCCGGCATGCCGTCCGCAGCCCTGCTGCTCCGCGCGGGTCTGGGGCGGCCCTGCCCCCCCATCCTGGGGCCCACGTGCAGGCTGCGCTCGCCCTGACCACCGCCGAGGCCAGTGGGGCCGAGTGTTGTTGCTGCTTCAGGCTTTCCGCTGGGGTTGGGCCCAGCCATCAGGCTCCGAGGGGAGACTCCTGTCCCCAGGGCCCCCACAGCGGCATCACCGCTGCTCCCTGCTTGCTTCCCATGTTCGACCAGTGTGACACCGGTGGCCTCAGTGTTGGCGACTCACACACATTCAGCCACACCGGAGACTGTCCCAGTGTTGCCCGCGTGCTGAGTCTCAGGAAACCAGCTGCCGCGCAGTGCTCGTCACAGGAGTGCAGGGCGAGGCGGTTTGGGAGCCCTGGCCACAGCACAGCCTGGTCCTGGGAGGCTTGAGAGCCTGCTGTTTGCGGCAGGTGTGACACGGGGTGAATGGAAGCCGCTTTGACTGAAATGGGCGTGCAGGACGTTTTCGTGGCCACCCTGGTCCAGCCACACGTGCTCCTTCGGGCAGCTTAGAAGGGCGGCCGTGCAGTGCGTCCTCTCCAGGCCTCACGTCATTCCTTGGGGTTCGGGTGCCTGTGACAGAAACCCCAGGTGACAGTGGTTTTGAGGGGAAGTTCACGGGCAGTCCAGCCTCTCATGGAGGCTGGAGGGAGGCAGGCCAGGGCTGCCGTATGTGCAGGGGCCCAGCGCCCCTGTCACCGTCGGTGCCCCCAGCGAGGGGGCAGAGGAGCGGGCTTTCCACAAGCAGGGGAAGACCTGCTATTGAGGACTGGTAGCTGGTCACAGCCCCTCATTCCTTTCAAAATGGGTCTTTTCTGAAAGGACCTGTTACCGAAACGCTGCTGTCGCCCGAGTGGCTCCTGTGAGGCCTGTGGGCATGCCTTCGTTCGTGTCCATGGGGTTCTTCCGTTTGTGGTAACCGCTCACCTTACGGTACAGTAGGCCCCTCTGAAGTCGCCGAGGCCGCTCTCGGGTAAGGCTTCGGACAGCCAGCGGCCGGCTGGCCAGTGAGTGCACTAGCGACACCATCAGAGTCCTTTACAGAACTCCATCTCCGCCGTGCTCGCGCCAGGCGTCGTCCTGAGGGAGGACAGGTGTGACGCCAGGCTCTCCACCTGGGGTGACCGAGCACGTTTTGGCTTCGCAGATAAAGAAGCTGGAAGCCCGGCTCAGCCCGGGGGAGTGCACAGGCGCAGACGGCGACCCTCACGCCGACGGGACCAGGTGGAAACGAGACGCATGCACCCTCTGTGAATGCCGCGTGAGTATGGGCGCCAGGGACTCCGGGGGTGACCTGCCCCCAGCCAGCCACGGGGGTTCACACTAGCAAGGAGGGCTGGTCCTGCTAGGAGCTCTGGCCTCCAGAGAAAGTGGACCGACAGGGTCTGGCTGCGGCCTGGCTGGAGGGGCCCTCAGGGCGGGGTCTGTAGCTGTCACGTAGCCCAGAGACCCACGCCGCTGTGGAAAAGCTCACTAGTGGAGACAAGCAGGAGGTGGGAGGCTGGCCGGCCCAGAACTGACTGGTGTGGCGCCGTGTCTGTCCAGGGCGGGCAGGTCACCTGCTTTGTGGAAGCTTGCCAGCCTGCCGACTGCCCAGCACCTGTGACAATCAGCGGAGACTGCTGCCCGGTCTGTCCACAAGACGCCCCGGGGAAGAACCCTTAAAGCCCCTCGGAGCCCTCCGAGCGGCCTCTGAGGTCGCTGGCCGCTGCAGGACACGAAGGACTCGGGCAGGCATCCTGGCCACGTCGCCGGGGCTGCCTCAGAAGCAGCACCAGGGACACACGCGGTGGGAGCAGACACGAGTCCTAACTTCATGTTAGATCCTCAGGTTTTTATTTAATTTTTTTAATGAAAAGTCGGTGCTACTATTAAATCGCACAGTTAAATCATTTAGGCTCCTCACGTCATTTCCCCTGAAACCACATTTCTTCATGACTGAGAGTTTGCCCCACTTGGCGGAGACCAGAAGCTTGCAGACGTGTCACCTGCAAGTGGGCACGTGCCCAAGCCACCAGGAGGCACGCACGTTTACAGAGAAAACCAGAGCTCAGCAAAGGCAGCATCTCTTAGGAGAGTGCCCGGGTGGCACGGCCCCCAGCGCCCCGGCATAGCGCCTGACGGCATCGCCCCGGTGCTCTGCCCCCAGCCCCCGCCCTGCACACAGTCAGAGAGCAGACGCTCCTGCTGCTCGAGCGTGGCCCCCCACGGCGCCTGTGCCCTGCCCACACGGCTGCACGAGCATCGGGCCGCATTTAGGAGCAGGCTTGTGCGTGTACCCGCCGCATGGCCCCAGTGGGGGAGCCCCGCCGTGTGGCCGACGCCTGCTGCCCACCTGTCCTTGCCGCGCCAGCCCACAGCAGCTCTCGGCGTCTCACACCCGCTGGGCTTCCTGGCCTGGTGCACGGGGAGCAACACACTCGGGATTATTCTCCAAAGGGAGGAATTCACATGCTGGGAACGCTGTGACTTCAGGCTGTGTGTTAGAGAAACAAAAATCAGTCTCCCTAGACCTCACTTGTATTTGCAAAATGCATGTTGTATGCAATTTTACCCACGTTTTAGGTGTTCGGTATGGCAGAAAAATCACTTCCATTCTGCAGAGGTTCATTCAGAATCCAGAGGGAAGCAACTCTCATACCTCATGGTCACTCTCTAACTGACCAAAACCCTATTCTAAACACACAGTGGTCTGTGTTCTGCAAAGCGTGTCCCTGAACATACATGTTCAGTGCCACAGACGTTTACTTGAGGGCCTGCTGTGTGCTGGGCGCTGTGCTGGGCACAGGTGAGGGAAAGACATGGCCGGTGAGGGTGACCAGTGAGGATGTGGCCAGTGCTAGCACACAGGCAAGTCCACACCGGCTGACACCGGGCGAGTGGGACGCACATCTCCACGCAGTGTCCGGCAAGCAGCGGGCAGTGTCACAGCTGGACCTCAGTCCAGTGTGGGCGCCCTTCTGGTGCTCTGTGGCAAGCAGCCCGATGTCCGGGGGGCGTGAACACCCTGTTGTGAGAACACTGCCAGTGGGTTTATACACGGCGGCTGGCGTCTTACCCGCACATCACTGCATGACAGACAAAAGCTGGCATGTGTCATGGGACATGTGCTTTTGAAATACCAAGTTAAGTAATCAGATCTTGGAATCAATTTCTGTAAATAGGAAATGGGAAACTCCATCTAAAAGCTCTATGGTTACGTGAACTGCCCCGCTGCAAACAGCAGCGGGACCTGCTCCCCCAGTGTCCAGGTGTGCGGGTGCCTTGGGGTTTACCTGAGGTCTCGGTGCCTGACGCAGGTGCGGGGTCAGCCGCGTGGCTTGGGCAGGGTCCAGGGTCGCGCCCTCTGCTGTCTGCACTACAGGAGGGTCCCGCTGCTGCAGCGGGTGGTCCGCAGTCACGTCGCAGCGGGCAGTGCTGCGTCAGGCTCGGCCGTCGGGGCAGCCGTGGGAAGCCGTGTGCGTGCTGATCTTTCCCAACTCGCCCACAGCCCAGAGCCGTATGTTCACTGTCATCAGTACCTTGCCAAAGAAATGTTTGCACTGTGTAACGATGCCTTTCCGTTCAAATAAAGGGGCCGTGTTTTCCAATGGAGAATGGTGTCATCTTTTCCCCGAAACCCATCATCAGGGATGTACCTTTTTTGTCCAGTGAGATCAGTGTGATAAAGAAAGAAGACTCTTCCCGGAGAGATCTTCAGTGCCGTTTGAACGTATTTGCTATGTAGAAACAGTGCGTTTTCAGACAAAGTTTCAGGGAGTCGCCTGACTCGCGCACGCTGAGTCTCCTGTAACATTTCTTCCTGGCTTTACCACGTCATATCACCAGCTGGAGCCACGACACCCTGGGGTCTTGGACATGGGTGAGCAGGACCGACCTCGTCAGCAGCAGGGGTTGCCTGGCCCCCAAGCCGTCAGGTTCCTGTAGGTTTAAGGTTCAGCCTGTAATTGCAGGTAAGGAAAAGTGGTCCCCTAAGCCCTGGGCCACCCGCAGGTCTGGCGGTGTCCGGCTGACACTGTGGACCCGCGTGCGTCCCCACTCGTTCTGTCTCTGAAGAGGCTCCTCCCCGCCCACGTGTCCCTGTGAGTCCCGTCCTGAGGCGTCCAGTGTCATAGTGACCAACAGCTCGGAACAGGCTCCATTGTCGCGTCTTCGGCGTTGAGTGTTAAGCCTGTGTGTGTGACACCTTCAGACTGTGTGGACTTGCTTTCTTTTCCGTTTATGGTGACACATATTCCCAAACCCAAAACCTTGAGGCATTGACAGTGAGGTGGCGCATGCTTGAACTTGGAAGATTCCAGAAGCTCTAGTTGTGCCTGTTTCTATGTTTGTTGAGAATAGCTCGGTCTTATCTGCTGTTCCCATGTCTGGGCTTCTTTGTTCAGAGG
This sequence comes from Aselliscus stoliczkanus, assembly GCA_033961575.1. Classification (NCBI taxonomy): domain Eukaryota; kingdom Metazoa; phylum Chordata; class Mammalia; order Chiroptera; family Hipposideridae; genus Aselliscus; species Aselliscus stoliczkanus. Next base: position 28,778,612 of record CM066730.1, on the reverse strand, counting down.
CCGTGTCTCCGAGGAAGGAAGCCCAGCCCAGAGATCACCCTGTCCCCATCGTCTTCCTATGACAGCCTCACCTCATGTCCCCAGCGCGTTCTCTGACTTAACAGTGATCTTAAAGGAACGGTTTTTCCATTGCGATTCTCAACCTCAGCCTGACGGCTCGCCCCCACGGCTCTGCCAGGAAATGGCGCTGTTCACACATAGCGTCATTATTGCTGGGTTGGTTTTAGGAGGGAAGGGATATCATCTGTCCCTTTGTCACTTGCAGTAACTTGTTCACATATCGAAATTGGTGTGGCTTTTCTGTTACAGAGATTTGGGGAAGGGGAGGGTTCCACCATGTCTTTCCTGTTCCAACACAGAGCGTAAATTTAAGTACGGAAAATGTCATTCCCGGTGTTTGACCAAAACCAAGTCTCTCTCTACTGGCCAGTCACCGTCGGTTAGAAGCCCTGACCTTTGCAGCCGCTTGACTTCTTTGCCACACGCTTTCCAGGCATCCGCGTCCTCCCCGCTTGCAGACTGCTGCTCTGGTTATTTTGTCCTCACTGAGCAAACGATGTCAGGGCATAGAGCCACTGCTGGTGACTGTACACGGTCCTCCAAGGCACTGCTGGGGACCCTAGTTTATGGTCCTCAGACGGGCTGCTGCTGCCACTTACAGGGTCATCCAGAGAACCACGAGAAGGGAGCGGGACGCTACGCTTGCCGCGTGTCCCCGGGACGCCTGAGGGCTGTGGGCGTCGCCCTCACCTCGTAGCCCCTCGTCTCCAAAGTCGGCAGTTGCGAGGCCCAAGGCCCAAACCCACTCCTGACACTGAGGCTAGAACGCTTTCATTTCACCAAACACGTGCACGGATTCCAACGTCCCTTCCCCCCGTGCCCGCCTTGGGGGCCGTCCCGCTGCTGGCTGAACGCCCCCCCGAGAGCCAGCCCTGGACCTTTGGGAACGGGATGCTGGCTGGCTCCCGGCGCTGGGCTGCTGTCCTGGCTGCGGGACCTTCCCCGACCACTCACCCCCATATTCCATTGCTGGTTTTGCTTGTAGCAGATGCTTGTACCCCTGCCCCGTGGGTGCCGCTCAAGCCCAGCGCCTGCCCAGGCCAAGGCTCAAACAGTGTCACAGGACTTCCCTCTTTGCAGCCACCAGTGGATGGCCTGGATTGGTTTTCAAAAGGACGACTTGCTGGCCTATGCTTCATACCAACAAGAAAGGGAGAGGCGGGCCCTGACTTCCCTGTGCTGCCCGAACTTGGGCAATAATGTTTCCATGAGAAACACCCTAGCTTCACCCACATCTTGGAATTAGGGGCCCGTGGCTGAGGCCAGCAAGGCAATCCCAAGGGCTGGAGCACCTGGGCCCAGACGGACCCTCCAGGCCCCCTTCTGTGAGGCCTCCCCAACCCCTTCCCGCTCGCGTGTCTGCTCGTCTCCTCATCCTTGGTCCTTGAACAACCCCTGTGCCCCTCTGCTGTCCACCTCTGTCCACGGCGACCAGCCCAGGGCTAGCCAGAGGGCAGGGCGGGGCCCTGCTGCGTAAATGTCACCAAGTCTCTTCTCCCGAGTGCAGCCCCATGTCCCCAGCTAGACTGCGAAGTCCCTGCGACCACCTGTCATGGGTGCCCGTGGATTCCTAGGTGTTTGAAAGCCAGCCCTGGCCCTGCCCCGACGTTCACTGGTGGGGCCCCGCCCCTTTTCAGGGTGACGACGGTGCAGGGTGATCAAAACAGAACCTTTACATTTGTAAGTCATACACCTAAAGGAGACCCGATTACTAGCCATCGGCTCCCAAACTACACAGCCCCTCTGAGCCTCCACAGTGACTGGCCTGGTGGGAACTTTTCCGACATCAGCACGGGAGTGTCAGTGGAGAAACGATGAACGCAGCAGAGAGCGGCCCGGCGCCCTGGGCGCCTCCCCGGCACGTCCCCGGGGTCCGTGGCCCGGCGCCCTGGGCACCTCCCCGGCACGCCCCCGGGGTCCGTGGCCCGGCGCCCTGGGCGCCTCCCCGGCACGCCCTCGGGGTCCATGGCCCGGCGCCCTGGGCGCCTCCCCTGCACGCCCTCGGGGTCCGTGGCCCGGCGCCCTGGGCGCCTCCCCGGCACGCCCTCGGGGTCCATGGCCCGGCGCCCTGGGCGCCTCCCCGGCACGCGCCTCCCCGGCACGCCCCCGGGGTCCGTGGCCCAGCGCCCTGGGCACCTCCCCGGCACGCCCCCGGGGTCCGTGGCCCGGCGCCCTGGGCGCCTCCCCGGCACGCCCTCGGGGTCCGTGGCCCGGCGCCCTGGGCGCCTCCCCGGCACGCCCTCGGGGTCCGTGGCCCGGCGCCCTGGGCGCCTCCCCGGCACGCCCCCGGGGTCCGTGGCCCGGCGCCCTGGCTCTGAGGTCGGCACCAGCTTCTCCAGGCCACAGCCCAGGAGGGCTCTGCTCAGTGGGCCCTGGGGTCAATGCCCCCTGCCCCATCCACGCGGGGCTGCTGCCACCGGGTTCCCCCTGAGGACGGCGCGGAGGGTCAGGGCCGGGCAGCCATGGGCTCACCTCACACCCTGGCGTCCCCGGTTCTGGAAAACAAGCACAGCGACATCACCCACAGCTGTGGGTCCAAGTGGTCAGCTCGTCTGCGGTCTGCAGGCTGAGTCTGCTCTGTGACTCAATGGTAACAAACAATATGCAATGTTTGTCTTGTTGGAGTAACAGCCACAGACTAGTCATGTATTAAGTATTTTTACCCTCCATCCTTGTATTTCTGACCTTGCACCACCTTTGACAAGACATCTGCTTTGTGGGCAGCAGTCAGTGCCTCACAAAACAAAGGTGCTTCCTCCGGACCTGTCCCAAGTGTGTCCCAAGGAAATCTAACTTCCTGGAATTATTACCAAGTGGTACCTTTGCTCAGCCCAACAGTACTGACCTGAGTTGTCCATAAAGCAGGGGCAGCTGTCTTTGGCCTCGAGTTCTTCTGGAATCTTCCCTCTGGCGCCGCTTGGCCCGTGGAAGCTGTCTGCCCGGAGCCACTTCCCCGGGGCTCCTGGGGGCTCGTGTTTGGCACCAGTGGAAGCAGTTAGCGCTTAAAACCAGTCCCGGGGCCACGGGTGCTGTTGGGGCCAACTCCCTTCTGGGCCTGTGTGTACCTCATCTCAGCAGGAGCCTCTCTCGGCCGCGGGTCCGGTCCACACCGTTTCCAGCCTGAGGCCTCGTTCTCGGGACACAGCCGGGGCTGCTGCCCTCGAGACTCTGGGAACCAAGCGAGAGGCCACTTGTCAGCCTTGGCCGAGCGGTTGGTACCCGAGAGGCCGCGCTCGCCGTCAGCGTGGTTTCGTCCCCCACGGACAGTAAGTACCCACACGTCCTGAGTGGCAGCAGTGTCAAGCCAGGCGGGGCCTGGGCTCTGTGCGGTGCTGGCCAAAGCCACCTGTCCTTATCTGTAGGGGAGGGTATTTGGAGAGGAGGCCTGTCACCTTCCTAGCAGCAAGTAAGTGACCCTGTACCCCCGAGTAGTCACGCCCCAGTCTTGCCATCGTCTGACTCATGCGACAGCTCTCAGAAAACTGCCCCCCCGGTGGCCTGGGGTCTGGCACCCCAGAACAAAGGCAGGGACTGTGCTCTGAGGGACCTCCCGCCCAGAAGAGCAGGACTGCGCTGCCCAGATCTGACAGGCCAGACCCACTCGCATGGCCCCGGGACACGTGCCAGGCAGGCCAGGCAGTCACTCCTGTGCCAGTGGGTGCCTAGCCATTTCATATGCCACCAAATGCGGCCAGCGCTTCCTCCAGATGCGCCACTTAGCCTGCCCCCCCAAACTGTCCCCTAGAGCCACACTCAGGCAGTCGGAGTGGAAAGCAGGCAACGCTCACAGCACGCGTGGAGGCACTGCCCTCGGCAAGGCCACTCTGGGGGAGGCTCGCCGCCCTGGCTGTGCATGCACAGCGGTTTCAAGTGAAAACCGTCTTTCCAGCTTGGGGATTCGGGAAAGGGGATGAAGTGCTGCAAGGACCCTGCCCCGAGGCTTAGACAGCGAGTTCAGGGTGTCTGCAGCACCAAGCCCCTCCCTGGGGAGGGTTTGCAGAGTCTGCGCTCTGCACCGGAGGCTCTGGGGACAGCAAAGCGTGAGGAAGGCTCACGGCCCCCACTGGAGCGTCCGGTCACCTGCAGTCACGATGTGATGGTCCCAGTGCGTTATCGTGGTCCCACGTTAAATCTGCAGCCCACGCGGGATGACACGGGAGGGGCCTGGAGGGCAGGGTGAGAAAGGCGAAGGGATTAGGAAGCACACACTGGTAACCAGTTACAAAGTGGTGACTGGGAGGTGAAGTAAAGCGGTAACGGCTGCGCATAGTGCTGGGGGATCATCTCCTACACTTCATACAAACGTCTAACCGCTATGCTGTACACCTGAAACTGATATAAAATAACATGGAATGTCAACTGTAACTTAAAAAATGATTTAAAAAGGTGAAATAAAACAAAGTACCTTTCACGAGTTAAAAAGAAAAAGGCAGCAACAGAAACCTCGTATGCCATCACTGGAGACCAGACTTCATTTTGGCTGGACGTTTAGAAATAGGTCTATAATATTATGACAGGATTTTTGGGCAGTGGAATGTACATTAAAATAAAAACAAAGGGATAAAGCAAAATTTCCCTGCAATCATACTTCGTAAAAAAGTCAATGTTTGCATTAGTCCATTTTATCTTTTAATGCTTCTCCATGTCAGAGTTTCATTTTTCTTCGCACCAGCTGCACGGATGGCATCGTGTTCTGGTTGTCACGGCACGCAGCTGGGTACATGTTTCCCGTGTCAGCACCTCCTGGCTGCTTGCCATTGTTGCTGGCCACAGACGCCAGTGTCACGTAACTGAAGGTGACAGGTGAGACAGCGCCTGCTTCCTGCGGACACCGGCGCGGACAGCAGGTGCGTCACTGCCTCAGCACAATCCTGCACTCCTCTCCTCAGTGAGACATGGAAGCCCACGCCTCTCTTTTCCCCACTCTTAAAAGTTTTGAGGTGTGACGACATCCTAACTGTGTACAGGGCTCGTGAAGTTCCAAAGCCAGGGCCCGTGCGGCCACCTGGCTCCCAGGTGGGTGTGGTGCAGCAGTGGGGACACGGGGCGGTGACGTCCATGTCTGCGCAGCCACCGCCCTCCGCTGACCCGTGGAGGAGGCCGTCGCGTGGGCCTGGCTCTCCCGGTCCCTGAGCGAGGAGCCCGTTGTGATGAAATGTCCCTCCTGCTGGTAAAACAAGCAAATCGCACGCATGCACTGTTCTCATGGAGTCACCCGAGGTCCCGTGAGAACGGCTAACGTGGGCTTGGACCATAAATAACCCCCAATCGCCTCAGAAAGTTCTGGTGCCTTCTGGGGTTTCGGGCCAAAGCCACACGTGCTGTGCGGGCACTGACGACGGGAAGGACGCGCAGACGCTTGGCCCTGTCCGGGACAGCGCCCCTGCCTCTGAGCGTGGGCTGACATGAAAACCATCGCATTTTCAGTTAAAAATTGCCTTTCGCCCATATCTGACAACATTTTTCTTTTTCTGCAATTCAGCTGATTGTCTGAGAGCCTGACCTTGACCTGAGGCTACTTGAGGCAAAGTGAAGACGGCCTGACGGATACTTTTTCACCTTGCTGTTTGCACAGGGCCTACGCAGGCAGACAGACATAAGGTCCAAGGGTAAAACCTTTTCCTGACCTCCTGCATTATTCTAAGACAATTAACTGAAATGGAAAAAAAGTCATTTGTGGAAAATAAAGGACGAGCAAAATAATATTATTTTGAAAATGGCCTATTCTGTAATAGTGCACTTTCTTCCACCAAAAGTTGTAACAAGTTGAAATTTAACAAAAACAAAAACTGTCAGGTTACTGTGTTGTAAAAACAATTAATTTATGCAACTTTGGGGATAAGGCCTTTCTTTTTATTTCCACAATTTCTGTCACTGCATTGACACAGAATCTTCTTTCTCCAGATTAAAAACAAATTCAAAACTCTTTAAAGAATACTGTTAAACAGTATGGACAGTTGGGTCCTAAGAGGCATCCAAAAACAGATGTAGACTCTATCGAGAATGTTAAACCACAATCCAGACCTTCTCGCCTGCCTCATAATTGAGACACCTCACTGATTGGTTATTGTTTTGCTTTAGATTTAAATGTTTGCTGGACGGCAACAATGTCTCTCCATCAAAAAGAACTACTTGGCTATGGCCAGCATGGCGGCCCCTCCTTTCCACGGGGGCAGGAGCGCGGCTCCCAGCAGGCGCCGTCCTGGGCTCTGCTCCTGGCGTGCTGCTGTCCCCTGGCCTGCGTGCCACTCCCTCCTCCTGGTCCCGGGGTGACTGCGGCCCCTGCCGGCTGGTCCTCCTTGGTGCCGTCTGCCAATAGTTCATGAGGGTCACACCCCAAGGGCTTCCGAAGTCTGGGAGAAGTGGGGCAAAGCCACACAACCCAGCTGCCCAGTGGCACTGAGCCCCCGGCTCGCTCCCACCGCAGCATCAGTGCACAAGGACCCCAGGTTCCCAGATGGCTGGACAAACGGCGTCTAGAGACAACATTGCAAAGCGTCGGCGCAATTGTGGGGCCTGCAGAGATTCCCAGGAGCAGGAGGGGACCTGCCCCTCCGCCTGACGCCCCCATCCAGCTGGGCTTCGGCTGGGTTGGGCCACAGCCCTCGTTTCCAGGGCTTGGCTGCCCCTGGAGGACGGCCGTGTGTGCTGTCTTAATGCTTCAGCTTCCGTCCCTGCTTGTCACCCCCACGCTGTCCACGAGTGGGTGCTGGGTCAGCGGAGGGCTAGTGAGTGAGGCCGGAGGGTCTGTGGGCACGCAGGGGTCCTTGGCCTCAGAGAAGGCACCGTGAAGCTGCTGCCAGGTGTGTGAGAGTTTCAAGCTTATCTTGGGCTCAGCAGGTCACAGGACACCAGGCTCTTCAACCTCAGGCCCCGCGAGGAGGTGGTGACGTGCAATCCGGGGGAAACAGAGGCTGCCGCTCTTCAGGACACTGGAGCCGCGAAGAGGCTGGCCCAGGGCAGCAGGGTCGCGTGTGCTCCCCGCCGGCCAGCAGGTGGCGGTGTCTGCAAGGGAGCCGTGCTCCGGGCCTTTGTCACAGGAAAGGCCCAAATACAGGCCTTGGAGGGGCTGCTCTCGCCATGTGCTCAGAGGGGACCTTCGGGCAAGACGGGCGTTCCGAGGCCAAGAGGGGCCCGCTCTCCTCCACTTGACCAGCATTCGTCACGAGCAGAGGTTTAAAGAGGAAGAGGACGCCATCCAAACAGCAGCCAGCTTGCAGCATGTGGGGTTGGGGGTGGCGGGTGGCCAGCCCGCCTCAGCGGCAAGCACTTCCTCCAGGAGCTGACTGTGAACTGCGCCTCGTGTCTCCTTGAACGGACGTCTGCTGTGTGATGCCAGCCCTTCCCCCACAGAGCCGAGGGGCTGCGAGGGGGATATGTGGGTGACTGCCAGTGCTTGTCCCCTGATGCCATCAGCCCATTAATATCCAGTCCACTTGCACGGTCACCCCCGCTACGAAGTCCCAGAGATAATAAGAACACAGGGGCTGCAGACGCAGAGGGCTGAACGGACGCTGACGGCCCCCTGGGCACCCAGCCCAGTGACAGGGCCCTCCCAGGTAGAGGGGGTCCGGGCAAAACTACCGCCGATCCTGACAGCAGCTCAGCCACACTCTGCCCCCAGCAGAGGAATGAAACGCCAACAATCTGCCTTCACGACAGCAGGGCCTTTGACCAGTGAGAGGCCGTGAGCGGCGTGAAGGTCGAGCGTGGCGCCCCAGTTGCACCGTGTTGGGGTGCGAGCCCCGGGCCTCATCATTGGAAGTCTCGTGTGCGGCGGGCCGCGGCTCCGGCTAACTGCTTGGTCACTGATGCAGCTTAGGCGGCACAGACAAGCACACAGGACAGACAGGAGAACAAGACGAGGTCTGACCAGGCAAAGCACGAAGGAGCCGGACTGGTTGGTGGTTCCCGGGTGTGGACGGCAGCGCAAGGCTCAGCGGGGCGCAGAAGAAGCCCACTGGTCAGTCGGTGTCACTCCCACCCCCTTGCTCCTTGGCAGGAATTATTCAGAGATCCATCCTCCATCAGCTGGTGGAAGTGAGCCTCAGGGCGCGATGGAAGGGCGGTCACTGGGCTTTGCTAGGCTGTCATCAGTGGAGGCTGAATCATTACGTCAGGGCCGGGCATCATATTAACAAGAAGGGCATGTGGGGACAGAGACGAGGACCTATGGGAAACAGCACCGTGTTGTTAGGTGATGAAAGGTAAAACTCGTTTTTCTACATGACACCAGCTTTGTGGAAAGTCCAAGCAAGCATCACACACCCCTCGCCACGGACCCCCTGGTGCGTCCACTCCGTGCTGCCCACAAGAAGTCCTGTCTGTCCGTCCCTAAGTGTTCTCCTGTCGGTGACCCACGGGCCCCAGGGCGGACACACGTCTCTGCACCAGGTGTCCATGCGGAGGACAGAGGTGTGCTGTGGGGCTCAGGGCTGCCAGCTCTACCACCGGTGGCTGCCACCTCTGTGGCTCAGTCCCCTCGTGTGCTAAACGCTGACAGGGGCTGCTTTGGGGTTGAGTGACTAAAGCTCCCCTGGATTGCCCTCAAGTACAGGGCGTCCTCAAAGGAAAATGAGGCTGTTACCCAGGCGAGTGGGACATGAGGGGGTACACGGGCAGGTGTGCCCTGGGAAGCGGAGGCCTCGGTTCTATCCCAGTTTTGTCAGCAGATCCCTCCGTGATGGCACAACCCCCCACTCCCCATTTTGAACCTAAGAACCACAGTCAAGTTACACTCCCGGGACAGGAGGGGGCAGGGCCGGAGGCTGCAGGCACTGGGGTGGCCCTGGGAGGCACGAGGCTGCCGTCAGGGGCCATCAGAGAAGAGGAAGTGAACAGGCTGGCAGGGAGCTTTGGGGGGGAGGGGATTACAGGAGAAGGGAATTAAAATTGGAGAAAACGTGGGACATCAGTGTGGTGAAACAATGTTTCCTGTTTATTTGGCTGGAAGAAAGAGTATACAAATGTGGATGACATGTAAATGCCTTTTTATGGAGGTCCCCCAGAGGGACAACAGGCAGCATGTGCCACAAAGAGCGGGGCCACCGTGACGTGGGCGTTGTTCATCCGAGCCCATCGTGGCCGGAGCGTGACATTAGATTGGCCTTTATTTGGAAAACAGTCTCATGGTGACTTGGAACAAAACACAGGTCTGAAGCATCTCATGTCCAGGGCAGTGTGTCCTGATCAAGCGGCTGACGATGTGCAAGGGTCCTGGCGCCCGGGTGGCACGTCCCATGGAACGCAGAGCCAGCGTGGAGAATGTCGGCCTGGCCGCCCCGGCGACAACACGCACTTCCTACAAGCCGGGGCGCCGGGCTGGCAGCGTTTTAATGAACAAAGGGCCATTTCGAGATGAAACATCTTCCCTCATCACCTGGGGAAGGGAATTCCTGAGTCACTGGGGCCGCGCGTGGAGACACAGGGCTTCGGCGTGGACAGCGGCCGCGTCCTACTTGCAGAGAAGGATTTGGGATCCACAGGCCGGGTCCTACAGGAGAGAAGGCCCTTGAGCACCTGGACAAACGGGAAACCCTGGCCGGGCCCTGGTGTCTCCATCAGGCTGACGAGGTGCCTGGGGGCGGCGCTCCCAGCCTGGCGGGAACAGGCGTGAGCGGTGCGTGGAGGGGCGCCGTGCCCCACGCTGGTGGGGGCTCTCGGTTCCAGGCTGGGGGCTGGTGCCGGCCCTGCCTCGTCGGCAGTGAGGGCTCCCGGGACAGGACTGTCACCTCTGCACAGCCCTCCCGCTTGGACGGCCCCGGTGTCCAGGGGGCTTCCTGCCGCAGCGTCACCTGGGGTCCCGCGTGGAAGCTGGAGATGGTATGAATTTCCCCCACACGGATTATAACGATTTCATGTTGAAAGAAGCACATTTTAAAAGCCAGCCCTTTCCTTCTGCTTCTGGTTCGTCCCCTTTCGGCCTTCAGCCGGCAGCGGGGACGGTGTGGCGCCGGCCGTGCAGGCGGAGGGCGGGGCCGCCCGGCTCACTGACCCTCATCCGCCTACACTTTCTTAAAAGCAGGTTAAGGTTTTCACAATTATCCTTCTTTTATTAAAAAGTTTGTATGAGAGGAAAACACCCAGCAGGGCATGGGGACCGTGCCCTGGGCACAGCGAGAGAAGGCCCCGTGTGTTTGCACCAACAATGAGGACACTTGTGACGACTTCCTGGGTCCTCACCGAAATTCCTGACACCACACACCAGGCAGGATGAGGGCACCCACCTGCTCGGAGCCCGGAGCAGGGTCAGCACACTGTAACACGCTCATGTCTGGGCCCTGCCCGCATCTAGATGGGGAGGTAGCTTTCCTGTCTCCCTCCGTGATGGGCAGCAAGGATTGAGAGTCACAGTGTGTCCTGCAGATAAGCACACCCCGGAGTTAACAGTCGCTACGTGCCCTCCAAACCGTCATCACTGTCAGATGGCAACACTGTCCGGCGGTGGCCGGGGGAGGTAGGTTAATAGCTGTGACCCCATCGCAGCCCATGAAAGTGCTCACCCACAGCCACACTCTGCCCTGTCCCCACTGGGCACTTCACTCTAATGAGGTGTCCGTGCAGCTGTGTCACTCTCACAAATCCAGTATCACTGACTGGCCACCCCCAGACGGCTGATGCCTACGGTGAGTGAGTGACCATCCCACGTCACTGTTTAAAGTGCAATGTAGGAACCCAGAAGCCTAGACTTTGTACAAAGCAGCCTGGCAGACGTGGGGGCCGGGAATGTACCCCAGCCTCAGAAAGCCGGCTGCACCATCACCAGCGCGGCCACCGCAGAGGAAGCAGGCTCATGCCAGCGGTGGAGGTGGACTTACCACCTGCAAATCACTGTCCAGGTGAGACCCGCCAGGCCGCTGACCAGCAGGGCGCCCAACGCAATGGACACCAAGGATGCCTTTGGGAGCCTCCCGGAGTCTGGAGCGGGAACGAGCCAGTTAGGGAGCTGGTTAGGCCAACGGCAGCGTCGGCGTGCAGCCCCAACCCCACCCTGGCCCGGGCTGCCCTCGTGTGACGGCGCAACACCCTCGGGCAGCCTGGAAGCAGGGCTCGCACGGACAGCTCCCCCGAACGTGAGGGCGGGGGCGGCTTGCAGAGCACACGAGACCCTGGGCTTCTTCCGGTGGCGTCTGCTCTCTGTGCAAACACCCTTCCTCCCAGGAGGGCGCTGTGAGCCCCACTGCGGGGTCCTGGGGGCCGGGGGGCAGACAGGCGGGGGGAGGGGCGCAGTGTCACGGATGAATTCACGCCTTGGTGCGTCTGCATCACCAGGTGGAGGTCACACAGCGCTCGGGGGGTGTCGCCTCCGCCCAGGTGGTGGGTAGAGCCATGGGAAGCCGCGGGGACAAGAGGGCAGCAGATCCCCTGCTGTGGGCGCGAGTGCTCATTCTAGAGAGAAACTGAGCAGGACGGCAGGAGTCGGGGCACACAGGCCTCGCCTGGAGGCGCGGCCACCTCAGCGCCTGTGACGGGACCTCGGGAAGTGCTTCTCCCACACTGGCCACCAGGCCATCCTAAAATCATGGGGACAGTCGGGGGCTCCTCCAGCTCCATCAGGTCCCAGGTGTCCGCTGTCCACGTGAGGCGAGGCTGTCTGGGGCCAGCGGGCTCGGGACACACGGCCCCCTGGTCATGGCTCCTTGCTGGCTTTCCCCTTGCCGCTAAGTGGGGCTCGCTCCAGGCTCACCATGTCCTGGCTGGCCACTCAGGACAAGGGGCAGGGGCAGGGCCCAGTCACCCTGCGGCCCAGGCCCCTGCACGCTCACGGCAGATGCCTGACGGCACTTTTCTATGAATGGACGACTCTAGGGGCCGTTTAGCACAGCAGGAGTGAGGGTCCTGCCGAGTGTGATAAACTCTGTCCTGCCCTGTTGACAAGTATCTGTGTGGTTTTTCTTTTGGAGGAGCTAGAAGCCAAGTTATGAATCCTAGACCTGCGACTGCGTGGTGGCATGACTCCCAGCAAGTCACTTAACGTCTCTGTTCTGTCCCTGGGGGGACGCTGTGCTTAATTCACGGAGGTAATTCACGGGGGATGACAGGACGATGGTTTGGGATGGTGCCCGGCACTGATGTTTTCACAACCTCTCGTGTAAATACGGACCGATGGCCCCTGCCCCCACCCCGCATCGAGAACACAGCCGAGTGGACACACAGGTCACCAGCTACAGCCAGAAGGACCCACAGTCGTCCCTAAGGGTGCACCATGCCCCCGGCTGGGCACATGAGGTGTGTGGCCTCACCTACACATGTCCTTCCGTCTTCTCCCAGCACGTAGGGGTCCGAGCACGTGCACTGGAAGCCCCCCTTGGTGTTCCTGCACCGAGCCGACGAGTGGCAGGGAGGGTCTGCCACATCCTCACACTCATTGATGTCTGCACAAACCACACAGAGGCCAGGGCCCCTCTGAGCACCAGGCGGCGTGCCCACCCTCCAGCTCGGCGAGCCCTCCCCACATAGGCCAGCGAGCGTGCCAAGGCTGTGCCCCCTCCACGTCCAGGGTCAGGGTGGCCCCTCCTGCCCCCCAACTGCCCAGCAGCGGCCTTGGGCACTGATGCTGACCCACACGAGCCGCCTGAGTCCAGCTCAAGCTCACGCATGGGCATGACGGGCACCAGCCTGGGGCCCGCCCTCCCTGGGGAGCTGGTGCTTTGCTCACTGATCAGACTGCACGGCGTGTAGGACATGGGATGAGTGGAGGGTGTCAGCTCATCACAAGTGGACAGCCGAGGTGGGGCCAGGCTCCTGCGCGCCCGCCCCCCTTTTACCCCCAAACGCTGCCATCAGCTAGGTGTCTGAGACGTGACACCCACCCTGCAGAGTGCAAAGGGCACCTGTGCTGCCCTCACAGCCCGCTGCCTAAAATCTATGGCCCATCGCCGCGCTCTTGAGGCTCCTGTTCCCAAGTGTCACGCTGGTCCCCCCACTCAGACAGCAGCCCTTTCTGGCCACTTCCAGGAGACGGTGGGAACGCCAGAGGAGAAGTGCATTGCATGACTAAATGCGCGCTGTGTAAACACCATTAAATGTCACACGTGTGTTCTTGGGTGTCTTCTATCCAGAGGGACTAGAAGGAACTCGTGTCAGCTTTGCGGCCAGGCAGGCCAGGCTCTGCACCTCACCCCGTCTGGGACCCTGGTGCCACCAACACACTCGACAGCGGGCGAAACGGGGACAGGCTGAGGGACCAGCCAGGTGGAAAAGCTGGATTTGTGAGCAGCACCCAGGACCGGCCTGACCCCGGCCACGGGCTCTGCTCACCTCCCAGGACACAAACGGGAGGGTCTGAGCTGGTGCTGTGCTTGTGGTGACCTGAGGGACGGACATGGGCCTCAGCCCACAGGCCACGGGAAGTGATGCGAGGGGTCTGGGCTGTGGTCCTGGCCGGGGGAGGGGCGCCTGTCTGCCGCCCCCCCCGCCTGACCTACAAATGGGACGAATGTGTTCTTTGCCTTTCCGGGCCCACGTCACCCTGGTGAGCGCATCTCATGCTTCACGCCCCAGCGAGGTGTCAGCCTGGGGACACGGCCCGCTGAGGGGACAGCACCTGAACCCCCCGCCAAACAGCCCTGGGAAGGCAGCCCTGCCCAGTCACCTTTCGGCGGTGAGTGACAGCTACTCCTGATTCCTATCTGGAAACTGCAGGCTTGGCAGTAGTCATTAGAAGACAGTTAGAGGACTGACCTTTACAGACAGGGTGCTGGGAATCCCATCCTTGGCGGGTGCAAGTGATTTGCTCTTGTCCTTGAAGCTTGAATCCGTGACGGCAGGTGTACGCCAGCACACGCCTGCCGGACTCATTGCAGAGAACAAAGTCCCCATTGTCCACTCTCCCCGGGAAGCCACACGTGTCATCTGTGCAGGGTTCAAAGGTAGCGCGGTGAACACACGGTCTGTCCTCCACTCCTCTGGGGCTCACTAGCACTTCATGTTTGCACGTGTCCCTCTCTTGCACACACAGAAAAGCAGTTCCGCTCCCAGTGGTGACCGCCGGACACCGTCTAGCTGCTGCCCACAGGAGCTCTCTCACTGTCCCCTGTTTACCCTTGAACTATCTCTGATCAGGCCCTACTCTCCACTCCAACAACATTGCTTGTATCAAGGCCAACAGTAGTCCCTCGGTGCCAAAGGCCACGGTCATTTTCCAGGCGCCTGTCACCGGGCCGTCGCCATCCGCAGTCCCTAATGCTGCTGGTCTCGCCCTCTGCGAAGCCGCCTACAGCCGGCGGCCCCAGGAGCCCCAGACCACCAGCAGCTCCCGTCAGCGTCCTGCCCTGCCTGCCTTCCACCTGAGTGACGCCCTGACTCAGGGCTTGTCCCTTCCGGAAGCATAGCCCTGGGCTGTGTCACCGGTTGTCAGCATTGAATACAACCTCTGCAGGTGGGCTTACAGGGAAGTCCCACCTCGGCGTCCTCTCCCTGGATCTCCACTCTTCCTACCCGGCCGCCTTCCACTCACCTCCGCTCACATGTCCAGCACGCGGCCCGCCCGACGTGTCCACGGCTGTTACCTGCGTTCGGGCCACTCCACACGAGCCCTCCTTCCCCGGGGAGGAGGGGCGTGAGGGGTCCTGCCAGCTCCTCCTTCGGTCAGGCCCATGAGTAACCTGCCACCACCTGGGGGCCAGGCCACCTGCCTCTCTGCGGGTTCTTCCTGTGTCTGCACTGCCCCCACTCACACACATTCCCAACAAGTAGCCAGCGGTCCCCATCAAGGACGCACGTCCCCCACAGAAAACCTGCCACACTGTCTCACTCAGAATAACAGACAAGTCTTACAGGAGCTAAAGCCCCTGTTCCTCCCCTGGTCTCGTCTTCTCACCTCCTCGCTCACCCCCCAGACTGGCCTCCTGGGACCCCAGGACTCCAGGCACAACTTGGCCTCACGAGGTGGTGGATGCTCTTCCCTCTGGAAGGAGACGCACAGCCTCCGTGGAGCCCTCACTCGAGAGTCCCTTAGCCCTACACACCAGGGCCCATGGGCGTGAGGACACGAGTAGCTAGTCACACCATTACTAACATGTTGCCTATCTTCCCTACCCAGAGTGTCAGTGGTGTGAAGACAGGCATGTGTGTGTGCGTGCGTGTATGAGTGTGCATATGTGTGCATGCATGTGAGCGTGTGTGTGCTCATTCCTACACATGTGTCCCAGCACCTGGAAAAGTCACGTAGGAGGCAGCACAAAGCACCCCCCAGTTCCCGTCTGGAGCCAGGTTATACGACAGAGCTGGTATCGTCTGTAACAGCAGGACAACACGCCGCGTGGAACTGAGATTCGAGGTGGAATTCAATGTGTGTGACAGGACGTGTAGCACAAAAATGGGAGCTGAAGACCCACTGTAAGTCTTGGCTCTGTTATTCTTTAGAAGAGAATTTGGGTGGGCATAACATTAAAGCCAAAGCCTCTGCTTTCCGAAACCGAGTCCTAAATGAGGTTCCTGTAAGTGTTTGCTCCAGAACCTTCTTTTCTGTAACGGAGCGTTGGCTGCCCGAGCTGATCTTCCAAGTGTGGATTCCGACCTGCTGTTTCCCAGCCAGGGCACCTCTGCCCTCCCACTGAGGCAGCAGCACTCCTATATTTCTCTTTGGTTGTCACAACCTGGTGGCACCACTGGGACCCACCACATCCTCGAGCACAGGACAGACCCCGAACCAGAATAAGCCCGGATGTCACTGGTGTGCCATTTAGGAATTCACTCAGCTTGCACACAGGCACACAGGCAATGTCCTCTCACAGGGCGGGTCCGGGCTGGGGGACAGCCGCTTCCTCACCGAGGAGGATGCAACCCGAGGACGCAAGGCTCGCTCTCCCATTATTTTCTCCGAGGGCCAGCGAGGGGCGCGGCGGTTAAGCGCTGGCTTGGGAAGCCAGTGGCCCTGGTTCGGGTCCCGCATATGAGGGCCAGTGACACTGCCCTCAAAAGAAAAAAAAAAGTTTGCCCATTATTTTCTCCGAACGTGCTAATTTGAAACCACTTCTTTGAGGAGTTACATTTCTGTGCTACATAACTAAGGTGGGGTGACAAGAGGTGACAATTACCTTGGGGAGTGGCCTCCCTCCACGCCTCCAGGTTCAGGCCCGGGATGTCCTCACACGGCTCGAAGTCCTGGGGAAATCTGCCGACTCGGAAGGCGTCAGCAGGCACCCGGGGCAGGCCGGAGTTGTCGCAGATGACCCGGGACAGGGAATGCCTCCGCAGCTCACGCCTTTGTGCCTCAGTAAACACGGGGCCATTTTCCCACCAGAACCTCCGCCGAAGGAGAGAACAGAGGGTGGTGAGGAAAACGCCCCTTTCTGAGTCAGAGCCTTCCCTTGTCCCAAAACCCTTCAAGCCACAGGAGTTGGTAAAGATATAGTTCTGAGTGGGACAACTGGTCGTGATTTCTCCCCAGGCATTCTTAACTACTTGAATTGCCGCACCTGGGTAATGAATGACAAGTTGTGTGTGTGTGGAGGGGGGACTCAGGACATGGCCAACGAGCTCTGATTAGAAAGAGCGTGAATGTTCCTGAAAAGGAGTCTGCCTTAGCCACACTGACCACAACAAACAGCTGGATGTGAGGAGGCCATCAAAAAGGAAAACATTTCCCATTGCCGTAGCTTCCACATCCCTGCTTCATTGTGAGCTGCAGCCTGTGGACACTGGAGCTGCACGCAGGGACAAGGACCTGGCTTCTCTGATGGCCTCCTGGAGCCATTAGCTTGGGCTGGAGGTGGAGGGCAGCGTGTGTCCAAGTGGAACCCTCTGTGTCCCACCCCTCGGCCAGCCTGGCCCTCCCCGCTTCTGCGAACATGTGAGGACATGTGAGGACATGGGAGGACATGGGAGAATGTGTGGGGACACATGAGGACACATGACGACAGCTGGAATGTCAGGTCGTCTGGGTAGTTTCTTACCTACATGCTGACTGCTTAGTCATGTGATCATGTGATAAGGAGAAGCCAACAAGGGTTCACACGTTAAAATGCTCAGAACACGAGTGCTTTGTGTGCACGCACGTAGTTCTTATGACAGCCAGCGGCAGGGGGAGACACAAGCGGCCTACGCTGCCCGCAGTGTGGACACGGGTGGGACGGCCAGATGCCTACCGGTCCCCATCCCTCAGGGCCTTCATCTGCCGCCCAATGAGGCAGGCGAACAGGGGTCCCGTGCGAGCCTCTGGGAGGAGGTCCTCCGCCAAGCCGCCCAGCCAGACGTCGATGTTGTCGGCGTGTTTGTACAAGTCCAGGAGCCTGTCAGCGACGCTCCCGCTGGCCACAGCGCTGCCCAGGTCGGCCCGCGTCTGCAGCCGGGGCAGGCCGCAGAACTCCCGCCACTTGTTGTAGCCTGCAGGGGGCACAGGGCCTGCTCACACGTCTGCCTCGCCTGAGCCACGGCCGCTGAGCGTTGTGGATGCAGCAGTGGGTCCTGCCCATAATTTCCCGCTACACAGAAAGCCACGTCACTACCCCTGCCCTGTAGAGACGAATGTGCCAGAACATTCCAGACTTGCACATCTCACCAAGAGCCTGTCCATAAACAAGCTGGGAGGCAGCAGCAGGATGGCCCCTAGCACCCCACCGGCTCCTGTCACCTGCCGGCCCTCGGCTGTCCCCACCAAGCAGCTGCCACAGGCCTCACCTGCCCCGCTGGGTTCACCATGCTCCACAGTATCGTGAGGGTGACACGCACATGCACACACACATGTGCACATACACACAACACAGATACACATACATGCCCATACACATGCATCCACGTGTGCACAAAGCAGACACACACATACATGCACACACATGCATATACATAACAGATACACAAGCACACACATACACAGAACACAGATACACAGATACACAGACACACAAATATACACATACATATAACACAGATACACACATACACACATAACACGTGCACACACATACACACACATACACACACGCACACACAAAAGGACTTCATGGCTATCCTGTCCGGCCAGCCCTACGTGTCTCCTGTACCCTCTGGTCCCCGCTGAACTCCTGCTTCTTGTAACTGTCACCCCGCCTCCCTGGAAGGCGCTCCTGGGTCCAGCGAGCTGTGTTGTGCCGTCCTTGCCCGACACGTCCCCTCCTTGTCCTGTGCGCCCCTCGATGCACCGCCCTACCTCCCACAGAGCCAGTCCAGGTGTCGCCTCCTCCAGGAAGCTCCCTCCTGAGGCGAGGCGGCTTGGACCTCCCGCTTCGGCACTCCGCACACATCTAATCAGAACACAGGTCCCCCACATCCTCCCCCTGCTCATTCCCCGCCCCCCAATCTATGGTCCCTCCTCTGACACTGTTGTGCTTTATTCCTAGTGCCTCATGTGTAGTTTACACTCAACAAAAGTGTATAAAAGGTATGAACACAAAGGAACGCATTCGTGACCGGGCAGGCTCTCCCCAGGGTTGTCGGGGCTTTCCTGAGACAGAATAGGGGGTGACGGTAGATCCTGTGTAGACGAAACAGAACTAGAAGAAATGAGCACCGATTTCCCAGTTAGACTTGGAGGGGACATCATGATAGACTTGCAGAGCCATGGGGGGCGCAGATTTCAGGGTGCGGAGGACAACGTGGAAGGAGGTAGGTTAGAGCAAAGAGGAGGGCGTCACTGAGGATGGAAACCTGGCCCGTCGGGACACTGCTGTCCAGTGCTGCCAGCGCTATCCCTCGGGATGGCAGGACCCACGATTCAAATTCACGAGGACAAGTGTGCGTGCCTTCGGTGTGAGTGTCACAGTGTCACCAGCCCAGGTGCTGCAGCATCTGCTACGGAGAAGCTGCTAGGCCCCAGCTCCACGCCTGCTGTGTGCAATGGGCCCTGATGACGTGCTCTGTGTTCAGGCGGGCCATCCCCTGCCTTCTGTCAGACACACCTGGGCAGAGTGCTGCCTCCCTCTGGAGGTCCACCTGCCCCCCGCCCGATGCACTCCACCTGGGTCTGTGACCTGGTCCACTTCAGGCCCAACCATCATAAACACATACTCCAAATCCCCACGACCAGGTAACGGACGCTAGAAAGGCACCAAATTTGATTTATATGAGTGACTTCTCCTCAGTGCCTGCCTCTGGGGACACAGCAGCTATTTCATCGAACATTTGCTAAAAGAATGAATTTATTCTCAGTATTATCTGACCCAAAATATTAAGTGAACCAAAATCCTAAAATTGGGGGGAGGGGTTTCTATAGTAATATAGACCATGCTGAAGTTATTTTAAATGGTAAAAGTAAGTCACTCAGTGCCTGTGCAAGATGGGCACTTTCATTTTACACAGAGAAAAGGAATCAGGCCTTCCTCTCTTGTTGCTCTGGGAGCAACGCCTCACGCCCTTCTCCAAGCCTGGGGGGAACGTGCGTGTCTGGGAACCAGACAAAGAGAAGACGGCCCAGAGCTCACAGGGCCCCGAGACACGGGACACCCCAGGGAAAGACCTGCAGAAACATCTTTTGGGGAATTAGGTTGGACATTCTATGGTCCCTGAAAAGTAAAACAGAAGGTTTCGTAGCCTGGTGGACGTCGTGGTCACCATGTCACGAGAGCGAGCATTTCTCGGTAAGCGGACAACCTAGCTTCTGGCTTAGCCGCACATCTGACGCACCGGCCTCGCTCAGTGCCCCTCCCACGTGTGGCCTCAGTGTCGCAGCCACACCTGCATGTGCTGGAATTGAGAACTGGGGCGTGGCCTCCTCAGTAACTTCTAAGTGACCACAATCAAGCCTCCTCAGGGTTGGGGAGCTGTGAAGAGCTCCCACCCTCCGGCAGGGTTGGGAGGCCCTGGGCAGCGCAGCTGCACACATCAGCAGCGCCCCTGCCTCCGAGGAAGACATAGGGGTGGGCGCGGTCCTGGAGGGGCTCCCAGGGAGGGGAGGTCGCTCCCGGACGGTGGGTGCCAGGAAACTGAGGCTGCAGACAGGTGCCAGGGAAGCCCAGCTCGCTGAGCTGCAGGAGCCTGGGCGGCCCGGCGGGCAGGGGCGGGCGGACGGGGTCGGGGCTGCGGCGGGCGCGGGGCGGCGGGGCCCGGTCTGAGGCGCGGGGCGGCGGGGCCCGGTCTGAGGCGCGGGGCGGCGGGGCCCGGTCTGAGGCGCGGGGCGGCGGGGCCCGGTCTGAGGCGCGGGGCGGCGGGGCCCGGTCTGAGGCGCGGGGCTCTCCCGGGGCCGGCAGGGGCCTGAGGCAGCAGACTGTGCGAGGCAGCCGTGTGCCGCGCAGACCCCGTGCCCCGCCGGGGACACTGCCCTCCCGGCAGCCTTCCCAACGCCGGCTCCGCTCCCGGGGGCCTCGGGCCTTCCGGATGTTTCTGGGGAAAGCTGAGTGGCCCGCTCAGAGCAAAGGACGAGAGCTTTGGAAGCCTGTTTCTCACAACGTATGATCCCCCTTCAGACCAGGCCGCTCACCGGCGGGCCCACGGGGACGGGGCTGACCTGGCCTTCAGAGCAGGCCGCTCACCGGCGGGCCCACGGGGACGGGGCTGACCTGGCAGGCCGTGATCCCGGCCCCGCTGTAGGTTCAGCGACGCCAGGTCAAAGGGTCCCGCGCCGGACAGCACGAACAGCCGCTCGGTCAGCTCCTCGCTCATCAGCTGGTCCCGCACCTGCAGCTTGGCCGGCCGCGCGAGCAGGCCCCGCACGAGGGGGTCCAGACCACCTGGAAGACACCCCGGGAGGCTGGGCGTCCTCCTCTCAGTTCTGGGGACACAGCAGTGCCCAGACCTAAGCTAGGCTTGTTCAGAACTAGTCGCTTTGCGTAAGTTCACCGGGTGTGACTCCCAAGATTCTGATATTCCGGAGGAGCTGCCGGAGGCGGGCAGGCTCCTGTCTGGACCCCAAGGGGGCCGGCTGTGTGGGGGGTCGGGCCTTCAGGCCTGAGGGAACCCGGAGATGGAGCCCGCACATGCTTGTTTGTTTCTTTCTGCAGCAGAAACCTTATGGTCAGAGGCAGCACCTGCGGAATCTTCCATCCGGGATAGTGAAAGCAGGCCCTGGCTAAGGAGCAGCGAGGGTGCCTAGGGACTCCGCACCCTTCACCTCCACAGCGCCAGTCACCCATGGGCCCCTGGGGGGAGATCACCCCTGAACTCCCTCCCACCCATCACATGGGGCCCAGAAATCGCTGTGCTTTGGTGGTCATCAAATGCTGGGCTTCCTGCTGACCCCTGGCTCTCTCCCACGAGGTCTGCACGAAAGCTTACGTGGGGGCAAAAGCACATGTGGTGACTTCGTCCCCCTCTGCTTGCACCCCGACACCCACTTGGAGCCCGCCACCCTTTGAGGAAGGCTAGATGCTACCGGCAGGCACAGAACACTGGGAAGAAGAGAAAGACAGGAGCGGACTGTAATGGGTTTTCCCAACCATCCACCTCCAAATGTGGCCCCGGTGTTCTGTCCTACCGCAGCCTGTGCCCAGCTCGGTGGTGGGACAGACAAAACACGGGTGGAACAATCAGTGCCCGTATTTACAATGTGCAGCGTAAATGGGGATTGCACGCAGCGGTTGGAGGTAACAGGTGGGACAAGCCGCAGCTGGGCAGGAATGGTGTGGACGGGGATGGGAGGGGTGAGGGTGGGCTGGGGCGGCAGGGGCCTGGCCTGCGGACAGGCTCGGCTCTCGCACACTGCCCAGGGCATCAGGCAGCCGGCTGGCAGCGGCCCGAGGCAGCAGGACGGTGTGAAAGGGTTCAGGGGATCCTGTGGGTTCTGAAGCACTTCTGAGACTTGACGAGCAGCTTAGCCTTTTCAAAGCTCTGTGTTCACTAATTTTTCCATAAACATGGTATCGGGCTGCCACCTGGCCAAGTGCCAACGTGAAGGGCAAAGGCCCCCGCCCTGGCCCGTCCCGGGCTGCCCCGCGGAGCCCGAGGGCTGCCGTGCGGACTGGGACGCACCTTCCTTGAGAAGCCTCCAGGGGCTGAAGAACGCGTCCCGCAGCGGCAGCTGGGGCAGGCCGGGGTGCTCCTGGAAGTGGGCGTCCAGCCGCCTCACCAGCGGGTGGACAGTGGCATGGCCGAAGCGGAAGGCAGCCGTGGAGAACACGTTGGACACGGTGGGGTCCACGGTGGCGTCGTAGCCCTGGTAGGGGCCCACGTGCTGCCCAAAGGCCTCCGGGCCCAGGATCCTGGGGACGTAGTCCCGCAGCGTGATGATCTACGAGAAAGGAGAGCCCCTGAGCCCCTGAGCGAGGAGCGAAGGCAACACAGCCAGTGCCCGGCCCAGGCTTGGGGTGGGCCCCCCATTTCCCTGGGGTCCCAAGTCGTCCCGGGATGGGGATACGCCTGCAGGTCAGGGGAGGCAAGCAGGCGAACAGCTATAGCAGCACCAACAGCTCCAGACTAGCTGACAGCTCTACAACGAGGGGTTGCGCAGGGCACGCAGTGACACCCCCAAATACCCTGCAAGGCAGGCCAGGGGCACAGCTTGGGAGCGGCACTGAGGATGGTCACACAACAGAATACACAGGCTGTGTGATGGTGTCGTACACCTGAAACCTGTACATTTTTATTAAAATGTCACCCAATACATTTAATAAAAACATAGGAACGTGAAAAAGTTTCCATCCAAACCACCTGCTCCCTGCACACCCCTCACCTGGGGCCGCAAGGACTCGGTACCCGGCTCAGGACGCAGGCCCTGAGCTGCAGTCCTTGCCGCCCAGCTGTGTGACCCCGGGGGCTGGGCAGCCCTCCTGGTGAGCCCTTGCCTCCAGAAGCCTCTTTCGGGGAGTTTTTGTAATAACAAGTATGCATGGTTTTTGATGTTAGATGTGTCAGTAGCATCACACACGTGTAATTTCATGCAGTAGATGATGCAGGTTGAATAACTCCGGCCCCCAGTTTAAAGGACATGAAACACCAGTTAAAGCTCACACACAGTCTGGGAGCCACTCATAAATTACACTCACAAAGGGACTAAAATCCTGGACCACTCCTCAACTGTCTCCATAACCACCACTTAGTTCCCTCGAAGAACTGCAGAAACACGGCGGTACAGGGGCCACCAGGGCTGTCACTCGGGACTGAATTTGTGCCGTGGGTTTTACAGGGAGCCTGAACTCCCACTTTCCATGTCACCCTGTGGGGACACATGGCCGACAGCTCCGTCCATGATCTGTCGTTGGGACACAGAAGGGAGCCGCTCACTCATTTGACCAGATCTCGTTAACACAGTGGTTGCTCGTTTTGCGGACCAAGGCCTCGCTAAACTGTGTGTGTGTGCGTGTGTGTGTGCGTGTGTGTGTGTGTGCGTGTGTGCGTGTGCGTGCGTGTGCGTGTGCATGTGTGTGCGCGCGTGTCCGTGTGTGCGTGTGCGTGTGTGCGCGTGTGCATGTGTGTGTGCGTGTGTGTGCGTGTGCGTGTGCGTGTGCGTGTGTGCGTGTGTGTGTGTGTGTGCGTGTGTGTGTGTGTGGACATCCAGGAGTTCCGCTCACAAGCCTGGCCCCAGGGCGCCGTCCCCAGACACTGATGAGGCCGGTGGTGGCCGCCTCCTTCCTCTCCCCGGCGCCCCACTGGGCTCCGTCTCCCAAGGGTGCGGATCTGCCTGGCCCGTCCCACCCGACCTCCTGGTTCCTCTGGTCCCGCAGACACTGCCAGGCGTGGCGGCTGGGTCCGTGTCCTGTGTGGCCTGAGCACTGGGAGGGTGGCCAGCAGTGGGCACTGCCCGGGGAACCGGGTACAAGGGGCCTGCAGCCGCCGCCAGGCTCATCAGCCTGAGAAGCACTAAGTCGGCCGCGCAAACCCCGTCCTCTCTGCCCATCTGGACGGACTGGGTGCCACTGGGCTCAGAGCTCAGGTGGCGTCTGACAAGCTCGTTGACTTTTACTCACAACTGTGACAAGCCGCCAGGTCATGACACACTCTGTCATCCAGATTTGCTTAAATTCCCCCTCACAGATTTCAATATGGTCGTGCTCCTTGCATTTGTTTAACTCATTCCGTCATCTCTCCTGGGAGGCTGCAATTCAGTGCGGCAGCTGGCTCGGCGTTAAACCAAGTTCAGTGTGTGTGTCACGTCGCCATGTTCACTCCAACTCCTGCACCACACACACCCTCACACACACTCACACACACTCACACACACTCACACACACTCACACACCACACTCACACACACTCACACACACCCTCACACACAGTCACACACTCACACACACCCACCCACACACTCACACACACTCACACGCACACACGCACGCACACACACCACAGTCACACAAACACACACTCACACGCACGCACACACTCACTCACACACACGCACGCACACAGGCACACACTCACACACTCACACACACTCACACACCACACACCACACTCACACACACACACTCACACACACTCACACACACCCTCACACACTCACACACACAGTCACACACTCACACACACCCACACACACACTCACACACACTCACACGCACACACGCACGCACACACACCACAGTCACACAAACACACACTCACACGCACGCACACACTCACTCACACACACACGCACGCACACAGGCACATACTCACACACACACACACACACTCACACACCACACACACACAGTCACACACACACACAGTCACACACACCACACACACACCACACTCACACATACTCACACACAGTCACACACACTCACACACACAGCACTGGCCACAGAAAACTTTTGAGATGTCCTAAATTAAATTAAATGACAGCAGGTCAGAGCGTGGGGAGACAAGAAGTTAATTAAAACAATTCATAACTGGCCAACTTGACACTTCCTCCACGATCTTCTGATGCCACTTTAAAAAATTCATTATAAATGAAGAATGAAAATAGACTCTTATTTAACTTGCTAATCAGCATATGTCACACAGATTGCTTCACTTTTCATTTTCTCCATTGTACATTTCTCCAAAATACACAACAAAAATCAAAACCATTGGTGGAAACTCATTCCAAGGGTTGCCTGAGGACTAAGCGAATTAACCCCCGTCAGGCGCCCGGACTGGCCAGGCCACCAGGAGGGCAGCGCGTGGCCGGAGCCGCTCAGGCTGCTGAGCAGCTGTGGCTGCCCCGAGTCCCCTGGTCGGACAGGATGAGCTGGAGCAAGGAGGGCTTTGCGGCACCACAGCTCCGCACCCCTGTGCCTGCCCCCCAGGGCCCCCCAGGGCTCCGCACCCCTGTGCCTGCCCCCCCAGAGCGCCCCCCAGGGCCCCGCACCCCTGTGCCTGCCCCCCAGGGCCCCTCAGGGCTCCGCACCCCTGTGCCTGCCCCCCCAGAGCGCCCCCCAGGGCCCCCCAGGGCCCCGCTCACCTGGTGCAGGGCGCCCACGACCTTGCGCGCCTCCTGGTAGGTGGTGTCCGCGCTCCAGTGCGGGTTGAGCGCCTTAAGCGCGGAGGCCAGGCGGTTGTGCTCCCGCAGCCACAAGGTGTGCAGGGCCGCCAGGGCGGGGACCTCGCTGGCGCGGCTGTCCCCGGCCAGGAAGCAGGGGGCGCGGCCCTGGGCGCCGGGCTCGGGGGCACAGGCGGCGGGCGCGTGCGGGGGCACGAAGGGCAGGTGGGCCCGGCCCGCGTCCTGGTGTCGCGCGTTGACCCGCAGCAGCCCCGCGGCGCTGGTCCAGTTCCGCAGCTGCTGCTCCAAGGCCGGGGAGCTGCCGTACACGGTGGACGCGTCGAGGAAGGAGGTCAAGCCGTTCATCTGCTGTCGCGGGTTCGCCGTGGACAGGTTGCCGAGGAAGGCGCCTTGGGCCCCGGTGCCGCAGGCTGCCGCCGAGCGGTAGAAGGGCAGACAGGCGGTGTGGGCCGTCAGCGAGGCGTTGGCGGGGAGCTGCGGGGACAGGAAGCTCAGGTCACCCCCGGTTCTCCACACCCCCTTAAGGGCACTGGGAGCCCCAGGCCGGCCGTCTGGTCAGGGCCGCCCTCCCCTCCGCCCAGGTCAGGGTGCTGAGACGGGCGAGTTTGCCAGGACGGGTGGCGCTGCTCATTCCCGCTTCCCGCAGCTCTCCTTCTGGTGTGTTTCCAGGGCCCCGCCTGTGAGGCCTCCTCTGCGGAACCCTGAGTGTGGGAACTGTATTGGCGCTTCCCCATGGGGCCTGCCCCAAGCGCACAGCTCCGTATGGGCTACACATGCAGGCTTAAGGGACCATTGTCAGTGAGAGCATGTCCCTTGCCAGCTTCAAAGACGTGTTCTGAAGAGAAGACAGGAAAATCCCTGTCTGCACTCTCTTTCCCTGCTGGCGACAGGGACAGTTGCACCGATATTGGTGGAGAAGGATTTTGCAGCGGCTCAGAATTCCAGCGGCACCGGCCCTCGTTCCGTTCCGCAGCCCTCTCCCCAGGGACCTGTCTGCTATGTGCGCACGCGCACACCAAGACTTAGGTCCCCGTGTGCTCTTAGCCTCGTCATCCGTGACAGCAGCGCCACCACAATGCCAAAACCAACTCAAATGCTCCTTAATCAGTGACTTGGCTACATAAGTTATAACACACACACACAGTGGACTAAGAAGTCATGAAACGATCCGTTCCTGCCTAAATCGCCATATGGAGAGAAGTGTGAGAATGGTTGCCGAGTGGCCCTGGTTCACCACAATGCATGTAAGGCACACGGAGCATGTGCACACAGGTGTGTCCCTGCCACGGCCATGTACACGCACAGGTCATTTCTGGCGTGATGCCCAGGACGTTCTCAACAGCCGCTGCCCCTGGGAACAGGACAAAGGGACTTCACTGCTTGATATTTTTCAGTGGCACTATTAGTTTCATGGTAAAAGCGGTGACAATCCTACCTGTATAGGAAAGCATGGGTTCTGGTTCCCACAGGTCATCTGGCAATCGGCTCCTCCCCCGAACGGAGCTTTGCTGGTACTCTGCGGCGTGAAGGCTATGTCGTGATCAATGTATTGTCCCCATACCATCAGCAGGTCAGAATACTGGTCATCATCTGTGACAGCCTCGTTAGGAACCTGAATGACTTGTCTGGTCACCTCCCGGACCTGGGTGAGAAAAAGTTATCAGATTGGGTTTGAGTTTAGGGAATAATTTGCCCCTGGGAGTAGAGAGGCAACCCTCAATTTTGCACAAAGTGAGTGAATCCGTTAATTAATGAATGTGTCTGAACACATCTCGTCTCCTTCCTATAAGCAAAGGGACTTACTGGAACACACTGGAGTGATCGTGAAGAGGAGAGAGACTGCTGGGTCCTCACTTAAGTCTGCCTCCTCACACTCAGCAGCTAGTGACGCTGGCCTTGCAAGCCTCAGTCCCTAAGACACAGTGACCTCTGATTCCACCCCTCACCGGTGCGAGGCTCTAAGGAAGTCACGAGCACCCGCCCAGAGCCTGGGACGGTGACCCAGAGCCCAGCAAAGCCTTGCTTCCTCCGGGACAGCCGCGCCTAACCCCAGGACACGCCACAGCTTTCTGAGGTACCCACCAGGGGCAGAGGAAACCCGTTGTACAAGAAGTGGGGGTTCCAGCCTCTGGGCTCGCTGACACCATCTTCGTAGGCAGGAGGCAGCCATCTGGCCAGGGCCGTGTTGGAGGCGCCCCACCTGGGGTGGTCTCTGTGGGAACAAGCGTGCGCACGTGTGAGACGGGGGCAGGGGGCAGGGAGCAGCAGGCCACGTACGGGAACCCACAGGCAGCGCTGGCTTTCCGAGGCCCTCGGCGTGAAGACATGTCCAACACACGCGCGGGTGCTGCAGGCCTCCCGGGGTGTGTGGACAGGGACGTCCCCAAGGAGGCAAGCCGGGAGCCCCACGTTCCGGACGCACCCTCCCCTCAGCCTGAAAGCACGCCTGTGTTTGAGGGTCCTCCCTGTGGCTGTGCCGCCCGCACCTTCCTCCCGCAGCCCTCTCCTGCCCGCCGCCCCCGCAGGGGCTTCCCCGGAGCACAGAAGTGCGGGGCTCCCAGCGAGAGGCAGTGGGCACACAGGTGGCGTGTGGACGGCCTTTCAAACGGGTGACAGACAACACCCCTCCCGTCTTGGAGACGGGTCTTCAGCATGAAGGGCTCTCTGGAACTTGCTGGAAGGTTCCAGATTCAGAAGTGAGATGGTTATCAAAGGAGGCTGTATTACTACATTATTTGACTTAAAAATAAGTCAGGCTTTTCCTGGGAGCATTGTCGTGCAGATGGACTGGACAGTGAGAATGGGCTCAGCCGGTTGGGCGAATGGCAGTGTTGCCATCACAGCCGGGTCTGCGGCTTCATTCCACTGGTCAAAGTATATTTTGACAAAAACATAAAAAGCATGAAGACACAAAGTTGTGCTTAGTTTCATTGTGATCTAACTAACCAGCGACTTCTGAGCGCACTGTGCTAAGGAGGGCGCCTCTTACTAAGAGCACAGGAGTGACTAAGAGTGATGAGACATGTCCTAGAACATTTTCCAGAAACTGAGAAAACAAGAGTAATGATTGGTAACAAATCCCTGCATGAATCAGGTGCTTTCTAATTTGCTAAAAAAAGAAAAGACAACCTGATTGAGTCGTTTGCTGACAGATCAATAAAAGCAATTTTAGTGATAGCTCTTTGTATGTTCATTTTCTGATAAATCTCAGAAGGGCTTTAGAGGACCAGGCCATGACTGTAACGAAACCTTCGTGCCCGACGCCCTGTCCGCAGCGGACCTGAGCGTTTCCACCGGGGAGGTGGGAACAGGCGTGCAGCCGCCGTTGCCTCCGTGCGTTTCCCAGTGTGCAGGGTGACGTGTGGCCATGAGACACCTGGAGGGCGCCTGAGAGTGACAGGGAGGCTGAAAATGACGAAAACGTCGGGGGGTAACACGTGTCAACAGGGGCCGTGTCAGGTAACCAGGCTCACGGTCAAGTGGTCAACAAGTAACATCCGCCCAGCTGACCCACAAGCTAACTGGAATGTTCTCTCCATCTTATCAGATTAATTCCAACAAAAATTTACTTTTTTACCTTTACTTCGCAAGGTCTACAAATGTCTAACCACTATGTGGTACGCCCAAAACTAATGATATCATATTTCAACTGTAATGGAAATTTTCTAAGTTACTCAAAACCCAACAATTTGGTACCAAAACAAACCATCTAATTTTTAAATACTTATATTTCCAAACACTCTAGGAGTTTTGAAAAACCATTCGACCTGTCACAGCCCCCGGAGAGCATGTGGTGGAGGCCCGTGGCTGCGGGGCCGTCTGGGGATTTGTGGCCCAATGCACGGCGTTCCTCCAGTTCTGAGATGCAGCTCGCTGTGACAGAAGGAAGTCTGTCCCCAGAGGGATCAACCTGCAGCACTGCGCTACTCCTTTATTAGATTAGGGTTAATGTCAGCATGGCACAAGCAGCCACAGAGTGACAACAGCGAACGAACGGAGGGGTCCTGGGAGAGCTCTCCCAGGGCGAAGGTGCTGTGTGCTCGGTGGCTCCCAGACGCCGAGATTTATCCGACACCAGGCCCTCTCTCCCAGGCACCGTCACTACAGACTTAGTGATACTCCGAATCCTGAGTTTGCAACTTGAAGAGAGCTGGGTGCAGGGCTCAGGCTGAGGCTGGGATGCCAGGCAGGTGTGTTTCCAGTTACCGACACGGGTCACACAGTGCCCACACATATGCCCTCCCTGGAGGAGCAGCACAGTGTTCGGTCCGAGGACGAAATGGTTCAAGTTAATTTCAGGACAAACCAAATTTCAGGATAAAGCTGGCCTGGCGCCTCTGCCGTAATGCGTCCTTGTCCCACTTTCTCAGCTGTGAGGGACACGGGTGAGGACCGTCTGCCTCGCATGCATGCGGCATGCCGCCCCAAGGTGACCCGAGCCCTGGGGAAGGCTTTCTTTCCAGAAGGTGCCTGAGGCCCTGCGATGGCCCTGACGTGTGGGATGGCACAGCTGGTCGTGTACGGTGCCTCTGGCCAGAGCCATAAGGTTGGAGGCGAGCAAATCCAGCCTGCTGGGGGTCAGGAGGCGGGTGCCGGGACCCGCTCAGACGAGAGGGCGCTGTTCTCTAGTGGGGATATGCTCAAGGGCTTCCCGAAACTGAAAATCCCACTGATTCTGGTGTCCTTTGTGCCCATTTTGTTCTGTGACAGTTCATGTAAGAAACCGCCCTCAGGTGAGCCTCTCCTTCAGGAATGTGACACGGGGCTGTCTTGCAAAGTCACTGAATATCACCCTCCGGGGTCCTGCTGGTTCGACGTCTCGCTCAGGGACTGTCCCCCGCAGGTGGCCAGCCATGTAGCCTGTGTCCGTCTGAGCTGACCCTGCATTTCAGCCCCATCACAGCTGCCTGTGTTTCGACCAAAAGGCACTGCGCTCACGTCTGTGCTCGAAACCTTCCTCTGTGGACTCGGCTCATCCTCCGCCGGCCCCTGGGAGGTCCCCGCTCATCCCGGGGTCTGGTCCACTCCCACGTTGGCGTCCCTGCAGAACTTCCCTGAAACCCAGCTAACAAAATGCGTCTGTTTTACAGGAGCCTCTGTGTGTATCTTCCTATTGCCCGGCCACACCACATCGTCATCACCGTTTTCATTTTGATATTTGCTCTGCATTTTTTAGTCCATGAGGAGAGCACTCATGTAATGTGTTCTCCAAATTGGGAAATATTTTGTAGTAACCGAGAGGGAACTATCGATATGCTGGACCCACGGGTGTAAGGCTGGGCTCTCCCAGATGAGCTGGGGCCCACTGCCCCCCGGTTTGTCAACTCCATGAGAACAGAGGCTGTCGTGTTCCAGGCATGCACAGAGTGTCCGGCACATACGGGCACTCAAAATAGTCTAAATGTGTGCATGAATGAATGAATGAATGAAGAAATGAACGGCTGCCTTCCTTCTGAGCCCCCCACTTCTGACTCCACTACACTTTTCAACACCTGGGTGGGCTGGTCTCCACTCCAATCTGAGTCACGGCCTCTCCCTGGGAACCCAGCCATGCCGTCTGCACCCCGAGGGAGCCTGCCCTCCAACTGTTCTCGTCGGTGTCATCCTGGTCTCAGCACCAACCTGCAGCTCGTGGGGCCTTCCCGGGACACCATGTCTCAGAGGTGCGGCCCGGTCACTGTGTCACATCACTCTCTAAATGGCTTAGTTTGTGACCTTGCCTATCCGTCACCACGGAACATGATGTCATTTGCTCACAGTGCTGCCGGGCAGGGCTGCACCAGGACCAGGATGTGTGAGTGGCAACGAGGCGTCTAGATGGAGCGGTTGGGAGCTCGGAGGAAGGGAAGTCACCAATGTTGACAGAGCGCCTCCTGACAGCACCTGGCCATGTCCAGACCCCGCACACGAGGCTCAGCACACCGGAGAGAATACCTGTTGTTGCAAGCCCCCGTGATGAGCCGGTACTTGCTTGCCAGGCAGGTGTCGGGGCATTTGGGGGGCAGCATGTGAGGCAGGCACCCGGACAGCTCTGCGATGGTGGCCAGGAGGTCTTCTGATAAGGCATCTGCAGGAGAACAAGGCACAGGCTCCGGTGACTCGCCGACCTGACCAGGCCCTCCTCGGCCGCGGCCTCTGAATCTGGGACCCTTGCCTGCCCCGCGTGCGGGAGGCCCTTCTTTCCTCATCAGGTCCAGCTCCCATCCGCCCCCGTGCTCGCCTGTGAGAGGCCGTGTCGGCTGGCGGGCCCCTCTCTGCGCGGCCTGCACTGACAGTTCCATGATCTCCGCCGCCCGGGCAATAGCTCGGCTCGTCGGCTCAGGGAGTTTGGAAAAAGACAGAAGCTGAGAAGGGGACATGAGCTCTCTTTTCTCGAGGTTCCTATGGCACAAGGAGGAGATAAAAAATCGATTATTCTTCTATGACTGTTCCGGTAGCTAATTACTAATCAATTCAGCAGACTTTCACTGAGTATCTCCCAGGCCCCAGACCCTGTGAGGGGACGGAGCTTGCACAGGTCTTGTCCACCAGGGTCACGGGACTTAGTAAAGGGACAGAACGTAAGTACAGGCGACCGAAGAACAGGGAATAGTGAATGGAATGGCCACTGTTTACAAATGTCCACACCTGAAGCCATTCAATTCACATAGCAACTGTGTAAGGTAAAACTTCTCATAAAAATCGTTAGAATTGGAGTTTGAGCCGGTGACGTGGGGGCCGCAGGTGCAGCCCTGTCGCGGCCTCAGAGCCGCCACGTGCGGAGGCGCAGACGTCAGGAGGCTCCTGTGGACGTGCGGCCACTCCTAGGAGGGGCCACGTGACTGGTGCTGGTGTTGGACTCGACGTCCCCCCACGTCTCCCCACGCTTTCACACACACAAAAGGAAGTGGGAGCTCACGAGAAAGTTTTCCTTACTCGTTCTCCCTTCAAGTTTTAAAAAATACGTAAAAATGAATTTGCAGCCAGTATGGACAATAGGATTTTTTTTTGACTGAAATAATGGAAATTTGAAAAGAAACAACTTTTGCCCTGTGAGTTTAGTACCGTGAGCATATGTAATTAATTATTAGTTAATGCCCAACCAAATAATGAGCTTGTGAGAATAAAACCTGCTTCTCAGTTTCGTGTTTGTTTTGTTTTCAAACATCTAACATGACACCGTAATATTCATCTCAGTTGCATATTTAAAATTAAAGCCATTTCTCAATTATTGAAAAGAGGACAATGGACAGATTTAATGCTTCACCTCATGCCCTGGGCGACGTCACAGCTGTGCCTCAGTGGCCTGGGCGACGTCACAGCTGTGCCTCAGTGGCCTGCGCCACCTTTGCTCCTTAGTCTGTGCCTGTACACCGGACCAGCCCACTCACCTGTCTGGACTTCAGTCTCTCTCGTCTTTTTACTCAGCAGAGCCAACCCTGGGTGGGTCACTGTGCTTTGCTCTGTGTTTTGCTAGTGAAAAGACTGAGACTGAGACTGGTTCTTCCAGTTGCATGCACATGACCTTGAAAAATTCAATGAACCCACATGAGCCTCAGCTCCTAATTGGTAACGCGGAGACGCTAAGACCAATTTCAGAGGCAATCGTAAAAGGTAGAGCCGGTGAGCACGGGAGACTCAGGCAGGACTTGGCACACTCTGGGCGATGCCACGCGGGCCCTCCCCCCGCCGCCTCTGGGACGGGCACCTTTCCATTGTGCTGTAGATGGCGCCGTCCACCCGCAGCCTGCTCTCCTCCAAAATGCGGCGCACGTCAGAGTCCTCAGCCTTTCCTGTGGAGGAAGCATCACACATCAGCACAAAACGGACGCCTGGCGATCTGTCACCTTAGCTCTCTCCACGGGCTCCAGCTTGACGAGCGACACCCACACGGCTGGCTGCTGGGGCCAGTTAGGTCGTGGGGCCCAGGAGCCCTGAGGCCCCGCCGCAGAGCCGTGCGGGTCCCGGGCAGAGCGGCGTGTGGGGTGGCAGGACCCACCCGCGCCAGTCCAGTTCGGCTTCTCCTCTCCCTCTCGCTGCCCACACTACCTCTAGTGACTCCAAATGGCTTTTTTTGTGACATGCTGCCTCCTGTTTGTCTCCCCAAATCCACATGTTGAAACTCTAGTGCCTATTTGATGGTGTCAGGAGGTGGGCACATTGGGAGGTTAAGGCCACAAGGAGGGGCCCTCGTGATGGGACCGGTGCCCTTGTAACAGAGACCCTGGGACCCTCAGCCTCCCTGACGTCTGTGCACCGGGAAGAGGCCTCCCGGCTCTGACCCTGCCGGTGCCTGGCCTTCGGCGCCCAGCCTCAGACAGTGAGGGGTGGACGTCTGCTGCTTATGAGCCCATGCGGCCCGGCGGAGCTCAGCCCCGAGATTCCTTTTCTAGGTGAAAAGGCGAGGTCCCCACGAATAACACAAGGAGGCAAGGCTCCTGGTGACACACAGGTAACTCCCATCACTAAACTCTTCTGCGTAATCAGTATTTTATCAAGAGAAGTACACTTATTCCTTAAAGTAAATACAATATCAGAATGCTCTGAAACATTCCACATCTGGTACAACTGTTTTAAAAGGTACTTTTCAATATCTTTAGAAGTAAGTGGGCATAATGGATTCCAGAAAGTATGTTATGTTACTGAGGAATTCAGCTGGATTAAGTGACTCCTAGCCTCTGTCCTAAAACTTAACTGATTATCTTCTTTCAAGAAGAAATAATGCGCCCAAAACTGCTAGAAAAGTACGCGAGGGACTTCAGACTGCAAGCTCCCAGAAGGCGTGGCCATATCAGACTCCCACCGTCCCCTGCCCCTAGCCTAGAATGGAGACCCCATCAAAGGCCCCTCGAAGGGTGTCCAGCCTTTGGCCTCGGGCCCCGCCCCCCACCCAGCCAAGCCAGAAGCACCCCCATGATTCCTTCGTCCGTCCCTACTGACTTCTGCCCCACCCCGTCTACCCCAGGACACCAGGGGCTCAGTGTCTGTGGAAAGTGCCTGCGGTGGGAGACCCCGTAACGCAGGACGCAGCGCTCTCCCCTCCCCGAAACCAGGCACCCGTGGCCCCGCGCCCCCCCGCCCCGGGACCCCGTTCTGTGCTCCCCTAACAATCCCTGCGCTGGAAGGAGCTGCCGCCTGTCCGGCCCCACCCAGGCTCTGCCTCGCTGGCTTCCCGCACCCCTTCTTCCCGCTTCATTTGCATCTTATTTTCTCTCAGCAGCTACAACTCATGGAAACATTTGCCATACAGGTAATTGCACATAAATCTTGACTTTGCATAAACACCAGAAATGCACCCCAACCTGTGTGGTGATGAATGCACATGGTTTCCATGATAAACTGTTCAGGGTTTGGAGAAGGGACTTAACGCCCATTTTTCTTAGGCCCACAATGGCCACGCGGGTATTTCTGAGCAGAAATAAAATCTTTTTCCTCTGTCAAGTTACATTTGGTACAGAGCTGCCAAGTGTGAAGCGTATTTCTCTAGGAGCCGGGTCCTTCTGGGGTCCTACTCTGGGCCTGTACTGACCCTGACCTCATGCTGCACACAAGCCCGGCTCTATGGAGCTTGCTCGTGACAAACGTTCCTGCAATCTACAAACGGCTTACGGGGCCCAAAATGTGCGTGCAGGACTCACACCGTCCTCCGTGTTTATCAGCCAGATCCAAACACGGGGTGTGCTGAGCTGTGTGATGACCTGGGATACGAGAGTCTGACCACAGCTCTGACCCTGGTGCCTGTGTCTTCTGAGCCGTGACTGGGTGACGGACCGCCGGGGACGAGCGGCACCTGGCAGCACCTGCAGATGGCCACCTGGGTCCAGCAGGGACCCCGGTCTTTGTGCCAGTGCCCTGGCTGCCATGGGCATGGCCCTGAGCTCACAGGGCACGGCGCTCTGCTCTGCGACAGTCTGTGAGCACAAGCCACACAAACCCACTCACCCCAAATCAGGTGTGGCCACCATCTCAATCGGCTGTGGTGAAACATGACTGATAAAAATTATGTTTCAAAGCAAGTTCACCTGTGAGTAATTATTTTGTTTCAAAGCTATTGTTGGCTTGTGAAGTAGAAAAGAATTTCATATATTGAAGATTCCAAAGTTGAAAGATAAATAATATTTCTAAATCAAAAATTTACAAAGTAAACAAGTAATAAGTCCGCTTCAACATCTCCTAATCAACAATAAAATAGTCTCTGAAATGCAGCATTTTTACTGGCGACTGCATTGTGCATTATTTATATATTTACTGAAAGTTTAAGCGGGGGGGGGAATAAAAACCACCTCTCAGACATGGGGAAATAATAAAAAATTGCTTTAGCAAAGCTATAAGTACCACATTTCCTGATTTTTTAAAAGGCTGATTTCTAAAACTAAAAAAATCCACAGATATTTGGATCTGTGTTGAATAGCTCTCGTGCATGACGCGGTGCTTTAATGAGCTACCAGCTGCGACTTCTGATGTTTGTTACTATGGGTCAGAACACTGGGAGCTTACTAAATAACAACGAAGGACAAGTTCACCAATTCACAGAGCATTTGCTGAGCAGCTACCATGCCCAGGTGCTAGCACGACGGAGTCATAGTGGGCGCGAGGGAAACTCTTTCCTGAGATGCTTTGAAACGTGATCGGTTTTCATTTCCTGGGCCTGGCCCGGGCACTCAGAGCTCTGAGGGTCCCACGGAGGGACGCGCAGCAGCAAAGCTGGGACGGACAGCTTTGCCGTGTCCACACACCATGTGCCCGATGAGCAGCCGGCAGCACACAGACCACAGCTTCATCCGCCTTCCGTTTCCTGACTCTCTGGGATGGTGTGGTGCTTTCTTAGCACATTCGAGTCTGTGGAGGATTTCAGAAGTTGGCGCACCTTTTAATAAGATCACATGGCCCTAGTATTCAGCAAAATTGGGAAACCGGTGGCTCCCAGCAGGGGGCACCGCGTGGCCGGATGTGGACAGCAGGGACTCAGAGCTCTGTCAATAGCAGGGATGTTGGGGAGGCCTGTGACTCCTGGGGACGTAGGCAGCACGAGCCGCCTGGGAGGCGACAACATTCCAGAGGTCGGCAGCTGCAGTGCCACAGCCGCCCCAACACTGCCCAGTACAGTCCCCTCTTGGGGACTTCTTGTTTTTCAACAAAACAGAAGCAGAGTTTAGATGTGATTATTCTAACCACTGCATCTCCATAGCTTTGAAAATCAAATGAGGCATTGTAACTCCAAGGGTCCAGAGAACACATCACAAGAGAAAGGATTTTGTAGCAAAACAAGGGCTCCCACAGCAACATTTGTTTCAAATATATGAGCAGCTGAAAATGGAAATTTCCTACTGTGTCATCATAGGAAAATCAGGGTTTTTTGTTTTTTTTTAAGAGTCCTGTTTTAATCCTTTTACACCCAAGCCCAGCGGAAGGCGGGAGCCCAGCGGGGTCTTCACGGACAAGAGCGCCAGCATGTTTCTGTTCTGAGAACTGCAAAGAATTTT
Organism: Aselliscus stoliczkanus; assembly: GCA_033961575.1. Taxonomy (NCBI): domain Eukaryota; kingdom Metazoa; phylum Chordata; class Mammalia; order Chiroptera; family Hipposideridae; genus Aselliscus; species Aselliscus stoliczkanus. The sequence continues at coordinate 28,741,772 of CM066730.1, read as the reverse complement.
AGAAGGTGGAAAGGCCGCATTTTAGTTGTTACTTACCCGAAAGGAGCGCCTTGCCTCTCAAGAAGAAAGGGAGGAAAACTTGGCTGCAGGCCACCAGCAGTGTGACGCCCAGGACAGCCAGCGCTCTCATCCTAAAGTCGGTACGAAGAGAGATGCAGACAATCGGGGGGTCAGAGGACGATTCTGGCCGCTTGTAGTTAGACTCCTATCAGCTGCCTGTCACTCGTCTCTACAGCCACAACCCAGTGTCAGAAGCTTGCGTTCTGGGCTCCGGAAGATTCCGAGTTGCTTCCCGCACACAGGAGATGGCTCACTCTGGCCACAGCGCTGGGCAGACCTCACGTGTCCCCGTCATTCAAGAACAGGTCTGACAAGTGGGGCAGCTACAGTCACCAGGATGGCTCAGTGACAGCCTGTTGTATTTCACAGTGATGTCCAATCGTGTAAGATTATGGGGAATAAGGACTGTGAATACAGTGTCTATTTCCCGTCATACATCTATGTAGGAATATGAATAATATTAGGGCTTTAGTGTTCATCATAGTGGCAAATAAACTCCCTAAGCGCACCGGACCTAACAGCATTCTTTTCTCTGCTTATGACATTATCTCAGGACTGCAGCTGCTTAGACAGAGCAGAAGATTGAAAATCAATCATTTCTACCTCCCAAATCTGTTTACCTAGCCTCAGGCTACCCTCACCGATGGGTGCATCAGGATAACTGGTGACAGTTAGGTGACTGACCTCAGAGCGGGCCATGCAGAGCCTGACAGGTGTCAGTCAGCCGGCTGTGCCCAGAGACGCAGCCACATGGCCCCAACAGCTGCCTCCCCGGGACCAGATGACAAGTTTCCAGGACGAATTTCACCCGGAAAATGGAAAATATTGAGCTTTACAACCTGCCCGTCTGCGTCCTCTCGGCCGGAGCTGAGTGAGCAGCGCTGCGAGCTCCCGGTGGCCGGTCTCTCTGGAAGGGGGCCTCGGTGTGGCTGGCCGGGCTCGGCTGCCTCCCTATAAAGGGCTCCACGCTCTGCCACCCGCTGGAGTGGCCTAGCCACGGGCTCCCGTCCTATGGCCAGCAGAGCCCGCACCGTGTTTGTGCCAGGCAATCGAGGGACTGTGTCCTTTAGGCCCCCGAGAGGTTGAGCTGCCGGCCGTGCATTAGAAAGACAGGACTGGAAAACGTACTTGTGGAGAAAGGAGACGCCGACTGGCCCCTCTGCCATCTGCATGCCCTCGCTCTGACTTGCCTGAGTTAAAACCTGAGGAAAGGGCAGCTATGCCTCTGCAGAGCTTAGCCAGCTGAACCGGCTGCAGGTGGACGTTGCCGCCCGGCGCCCTCACGTCCGTCACGGCGCCTGGGCCCGCCTCCCATCCTGAAAGGTGAACGGAGCAGCCCCCAGTGTGCCGGGACCCTGAGTATGCCACACGCTGGGTTTCCTGCCCACGAACCCCATCTCTGTCTCCTCGTTTCCCCTCTTCCTTAGGACTCACTCCACACGCCCGACGCCTCCTCTAGGGAAGTCAGGACTAAACCCTAAACCACTCAGGAAGGCCGCTGCTGCCAGCACGCGGCTTAACAGATATCCAGAAGCACGAGAATGTCCTCGTTAGAGACGTCGCTGTGCAGGTGACAGAAATGTGGCAGGAGGAACACGGAGAGAAATGGCCCCTGGCCAGCCCAGTGAGATTACACTTAATAAAAAGTGAAAGTTCAGCCAGAATCTGAGCCTGCGAGGATGTTTTCCTCGCAGTGGGGCGTTTCAGTGGGTCAGTTCTGGTCATCGGTACATATAGTCCAAAGTGATGACAATGAGTGGGTCGGAAAGTAGTCCTTCTGGGATTATCCGAGGCTCTCTGGTTAGAAGGACATCGGGCCGGGTGGGCCTCCGGGGCCTCTCCCTCCCTGAGGCGCCTTCAGCAGGAGCGGAGGAGGACCTGAGGACATCGCACCGGGCCAGCTCGCAAGGAGCAGGAGTATATTGCGTTAGAAAATGAGAACACTGACATTTGAAGGAGGAGTGGCCCCCAGTGCAGCAGTTGTAGCTGCAGACTTGGGAGGTGGGAGGGGGCTGAGTTCTGGGCTTTGGGATTGTGTCCCTGCCCCTCAGGTGTGCTGCCCAGCGAGGGAGGGAGGGACAGCGACCCCAGGTCCCCGGCCAGGACAGGGAGCATCCTGGGGTTCTAGGTCAGGGCTCCAAGTTGGGGGAGGATGGGGGCGGGGACCTGGGAACCAGGAGTTCCTTTCCAAGTTAGGTTAGAATGCTGGCAACATTACCCAAAGATTTCCTTATCAAAAATAAATAGAAGTTTCTCTCTGTCTCTGAGGCTGCAACTCCACAATGAAGCAGCTGGAAACGGAGACAAGACGTGTCCATAAATCATCATAATACAAGGTGGGGAGTGATGAATGCCACAGCAGACGGACAACGACAGCGAGTGGCTGCGAGGAGCCCACGGGCCTCCGAGCTGATGGCGGAGCCGAGTCCCGACAGCCGGGGCGCGGGAGGTTGCGGTGGTGGGTGGTGGGTGGAGGCCCTGGGGCACCACGGACCCGGGGACAGACAGGAGAGGAAACGGGGCTGGGGGCAATCAGACCAGCTGGGAGAGCGAAGCCCTGACTCCGGAGTTTGTGGCTGTTTCCCCGCATCCTTTCCTTTCCCGGTAACTAACGCCGTCCTGCTCGTGCTGCTCCCGGGAGGCCAGCTCTCCTCTGTGGCCTCCGCAGAGGCTCCCGATGGCTGCCCCTGCCTCCCCAGCCATCACGTCCACTGAGGTTCGAGAGTCTGGCCCTAGCTCCGAGGTCCTACATCGACGTCTCTCTTCTCAGCACCTCCAAGGTCACTGCAGATGGTTCTGGGGGTGACACGGGAGACTGGGGTCTTGGCTCTGTTGGTCTGGAAGCTTCTGTGTGCCTCTCCTGCTGTGAGTATCACACTGGATCAGAAGTGGGGCTAGTATTCAGGGCTACGCGATTTTCATGCATTGTGGGCCCCAAGTACAACCTGACACCAGCTGGTGTCCAGCTGAAGACACACCATATGTCCGACGTGCCAGGAAGGACGGCTGTGCTGAGCCAGCAAGGCCAAGGCGTCCGCCCCAGGGGCCCCTAACCGAGGCTGTGCGTTCACTCAGCTGGTGATGACGTGTCTGGGCTGAGGGTGGGGCTCCCCTAGGAGGAGCCCAGGAGACACGGGCAGGGAGCAGGGCTCGTCCTGGGGACTCAGCCGGGGTCCACACCGCCGAAGAGCCATGGTCTCCACAAGGGGCACAGCTCCGAACCACTGACTGCTCACCCTTCTACCAGCTAAATTGGCTGACCAAGGGCTAGTGACTTAGGTCACGTCAGTCTGCTCTGCACGCAGGGACACAGGCCCTTGAGGTCAAGTGGCCGCTATGATTTGGCAGAAGGATGTTCTGTGACCTTGGTATCAGCCAACTGCAGGGGTTTATGCGGATGCTCCATGGAGCGTGACGGTCTTCATTCCACTGAGCCTTCTAGTAGCTTCCACATCATGGGTCACTCACATCACACGCTCATGAGAAGACTCAGAATGTCACCAGATGGATCACAAAACCTCCCAACAACACAGGCTCCCAGGCCTGGACTCTTCTCAGCCAATCCGTGCCCCTCACCCTCAGCCCGACCTTGAAGGTCGGGTCTCAGGCAGACATGACCTCCTCCTCGGTGAGCCCGGCGCGTGGGAGGGATGGCGGAGATGCGACTGGATGGGAAGAGGGCCCTGTGCTCTGCCGGTTTACTCAGCGTCCTGATGACCTTGGGCTTATATTACGTGTCAAGAACGCTGATGCTGGGTGAGTCAGAACAGAAACCGCGCGGCCTTCCTGAAACGCCCACATGACTTAACTAACTGCTCAAAGACCATCTGGGAAAGGGAATTGTTTGGAAGACTTTTAAAAAATAAATGTTCCAAAAAAAATTAAAAAAAAAAACAACAAATAAATAAATGTTCCACTTTAAAAAAGAAGTAAAGAAAACATCTGAGCCGTTGTTAAGGTCACAAGTACATAATGGAATCAAGCAGCGTGGCCGGTCTGTAAAGACACGTCGAGAGTTGCTTTGAAAAGCACTCGGCCCCTTCCCTTGCCTCCGGAAGCCCCAGACGTGCGCCTCTACTCAACGCTCAACAAAATATTCTCTAACTTAGGCCACGAGACCGAAGCCCGCGTCCCCCCAAGGCAGAGCCCAGGCGCTCTGGGGGCTCCGCGAGGCCTGTTGGAATTTGGAAATACACTTTACTCACAGGCAGGTCCTCCTGAGAGTGTTGTGAAAGTGAGGGGACGCGTTCCGCTTGTGACAGTGTTGGGTGTGCGGATGTTGACATGAACAGAGATCAGAGCCACAGATGACATGTCCAGTAAGACGTGTGTCCTGGGCTTTGTGAAGCTGGCGCACACACGTCCCACACTAATAATACATCAACCCCCATCTCTCGGTGACCTCGGCTTCCCTCCACTGCCCACTCTGTCCCCCAATGTCTATGCCTGCAGCCAAGTGAAGTTTTCAAGGTCACACAGTTACCGTATATGTGGAGGGGGGTGGTGACAACTGAACACGCCCCAGTGTGTTCTTTCCAGGGCCATGACCTTCAGAAGATGATCGGTCAAAGTGATCACTTCCTTTGAAACTGTCCCGGCCAGAACATTCGGCAGGAGTGACAGCCTCACTCATCCAGGGCTCCTGGGCGCTCGGCTGCTTCACCTCCCCCTTGTCAATCACAGGGAGTGGCCTCCTGTCTCTGTTCCTGAGAGAAAATGGCTCGGGCCCTGGCCAGAGCTCGCTAGGAGGCGATGGGCAAGATGTGGCCCTTTGCTTCACAGCGGTCATCTCACCTTAACCGAGATAACAGACGATGACATCCTCATAGTGATGACGTTATAGATCGCATGGTGGTGCTGTGATAGCGGGAGCAGGTCAGAGGTCATGTCACTGTCATTCTCAGGGACTGATAGGGGCTGCGAGGATGGTGCGATTTAAGCCAAGTCATGTCTGAAAGCAGAGAGGGACACGATGAGCTGATGTCAGGTGTGATCTACCCTGTTCACAGATCTTAAAATAGTCACAAAAAGACAGAAAATATAATACGCCTCCCCAGCATCTCATCCAGGTCCAAAATTCCTAGTTTATGTCAAAGGCTCTGGAGCCCGCAGCCTTAGAAGGCAGAGCTTCTCCCGAAGGGCATTTCTCTAGTTTGCATGGGGAAGTCAGCAAACACACTTCAACAATTACTAGAGGAGAATGTGAATAGCACCAAGTAATTCCTGATTTACAGAGTGTTCTCAGGAAAAGTGATGAGGTGGTTCTCCCTATGAACTCAAGGCATCACTTATGTGAGTGCAAAGTAGTCAATTCAATCAATTTAGAGAAACAAAACAAAACCAAAATTGTACATTCAGTGTTGTTTTGACCACATTTCAGTGTGAGGGGATATAGGTTCTCTCTCTAGATAGTTTGGGGATTATTTTCTAATGACAGTAAAGAAAATACATAGAACTAAAAGAAACCCAAAGGCCTAATTTAGAATCCAATCCAGTTGAAGTTTGTTTGTTATGCTGACTCAGTAAGATAAATGACATGTATTCCCTGTTGGATTTAACAAATACTTGTTGGGTGCCTCTTTAGGGCTCAGCTCTGTGCTTGATAGGTAGGAGCATGAATAGAGGTACTCTCTGCTTATGACAGGCACAGTATCGTTAGGATGACAACTATACACTTCGGAGGTGTGTGACATGTCCCCTGTTAGACTCTTGGGCATGAACCTTGGGAACACAGAACAGGGTGTCTGACCACCTGACATAGTGAGGAAAACTTTCTTGGGGAGGCTTCTGATTAAAGAGGACAGCAGGGAGGTGCCAAGGTGATTTTGTTTCTTGTTTTGTCCATAGTGCTGAGAAAAGTCTGGCATATGTTAGCAATCAAAAATGTTTGTTGGGGGTGAATAGATGCATGGATGGATGGATGATAGACGGCAATGAATGGATGGATGGATGGATGGATGGATGGATGGATGGATGATGGATGGATGGTGATGGATGAATGGATGATGGATAGATGGATGGAGATGGATGGAGATGGATGGATGGATAGAAATGGATGGATGGATGGATGGATGGATGGATGGATGGATGATGGATGGTTTGGAGATGGATGCATGGATGGATGGGGATGGATGGATAGATGGATGGATGGATGGATGGATGATGGATGGATGGATGGATGGATGGATGGATGGATGGATGGAGATGGATGGATGGACAGATGGATAGAGATGGATGGATGGATGGATATGGATGGATGGAGATGGATGGATGGATGATGGATGGATGGATGGATGATGGATGGATGGATGGGTGATGGATGGATGGAAGATGGATGGGTTGGTAGATGGATGGATGGATGGATGGATGGATGGATGATGGATGGATGGTGATGGATGAATGGATGATGGATAGATGGATGGAGATGGATAGAGATGGATGGATGGATAGAAATGGATGATGGATGGATGGATGGATGGATGGATGGATGGATGGATGGATGATGGATGGTTTGGAGATGGATGCATGGATGGATGGAGATGGATGGATGGAGATGGATGGATGGATGGATGGATGGATGATGGATGGATGGATGGATGGATATGGATGGATGATGGATGGATGGATGGATGGATGGATATGGATGGATGATGCATGGATGGATGGATGGATATGGATGGATGGATGGATGGAGATGGATGGATGGACAGATGGATAGAGATGGATGGATGGATGGATGGATATGGATGGACGGAGATGGATGGATGGATGATGGATGGATGGATGGATGATGGATGGATGGATGGATGGATGGATGGGTGGATGGTGGATGGATGGATGGATGGGTGGATGATGGATGGATGGATGATGGATTGATGAATGGATAGATGCAAGAATGGAATGAATGAATGGATGAACAAATGAATGAAAGGATGACACATTTAAAGAGCTGACTAGATCATTGTGAGGGTGAATTGTAAAGAATGAGCAGGAGACTCGTGGTGTTACATTAATCTTGAAATGTAAACAAGGACCTTACATCTTTTCATGACAAGTTCAATAGAAGGATTCGACACAAAATCATGAGAACTCTCCTAGAAGGAAGGAAAAGGTGGTGTACTAGTTCCCTGAGGAGCAATAACAAAGCACCACAGATGGGGCCTGAACAACAGAATTTCATTTCTCACGTCCTGGAGGCTGGATGTCCGACATCAGGTGCTGGCAGGGCTGGTTCCTCGGAGGCGTCTCTCCTGGGCGTGTGGACAGCCATCCTCTCCCCATGTCCTCACATGGGCATCCCTCTGTGTGTGCCTGTGTCCTGATCTCTTCTTAAGAAGACACTCGTCAGTCTGGGATAGAGCCCACCGTGAAGACCCACTTTAACTCATGACTTTGTGAAAAACTTTATCACCAAATACATTCTAAGGTGCTGGGAGTTAGGACTTTAACACATACATTTTGAGGGAACTTAATTGAGCCCATAAGAGTTTGCACTAAGGGAGCCACTGGGTCCCAACAGCAGAAGGTTGCCTCTCTCCTGGCACCAGAAGAGGTGGCACCGGCCACTATTCATAATCAGGCAAGAAAATGCACCCCCTTATCTGAATGTACAAGACAGACAGGGGTGTATGGGTCTGTACACGGGGATTCCACGCAGAGAAGCTGCAAGCCCAGCACCTCCCGCCCCACTTCCAGATCCAGAAGCACACGAAACGCACCTTTTATCTTTGGGCGTTTGTGCTTGGGAGTCGCGCAGCTCCCTGTGACATGGGCAGAGCTTCAATTCTGCTGTCCGTGGAGGAGTTCCAGAAACATTACAGGTGGAGAGAATTCAAACCAGGATCAGCAAGTTTATGCTGCGGTAACAAACAGCCCCACATTTCAGTGGCTTTGAGCAACATGCCCAGTGAGGTCTGTCAAGGGGCCCTGCTTGTCACAGTCCAGTGGGGCAGCCACGTTTGAGTCAGGCACACTCTGACTCTGACAAGTGACAAGGGACACATCCACTGCCACTCAGAACACGTCACATGGACCCTCCCATCCCACTCTGATTGGGGGGAGAGCTGGAAGGACTGTCTGGGACTTGGTCCCTCCGGCAGCCTCACTCCGAGAGGGGGTTGCTGCCTGAGAGCTGCAGGCCCCTGGCAGCCTTACAGGGGTCACCGTGGACCTGCGCTACGCTGGGTTGGCTGTGCCCACTCTTTCCCTGAGGGGTTGGCATCTCCAAGGGCGCAAGCTGACTGCAGAATCCAGCTGTAGTCGAGACACAGGGTCGCCTGACAAACCTGGGCAGGGTCCCACTCAGTCCTCCCACTGACACCCAGCGAGCGGAAGGCTGCCATGCAGGGAGGCCGTCCTCGCCTCCAGGGGACGGAGAGGGTGGACGTCCTTGCCCAGAGTCGCCTGGCCGCCCGGTGAGAGCCACGTCGCTCCAGGCCCCTTCCGCCTGTGGTTTTGCTTTGCGTCGCTCCAGGCACTGTTCCCCACAGCCCTCCCAAGAGCCTGGAGGGAGACTAAAGCCGCGGGTCCCCTGTGGGCTAGGGAGAGGCAGAGTAAGGGCAGGCACTCAGGGAGAGAATACACCAAATCTTAAAACGGCCAAGGTGTGAGCAGGCAACTCATAAGACAAATGATAAAAGTGGCAAAAAAAATCTTTCCAAAGAACATCACTCTCTACTAATGCAGGGAGAGCAAGTGAAACTAGCAGTGACATGTGTTGTCACTCGTACCGGGAAAGGTTCAAACCACAGCAGTGAGTGAAGGCGGCGGAACTCAGTGTGCAGCACACGTGGGCGGCAGCGCAGACGAGCACAGCTTCCAGACGGACGGACGCGGACAGGCCGCCGCGGGGGGCGCTCCTCCAGGGCCGCTCTCCGCTTCTGCCGGCTGGCCGGCTGGCACAGCCCATCCACGCTGTCACCACCCCCTTTTCCTGGCTGGCCGCTCCGGTGCTGAGAAGGCCACGGGCCCACCCTTTGCCGGGGGCACGGTTCCTGTGACATCGTGTGGGGTTCAGGGGTTGTCCAGCCCTCTCTCTGCCTGTGCCCAGGGTCCCCATGTGTCCCCAGGCTCCAACTCCCACGCCGACCTGGGCAGGGCCAGCCTTCCAGGACATCCTTTTGTCCCGGGTGAGGCTGGTCATCCACAGCCAGGGGTCTGGGGAAGTGAGAGCTTCAGTGCCCACTTGGCCGGTGGAGGGATCCACAGGTGTAACCAGCGCTGGGGGTGTAAGGATGCCTGCATTTCAGGCCCTTGCTATCAACACAACCTGATTTATATCCACTGTCTCGTGGCCCACTCAGCAGGGTCTCTGGATAAACACTTGGCTTTTGGCCCCTAACTCCCTCCAACCCTTAATTCAAACCCTGGAACCCACCGTCCCAAACCTGGGATTTATCTGAACAGTCAGACAAGTGCTGCGCTGCGTGTTCACATCTACCATGGAGCGGCCTTGTCGAAGCAGAAACTGCAATCGCCTGAGTGAGGGTCGGGGGCCTGGGTCGAGGGCAGGCGGCCCACGGGCTCCTGGCAACAGAGTCGAAGGAGGCTGTGGGTGCCAACAGGGAGAGGGGGAAGCACTGGGCGGAGCGAGTGGGGACAACTGTGACGGTTCTGCACTTCTGGGGCAGTGGTGCCACCCACCCCGGAGGCAGCCTTGCTGAGCCGACGACAGGTGGGCTCCTGCCTACGGGGAGACGGCCCGGGGTGCTGACGCTGAGGCTGCCTGGTTCCTGCGAGGGCACTGGACGCCACGCTGTCCGCCCTCCAACAAGGGTGAGGACAATCTCTGCAGACCCACCTGGCATCACTGGGCGGGCACGCTGGGCAGGAGACAGACCACAGAGATCCGCGGTGCGCGTGGGGGACCTTTTCATTATGAAGCTGACTAATAAGGAACGTCATCTGTAATTTTATATATACAGTCACAGGATGTGAAGGGCAGCATAAGGAATAGGGTCAGTGGAACTGTAACAGCTACATACGATGTCAGAGGGGTGGTAAATTGGGGGAGGGGATTATCACTTTGTGAGGGGTGTACATGTCTAACTAGTACATTGTTTTGTACACCTGAAACAAAAATAAATCAATATATAAATAAATGGCTGTTTTACTTCTATTGCTTGAAATGTTTGCCACAAGAATGCATGATTAGAAAGCAATCTATTTACGTTTTTTAAATAAAAAATGAAAGGAATTAAAATAAAAGATCCCCTCAAGGCTTAGTCATGAATGACTGACTTGCATGACATGAAGAAGGCTGTGGGGGTGAGCACTCAATTCCTGCTGATGAGATTCTGGAATCAAACCGCACCTACAGGAAAGTGTGCATCAGTCTCGGGGAGCCCGGGGAGATTTACGTTTTCATTACTCTGCTTGATGGTTTCATACATCACAATAGACAGTATCCTTTTCTAAGGCACACGCAGTAAAGTTACAAATATTTTGGGGTTTTAGGTAATAGCTGGTTACAACTTCATGTGTTTCCGTTTTCTATAAGCCAGGGGTTATAAGCCTCCTGCCAATTTTTAATACGTTTCGAAAAAAAGTTTTCTGAATGTAAGAGGCTTGTAGACACATAGAGAGGACCCAGTGCCACAAGAGGGATGGAAATAAGTGTTACTGCGTGCCCGGCCGGCAGAGGTGGCCCAGTGACACTCACCGGCACGGTCTAGGCGACAGCCACCACCTCATCACAGACAAAAATAAAAATTATGTTACTGCTTTTCAACATAGCAATTAATATCATCTGCCACATTAAAGGTGTCCTCTTCTGACTGTCCCTCGTAGTGGATTAAAACGGCCACAGAGTCCCTCTCACTAACGGGTCAGGGTTCAGCGCTGTCTTCACCTTTCACTACTGAACCGTTATAATGTACATGTGTTAATAATGAACACTAAGCAAAGTGTGCATTCAGTTTAATGAAGATGGACTGAGCACTGACTGCTAAAAATATTTGTATGTAAAATAAGCTCCATTTTCAAAGTAAAAGGGAAGTGTACTTGACTAGTTCTGGTAGACACAAAGTTTTGTCTTCTCTCACATTCCTGAATGCTGCTGAGACAACAGAGCTGGTAAAAATTACAGTGGTGACTTAAACAGGCGATTTTATTGGCCCTAATTTTAAATAGTTAAGCCGGCCCACTTGGCAGTCTTGTCTGCTGGAGGTCCGGGCCCCCCCTGAGTCAAATGCAAGTTTCCCACCTGGAATATATGGATACTCTACTTTCTGCCAGTGGAGTCTGCAATCCAAAAGCTGTGTGGTCGAAGTGAAGCACCCGGGAAACTTCTTTCAAGTATCACTTGCATGTGTGTGTTTACAGTGCATCCTTCTAGAATAGGCGCCCAGTGGAAGCTGGGGTTTCACAGCCTCCCGGGGGGAAGGGAGTGTCGTCTGTTGGCCAGGGTGACACAATCCCATGAAGGCGCGACTTGCGGTAGCACTGCTAAGAGCCACAGGTGTCAACACCCCTCCCAAATCCCCACAATTTACCAGACGTGCTGGAAGCTTCCAGCAGCGAGAGCCACTCACAGCTCCCTGAAGCCAAGGGCCCCATGACCTCCTTGTGCTGGTTTGATCTACGTGCAAAATTACAAAATACCCAGGACAACAACAACAAAACGTTTTTTGTTTTTTTTTTCATACCACTGCTGTGTTCCAGAACACTGTGTTTCTTTTAAGAAAACAAGACCAGGGCGAGTGAGCAGCCCAAATGTAGGCTGCTTCCCAGAGAACCGTCTGCGTTCTGCACTTTGACAGTCAACCCCGTTTGCTGGCGTGCTGTGGGTCACTTTCTGTGAATTAACCAGTTTCACAATTGTGTCGTAAATCAGTGCTAGTTTATCTCAACCCTTGTGGTCTCCCTGAGGACACTGACTGTCCCACATCTATGCTCCAGGCATAAATTCTTATATGAATTTGTTATCTTTCACACTTTCCTTTGAAGTTCTGTCAAGGCTTTAGAAAAAGTTCTTGTCATCCTTTATTTGGATTTCATAAAGAAAAATGGGCAGAGGACCTGAACAAACATTTCTCCAAAGAGGACATGAAGGTGGTCCACAGACATATGAAAAGATGCTCAACATCACCAATCATTAGAGAAATGCAAATAAAACCCACACTGAGACACCACCTCACACCTGTCGGAACGGCATCATCAATAAATCAGCAAAAAACAAGTGCTGGCAAACACATGGAGAAAAGGGGACCCTGCCGCACTGTGGGTGGGGCTGCACATTGGTGCAGCCACTATGGAAAAACGGTTTGGAGGTTCCTCAAAATATAAAAATAGAACGACCTTAGGACCCAGCAACTCCACTTCTGGATATTTATCTGAGAAAATCCAAACCATTAATTCGAAAAGACATATGCAGCCCTATGTTCGCTGCAGCATTATTCACAGTAGCCAAGATATGGGAGCAGCCCAAGTGCCCATCGACAGACTGGATACAGAGGAGGGCGCAGATGCACAGTGGGACATTGCTCGGCCGTAAAAAAGAACGAAATCTTACCGTTTGTGACACCATGGAGGGACCTGGAAGGTATTATGTTAATGAAATAAGTCAGCCAGAGAGAGACAAATACCATACGATCTCAGTTCTTTGTGGAATCTAAAAAACAAACGAAGAGTGAACAAAAGGGAAACAGAGCCACTGAGAGAACAAGCCGATGCTGCCCGGGGGCGGGGACGGGTGACAGGAACATAAATAAACAGGCCTGCAGAAAAAATATAGATCCCGGACAAAGTATAGAAAAACAACTGTGGGAAGGCACTAAAGAACAACCCAAAACAGGGGGGAAAACAAGATGTGTTTTTCCAGACTAGACTTGAGTTTATCCTGCAGTATATCATCACGGTGACGTCAACGGGTTGAAACATTATTTGTCTTGAATGAAGAAACTATTATACTGTAAAATTTTATTAGTGTACATAAAACTCTGACTTTAGTGTTGTATGCAAAGCACTTATTAAATGAGTTATCTTTTCTAGATATGTTAATTTTTTTCTAGATGAGACCTACTCTCGTAGAACCATCTACTTTATTGATAACGTGTGGACAATCTGGTATCACCCAGGTGGGGGCTGGTGGTTGTCACTTGAGTTCTTAGGTAAATTTGTGAAAATTCGACAGTTTAAAACGGGAACAGCCTTTTCTTTTCCTTGATTGGTGAGCTCCAGTGTATAGAGAGGCACGCTGCAAATACAGCTTCGTGTTAGAGTATAACGGTGAACTTGGCCATTTTAGTCTAATAGTAGGCAGCTGTCTTAAGGAACTTGTGGAATAAATTAGGCTGTCATTAGAAAAATTCATTTCCAGTGTTCTCAGATAAAATAAAGAACAAACGGGCTTTCCACTTGACCTTCTGTGAAGTCACATTTGCCATCTCTTCAGATCAATGCCGTCATGAGACATTTTGTAGACATTTGTAGCATTTGTCAGGTTGATTTAAAAGTTCATCGTCTGGGACTGGCCGAGTGGCTCAGTTGGTTACGAGTTGGCTTAGAGTGCGTGCTCTGAGCAACAGGGCCCCAGTTCGATTCCCAAATGGTCCAGTGAGCACGGCGCCCGAGCTGAGCTGTCGCTGAGCTGCCAACAGGTGGCAGGATGGCTCAGCTGGCGTAACAACAAGATTGCCTGTTCCATGGTGGGCTATGCCCACCCGCAACTAAGACTAAACTCGGCACCTTGGGCTGAGCTGCCACCTGGATGGCTCACAGGATAGAGCGTGTGCTCTTGACAACAAGGCTGCTGGTTCGACTCCCACATGGGATGGTGGCTACGCCCACCCGCAACTAAGACTGAACTCAGCACCTTGACCTTAGAGGCCACGAGCTGCTGACGGGAAGCCAGATGGCGACTGGTGCCCTCCACACCGAAGACTTTGTACAATGACTTGGCTGTTCCCCTCCCCCAATTCCCCAATAAAGTCTTAAAAAAAAAAACTTAATTAAAAAAAAACCGTCGTCTGAAGACTTTTTATCAAATGCACGTTTCTTGACAGGGTAGCTATACTATTAAGGCATTGGCAGGTGCTCATACAAACATGAGGTCCCTGGGGGCAGGTATGGGCAGCAGGTCCTTCCAGGGGGAAGCCTGGAAATGACTGCGCTTCAGTCACAAGACAGAGAAAGCACCAAAGGGAAGATGGACCCGTGGGGGCTGCTGTCCCTTACTTCACAGTGACATCTATGGCTGGGGGACACCTCAGCACAACCAGCCGTCACCGCAGCAGCTGAGAGGCGTGTGGGTGCTCCGGACGGCAGTGTCTGCGGCAAGGCCCAGGCCGCTCTTGGGTTCAGTGTCACCACCATACGTCGGCTGGACGCACTGCCTGAGCAAGAAATGTCTGGCGCTGCTCAGGCCCTCTGCTCAGCGTCACAGGAGCTGGGCTCACGCTGCCAAGGCAGAACTCATGGACGAATTTCCTCACCTTCGCCTTGAATGAAGTAACTCCAGGCGCATCTAGCTTATCCCAGACATTTCGGATTCCAAGGCAGTGCGGCGTGGCCGAGTCGATTCACCTCATGGGTGTTCGGCCTGTCGAATTTCACGGGCCGCCCTCAGCAAGAGGCGGGCAGCGCCCACCGAGGCCCCCGGGGCACGTGCTGGCAGCATCTAGTGCGTCTCTAGCTGCTCCTGGGTGTGCGAGCTCTCTGGCCCTCTGGACGCTCGGGCTTCACGCACGGGGCTCCCACATCACCAGCTCGCCAGCTGCCCTGGGGCCCCATTCCACGGTGTCCCCTCAAACTGTTACTGCAGCATTGACATGTGCACCTACTTGTCACCAGCCTGTCACCTGCGTGCGAGTCACGTTTTGCAACAGGAGTGATGGTGGCAGTCAGTGTGACTGATGAAGCTACAGGGTCAGCAGGCCTGCTCTGTGCTCTGGGGCACTCTGCCCGCTGCGCTGCCGCCCCACCGCCCCGCCCCGCCCCGCCCCCGCCCCGGCCAGGCTTCTGCCCCGCTGGCTGCTTGCCCTGTCTCACCAACAGTGGCCTTGTCCCCAAGGACAAGGGCTTTGTCACGGTTACTCTGGTCACCTCCGCAGGTGAGTGAAGGGAGCTTACGACCTGATCCCTAAACCCTCCTGGCCGACTCCTGAGCGCCCTCCATGCTCCTGCCGGGGTCTGTAGCCCAGGGACACTCACCTGCCGGAAGCCCGTTCCCGTCTCCAGAGCGTGTCACCCTGGTCTGCTGCCCCTGCTCCTCGCCTGCCCGCCCCTCAGAGCGCAGAGCAGACAGGCGCACGCGCAGCAAGCTCTCTGGGCCTTGTGATGCTGCCTGCTGAGGTTTCCTACCGATTGGGTGTCTGTGCCCCCTACACTGTGGGGGCGCTGAGGGGAGCGGCCGAGGGCTAGGCACCTCTGAGCCCCCTGCTGACACGGTGTCTGCACACAACAAATGCCCAGGAAATGTTTAATTATTGGAATCTGAACGTACACCAGAAGGCAAAACCATAGGTTCAGGACCTCAGTGCCGCGCCGGGCTGCCAGGGCCCTCACGCCTCGTTCCACTCTCGTGCTCCATGACACTGTCCGAGCCACACAACCTTTGTTCTATGACACGTGGACAAGGGCCTAGGTGTCCATGTGACAGGGCTGCCATGAGGACTGAATGTCACCCACACCATGGAGGCAGCCACGTTCTTGAAAACCAAACAAGTTCGGAAGCAGCAGAAACAATTAATTCCAGTAAAACTTCAAGGTTGCATGGAAGCGCGTGCCCACTTGTGGAAACGGACTGAAGTGGCAGACACCTGGGAGCCGCCTGCAGGTGGGCTCCCAAGGGCCCTCGCTGCAGCCTCGACTTCCCGCCCTGGGCGGTCTCACCCGCAGTGGACCAGGGGGGCTGGCTGGGACCAGAGGGACATGGCACGTCCAGGACAGAGTTGTGACAGGTGCGGCCACGCTGTGCCTCTGTGGTCGCTTGCTGGAGGCCCGTCAATCAAGAGCCAAACAGGAGAAGGGCCCTTGGACGGGAACCAGCCCCGCCAAGCTTCCGATGGTGCAGCCTGGGGACCCCAGCTCCCGCACACTCTGGAGAATGCGGCCCCGACAGCCGGTGACTAAATGGCTGCCGCTGCAGGACACTCGCCCGGTGACATGGGACACGCCCAGGAGACCAGCACACACTCTGGGCGGCAGTCGGCTCAGGTGCGTGGCCCGGTGAGACGCAGCACCGACAGCACCTGCGTGTCCCCAGACTCAGGCCGTGGAGCCGGCTGGTCAGGAGCCGAGGCGGCCAGCTCTGCTGTCAAACACCTTAAAGGCGCTTTCCAATTAAACCATGTGGACAGCCGCTCAGCTGACTCACACCCCAACTTTGAGGGAAGGGACGGAGTTCAGAGCAACGTAGCCACGGACATGGCACTCACCCCAGAGCGCCGGGCCGCCGTGGGTCCATCTCCATCTTCTGGGCGTTTCCACGGTTGTGCTAACTTTCTGAACATTTCCTCCAGGGCAGGAGAAAGCCTTTGGTGGCTATGTTGACACTAATTTCATCAGCTCTGAGGACAAAGGGTCAGAAACCAGTCAGGGAGAGCCACGGCCCGGCCTGTGGCCTTGTCCTTATCTGAATCTGTGGGTTCCGTGTGAGCTCTTGGGGACACACGCAGTCCCTGTTCATCGAAGGAGGAGGCCGTGTGACATCCCCGCAGCCGTCAGCCCCCTCCCATCTCGGCTCTGAGCCTCAGTAAGACGAGGCTTTGCAGAGAAGCACAGAAATCCCAGGGTCACCTTGGACCTGACTTCCGAAAACGCCCTTCGCAAACCAAGGCAGGTGGCCACCAAGGGAACGGAAGTGCCCACGTGTCACTCCGGGAGGCTCAGGAAGCCCCCACAAGCTCGGCCACAAGGTCTGCGTGGGCGTGCGGGCTGCTTTTCCTCTCTGTGGACCGAGGTGAAGAGCAGCCTAAAGGAAACAGGAATTTTGCTTTCCCTGGAGGACGCTCATTTTGTTTTACACTTGCTTTGAATTCCAGTTTTAAAGAACAGTTCAGTATGGGAGAACATTTTCTCTCAGGAAAAATATGTGTTACTTAGTACTGCCATCTTCCACTGTGGTACAAATTTACTGTGAGGGACAAATAAGACGTGTATCCTTTTTTCCAACCACGCTCTGCGTCGCCTCTCTCGTCATCGCCGACCCAGGAAGGGCGTCGTTGGGACAGTGCCCACTAAGCCGCCCGAGCCCCTGGGTCTCCGAAATGCACTGAAGTTTCTGCAGCTTAAAAATAACACCACTAAGTTGCTGTGGGAACATCACGCTTTCTGCTGTTAAACGCCTTTACTCTCATTTCACAGGAGAAAGGGACCCCGTGAGAAAGGCGAGTGGCGGTGTGGGGACGCTGCCGCCCTGTCCGCTGTGGCCCTTGGCTGGGCGCAGGTCAGCGAGCCGTCCCCGACCTGCACATGGACACGAGGGGGCACGGGGCAGCTAGGAAGCTACGGGGCCTGACGGGGCGACAGTGGCAGTCCCCTCGTGTGTCCTGGGCGATACGAAGGCCACGGCCACTTCGGAAGGGTCCCCACATCAGACGAGAGACGAGGCCGTCCCGGGTCCACTGCCAAGCCCGCCCCTGGGCTCTCGGGGACACAGCCCGGCGCGCCTCGCCTCCGAATCCGGCCAGGCTGCTGAGAGGCCCCCGGGGCCTGTTTGAAAGAGCCCAGGACCGGCGAGCGCGCTCGCATCCGAGCGTGTGCTAGAGTTCACTCGTCGGCGCGTCCTAACTGCTTTCTTCACAAAAACCAAACACAGACATCCTCACAGCTTCCTCCCTCTTTAGCGCAGAGTGCATCTATTTTTGAGCGAGTTTAGGCTCTTTGGCAGAGGGAAGAAAATGAGAGCCCATCAAATTCTGAGATCAAACATCAAACCAGGAGAGAAACGAGAGAAAGGGGCATTTCTAAACTTTATCTTTTCTCAGCTGGTGAATATTTTATAAAATTCTAACTCCTACTGCTATTAGCATTAATATTTGAGTTAAAGCTTGCGTTAAAACAAGAGAATAAATATCTACAAAGAAAAATGCTGCCTGACGTTCTGTGAACATCATGCTCTTGGATATTATTTAAAATTCACTATAAATACAGCGTTTGTGCTAGTGTCTTCGTGGAAGTCATTACAATGTAGATGGAATTTTATATATAAAATAGAGAGAGATGTCCTTTAAAAGGGAGGCTATACTTTCAAACATAAAAACCATCGCTTGTAAATATTTGATACATTAGAAATAAGAAAGCTGCCTCCTCCTAAATCCTCCGCAGGGGCGGGCCGGGGGCTGCTCCGAAACCCCTCATGCTGCGCAGCGGCTGCACGAAGCACAGGCCTCTCAGAATTACCCTCCGTACGTCACCGTCTGGTGGCTTTATGCTTCCTGTTCTTGCAGCCTTGAAAATGAGTGCATGACCTTGACTTTTTCTGACTACGCTCTGTACCCCTGGAAGAAAATTCAAGAGTCCATTAAGTTGCTTTGGGTAATGAAAACAGACAGTGGAACTTCTTAGAGGCACTAAACCACGTGAGAAACAAGGGGACCGAGACACAGGGTGCACTTCACAAACTAGGAAAACTAACCTTTCAGTGATCATTGTTTCATTACATAAGAATTAACTTACAAATGTTTAATATTAAATTAAATCATTCAAGCCCATTTCCTGTCCCACATTCCTCTGCTCAGCCTCCTCCCTGAGGAAAAGGGGTGCTGACCAGCCACACCCCCAGGAAAATACAAGTGGCGAGGCCCCAGGATCTCTGGGAGAAGGGGGTGTCACAGGGGGTGGTGCTGAGGTCACCCACACATCCTGGGGCAACACAGCGACACAGAGCCCGCCGATTTAACACGCACCTCCCATCGCTGGAAACCAGGGGCGCATTTTATTGGTGTCACAACTGTAGGCTCATTAGAAAACCACACGAGTGCAGTGCTATGCAGTAAAGTGTCACTCCTTACTTAAGTAACTTAATTTGCATTGTCACCAGACCACGCTCAGCTGCTGTGCATGAACCGCCTGCTGACGCTCTGACTGTCCACGAAAGCGGCGTCCACCGAGGCCACCTTAGCCGCCATGAAGGAGTGGACACAGTGCAGGACGGCTGTCAGGTCCTGAAACTCCAGTTCCTGCAGGAAACAGAATGCAGCGTGTAGTGCGCACACCAGGAACGCTCCAGGCGTGTGACAGCCTGAGCCTGAACGCGTCGCACCCGAGAAGGTTGTGCAAGTGCACATACACGGGCACCGGAAAGGCAGCGTAGGTGCCAGCGCACCTGTCTCAGGGGGTGACAAGCATAAATGCGCCGGCTTTGGTGCTGCTCTCCTGACAAGTGAGCTCCAGGGCCTTATTTTCTTGTAACTAATGCGGGCTGATACTCATTTCCTCTCATTGGCAACCGAAAGCAACCCCTGCCCGGTCTCGAGTCACTCGATGAGCAGGGTTCCGATTGGAGTCTGCACTAAAGCGTGCCCAGCTCGGCGACCAGGTGGCGGTGCAACAGCGGACCCCGCGGCATTGGCAATTTAGTGGAACTCGCCACGTGCTCTAGTCCCTTAGCGCATGTGGGTGCTCGTGTGCCTGTACATGTGTACAGGCATGTGTATGTGTGTGCATGTGTGCACATGCATGCCTGAGTGTGTCTGTACACATATGCCTGTGTGCATCTGTGTGCACCTGTACACGTGTGTTCATAGTGTGTCTGCATAAGTGTGCGTGCACATGTGCATGCTTCATAAAAACGACTGTTGTTATCTGAACAGCCCACAGCTGTGTGGTGCTGGTGACCCGATGGCATGGGGGGGGTGTATGAGTGAGTCTGGTTCATCCTCAGCCTGTCACTGTGCCAACAGGACAAATAAGAAATGATGCTCAGGGCGAGTTTCCTGCAGAGGCGCCCTCATTAAGGAAGAAACAAATAAAAAATGCTCAAAACAAACTCCCAGATCCCTAATTCCCATTTTAAAGATCCCAAATGCTACTGAAAAGCAAAAACAAGGCACAAACTGGTGCCATTTTTTTTCCTGCAAATTCCCCACATACGTCCCCATATCACATCAACCAGCAAGCCAGCGAAGGCCCCACAGCTGAAGCAGAAGTGAGACAGACTGTGTTCAAGTTATGTTACTACTGGGAGATATGACCTTGACGTCTTCATGTTTTGATGTGAGATTTCCTGCCAACCCACCCATGACGAGTGAGCTTCAGATGCATTCTTCTGAGTTTTTCTTCAACTTTGAAATAACAAAATTCCAAAATAATGAAGAACAACAGAATTCTTTTCCAGGTGACTGCTATTTGATCGGCAGCCTTGTAACTAAATCTTTTTTCAAAATCCTAGCATAGTTTATTTATTTATTTATTTTTATTTTTTTGAGGGCAGTGTCACCGGCCCTCAGATGTGGGACCCGAACCGGGGCCGCTGGCTTCCCAGGCCAGCGCTTAACCACCGCACCACTCGGCCGGCCCCTAGCATAGTTACTGTAAACTGCTGAAGTGATATCAGAAAGAAAGCCGCATCATTTTAAAGGGAAACAGCAACATGGTCTGGTCTGTTCCATAGCCGTGCTCCGTCCAGCACCCTGAGGAACGGTCTCTGAGCTTTCCGCTGTGGGTCAGGAGAGAGGGCGGCAGGGAAGGCGGACACAGCACAGGCAGGGGGCCGGCGGCACCCCGGTGAAGGCACCCTGCCCGCCACCCATCCCGGCCTTTCCAGCTGTTTATTTTTACTTTTTCTAAGTGGTGATAAGCAGAAAGCTCAAAATGTTTAGGTGTTGTCCTGTGGGAGCTTTATAATTTTTAAGTTGTTTCCTGAAGAGTCACTACAGTCCTTTGCACTCAAACCCCTTGCCCCACGGGACCCGTGGGCTGCCCAGCGCCTGCACTCAGAACCCTTCGTTCACTGTGATTTGTTCCTGGGAGAAAGGAAAGCCATGTAACATTCTAGAAAAAACACGAGGTTCTTACAAACTGCCACGTACTTAATTCAATTTATGGATGTGTCTGCAAGCAGTAATTACTGAGCTTGCAAAAAACAGCCATAATGGCCACATCATTTACATATGCAAATTGGAAACCGCTTTTCAAGTTCCGCGAAGACTCCAACAGCAGCACAGCGTGGCCTGCGACAAGGAGACTTGTGCAGCATTGATGCGCAAGTCCGAATTCAGTGTCAGTGACTTTTGATAGCACATATCAGAGCCGCACAAATCTCTGAAGGTACTAACAGAACAAAGGGGAAGCACATCCCTCAATTCCAGAAGGCGCACCAGTCGGGTGTGGGAGTCCGGGGATTGAGGGAAAGCTGCCATCCCATCTTCCCCAGAAACCGAGTGAGCAGGCACCCTGTGAACATCTCCCAGGACACCTGAACTGGCTGATTTCCAAAGCACAATTGACCAGCAAAGCTATCCTGAGTTACGACTTCGCCACCTGAGCCGGCCAGGAACAGATGCTGACACTCTGTCAGGCTCAGGGCTCAGGCTGAACCCTAAGACTGCACATCAGACTGGAAAGTCACATTAAATGTGATGTGGTCACAGAGCAGTACTTCCCCAAGCAGTCTGACAGTAATAAGTGTGATACTAAGAAAAGAGCTTTTGTCCAAATGGGTTCAGAGAGAAAGTCCATTTGAGAGAGCTAAATATTGCAGCTTTGGTTGTTTCAGACACGGGGTGACTGTCTTGTCTCTGCAGCAGGGATTCTTCTTTCTCAGGCTGATGGGCTGTCTAAAACTGGGACATCTGGGAGGACCACTTAGAAAACAGACTATGTTCCGCAACAGACTACCGAACGTGACTTACACACTCGGGGGGCGGACTGTTACGGTGAAACTTTCCTCATTTTTGGTGGAGTGAGGAGCATTAATAACGCCACCATACACTCTCAGGCTGCTGCCACTGAAAGGAAATCACGCAGCATCTTTTCAAAGTTTCGTGTTGGTCTTCAAGGCGGGATGATGGAATCAGGGTCCGGGGCCTGAGGCTCGGTGGAAAATATAGAAAAGAAGAGCCCAGAGCTCGACCAAAGGACTCAGTTTACCCTCAGGGCAACTTCTGAGGAGTGACGAGGCAGAGCGGACTGAGGTGACAGATGTGATCCTTGTGGTGGGGACAGTGCGGGGGGGAACTGGCCTTGGATTTGTCCCCAAGACCAGCTACCTGGTGACTGGAGGCTCCAAAGGGACCAACTCTCTAAGCACAACAGAGGGTGACGGGATTTTTCTGCAAAACCAGGTCCTATATGTTACGTGGACCCCTGTTCTCTTTACTTCAGAGGCTCTTTCTTTGCAGATATTAAACCAAAATCACCCACTCCATCCCCAAGAGAAGGTCCCTCATGTGCATATGGTCCTGTCTGGCAACACACAAGAGATCAATGTGTGCTTGCTGCTTCTCTGTGTGAATGAGAGGAAATAAAATCACATTGGGACAGCATTTTATTATTCAAGTAGAGAAAAAAAACCTGCTTGATTTGCTTCTTTTAGTTATGCACTTACATAGAAACAGCAAGGGGCTTCTCCTCCCTGTGCGACAGCTGCCCAGAGCATTCTGGGAATAAGGACTCTAGCCCAGAACTCTCCTGACCCCCACCTGTGGTACACGAGCACGGCGGTACACTAACGAGCACAGCGATACATGAGCACGGTGGCTCGCTAACGAGCACGGCGGTGCTCTAGCATGGTCCGGTGATGTGGACACACCAGGGACTTCTCCCGAACAGACGGGGTTGTTGGCCGGGGTCCAGGCTACACACAAGAGCCAGGAAATTTGAGAGGGATGTTTCCAACACAGTGTGTGGATGGTCCAATTATAAAGTGGGCATTTTCCCAAAGACGGCACATACATGGCCAATAGGTGTATTAAAAACTGCTCAGCCTCACTAATCAACTGGGAAATGAGGTGTTACCTCACACCTGTTAGGATGGCCTTGTTCAAAAAGAAAAAAAAAAAAGCAAAACAGAAAACAGCAAGTGTTGGTAAGGATGTGGAATAACTGGAGCCCTCCTGCACTGCTGGTGGAAGGTAAAATGTGCAGCTGCTGTGGACACAGAAAAGAGGTTCCTCCAAATGTTAAAAATAGAACCGTATGAGCCAGCAATTCTACTCCTGGGTATTTGTCCAAAACAGTTGACAGCAGGGAATCAACGAGACACCTGCACCTGATGTTCAGAGCAGCATATTCACAGCAGCCTGCCAACCAATGAATTGATAAAGGAAATGTGGTCTGCCCACACGACGGAGTAGTAGTCAGCCCTTAAAAAGGAGATTCTGACACACGTGACAACATGGGTAAGCTCTGGGGACATTACGCTAAGAGAAACAAGCCAGTCACAGGAGTGTGCGATCCCACCTGCAGGAGATGCCCAGAGTCACCCAGTCCACAGAGACGGGAAGTAAGCAGATGGAGGCAGCTGCGGCTCGGGGGACGCGGAGGGGGGGTGCGTGCTTAGTGGGGCAGTTTCAGTTTGGGAAGGTGGAAAGTTCCAGAAATTAGTTGCACAACCATGTGAATGCACTTAACTCTATTGAATTGTACACTTAAAAATCAGTTAAGAGAGAACTCATATTATTTATCACAAAAAAGAAAGATTTCTGAGTCCTGGAAAGATTAAATGAGCTCCCAAGCCAGAGAGGTGGTACAAACGGCACTAACATTGTGCGGGGAAAACGAGAGCTAACGGGCGTGAGTGTGCGGTCCCTGGCCAGGCCTTCTGCTCCTCACGACCACTCAGCAGGCGGGACATGCCCTGCCTCACGGGTGACGAACCGGCTTGCTGAAGCCAGAGTCAAACCACTGCTGTGGGTGACGGAAAACTCTATCAGGGCCTCTGACCCCGACGCCCATGGCATTTCTGGCCAGCCATTCGCCAAGCCTCACAAAATATGGTTTTAAACTGCTTCAATGTTCCAAAGTGTGTTCTCTGTGCATTGTCCCAGTCGACCGCATTTCCAACCGGCAACACACTTATTGTGTTAACACCAGAAAGCAGAGAGTCGGCCTGAAGGGGCCGGGCCTGGAGGCTGCAGCGTCCGCCGCCGCCTGCCGCCGACCTCCTGTCACCCAGCCCTTTCCCCTGGAGAACGTTTGTCCTAGTGACCTAGGTTTTTACAATGCCTTTTAATATTTTGTGTTGGCTCAAATAATGATTTTAAATATGGTCTACAGCTTAGCACAATTATCCACTTGGAGTGTGTTAATACTTTGGACTTTTCCCTAATTAGGTAAAACTTTTAGGAGGCTGTAGGATCTATACTGGGCTCATTAACACATGAATAATGAGGGGAGTGAAATGTGAGAAAACATTTCTTCTTTCACAATCTTTACTGCTCCATCTATCACAAGGGTGACACTTTCAATCAACACAAGTGTCAATATCACCTGCCTGTCCTCAATAAATCTCCTCCGGTAGAAATCACATTTCCCTACTGAACTATCCATATTGCCATCTCAGTGCGCAAATTGCCAGACTTGTCAAAAAAATACCCATCACGTGCCTGCACGGTGACTGACAGCTTTCTGATGAACAGTGGCCACCCCAGGTTTCCAGTTTCCCCCAGAGGTCACCTGATGACCTTCTATGACAGGGAAATTTAGTCTATGGCCACTTAGGAGAAGAGTTTCTACCCAGCCATACAATTCAAATGCCGACTGTATTTCAAAGTGAGCCTCACCACGTCCCTCCCCAGTGAGTTCCTCACAGAAGATGTCCTTGAACTAGGTGGCTGCCGAATACATGAAGGACCATCTAGAAACCATGCTTCGTAATTGCCCTGAGAGAAGGCCAAGACCGCGTCCGACAGAATTGGCTGCTGCGAGCAGAAACCAACGTACCACTAACTGCTCTGCAGGGACTCCCATCGGCCCCAGCACCTTCTGAGCTTTGTAATTTAATGGTTAATGCCTCTGGGTATCGGTGTTCAGACCTCAGTCTCCCACCACAGTCAGTTTCAATCAGTGGTTTCCGACAGTTTAACATCTCCTGGCAAAACTGCTGAGATTTGCTGGGTGGCCCCGGGGGCGTGGCCCCAGGCAGCTGAGGGCCGAGGGGCTGCACCGGCCCCGCCCCACCTCAGCGTGGCACCACCGGCACGTGTGACCCAGAGCCCCTGCTTTCCCATCGGCATCACCCAGGGACAGTCCTCTTCACCAAGTTATCTGTGTCACGGTTACAACATGTCCCAGACTCAAAGATAACAAGTAAAATAAAGCGCCCACTGTGAAGCATCGAGCCTGTTCTCCAGATGAGGACGTGGAGGTGTCAGAGTTTTAAGTCACTGCTGCAGGGTGGCAGGGCCTGTTAGTCACAGAGCTGGCACCTGAAACCCAGGATCGAGCCCTTGGTCCAGTGGGCTGGCGCCATTTCACTTACTGAACACTGCCAGCCTCGCCCACAACGTCACCGTGTCACAAAAATGTCCCAGAAGAGACGCTACTGCACCAGGTTTCACACGGGGCTGTCGGCACCTCCTGGAAGCTTCTGGGTTCTCAGGCTCCGCCTGACCTGCTGAGTGGAAGTGGGTCCTCACTTGGCGATCTGTGTGCACATAACGACAGAGGCTGCCCTGGGGGCGTGGACAGGTGCCCGACGCACAGTCAGAGAGCTGCGTGGAACGTGGACTTTTACAGTTGGCAGGGGTGGGGCTGCAGGGCAGCAGCCACGACAGACAAGGCGGGCGCTGAGCTCCGAGGGCCGTCTGTGGCCTGGGGTGTTGGGGAGCTGTGTGGTGCAGCGCTGCCCTGGACCCCGTCGCCATGGGTGGGAGGTGAGCAGTCAGGTGTGTGTGACAAAGATGACCTCCTGCCATTAGATGGAAGGAGAGCATGGGGGGCAGGAAGCTCCCCGTGGGGGAGGACCCCAGGGAATGGAGCCTGAACCAGGGACCAGCGATGGCTGGGGGATAGACAGAGGTCCTGGTGGGTCACTGGGCATAGTGTCCCACCACGGACAAAGCACGAGCCACAAGGCATCGAGAGGGGCAGGCTGTGGCCGGAGTTTCCGTGAGGCACATGCCGCCCCCGGGATGGTGGGCGCACAGCACAAAGGGGACAAGTGGCTGACCCACCTGTTCCCTTGGAATTTACCTGGGTCACCTGCTCCCTGCCTTCTGTCCGGTTCAGGTGCCTTTGGTCGAATCAGAAGGTCCACCTGCCTCTACAGAAGTGTGGTCAGCACCATCGCAGGTGCCTCTGTGATTGCCCCTCGGACGCCTGCTGCTCTGGGCCCTCACGGCTGCTCCGTTGTCTCTAGCTCCCATTTTAAACCGCCTTCTGCCCTTCGGCAAATAATGGCACGATAAGTTCATAGCTTCATTTATAGCAAAGCGCAGCGTTACCGCCTCACCAGGATGTTCACATCTACCTTCCCCCAGGGCTGAGTGTGTCACTTTCTCCGGCTTCCTTCCTCCGAGACCTGCGCTTGGGGGCTGAATGCCCGCTGCCTGGACTTGTTTCCAGGAAGTGTGGCCCCGAGTGACCGAGATGCCCATGGGTGCCAACAGCGCTGCCGGCCGGCTTTCCTGCTCACGTAAACCTCTTACTCAAAGTTCCCAAGTTCTGCCAAAAGTAAATCACCCCTGTACTTATTTCATAAACAAAGTCAATTCTCAAAAAAACAGCATAGAATTTTACTTACATTAAAGTGATTTTAAAAAGCAGAAATAAATAAGTTAGGATATTGGGAAAGATGTTTTCAGATTATTGTGACAAGACAGTCATTCACAAAAACCCATCAGCCAGGCGACAGTCTGTGGCAGTCATGTGCCGGCTACCTGGTTCTTCCCGGCGATGACAGCTGAGAAGTTCGCTTCATTGTCTTTTTAGGGATCCATGGACGTTTGTCCTCCTAGTTGCTCACTTAGGAACCTGCAGCGGTCAGGCCCATGGCCCCCTTTGTCACAGTTCACCGCGCTTCCGTCTTCCCGTGAGTCCTGAGAGCCAGCATGTCATGGGCTGGCGCTTCAGAAATGTGTGTGGCAAGGGCTTGTCACTGCTCAGCTGCTGCAGCGCGACCTTTCACAGTGTGAGTGCCGCTCTGCACAGCCCGCCAAACCGGCAGGAGGGCCACGGAGCTGCCGGACACAGCCAACAACCAAGGGCGCGGGCTGGCGGCACGCTTTGCCCAGGGCGCAGCGACGTCTCCGAAGCGTTGGCATGCAGCGCCGGGCCCCCACACGCCACCGTGACAGCCTCACTCACGCACTTACGCGCACTCGTTTCAAATGTGTTTGAGATGAGCTCTTTACCAAAACTTCAGGAGCTGATGTGTCTACATGCAAATTCTCGTCTCTCTCCTTCGCCCTCTTCCTATAGTTTCCTCCTGTGCCCAGTTCCTGGGATCACCAGACACTGAGGGTGAAAGCGGACGCCCCTCCCACGCCCGCAGGCACATGGAGGCTTCTGCCTTCTGCTCATTTGAATGGGCCACTTTTTTCTTCTTTCTGAAATTTTAATTTAAAAATGGTTTTTAAACTGACATCATGATTTATTATCCCCAAAAAAGGCTTGGACTCCTTATTTTAGAAATGCATCCTGCTTTCCCAACTCCGGGAGGCCTGCAGCTGGGCAGTGCGCTGTGACCTGGACGGCGGGTCAGTGGGCAGGCAGCCCGGCGCCGTGTGTGCTTCTGTCACTCACTGACACCACGTCCACGTGAACCTTGGCTTGGTTTGGTGGCATTTTACTTACTCCCAGCCCCTCGCCGTGTTCTTGGCGGGATGGTGACTGAGTCTGGGTTGGTGGCAGGACTCCCCGGCACCACACGGCCTCTGTGGCCGGGCCAGGCCTTCCGGCCGCCCAGGTCCGCCTCGTGCCTGCGCCACCCTCCCTCTCCTCCAGGGAAGCTCGCCCCGTGTGGACAAGCCTGGGCCTCGCGGTCTGTCCCCGGGGCATGAGGGACACGCTCACCCCTTCCCTCACCAAGAGAACATCTGCTGCCTCTGGCTTCCCAGTCCTCAGCCGGGCCACCGCCTGACACATGGATTTGTCCATCCCTCACACCAGGATGCAGGCATGTTATTCAGACCCCGCCGATCAGAGAGTGCAGGACACACTCTTGTACTGTCCACTGGCCTGTGCTTCTCACAGATTGGTCAGCACGGCAGAGTGCAGTGCACAGAGGAGACCGGTATCGGTGTGGACAGCCGGGCCCTGCTTTTGCTCCACACTTAACTCTGGGGCCAGAGGGAAGTCGCTTAGGCGGGTCTCAGTCAGGGTCGCTCACTGTGGTGACAGTGGCCTCTCCTGGCACTGCTGCCGTATGATACAGCTGTGCACAGGGGCGCTCCGCACGGCCCCGTCAGCGATCACTGCACCAGAAATGCATCTGGTGAGACCGACAGACATGCAGACAGTTTAAGGTACTTTCTGCTCAAATCCGTATAGAGCACCTGTCCAGTCATCGTGCTTTCCAAATGAAACCGACCAGCGGACACGTGCTGCCAGCCCTGTCCGTGGCTGGGGTCAGAGGGAAGGCAGAGTGGACTCCAGGGGCTGCAACGCGGGGGTTCTGGGCTGGGTGGGGACGCGCGCCCTGCAGGACAGCTGGGGGGCAGGCACGGCTTCCCGAAGTGACGGACCAGTGTGTGCAGCACAGGCTTGGGGCACAGCTTCCGGACCTTGGCTTCAGGTGTCTGAGTCCCCTGTGAGGCCCTCAGCCAGGCATCTGGGGAGAATGGCTGGAGAACACCTGCTTTATGTCCGGCTCCGGGCCCCCTGTCGGGTCAGAATCGTGCCGTGATCGCCTCCCAGGAGAAACAGCTGCTTGGCCGCATATGTCTGGTTCTTTATGAACTTTAATTGGTATTATGTTCATTTCCCCTGAACCCATTTATTTTCTTAAGAATTTTCTTTCTTTGTTCAACTATACAAGGGCTTTTCATAAGGGTCCATTTATGAGATTGAAATCTTAATTCTCAAATTACCAAGTGTTAAATGAAATCAGGAGAGGGACAACCTTTTCTATAGCTGTTGTATTTTCCCTGGAGCACGTCACGCCTGAGTCCCACTGGTGACACCAGGAGCCCTGCTGGGTGGCCCTTCCAGACCTCCGCCCAACCCTCAGACGGCCTCTCCTCCCGAGGCTTCACGCCCGGCCTCCTCTCCTCTGAGTCACCCTGTGCTTCCTCGGGTGGGGGGACCGTTCCCTGAGCCCCACAGGCCTGGGGGTTCAGGGGTGCCGGGGTGAGGTAGTGCTGGGTGGGGACGAGGGCCTTCACCCCTCACTCCTGCTGCACCTCTTCTTCCTGTGACACGGCAACGCCTCCGAGGGCGCTTTTCTTTCACCCATGTGTCTCCCAGGTGGCGTCCTTACTGCCCATGGAGCTATCACTGCACAGCTGGGGAGAGTCTGGGGACACGGTGCCTCCCGATGGGTATACCCCTGGGCGCTGGTGACGCGTCCTGACACAGGCAGCTCTCCTGGGGTCCGCGGGAGCCTGTGCCCTCGGCCTGGGGTGCTCTTTGCCCCAGGGTTCTTGGGGGGCGGGAGGAAGAGAGAGGGCAGCTGGGCAGGGGTGGGAGGAGGCGGTGCTGGCAGGCTCACAGCGCCCGGAATGCAGAGAGCTCGAAATGCTCATCCAGCCTGACGGCGACATAGGTGACGACCGTCTTGAGTCACGAGTGGGTTGTGTGAAGCACAGTGTGTTGTGGATGTGGGGGCGGAAGTTGTGCATTTCGGGAAACGGAGCAGACGGGGCAGGGAGGAGCCTGTGCTGTCGGGACCGTGAGCGGGCTGACTCGGGGACACAGGAGGGGGCACCGCGAGTTCCCAGGGAGCTGACCTCTGTCCTGTGCATCGCCGCCCACGGGCGCTGCCCGTGTGCCTGCTTACGTGCGGAATGCTAGTGGCAAAGCATAAATCTGCAAACCCTTCTTTTAGCCCCATAAACTCAGAAAAGCTTGGGTGGATTAAAGTCATTCCCCCAAGTAATGGCTCCTTGCATTCAGGGTGGATGTGGAAAGTTTGAGCTTCAGGCAGATTTCTTTCTTTCATGTTTTACACCAAGGTCTTGTGGAGAAAGTGCTTTGGGAAATCCCAAGGCAGCTGTTCCCCAGGGGCTGTGACATGGGTGGGGGGAGTGTGGCTACGGGCCGTGGAGCCGCCGCCCGCAGGCGCATCCACTCGGAACTCGCACAGCACTTCAGATGCTGTAGCTGTTTAGAAATCCACTCAAAGTTTTAAGAAAAGAAAAAAATCACCCAGCAGGCGCCGAGTTATTTTCAAAACGGCCTTTGCGCTGCAGGGGATGCTGTGATCACAAGTGAAAAAGCCTACTCCTCACGACGTACAAATGCTTTTACTTATGAGGCGTGACAAGCCTTCCACTCAACCTGAAGTCACCCTGGCAAGAAGACCTCCTGCTGTGTCTGGAAAACACAAAACTGGCTGTAACCCACCCCATGTCCACGTGGGTTCAGTGCGGCCCAGGCGGGGAGGCCTCAGGAAGCTGATGGTGCTTCGGGACTCGGGGCGCTTAAAGCTGGGAGGTTCGCCTTCGAAACAGTAGATACATTGGACTTCATCAAAATTAAACACTTGTGTGTATCAAAGGACATTTTCAAGAGAACCTACAGAACTTACCACCTACAGAAGAAAATATATGCAAATCATGTATCTCATAGGGGTTTAATATGAAGAATATATAGAGAACTCCTACGAGTCAACAGCAAAAAGATAAACAATCACTTTAAAAAAATGAGCAGAGCTTGAATTGACATTTCTCCAAAGAGGATATGCAATGGCTGATAAGCTCTGGAAAGGAGGTCAGCGTCCCTGATCAACAGCGAAATGCCAACCAAAACCGCAGCGAGACGCCACCGCACAGCCACCGGGGCGGTGACTAAGGAGAAAGAATGAAATGGGGCGGCGGGGAGGTGGAGAAACTGGAACCCCCAGGCACTGCTGGTGGGACCAGAGCCTCGCGCAGCCAACCATGGAGTCACCACGTGACCCAGCAACTCCACTCACAGGATCACACCCCAAATAACTGGAAACAAGGACTCAGACGGTGCTTGTATCCCCAAGTTCACAGCGGCCAAAAGGTGAAGCAATCCGAGTGTCCGTCAACAGATGATGGACAGACAGAATGTGGGGTGCCCACATTTAAGAGAGTGCGGCCACGAGAGGAACAGAGCACTGATGGGCGCTCCGACATGGAAGCACTGAAAAGTCATGCGGAGGGACAGAAGCCAGACGCAGAAGTCCAGACGCGGCACGGATCCAGTCACATGCGGTATCTCGTCACATCCATGGGGACAGCAAGCAGAAGGCGGTTCCCTGGGGAGGGAGATGGGGGTGAGCGTTTAATGGGGACAGAGCGTCAGTCTGGGAAAATAAGAGTTCTGGAGATGCCGGTGGGGACGGTACCACAGCACCGTGAATGTGCTTAATGCCACCGAGATGCACAATTAAAATGAGTTAAGATGGAAACACTTTTGCCACATATATTTTACCACAATTTTTTTTAA
The DNA here is from genome assembly GCA_033961575.1 of Aselliscus stoliczkanus. Classification (NCBI taxonomy): domain Eukaryota; kingdom Metazoa; phylum Chordata; class Mammalia; order Chiroptera; family Hipposideridae; genus Aselliscus; species Aselliscus stoliczkanus. Next base: position 28,710,254 of record CM066730.1, on the reverse strand, counting down.
ATATAAAAGAAACACTGGGTTGTCATCGCTGAGGCCAGCCTGGCTGGGCACACCCATCATTCCTTCAGACAGGTGGGCATCGCACTAAGCTCCCTGAGCCTCAGTTTCCCCATCTGTACGGCAGTGATGAGGTCATTCTCCCACAGAGGAAGTGCTCTGGCATCCGTCTGCACAAAAAATGCCTTTTTCATTAAAAAACTCTGATAGGTATATTATGACTGGTGTTTTTCTATGTCAAAAAAGGCATGTTTGTGTCTATTTCTTTAGCAACAACTTTGAGTTGAAATAGCATATCTTAATTACAAAACCAACATTATTTTGATGTCCAAAATATAGGGCCTAACAGAGATGGTCCCTTCAAAATAAAAAAGCAGAAAAACGAAGTTATGAGAATGTGACTTGGTTGCTGGGTGACATTAACATAACAGAAAGCAACGGGCTCATGGCCCATGGCTCCTACAAGGTGAACGCTAACAGGGCGGCGCTCAGGCACACGCTCGGGAACTTGCCCTCGGAGCACTCTGCAAACCGAGGTCTGCAGTGAGGATGGTGCAAGCCTTGTCCCCTGGCCAGCCACGTGGGTCCTGTGTCCCAGGCGCCCTGAATGCTGAGGCCCAGCCGCCCTGGGCCGCCCTGAGAGCCGAGGCCCAGACGACGCCTGAGGCCGCCCCCGGGCTGTGCGGATGCTCAGAGGGCCAGCAGCCGCACTCAGGCCCCCCCCACAAAGGCTCCTTAGAGAAAGTCATGCCGACAGCGCGTCAGGCACCGCGGAGCTGGCCCCGCGGCACATTCCAGGTTGAGTCGTATCATCGGAGAGAAACGAGAGTCAGCCAACTAAGCAGGACTGTGGGAGAGTAAGGCACTCATGTCGTAAAGCTCGTCTTTGCTACATACTTTTAAAGGAGAAACAGGGGAAAAAATTCTGCAACCCCGAATCTGCAGCCATTGGAGTCACTGAGGAATCAGCCCAAATTCCCGACGTGCATACAAGTTTTGTGAGTCGTGGATCCTAAGAGTAAATGTTCCGCCCGGTGCCCGGTGCCAGCATCCTCCCCAGGTTCCAGGAGAGACGCCAGCTTCTCGTCACAGCTCATCACCAAGGCTGTTCTCTGGTTGTCAGCCAGAGACACGGCCAATAACTGTTCAAAGAAAAGCTTTCCCATGGGATCACTCATTTACTGGAAAAGTCAAACAACAGGAACACAGTTTTCTCTGAAACTCCCGGGTAACCGAGGCATCGCGGCAGCACACGCTCGGGTAACCGCCAAAGCCACGCGCGGCTTACGCCTGGTGCGAGCAAAGCCCTGGCTCTCGTTCAGAAGTCACGCCCGAGGGCTTCGTTTAAGTCAAACGTCCACACCCAGAACTGTGGGTCTGGACCCCCTGTTGGCATCCGCAACTTGCCTCTGTCTCATAAGCTGCAATAATTGCACATATCAGCTTAAAGGAAGTTTCTTAGAGCGACCACTGCGAGCCATGTGTGGCTTATTCGCGGCTCTCTACATGTTTCCTGTCCTGCGGGTAACACGGCAAATTATTTCCTCCTCATTTGCGTCCTCAGCTGCACAGACCCTGGTGGGGCTGAGCGACGTGCCTACCTGTCCTACTTTACCTGCAGTTACCTACGGCCTCCATTTCTCTCTGCCTGCCACCCCTGCATCTCACAGCCCCACGGGGAGGCAGGGACACTGGGGACCTGGTGAAGGGGCGCTCGGTTTCCTGGGAGATACTTTTGTGTCTTGCACTCATTTCTGTGTGTAGTTAAGTTATGGCACTTGCAATGTTTTATATTAGAGACCCCTGAAAACTGTTTGAGCTTCAACCCTGTGGATCCCGTGTCTGTCCTTGTCACCTCTACAACTTTCTAGGGTTCCGTCTCTTCATTCAACTGAAACTAGGAACTGATGCTTCTAAACAGAGTGCCACGAAGACACTGAGCATGCTCGAAACAAACATATGCCCCAAGTAAAGCCCACGTATCTCCAACCATCTAGTTTACATTAGACGATACTTCTGCTCCTCTCACTAACTCAGAACCGGAAGGTTAAAGACATAAAAGTAATTGCTTTCAAATCTAATGAAATAGGTGTCACCTATCAAAAGGACAGTCATGTAAGTAGTTGAATGCTCCCCAAAGCATGTGCCCTGGGACAACAGCTGCTCTGGTGGAGGTCACCAGGAGCCACAGCAGAAGCCTAAGGAAGCCTGGTGAACCTGCTCACACAGCATCTCGCACACTCACACAGAACACACGGGGTTAGAGGTGTGCAGGACGTGAGCGTGCAGGACTCACGGCTCCCCGCCTCAGCCCTCCAGGGCAAGTTGGCAAATAGATACACAAACCAGAGGACGGACGAAGACCGGGTTTCCCACGGTGGCCTTCTCAAAGCCACTGAAACACCAAGGCAAAGTGACGCTATTTCACGCCCCCCTTTGGGATTCGCACTTTGCTGGTGGCGAATGCCCCTTGGACTATTTGGGGGGCAGCATGACTGAGGGTGTCCAGCTCTGCCACAGCCCAGCGTCCGGTGTCCACGCCGGAGCTCTCACCGGCTGTCGCCCTGTACACCTCATGACCCAATGGCCATGACTGTTTTCACTCAGAGTTTTATGGTATCCATTCCCTGAACGTAAGAGCGTCAAGAAATGCTGTGTAATTTCAATTGTACTGAAAAGTAGAGATGGAACATTATTTCATTGAACTCAGTAGCGCTGTTAAAAGTTGACACTAAACATTCAGATGTGAAACCCTCGGATTAATTTCATCAGAAAAAAACGCAAAGTGTTGAGTCTGTTTACAGACTATATTGTCATGGTTCTCACATTTTTTTTTCTTTTTCTTTAGGGTATTGAATCTAACCTTTAGTTTGTCTTTAGTTTGTGTTAAAACTGGGTTGTTGACCACGTTTATATGTAAAACATGGAAAAACCAATACTTGTTGACAGTAAAGTGACAGCTCATACAATGAATGTGTAAGTTACGTCTAACGGGTTTGTTCTTAATATTATAGACACCTTATCATGTACTTAATGCAGTTGGTAAAAGTCTTCCTTTAAATTTTGACTTTGCATGTATTTTAAAATATTGATTTCCTGCTAATATTTACTAAGAAAACTTGTGCTTTCTCATAGAATCAAATGTTTCAAGGCTCTTGATTTTAGGCGTAAGAGCCCCCAATGGGCGACAGAAGGTGGGCTCTGGGGCGTCCCCACTGCCTGGCTGTACCGAGGGTCCGTACTCTGGGGCGGACCTATTTTCCACGTGGAAACGTTCACCTGCTGCCCAGGGATGATTTGCTGCACGTGGGGTGGGCAGGCTGGCAGAGTGACCCCCGTACCTTCATCTCGATTTGCTTGGTGTCCAGGTTCTGAAACAGTAGCCGGACCCGCGCTTTCCCATCGTCTGAAGACCCCTTAAGCTGAGAGAACTTAAATCTCCACAGGATGCTCTGCAAAGGAATGGAATCAGTGATTTAGAAACAGGAGCTCATTTGTTTAATTACATCTATTCTTACCTGAAAGAATCTATTTAAATAAACACAGACTTTTGCTTAGCTATCTACATGGACCATGAGGTGACTTATCAGAATCGCCACCTTCTCCGTCTCGGTCTGGGGGACCCTGGCAGCATCCGCACATCCCCCAGCTCTCTCTGTCCCTCAGCCGTGCTCGGGCCGCTGGTCCTGGAGCCCTGGGTCACAACTCCTTGCGTCTTCTCTCCAGCCACCCACCCGCACCCGCCCTCTCGTTTTCTCTTGGATTTTGCTGTACATAGCCTAAAAGCATCAGAAGATCCTCGCTCCTTTTTCTGCTTGTAAAACTTTAAAAAATCCACTTCAAGGTAGGTCCGGTTCTTGGTACGGTACACGGGACACGGTCTAGAGCGCAGGTGAGACGGAAACCCTTCATCCTGACGGACAGCCGCCCCCGGTTCAGATTGCTCAGCATGAGTTTCTCCTGAGCCCAGTTGAAAAATGTAGGTCATATCACCTCTTAAAGTGCAAAGATTACTTAATGTTTGCTAAGGTACTTTAGAGATGAAATGCACTATAAATCCTGGCTCTTTAACAGAGAAGGGCTGCACCAAAGAACGACTTCATGGCTGTGTTTCATAAAAGATAGTCTTTAATTGCAGACACTTCATAATAATCCTTACCTTCCCACAAAATTCCCAGTAAAGAACAGGAATTAATTTTTAGCAAGCTAGAGGTTGGGTTTCTATTAAAAACATTTATTTTGAAATAATGAACATATTTTTCCCTAAGTGTCCCCAAGGGCAAGGAGGCTGGGACACTGAGGCGCGTTTCAGGGACACGTCCCTGCCTGTCCCCTCACCCCCCGCACCCCCGCAACCTCTCTGCCTGAACCTCACCGGGGATCAGAGCCTGCATTTCAGGGCCATGCGTCAAATGCACACCCCGCCCAGGCTCGGAGGAGCCGGACGGCTGCAGGTGTTGGGGAGCAGCCCCCCGGCTCCTTCACTTTGTAAAAAGACGAGGTGGCCCAGCGTTGGAGCGGACTCCTTCCGGGGAGCACTTCCTGTCTCCCGTCCGGCCAGACGCAAGTCGCCGCCGCTCTCCCACAAGACAGTCGGCTCCTCTGCAGTTCATCTTTCCTCCTTTTGAAAAACGAATGTGGTCTTCCACCTTGTGAGATTACCTCCACCTTACACGCTTACAGGCTTTCGGCTAAGAGCAGCCCCCGGGGTCAGGCCCACGCATGGCCACGAGGGTCCCCACTCCGCGTCCTAAACACACGCCGATCATTCCGGCTTTGGGCGCAGATCTTCCATATATGGCCAGGAAATCCGGCCCGGCGTGGACATGGGGACAAGGCCGGCTTTGCAGGAGCCCCGGAGAGCAGTGCCCCCGGAAAGAGCTCAGTCTGGTTCTGGGCCTCAACGACACTGCTCAGCGGTGTGCGGGCCGCGCTGGGGCCCGGGACTCGGGGAGACACGGTCCAGCCTCCTGTGCTGCCCAGGGTCCTCCTGTGGTTCCAATTCCTGGTGACATCCGCGCCCACCTCTGCCAATCACCGCGCAGACAGGACATCGGTGACCGGTGACCGCTAAGCCAGCGGGATCGGGAAGTGGGGCAGGGTCACCCCGAAGGCCCAGCTTGGGACCCCGTCTACCTGGAGCGGAGCCTCCCGAGAGTGAGGGTGGGCTGAGAGGAAGCTCGCACACAGTTCTAGTTTACTCTACCTTAAACATATTTTCCAAATGGTATAGAAATTTTAAAAAGTACTCCATAATGTTCTTCCCATTTACTTTGCAAGCGCAGAAAAATTTCCGTGGGCAAATGTCTTTCTTTCCCTGTGTCATTTCAGATCTTCTCAGCATAGCTCCTCTGTGTCAGTGTTGCAAAAGGTGTTTTGATGGTGAATAGATTCAGGCCCGAAAGCAACTGCCGGCTCTCCCCCGGCAGGGCCGGGGCAGGGAGCTGAGGCATCTGACTGCAGAGGTGACGTCCACCCAGGGGGATGGGCGGCATCTGGGCCGCTATCCAAATCTCGTCCTTTTTCTTGCGCACATCTGGTTAATAAGCCTCGCTGCCCAGTCGTGGGTCCCGCTTTGACCCAGAGATCAGACTGAGAGGTGCCTGCTAATTACCTTGTGAATATAAGCGAGGTTTTCATAATTATTCATAGTCTTTTTGTATTCAGTAATTACTTCATTATTTTCATATTTCAGATCACTCTAGAAGTAATTGAAAACCTATTTACACTGAACTTACAAATGAGGGTTTGTCAAATCAAAGTTATAAACATTTTACAGGGTTACAGCTCATTGGCATATGCGTCAGTTAAGCTGGGAAAGCTTTCCTTTTGAAAATTAATTCAAATATTTTAAATTCATGAAAATTTTTTTAAGGAAGACATGAAACAAGCCTGTGAAACAATTTCCTTTTTGTACTGTCATGTTTTGTTTTCTTTCTCAGTTACTGAGTATAAAATAATTATGTGAGTGTTCGGCCAGAAACTATCTACGTGAAAAATGCGAAGTTCCCCTTCAGAGGACGATAGGTCAGGAGAGGGTCCTGGCGTGACCGTGACCTTCGGACGAGCGAAGAAACCACTGGCCCTTCAGACCCTTGACTGAGAGAGAGTGGCCCGGACGCTGAGCGGGGGAGGCGCAGGCGAGCTCAGACGGTCTCCCCGGGGGCCCTGGGAGGCTGGCCGCTCGTCCGCAGGACCTGGCCGGGTCCTGCCGGGGTCCCCTTGCCCCCACGCAGGCCCCAGTCCCGCTGAGCCTGGCTCATTCCCACAGCCGAGGCCTCAGTCCGCTCGGTTGGCAGAGCCAGGTGTTCGGGCCACTGACAGACGCGTGTGAGTTCCGAGAGCTGAGTTCAGTCACACAGGCCGGCTACCGGACGGCTACCACGTTCCCGCTCCACCCAGCGCCCTGCCCGCCTGCACAGCAGCAGGGATTTCCAAGTGCATCCGCTTCATTTCAGGGCTGGCAGGGAGCTGTGCTCCACGCCTGGGTAGGCACTGGCTCCCCAGGGCCCTGGGCAGACCTCCGGGCACACGACACACCCAAGAAGGGACTACAACAGGTCCCCAAGAGCAGTCACGGCAGCCGGGGGAGAAAGGAGTCGCTGTGTGATGAGGGTCAGGGCTGCTGAGCGAGCGCTCGGGCGGCCCACCGCGGTGTCATGCCCTCAGCGTGGATCCCCCACGGGGCAGGGGCCTGCGGGGGGCAGGCTGTGGGAGAGCCTGTCCCTGTCATTTGCTCAGTCCCACGGGCTCTTCTGATGGCCCCTGTGGAACAGCAGCGTGCTGAGCGGGGAGCTCACCTCCTTCCCTCCACGGTCCACAGCGGGGCGGTGGGGCCCCCTGAGGGACTCCCTCCGAGACCTGAACGCACTACCCCCCCCACCCCCCCCACCCACCCCCCGTCCTGGGCTGGTCGCAGGGAAGGGGTGTGCCTACGGCTCTGGTCCTGTGAGCAGGACACACCCGGGGGACCCATCGGAGGGCGCAGGGACCTTTCCGGCTCACGGTGCCTGGCACTCGCTGGCCTTGACTGAACCGTCCCTCGGAGCCCAGGGCCAGTGTGCTGACCCTGGAAGGAGAGCTTCTGGGCTCCCACGGCCACGGGCAGCCGGAGGACAAGCCCAGGTGGCACTCAGGACTGCAAAACCCTGCTCTTAAGGGAAATTGGGGAACTCGCAGTCACCCAGCGAAAATCCAGGTCTGTGGGTTCAGTGGCTGGAAGGTGGGCTGCCTCCTCTGGGGGCGCTACTGGTCCTTTGACGTCTCAGGACACGTGCGACAGGTCGTGGGGTCTGGCGCGCAGTCTCGGAGCCTGTCCTGGGGGCTGTCGGGGGGCTGGGCCGTGAAGACACCACGTGGGCCCAGGAGCCGTCTGTCCTGCCTGTGACTGTGATGTTGGGTGGCAGACATGAAGCCCCTCTTGCTATTAAATATTCATGCAAAAGACCCCACTGTCATTCCACACACTGGGGAGGCCTCACTGGGCCACATGCGGTTTCTGGTCCAGGATTCGGAGAGGGACGCAGGCTGCTGCCCAGGACAGCTCCGCGCTCCTGGCTGTGCGCCGAGAACACCTGCTCCATGGACGCTGCACGTCACCTCCAGGCTCTAACCCCAGCGGCCACAGAAACGTCCCCCAACTCCCCGCGTGACAGTGTCTCCAGGTGTCTCTAAGTGTCCCGGGGACAAACTCGCCTGAGAGAGCCACTGCCCCAGGCGAAGGGCACAGAAGTGACAGCCAGCTCCTAAACAAGGACGCTTCTCACTCGGGTTCCCGGCTTGCTGCAGGGACCGACTCCCAGAGAGGCGGCCTCTGCCCAGTGCCAGCCGGCTGCGTGGGGGCGGAGTGGCTGGGCTCCCTGCAGTGGACACCACAGGACGACACCCCACGCCGATGCCCTCCTACCCACCGTCCAGAAGAGCCGAGAGCGATGTGACAGAATTCTGACTTTGTGTTTGTAACACGCTTTCTCAAGCCCCGTGTAGGCAGGTGGACGCCTGGCCGTTGCAGCTGCTGCTGGGAGTGGGTCTGGTGCCCCGTTGCTCGCACGCTGCGCATTTAACGTCGGGTCAAATGGAAACCGATCGCAGCTTTGAGTCCCTGGAATCAGCACTGGACAGTCCGCTGAGCACGCACAGGCCCCTCGGGCGGCAGCTGGCCTTCTGTCCAGGGTTCTCTGTAGGGGTGCTGGACCTGCCCTTGAGCAGGACTAGGGACCCTGCTTGCCTCCCCCCCATGCCCGCGGTGGGGACAGTGCTCTCAGCTCCACCGGGCAGCTTGCTGCCAACATGCCCCGCACTGGGTGTGTGGAAATCGGGGTAACCTGAGCGCTGCGTCGAGAGAAGCCATCTCGGGAGGTACGACGTACACACGACACAGCCCCTGCCACACACTCGTGCGGGCCGGCGCTGCCAGGTGACAAAGCACCACCAGGGGACACCTGGCCTCGCGTGTCGGCGTCTCACCTTTGTCTTGCTGTCGAAGCAGGTGAACCCCAGCGCGAAGTCCAGCGTGAGGCAGAGCGTTCGTCCTCGCCAGCTGCACACGTACGTCCTGGACTGGAGGGTGGGGACACGGGCTCTGGTTACACGCTCTTCAGCAGCGGTGCTCAGCGCCCACCCCCGGGCGCAGCAGCTGCTTTTTACTGGCCTGACACACAAACAACACGAGTGAAACTGGACAACCCACAGCCACATGAAACCCATGGGGACGTTTTGCCTCGAGCAGCACTTGCTTGGTTTTTGTCACCACAAACCTTCCAACGCTGTAAAAGTTGGTCAGTCTCTGCAGACATCACCCTAAAAACAAATGAAGGAACAGAGCCCAACGAATTTCCATCCAAACAACGGCTGAAAGCCGCTGGGTCCTGTGGGAAGCCGACAGCCCCCCAGTGTCTGACAAGGCCACACTGCCCTGCTCAGCACTGGATATTAGGGGTGCTGCCTTATGGTTGGTCATGTAATATCTCCTGCCTCTGTGAACCCATGTGCCTTTTCTTCTATAGGAGACAATATATTCACTACACTTGTGACATGTTCCTGTGGTGCCCCAATGAGCTAACTACGCAGCCAAGGACGGGTAAGATCTCCTAAAAGTGGGGAGACAACCCAAGCCAGGCGGTAGTTCCATGGGGGACCCCTGAACTGTGATATTGGGGATCAAGCCCCTTGGAAACTGAGGCACAGGCCTCTGACAAACTCAGGCCAGAAAACTCAGGCCTGGGAGAAGCTGATGCATTTGCCTAAGTGCCCTACTGTGAATAGTCTCCTGGAAGATTAAGTCTTCAGGCCATGCGAGTTCCGGGTAAGAGGCAGCTCTAAGACATCCGCTGACCATGGAATTGTTAATCAGCCTTGTGTGAATTCCTTTGCCCTGTGCCTTGTTGCAGCAACAGATACTGAAGCTTTGACTGAGAAACGGATGCAGCCCTCTGTAGGATAAGAGAGGTGTGAAACCCTTTTGGTTGCTAGGCATTATTATTTACAATCGAATAGATTTTAGATGCTTTTACCCTAAACACAGCCACTCCTAGTCTTTTGGTATAGCTCAAGTATACTGTGAGTTTTATGATTGTGTTTAACTGCTAGGATTTAGGATGATTTCTAGATAGTCAAGATAGCTTTAGTAAACATTCTTTAGGTGACTTACAGAAACCGAGATTGGGTTTCATAGCAATTATCATAATAAAGACAAGGTAATCCTTTAACGGAAGAGTAAGCCACAGTGCACCCTGGAAAGAGCACTTTCAGGGGAGTAGAGGACTGTGTAAATCCTGAGAACTACAAACCACCGTTAATGATTTGTTGCAGTTTGCATCCTTGATAATTCTCAATAAAAGCTATGCGCTGACCCGATTCGGGGCTCAGTCTTCTTTGGCTGAGTCCCTTGGGCTCAGTCTTCCTTGGCTGAGTCCCTTGGTCTTGCTCTTATCTTTCTTCTGTCTCTTGTTTTTCCTTAATCTGCGTCGCCCCTCTTGTGTCCCACTTGCCCTTGCCACGCAGGACGTGACAGGGTCCCTAGCCTCCTACTCGCTCACTCGCTCTGAGGCACCTGCTCTCGTACGCACGCACGTTGTTCTGTTGTCACAAGTGGCCTCAGGACAGGCCAGAGGCCCGTTCCGAGAACCTATGCCTGCCTTGGGAAAGCTCTTTTTTTTTTTTAATTTTTTATTTACTTTTTAATTTTTTTTAATTGGGGAATTCAGGGAGGGGAACAGCGTTGGGGAATTGGGGAAGGGGACCAGCCAAGTTCTTCAATCTTAGTTGTGGAGGGCACCAGTCGCCATCTGGCTTCCCGTCGGCAGCTCATGGCCTCTAAAGAGCTCAAGGTGCTGTGTTAGAATCTTAGTTGCGGGTGGGCGTAGCCACCATCCCATGTGGGAGTCGAACCAGCAGCCTTGTTGTTAAGAGCACACGCTCTATCCACTGAGCCATCCGGGCAGCAGCTCAGCTCAAGGTGCCGAGTTCAGTCTTAGTTGCGGGCAGGCGTAGCCCACCATGGAACAGGCAGCCTTGTTGTTACAGCAGCTGAACCACCCTGCCACCTGTTGGCCGCTCAGCGACAGCTCAGTTAGGGCGCAGCGTTCGCTGGCCCATGTGGGAATTGAACTGGCGGCCCCGTTGCTCAGAGCACGCGCTCTAAGCCAACTCTTAACCAACTGAGCCGATCGGCTGGCTCATACATATCAATAAACAAACATTAAGTCACTCTTGATGAGCAGTTCCACGGACAACCAATGCAGAGAAACACGGGCAGCACCAAAATACAAAGAAAGGACCAAGGACCCCTCAAGGTGACAGGTGGCTGCAGTGGGTCCTGCGTCCCACCCTCTGAGGGCTGTTGGGTGGGGGCGGACAAAGGGCCTGGGACCAAACTGGGAGAAACACCTGCCTGGAGCAGCAACGCTGTTAGGCCCCGAGCGAGCAGGCACAGGGCTCCCTGCCTCCTGCCCTGTCTCCCTCTCTCTCTCTCTCTCACTCACACACACACACACACACACACACACACACCTTGGCACACGTGGCACACGTCCAACCAAGTCAGGCAAAACCACAGACATGCAGACATTTGTGCTTGTACGTTTGCTCACACACAGGCACCTGGACATGAGGTCCCGAGCGCCACAGTCACAGACCTGTGTGGTCTGCCTGCAGGTAAAATGCTTTACGGCGTCTGTCGGCTACTTCTGACACCGGCCCCTTCACACTGCTGTCCACCGCCGTTTCTCGTTCAGCCCACCCCTTCCTGTCCTGGGTAGGAGGGTGGTTTTCGACTGGAACCTGGATAGTTTTGTATCAGGAGAGCCAGACGCTCCGTCTTCCTCAAACCCTCTGTCTGCCTTTCTCTGACTGGCCTCCGGCAGGGCACGGGGGCCGCCAGCTGAGGTGGGGTCCGGGCTGTCCCTGCCTGTTGGTACAAGCCTCCCCATTACTGCTGTGGGGGGCAGTCCGGCCCCCAAGGGGCCCCCAGAGCCGGGCCAATCCTGACTGTCCCTGGGCTCCAGATGCCACCGTCTCTTCACTGGTCAGCTCCCGGAAGCCCAGCCCGGCCTCCCACCTCGGGGTGCGTACTCGGTTCATGCTGAGGCTGCACCCCAATTTGCAAATCAGATCTGGAAAAGCCTCTTGTAATGTCTCCAAAAGATCTCCTGGAATTTTTGTTAACAGCTCTTAGTGGTTAACTTTTGAATCTGCTTCTGCCTGAGAACTGGAGCCTGTCTCCTATTCATATTTTTATTATTTTAAATTAAATGTTTATTAAAAGTATATCCCACTTAAATGTTGAAAAGGCCGTCTGTTCCCCTTCTGATTGCACCCTCTCCCTGCACCCCTGGGGTCCACAGTCTCAGGTCACACCCCTGGCCGTCACTCGCTGCGCGGCCGTCACCTCGCCACCTCTTCCGTTTACAGCCTGCGGGGAGCCCCCCAAGCCCGCCTTCGTTTCACACATCCGTGAAGTCCACACCGAGGGAACGGACCCCGGCCGGTCCCCCTCCGGGCAGTGTGATGCGTTCCTGCCACTCGGTTCCTTGTCGACACTTGTAATCTTCAAACTTATTCGTGTTGGGTGTGCCGGAGTGAGAGTGGCGCTCGCTGCGCCACACTTACGTTTCCCTGGTGACGGCGCCGACGCTGCCCTCGACCAGGCACCTGTAAGCCGAGAGGCAGTCTTCTGTCCATAGCTTCCCAGCCGGAGCGGGCCCAGTGGCCACAGCCCCCACGCGCTGCGCATGTCACGGGGCCATGGCATCGGGCTGTGGCTGCCTCGCTTCCCGGGCCGTGTCCCTCTGCTCTCCACGGCCTCGGCCTTCAGACAACTTCTGGCGGTCCCTGCAGGAGGCTGCCACTCGGTTTCTCACTGAGCGTCCCAACGAGAGCAGGAGCCGGCTTCCGCGGGCGCAGGCCCGTCCGCGTGGCTCCCCGCTTCCCTGTGAACAGGAGGTGTGGGCAGCGAGTCACCACGCCGCCCCTCAGAGCAGCCCGGGCGGGCGAGGGGCCGAGGCGGCCGCAGGCCACCTGCCCCGGCAGCAGAGCCCACACGCCAGATGGACCACTTGTCTTTCCACCCGTAGCTTTAATGAAGAAATCGAATTGTTTAAGACAGTTTGCACAACGTACCAGGCTTTGCGATTTCCACAGGTGTGCGGAGTCGCAACCCCCTGTTCCGGCGGAACAGCAGAGGTGATGGGCGGCCCTGCCAGCTCACGCCGCGGGCGGCACGTGGGCAGCTCGGCCAGCCTCCCCTCGCGGACGACGTCCTTCTCACACGTGGGGCTCCTGTGGCCTCGTCACTCTCTGCTCACCGCACTCACTTGTCCAGACACCGGCACAGGCACAGAGCAAACGTATTTGCCAGGACGTGACTAATTCTGTGAAAGCCATGTCACTCTCTTCAGCGTACTTCTGAAGTGACGAGGTGTCCAGCTCATGTGAAATGTCAAGTAAGAGTCCCAGGCTCTTTGTCAAAGGATGGCTCAACAGTGACTGCAGAGAATGAGACTGCCGGCGTGGGAGGAGCCGGCTGCCCGGACGCTGCATCTCCAGGCCGGCCGGGGCCAGTCCCCGTGATCGCCTGTGTCTACTGGGGACAGTCGTGGGCATTGGCAGCCTCCGGCCGTTCCGGTCTGACTCAGGGACAGCGGTGAGTCCGTGTGGGCGGCCTCCTGGGCGCATCAGGGCTCCGTGTTCAAAAGCCCCTTGTTCTGAAAGCGAAGCGGCTGTGGGAAAACTCGCATGCATGTGGTTCTTTCAGGGGCGAGTGATAACAAAAGTAGGAACAAACAGGAAATTTGTTGTGAAACGTTCTTCCGTGTAAACACAGGGCTTCCTAGAATCTAACAAACCTGGAGAAAGTGTCAGTCAGTTTGACTTGTGAGACTTACAAACAAAACCATGTTCTGATCAGAAACACAGACGTCTGCCTCCGAGGCATGATACAGGCACAGTGTCTGGATCTGGGGTGCCCTTGACGGTGCCTTTAATTTCCCACTTGTTCTGTAAAAACACATTTTAAGTGGAATTTTAAAAGATAAGCCCAATTTAGTCTTGCTCAGGAATATACGACATTCTTTACTGAGGATCTGTCCATAAACTTTGAAAGAAATTGGTTTTGAGTTTTAGGCCAAAAAGAAATAGGTCATTTTGTAAGTCTTTTCCAGGTGCCTGACCCGTGTGTGCCATGTGCGGGGGGTTCTGGGGCTGGGGTCACAGTGACCATCAGCTCTCGCTCAGGAGGCTACTCGGGCTTCGGGCCAAATCGGCTGCCCCTTCCCGTCCTCATCTGTTAGAATTAGGCCTGGAATGAGGGAACCAAAACGTGGACAATTAATAAAAGCTAATTTGGCTGAGCTCCACCATGACGGGAATGTTAATTGAAGGACTGGATTCAGCCCCGAAATAAATTCAGGAGCAGAAATAGAAGCTTACAAGCTGTGCTCTCAATTCCCGTTTAATTAAATTAAGCTATAGTGGTTTTCAGAGAAACGGAGTGCCACCCATAACCCCTCCGTACTCGTCTCTTTCCCAGAAATGGTCATAAGAGCTCATTTGTAACAAGAAAACACTGGGCAGCACTCCTCACAATGACACCACGTCGGTAGGTCACTCCGGAAACTTTGAAATATGGAGTGCGGAGGTTGGTCAATTTAGAGTTCTAAAGCGGGATTTCCACCGGGAGCTGGCCGCCTGCTCCAGCCCGGCTCTCTCAGCGGCAGCCCGCCGCCCGCACTCAAGCAGCTGAAGACACACTAGCTCTGGTGTGTTTCTGTGTGTATGTGCGTGTGTTCATGCACGGCTGTGTGTGCGTGTCTGTGTGTGGGTGCCTGTGGATGCCTGCAGAAGACAGATAAAGGGCTAAACCTTAGTCTGCATTGCAAATCCATGTCTGTGAATAATGAAACCCTGGATATGCAAATTAGAGCAATGTTTAGAATACTTAAAACTGGACCGCACCTGCTGCATATTTTGGTCTTCTAGTCAGGTTTACATTCCTAATTAGGGCCCAACCGCAATGAATATTTAAACACAATAATTTCCCTCCAGGTCCGTGTTCCTCCTCCTGAAACTGCTGCTTTCTGTCCCTGCTGCGCAGTGTCGGCAGCTCTCCACTGGTGTCCCGGTCGTGAGAAGTGAGCTTGACCATCTACTCACCTCATTTGCTCCTACGCTCACCTGGCAGATTGTGCAGATACAGATGGGCTGCAGTGAGACGATGGCACCATCTCGTCCCACAGACAGCACAACGAGCAAGGGTGGGCGTCACGCTGGGAGGGGGCAGGGCAGGCCCCAGTGCGTCCTCGTCCCAACCTCAGCACCTGGAACTGCGTTTCCTCACGTGGCAAAAGGGACACTGCCCATGTGATTAAGCTAAGGACCTTGACCCAGGGTCAAGGTGACCCTGGGCAGATGACCCAGGACTGTCCTCATCAAATTACATGAGTCCTGAAAAGCTGAGAATGTTCCCCGATTGGTCAGAGACATGATGATGGACAGAGGGTGACAGACAGGTGGTGCTACTGGCCTGAGGATGGAGGAGGCTGCACAGCGAGGCGTGTGGTGGTCCCCAGAGCAGGATGTGGGTCTGCCCAGGGCCCTCGGTGTAGCCCTGAGAGACCCGTGTCGGGTGCTGGCCTGCGGGGATATCTGCCGAGCTGTCACAGCTGGAACACGGGGGCTGACACAGACACCCCAGGTGTTCGGCGCCTTCTGACCTCATGCTTCCAGCATTAAATGTTCTGTGGCTTTCAGCAAATTCACTGCCTCTTTCCACTCTCAAGGTTGGCTGAACATCAACTGTTTTCTCAGGCCGGTCCCTGAACAAACTCCTTTTCCCCTTTCATTTCATACTTCACAGGAGCTGGTGGCACTGGGTGGCCAAGGCTGCAGCTCGAGTGACTCCTGTGAGAACGCAGGGCAGGTGCCCTTGACCACACAGGCACTTTGGCAGACGGACGATCACCAGCCCACGTCACTCTGCCCGACACAGGGGAGCCCTGACGGCTTAGCTTGTGCAGCCAGTGTCCCCGGGCCCGAGGCCACTCGTCAGCTCAGCAGTGTGACACTCGCTCAGAGACAAGCACAACTAAGAGGCGAACGGTCACGTCCCCTCAGCCCGGTGGCGCCTGCGAGTCCGCAGACATCAGGGGTGTAAACTTACTGTGAGCTCCTGAGTTTGAACACATAGCGGGACAACCATTGGGCTTGACGGAGCTTATACAACATGGCAACAAACTCAGTGGAAACAAAACGCTAATGTTAGAAAAATAAGTATCAGTTAGATCTTTCTTTTAGAAAGTTTGTAACAATGTATCAAAAAACTTCAATTGTGAGGCCATTTGTGAATTTATCGAATTTATAATTTCCTTCAATGGCTAAGAACAGATTACACAGAGTGTTTAAGCACTGGAATAACAATGTAAAGGAAAAGCTCAATTTTAACATGAATTCAGAAGAGGCTCCGAAATGGTGATGTGTCCCACGTGACAGCCCTGGGGGCTTCTTCTACGGAGGGGCCCAGAGACGCCCCCAGAGGAACCAGGGTCCCGCCAGGGCCACTCACTCACCTCCTAGATCATTTGAGGAAATAGAACATTTCAAGAGTAATAAACACAAGCCACACAGTTACATTGACAGCTTCAACCTAAAATAAAGCTGGCTGCAAAGCCACGTCTCGAAACAACCCAGTAGATTAGAATTGTACAGCTTCCTGAACACAACAAAAACTATGTAAAACTTAATTGTGTTATTAAACTGGTGCTTCTGTAACAACCAATAACTACCTTCTAATGACCTCATCGATCTATTCTAATGTAAGTGCTGCCTAATATTTCACTTGACTGTCCGTTAGGCCCATTTGGTTGACTTTTTTTTTTTTAGTAGAAACAATAAAAGATATTTACAGCATCCCACATGGTGCTCTCATACCTCTCAATAAGGTGTTTTTCTTTCTTTCTTTCTTTTTTTAATAACGCATGCCTGAGATTTCTTAAAAATTGATCTGGAAAATTAAGTTAAACATTTAGGGGGGCCGGCCGAGTGGCTCAGTTGGTTAAGAGCTCGCTCAAGAGTGCGAGCTGAGCTCTGAGCAACAGGGTTGCTGGTTGGATGCCCAGCCCGAGCTGAGCAGCCGCTGAGCTGCCAACAGGCGGCAGGATGGCTCAGCTTAAAAAAAAAAAAAAAAAAAAAAGATTGCTTATAAACTTCTATTACTTAAATTTCATAATACTATCAAGGAGATAAAGTAGTAATCATGTTTGAAATAAGTAAACTAATAATTAGAAAGAAGTGCCTTATTCAAGGTTATCTTCTCTCTTACACAAGCTCAAGGCAGCAAATCTCTCTCTCACACACACACACACACACACACACACTCACACACACACACTTTTATCTGGCTATGCTTCAGTTACAACCTTTACTCGGTGATTTTACATATCTGTGATGCCCAGAACAAAGCCCCTCTGGAAACGGAGTCACTGCTGCCAGCGCAGTGAGATGGAGGGAGCGCCCTGGACTAGCTCACGGGCCTGACAGTCGCTCTCGGACAAAGCCCCTGCCCGGACCAGCTGCTCATCTGACGACATCTACAGCAGCCTGTGGCAGGGGGGCGGCGGGGGGACTGACCCCTGGCTGCGTGAGCCACGCAGACGGCCTGGCGACGAGGAGACACCCAAACAGCCCTCCGTGAACGAACTCTTACACGCCCTCCCCACAGAAGCGTCTTAGAACCCCACTTGGCTTTTGTTTGCCTAACAAGGGCTGTATTTGTTTTCTCGGCCACAGTAGGTGTTCTAGAAATCACCATCTGACCCAGAAAAGGATGTGGTGCATGGAGGAAGGATGCAGCGAGGGAGTGAGGGACCAGGGAATCTAAAACAGGAGACCAGGCAGGCCTTTGGGGGACCTTCTGGGACCTCACTAGCAGGTCATGTGCCCAACGTGGTCCCAGGGAAGGAATGGTAAGCCTGGTTACTGTCCTGAGCTGCCAAAAAGCATGAGGTTATCGGGATACCCTGACTACGTAGGTGAGGTGCACCTGACATTCTGAAATTCACCCACCAAATGTTCCCGATTTGGTTGGAACGAAGAGACATAACTCCTAGTAATCTCAAAATGTGCTGATGGATGACATTTCACATGTGAAATCATCAGAGCACTAAGAATATCGTTTGTGAAGGAAATCCATGTCACTGAGTGTCACAGAGAACGTTACTACTTGGAGAGTGGCCTCGTTTTCACCCGGAAGCCCGAGCTTGCCCCGGGCCGGGTCCAGGCCTCACCGCAGCCTGGGCGGCACAGAGCGCTTGCGCTGAGCCGCGCCCTCGCCATCCCCTTCCTGCATCGTGCGCAGGGGCTCCACTTCCCCCAACACCCACCCAGCCCAGGGAGCATGGGGTCACAGGCTGGGGCCCGCCTGCCAGGCACCTGGGCACTCCCGCACAGGCCACATGCATAAATGTGAAACTTAGAAGCTTTTAGAAAAACACGCAGGACAGAATCTTCCGGAACTACAAGGGAACAGTGAGTTGTCAGACCAGACACCAAGAACAGAGTCCACTTCCGTTTTTTCACACGGGACCAGTGGAAATGGCCAGGCCCGTTTAAACAAAAGAGCCAATAAGCACATTGTCACCGGCGCTCCATCTGAGGGCTCACACAGGGACCCTCACGCCCAGTGACCGTTAGGTGACATGTCACGCCAGGCCTTCTGCCCACTGCACCCCGTTGACTCCGGCTGTCCTGAGCCGGGTTTTAAAGGCACGGAGAGCGCTGTCACCTGTTCCCCACCTGAAGTGTAAACACACGTAAAGGGAGACGCAGCGTGCTCGCCCCACCCTCCCCTACGGTGACTCACGGAGGAGACAGCATCTCAACGTGGTGACTCACAGAAACGCTCAACGTTTAGAGTTGCGTTTTCTGAGACAGTGCCACACGCCCTCCGCTCGCTGTGTCATCCTGAGACCTTCCCTCTGACGACGCGGAGCCGCTTACCCCCATTCTCTGAACTTCCATGAAGGTCGCTCTTTGGAAGCACGCCTCCCACTCGGCCAACTCACTGCCAAGCTCCACGCTGAAGGAGTGACTTCCACCGCGGCCGACCATGACAGTGAAGCAGTGCGGCCCCTGGTCCCCAAAGTACAGGTCCTGGAACCCCAGGTTTGTGCGTGAGCAGCATGTGTCCGGGAGCCGGGGCTGAAAAACAGACCAGGGCTGAGATGCGCTGGTGGAGTGCTCCCTGCACCCCGGCCGTGCACGGGCTCCCGCGGAGGGGCCCTGACGCGGTGCTGGGCTGTGGGACCAACGCAAAGATTTGTAAGTGAGCTGTGTCCCACTCAAGTATCGTGAGCATTTTCACTTAAAATACTGCTGATCACAACTTTGTTTTCTCTGCTTAACTTTAGAGATAGAAGTTATCAGACTCCCGTGCTTGAATTTAACATAAACCCAGCAAACCCTAAAAGTCCCAAAGGCACCATAGCAAGCATGTCACCGCTGCCTGGGACCCTTGGGTGCCACCCCTCCCACGGTCACTATCCCCAAGAACAGGACTTAACGCCTGAATCCATCTCTCTCTGGATTCCCTCACTCCACAGACATGCTGACCAGCCACACCAGGCACGGGTGCTGCCCTGGGTGAAGGGCCAGGAGGTGACATGCCGCCCAGGTGGCCAGTGGCCCGAGGAGTGTGCATTCGCCCCGGCCTAGAGTGTGACTGCCCACAGGCTGGGGCCGCACCTCGACTTGGAGGCACTTCCGTTCCCCACCGGACACCCCCTTCACACCTCTGTCCAGGTCAGTTCCCCAGGGCAGCAGGAACTCTGAAGCCGGACAAATGGCTCCTAATGCTTTCCGGGCACACGCTTTAGACAAAGTGATGACAGGTGCATGTAGGGTGGGCCCCAGGGCTCTGCGGGGCAGGGACAGTCTGCCGGATCCCACTCCATGTGTGTCCCCACTCTGGTCACCCAGCCAGCTGCCCAGGTACTGTGTGCCTCATTTAGACACCTGCCACCTTGTGGTTTGTGCTTGTGTGCACATGTGTGCATGTGGCATGTGTGTGCACACATGGTATGTGTGCACGTGGTGTGTGTGCACGTCCTGTGTGTGTCCGCGTGGCGTGTGTACACGTGGTGTGTGTAGGTGGCACGTGTGCACGCACACGTGGTGCATGTCTGTGCACGTGGCATGTGTGTATGCACTTGGTATGTGTGCACATGGTGTGTGTGCACATGGCATGTGTGTGCGCACGTGGCGTGTGTGCACATGGCGTTGTGCACATGGTGCGTGTACGTGTGTGTGTATGTTCACATGTGTGGTGCCTATGTTCCTAGCCCCCACTGAACCCTGGGACAGAGGCTGCACCTCATTTTGGAGGGAACCCAGGTCCTTCACCACAGACTGGGAGACTCAGGAACTACCCAGCACACAGGGTTGTGTGTCACAAACCAGGATCGGCGGACGTCAGTGACCGGCCTGACCTACAACACTGGACTTCAGTGTCGGGGCCGACGGCCGGAGCGGAGCTCCAGGGAGTGCTCGCGCCAACTGCGTGGAGACTGACCTGCTTTCTGGTCAGGGAGCTGTGCGCTCTGCTAGGAGGGACGCCGGTTCGGAGCCAGGCACAGGCGCGGCCCCTCCCTGGCCTGTTACTAGCTGTGGACCCTGAGCAACTGGCTCTGCTCTGAGCCTCAGGCTTGGAGCTATCAATTGGGGTCATAAGGAAGAGACTGCCCCGGGCTTTAAGTGACAGCACAGGGCAAACCTGCATCCCAGAGTCATGTGAGCTCCGACCTGACGTGAGACAGACGGTCTCTGAGGCCATGAGCCTCGCTGCAGGCTGAAATCCGGTACCGGTCTTCGGCTGAGAGCTTCCAGGCAGGGCAGCAGTCACTCTGCGGCCGGGCTTTCAGCCGCCCCAGGGCCCTCCCCGCGCCCCAGAATACGCAAACCAACTTGAGTTCTCTGCTCTGAAAACAAAAGAACTGTGTTTTAAATTACCTCGGTCTTTTCCTGCTTCTATGTATTTATTTTGAAACAATTATAGTAACAAAGCAGGAAATACAAAAGAGAAATAATCTTATTATGACTACCTTTTTGTCATCCGACTGGGTTTTTTATATTCCTTTCCATGCAATGTCTCTGCACACATAATTTAACAAATTTGTAATGTAATTAATAGGGTACTTCAACGTATGATCATATTAGATTTCTAAACATTTCTCAGTGGTCTTTTGATAATCTTTGAAATGTTCACTAGCCTATTGGAAACCATTAACATTTGACTCTTGTGATTGCTAAGAGTCAGCTCTGGGCAGCGAGCTTGAACGAGCAGTGACAGCAGTGACACTTGCCTGACTTCGGAACTGACAAGTCAGTGAGCTGAGCTCTAAATTCAGGAGCAAAGCGGAGGGACTCAAAGCAGCTTTTGAACAACCTAAGAAATTCCATGAAAACGCTGAAGGATTTCATAGATGTTACTTTCCAGAACGCACACTGTCCAGCCTCACAAAAAACCGTGGGTGACAAATGCCACGCAAGAGACTTAGTGACCCACAGGCGGCCCCTTCCCCACATATTTCCTGTGGCTCCTGTTAAAACGGTAACACAGTGTCTGCAGATTGCAATGTGTCAAGACAAACTGAAAGTCCCCGACTGACCACAGGTGAAGAGGATGCCATGCAGAAAAGAGACCCCACTGTGAGTGACCAGTGACCGGGCTGCCCTCTGTCCTCTCAGCCTGACTGGCGGCCACCCAGGCCTGCCCGAGACCTAGCCTTTGCACAAAACCCATTATCCTGAAGCCTTTCTCTGCCCCTTGGAGATGCAACTCTTGTAAAAGCCTCTTGCCCGTTCTGCCTCCCAGGGCTGTCTTTCCCCAGGACCCGGGGGCCATCCCTCTGGGCCATAAACACCACGAACAGTCGGCCCCCCTCCCCATCTCGGTGCCAGGGCAGGACCCTAACTTCATGGGACAGTCCATGTCTCAAAACCACATCCTACCGAAGGCTCACGGGGTTTAGTTTCCTCCACTCAGGGCCGTGAGCGCACACGGAGCCCGGCACTTAGGGGCCCTGCCTCCGGCTCCACTGAGCCGAGCCCCCATTCCCACCCCTCCCTGCAGCGGCTGGAAGTCCTCCTGGTCTGTCCAGGTCTGGTGGGAGCGGCTGGGGCTCTCTGTTTCCTGCTCATTCACACAGCACTAGGCAGGCTGCACAGCACGCCACAAAACTCTCGGGGGGCACCCTGGGAGCCCCCAGATGCCAGTGTCCGGTGTGTGAACCTGGACGGGGCTTGCAGCCGGGCAAACCTGGCCGCTCACCGCCTCCAGGGACCTGCCTGGCAGCCGCTCCCCACCTCGTGCATCCGTCCTCAGCTGTGAGGTGGACACGCAGAGGCCAGTCCTCGGGTTGCGGCGGGGACCCGCTCAGGGATGCGCGGAGGCTGCTCAGCGAGGCGCTGGAGGGACGCGGTAAGTAGATGTTGTCACCAAGGTCCTCTGCCAAACACTGGAGCCAATTCAGTTTTCCTGAAACTTTCAGATGGAACGTCCTGACGTGGAGAGGAAGCGTGCCCCTGCTTTCGCGCGGGGGTTCCCGAGGCCTGAGTCATACACCCTGGGTCTGTGTGAGTCACGGTGTGGTCAGATAGCTGCCTTCTCCCATCTGTGCCACGGCGAGTGTTGAAACATGATTTCAGAACTGGAAAAGGTAATTTTTAGAGAGCAGACAGTGTGGTGGAAACACAAAACCGCAACTACAAGATTCGATGTCTGGAGTAACTGCTCATGCCTATACTTTGAAATGGAGATTACAAAAACACGTCATTAAAAAAAATCTATGCTAAAAGCACCAGTTCTCATGGCAATCACACATTAATTCAATTTTTGGAAAACGAACTAGGTGCCCGTAGGTAACCTTAAATTCCCTGTATCGTCACTCACTGCAGACGTCAGAAGGCAGACAGTTTTGTCGGCTCACAGGTTTACCAACGAACTCCTGGAATTCAGTCTGGTTCTCGGGAATGCGGTCCTTTCTCACGATGGCCGTGCCCTGTGTGGAGCCGGAGCATCCTCCCGGCCAGTCTCATGTCACTCGGAAGCACCTTGTCACAGTGTGCGCTCGGCTCCCAGCCGCGGGGCCTCTGGCCAGCCGTGTGTTCTGCGCGTGCGCTGGGTCGCGGCTTCAGGCAGTGTGGCCCTACGGGTGTCTCGTCCTCCATGGGAGGTGGCTTTGACCCTCGCTCCCTTCAGAGCAGCAGCAGGAGACCCCAAACCTGATCACAAGTGCCGGCCTCAGTCACAGACGGGTCAGCCACGGGCCCAGAGAAAGCGCATGGTCGCCTGACATCCCTGGGAGGGCTGAAGTCCCCAGGGGGTGCGTGAGTGATCATCCATCGCTCCACGGAGCTCACTGGGTGGCGGTGACTTCTTTCCCACCTTTTTTCATTCAGGTTCAACATGCCAACTTGTCTGTATAACTCAGTGTCACCAGGAGCTCTGTACAAACCTGAGGGCTGCCGGGAACCTTAGCAACGAGGCAACCATCTCCTCGGAGCTCCACTCGGCGGCGGGGGCACTGCCTGTCCCGTTACCTTTACATCTGACATGGCTTCACAGGGCAGCGGCAGGCCCGTTCCTTGTGGGAACACAGCTCCATTACACGCCGCGGGGTCAGCCAGGGGACAACAGGGAAAGCTGACCCCACGGCAGTGGGTTAAGTGGTTCGCAAACGTCCGACTAAAGGACTGTTCTGAAAGCCGGACGTGCCTGGTAGGGACAAAACTGCCCCTCTGGGCCAGGTCTGATCCGTCACTCTGGCCGGCTCAGGCCGGGCTTCAGGAAGAAAAGCTTTTACACACACTTTAATCTGATTTGGTAAGAACAGCAGCAACAACAACAAACTGAAGTTCCTGGACTAGCTCACTGTGATTGGAAGTGACTAAAAGATCGTCTCCATCACACACGCGTGCGCGCACAGACACACTCCGTCCGCCCACCATCCGTCCTCCTTGGTCAGCCACAAGGGGACAACTTCCAGGATACGACGGGGAGACGACGGCAGATGATTTTCAGGTTAGTGTATGAGTCCGATGGACAGGGCGGGGCCAAAGTCTCTCTCACACTTTAAGCCCAAAGGGACGCCTTGTTCATGGAAGCACCTACTGTGCGAAGGGACTTACCTTGTCAACTTTAAAGAGCACCTCACAGAGGTTATAGGTTTGTTCCGCTCGGACCCAGTCCAACGTGCTCACCTGCAAGAACACAGAACGTGTGATTAAATCTTAAGTCCACACACACGCACATGCACGCATGCATGCACACATACATATGCACGCACACATACACACACACCTCCCCCAAACAAGGTAACCGTGTGATGTGATGGACATGATAATTAACTTATTGTGGGGATCATTTCATGTATCAAATCATCACATTTTATACTCTAAATACATTACGATTTTGTTAGCAAATTATACCTCAGTAAAGCTGGAAAACTCTGGAAATGCACACATGAAGACACGTGCCACATGCAGCTGGGAATGTAAACACTCAGAAGAGGGGTGAGTCAGTGTGTGGGCAGTGGGCGTGGGTGCTGAGCTCCGGGGCGTCTCTGGGTGGGGACGAGCGTGTGCGTGTTCACGGCTGATGGTGTGTGTGCCCACGTCACACACGTCACTGATGCACACACTTGTAATTACACACGGTGGGTAACCATTTGGGGAGCTCATTTTTCATTCCTTTCAGACTAAATTAAGGATCAAATTTAGGTTCGATTAAGAGAATGTACACTATAATGTATGTTATAATATGTACACTGTAATTAATATAAAATGTGTACAGTTAGGAAATAAAGGAAAAGTTCACAATTGCAGGCTCGACAGTGGCATAGTGACACAACTGAAAGTCCTGAGGCAGGACATTCCCAGTTTTGTACTAAGCTGAGCGCAGCCAGGTGTCACCTTGCGGCTCCTGGCCGGTCCGGGCGGGTCAGCTGTACTGTGGGAAGCAGGCAGTAAGGCCCAGAGACCTCAGTCTTCGTTTGTAAGCAATTTACCACGGGTGCGTTACCAGCGGCTCCCGGGCGTGAGGCCGCGGGGACCCGCAGCGCAGCAGCGCCTGTCTGCCGGCGTCTCCTCAGGCCCCCGTCCGCCCAGATCAGACCCCATGTTCCAGGAATGCCCCCGTGACCGTCCGTGCGGCGTTCTTGGTGACCACTCCGCAGTGGCCATCTCCTAAGCAAACAAGCAAAAGCCTGACACCTTTTCAAAGGAGAGGGAGCAGCACAGCCATGGGCAGCGGAAGGGCGGCCTGTGGGCACGAAAACCGTATTTACAAAGCAGATGCACATTTAATCACTGTTCATGTTACACAAGAATTCCTTATTTTGCAGACTCAATGGCCCGTGACATAATCCCCTTACATCACAGGGTCACTGTTTTTCAGGATGCAGTTCTTTTGCAGAAAGGGGTGAAAACTTGTGCTTTTCCCAAATAATGAAATTGACAATTTTCTGTTATCTGACCACATTTGACTTAAAAAGTCACAGAAACTGTAAACTATAAGATGTAATACCTTGGCATCTTTCAATGTTACTGTGGAATACTTAATATGTAGCCCTGAGGTGATACAGGGTAATTCTGTGTTAGACACATAATTGTCTAATATTTCTTCAGTCTATAAATCTTCACTTAAATTACTTATTTCCAGGTAATTTTTTAAAATGATATTATAGCATATACTTGCCTAACTGATATTCTTAAAATTGCATTTAATATTTCTTGCATATTTGTAGGCAACAGCTATATATAATTTATGTTAATGCTATAAGATGCTGTAAAATTGACTTTATAACTGTTAACACCTTTTAAAGATGTTTGAAAACATGAATAGCTGCAATGTTCTTTCTCAGATCCCAACCTGCAAATCAGCACTGGACATTCTGCCTAAGGAAGGAGGGCGGGGCGGGGTGCAGGGGGTGCAGGGGGGTCCCCGCGCCTTTGCAGCCTGAGCACTGCTTCTCTCCTTTCTCTCCCTTTTTCCTCTTGTCCTTCAACCCCACCCTTTCCCTCATCTCGACAGAGCTCAGAAACCATCCTTCAATAAGGGGCTTTGTCTTTTAGTTTTCCCTAAACATTTGCCACAGAACCTTTGGGTCTTTTTGAAACTCATTTAAGCATCCTGACAGAAGAATTGAGAAGGCTCCAAGAACGTGGTCCCGGTTTTAGGGGCACCAATCACTGCCCCCCGAGACCAGGGGACTGAGGAGTGACCAAGGCTGGGGCACAGGCACCAGCGCTGCTTGCTCACGGCGTGCGCCCCGCACGCCCCTAACGTGCCGCCGCCGAGGAGCCGCGGGAGAAGGACGGGCAGAGGAGGCACGGGGCCTGGCTCCCGGGGGCCAGGGGCCGGTGCGGCGGCTGCAGCCGCCTGTGTCCAGGGCACTGCTGCCACTGACGGTGGGCACGGAGGGGGCGCAGCGCCCTGTGGGTTTCAATTCACCGCTCAGTCCTTCCCCTCAGAGCAGAGATCCGAACAGATTTTGAATTTCTCAGCGCAATATTGACAGGCTTCAAGGGGCGTTCGGACTGGCCAGATCTGAACAGCCGCGGGTGGCGATTTATCTGCACGATGTGGTGTTCGGGGCGAGGGGCAATGCCGAGAAAGTTGGCCGGGGGATCGTAAAATAACGACGCAAAGCCTGGCATTAATAAACATTACCCATCGCATGAGTGGAGATCCCCACTGGCCCCCAACTTAGAATTCCTGTTCATGAATGAAGTCAAAACTCCCAAAGGAAGTGGATTAAGTGGGGTTTTACTCACACAGGTATGGAATTGGATAAAATACTGAAAGCATTACTCATAATTTAGAATCTTGTATGTGGAAACCACAGAGACCCTGGACAAGGAACAAGGGAACGGAGCCCTCAGGGGTGATCCGGCCGCGGCTGTGGAGGGGGACCCCTACCCTCAGCGCCTCCCTGTCCTCCCAGGGCCGCCAGGTCCTGCCCGCGACAAGACGGGCCACGCACCCTGCTGCAGCCTAGCGAGCACGCCGTGGGGCGCCCATCATCCTCCCCAGAGCCCACACTGAGGTCATCAGGGCATTTGTGGTTATTTCCATATCTTTAAATTTCAAGTTCTTTCCTACTGTTACCCTGTGAGATGGAACCATGTAATCTGACATTCAGCAGCCAATGTCAGCAAACATTATTACATTTGTCCTGAGGAGCATTCAGTGATCATTTACGCAAATATTTAGGGAACGCCTCACGTGAGGCAACCACAGCAGTGGTGGGACGTGGGGCGCTGGGCCGGTTCTCAGGCGGGGTTTGCTCAGTGCTGCTGTGCCCCAGCTACGGAGGGGCTGACATTTGGGAACCTGCGGGGCGGGGACACAGAACTCCCCTGCCATGTGAGGAACTTTCCCGTAAATCTAAAATCATTCCAAAATAAAAAGCTAATGAAAACAAACAAACTAGGGCCGGCCGAGTGGCTCAGCTGGTGAAGAGCTCGCTCAAGAGTGCGGGCTGAGCTCTGAGCAACGGCGGTTCGATGCCCGGCCCGAGCTGAGCTGCCGCTGAGCTGCCAACAGGTGGCAGGACGGCTCAGCTAAAACAAAACAAAAAAAACAAATTATCCTTATCAGTGAAAATAAATATGTGTTGGTTTCATGTTTGAATGTGGAACTTGATTTGTCTCTTTGTTATAGTTTAAACAACTTTGTTGAGGTATGATTGACATTAAAAAAAGGTGCACGTTTAATGTATACAACGTAATGAGTTTGAAGACAGAGAAGATCCGTGAAACTCGACTGCGACCAACGCCATCACCTCCCATCAGCTGCCGAGGTGAGGGGACGCGTGCCGGCGAGGCTGTGCGGAGGGGTCCTGTGGGGGCTGGTGGGAATGGAAAGTAAGCAGCCACTCTGGAAAACAGCATGAAGTTCCTCAAAAAGTTAAAGATACTTGCTTGGAGTATTGTTTTCTACCCCAATGGAATACTACTCAGCCATAAGCAAAGAGGAAATACTGCCATTTGCAACAACATGGATGGATCTAGAGGTTACCGTGCTAAGTACAATGAGTCACACCGAAAAGCCAAGAACCATATGACTTCACTCATATATGGGATGTAAAACTGAAAGCAACAAAGAAACAAGACAAACAAAAACTCAGACACAGACAACAGTTCTGTGGTGACCAGAGGGTCAGGGGGGAGGGGGTGGTAGATGAGGGTAAAGGGGGTCAACTATATGGTGACGGAAGGAGAACTGACTCTGGGTGGTGAGCACGCAGTGTGATATACAGACGATGGGCTACAGAATTGTACACTTGAAACCCATGTCATTTTACTAACCATCATCACCCCAAAAAATTTAATAAAGATTTAAAAAAATTAAAGCTAGAACCATCATATGGTTCAGCAATTCCACTTCTGGGTGTTTATCCAAAGGAAACGAAATCTGGATCTCATGTTACCCGCACCCCATGTTCGTTAGAGTTTCGTTCACCATTGTCAGGACATGGATGCAACCGAAACGTGCCCTCACAGATAAACGGATAAAGAAAACGTGCATATATGCACAGGGTGCTTATCTGCCTTAAGCAGGAGGAAATCCTTTCACTTCGTTTTAATGGCAGAAAGTTCCATCAACACTGTACATAACTTGCATCCAAATTCTTAGACCCTGAAGGTACAGATTTTGTTGTTCGTTTGTAGTTCTGATGTTCAGACTCCAGAAAGTGAACCTGGAGGTACCCGCTAGTTACTTTACGTTAGTAAATGATCTTATTCCTAAAAACAATTAAGAAGCATTTAGTCAGTTTGAGGAGAGCTGTGTTGGTGGGAACTGGGAAATAAGATGCAAACGGTAGCACTCAGCTTTAAATTTACATGGTGGACCAGACCACATTGAGCTGTTTATTTGAATAAAATTTGGAAGATATGAGGGAAAGAATAGCTTTTATGTTTTGGCACTTGGTCGTAAGTTGAAACGTCTGAAGAGAAGAGTTCTGTCTGTTTTGTTTTTGGGATTCTCCCTCCACTTAACTGATGCTCCAAGACATAGGGCCTCCTGCATTCCCAGCTCTAAAAGGGAGGGTTTTTAAGCAGGCAAGGCTATCGTACATTAATGCAAGACAGAAATGGATTAGTTTATGGATTGAGAGGAAGAAAAGCCAGTGACTCCAGAGCAGAACGCTCCACCCGTGTGGGGACCAGGGACAATGGCGTGGCCTCGTCCAAACCCAGGTCAGCTGGCTGCTTCTCCTCCTGGAACGACCTCCCCAGCACCCTTCCCAGGAATGTCAGTGTCCTTACCGGAGGGGTGCTGAACGCGCACAGGGAGGGGCCTTTCAGGGCCAGGAACGTGGGTCTGAAGGTTTGAGAGCAGTCGGCCTCTTGGAGCCTTTCACTTACCCAGCCCATGTGCACGACCTGCAGAAGGAAAGCTCGAATGTTAAAAGCTTTGACAAGGGCACAAGTCACAGGGCAGACAGCCACCCAACACAGCATCCTCCCACGGCCTCAGCGCACCAAAGCCGCAGCCTGGGGCGGGCGGGGCGGGGGGCAGTGGCCCAGAGCCGGCTCCAGACGAAGCGGACATCCGGCTGCAACGTCCAGAGTTCGGGATCGGGACAGGCTGCACGCGCGAGCGGCTGGCCGCTTCTGGTGTGGCCAGTGCCGACCACTCAGCGGCACTCGAATTGTACCTTCTAAGTATAATATCTCTTATAATGCAGTGTTTAATTACATGCCGTTAGTGTTAGTGATACAGGCTCATCTATGAGTGCAAAAACAACTAACTGCATGTTCCATTTCTATAGTAAGCGTAAAGCTGACAAACGTGGGACAAATGATTGTTTCTTCCTGACAGCAGCAAACCCAGCATGACCACGTAAGATTCCTACAGCTGCCCCTGACCATTTTTGATCGGTGACATAAAATGCAAACATTTACAAATCAGGATACGATTCAAAGTTAATGGAAGCAGTCAAACAACTTAAGAATTCAACGCATGAATTCATCCTCACATTAAGCTAAAGCCTGGTGCGTCTTGCCTAAAATTTTAATGTGACACATCTTTTGTAGTAAGTGGTAAGAGTCATTTCATTTTCATTTTTCCATTTCCTCATTTTGTCATGTTAACAAGAAAAAAATCCTAACAGATTCTTAGGTAGTAAATAGTTAAAGCAAGCTGCACAAAATTGTTAGGACGTTATCATGGTCATGCCAGCCACTTCCGGACATGCGCTGCTTCAGGGCGGGCATCCCGGTGCCCACGAGAAAATGCCTGTGAGGGCAGCTGTCCAGCGAGTGCTGTGACCACTCCTGGGCTCCAGGTAGGCCATTCCCGATTCTGTTCTTCACTTGATAAATCACTGACAGCTTTCCCTCCTGTGCCTGCTGAAAGACCTCCTATGTCAAGATGCAAGATGAAATTCTCCAGTGTTCCCACTGAGGGTGAGAAACTGAGGCGTGTCACGCTGGGGACGCGCTCGCCCTGGCTGAACGGTCAGCATTATTACAGGTCTGGTGTTGAGTCGGAACATCCTAATGTAGTTACATTTTCACAGCTGTGAACTTCTAAGCCCTCGCATCAGTGTGGTAAGGTGTGAATGCTGTATGGTTTTGTTATTAGCAGATCGCAGTTTTAGTTCACTTGTGTCCTTGCATGCACAGAACTTGCTGACCACCAGAGAATGGGACTAGAATGACCTCAGGTGGTGTGTGCTGGAATTGAATGCTGAAACATAGGAGCCCCCTGCAGACTGCTGGCGGGTGGCAGACAGCTAATATGCGTTCAGGTGACATTAGTGATGTGTGAAAACACTCAGGTATCATTGATTCCCAACGTCTTGTGGATTTGAAACGAAGTACACGGATTATTTAAAACATCAAATTGATATACGCAGTCTTACAATTAAGTTCACGAATTTGTTGCAACAATGTTGCTAACCTTTTTTGATATCAGAGGGATTCATTATAAATTTGTACCAACTGGACAAACAGTTAACCAAGTTTACTATTTAGAAGTGCTAAAAACGCTGCGTGAAAAAGTTAGATGACCTGAACTTTTTGCCAGAAATTCATGGCTCTTGCATCACAACAATGCACCAGCTCCCACGGCCCTGTCTGTGAGGAGTTTTTAGCCAGTGTTGGGACACCCTCCCTCCTCACCCGATCTGGCCCCAGTGACTTCTTTCTTTCCCCAAAGATAAAAGAATATTGAAAGGAAGACATGTTGATGACATTCAGGACATCAAGGGCAATACGATGACAGCTCTGATGGCCATTCCAGAAAAAGAGTTCCAAAATTGCTTTGAAGGGTGGACTAGGCGCTGGCATCGGTGCATAGCTTCCCAAGGGGAGTAGTTCGAAGGTGACCGCAGTGATATTCAGCCATGAGGTATGTGGCACTTTTTCTAGGATGAGTGCACGAATGTAATTGTCTAATCTCATATTTCTTTCCCTTTTTGTCTGGTTGGGTCATATAGATAAATGTTTTTTCAAAGGTTATAACACTAACATTAATACTCCTTTTAATCATAATATGTGTTCCATTTCAGTGTTAAAAATGTTTCATTTTAACTGGGTTGTTTGTTTCCTTACCATTGAGTTTTATGAGTTGTTTGTATATGTTGGATAAGAAACATTTCATTTTTCCTAGCTATTTTTGCAGACCCTGGATGCTTCTAAAATTAACAGGAATTCAGTGGGTGATTACTTGATTCCAAACTCAGCACTGCG
This sequence comes from Aselliscus stoliczkanus, assembly GCA_033961575.1. Taxonomy (NCBI): domain Eukaryota; kingdom Metazoa; phylum Chordata; class Mammalia; order Chiroptera; family Hipposideridae; genus Aselliscus; species Aselliscus stoliczkanus. The sequence continues at coordinate 28,679,006 of CM066730.1, read as the reverse complement.
TGAGTGTCATGTGTGGTTTACTTAGGGTAAGATGAACTGCAAACACAGTGAGTAAAGAGGACGCTTAGTGGGCGCTACACTGAGACCTGGACCCTGCCAGGGTCTGTTCAGAAACAAGCCACCAGGCCACGGAGGCTGGGCATGTGGCCCGAGGTGAGTCAGGACAGTTATTTTAAGGCACTGCATGATCATATTAATAAAATAATTACGAGGCACTCGGTATTAGGTTTTACAGAGCGAATCGTGACCTAAGGTCTGAAGCTGTGTGGTCAGCGGCATGGGCAGTTTCTCCTCTTCACACAGTTATCGGAGTGAAGGAGCTGGCCTGTGGTTGTGGCACAACAGCCCTCAGCACCTCATTCTCTGGCAGGGTGCCTTCTCAGCACAGGGTCTGTGACCGCAGGTGACGCTCAGGGACAGCGGCAGCTCCCAGCTTCCGGCCGGGAACTCTGGACATCAAGTCCAAGCTTGTGTGATCACTCGGAGCGACACAGTCTGTTTTGAGCAGAAAATGAAGCAGTGCGTGTGACACCACCGTGCAGCACGCCACGCCACATATGCATCAGGCCCTGCTGCCACCTCTAGGACGGACTGGGACTGCCTCCTGCTGGTCAGCTTATACAGCACCCGTGAAGGACACGCCGTCGTCCATATCCACCTACATCTGCAGAACTGGCAGTCCAGTGCCTGCTTTGGAAAGAAAGTGTGTGTGACCCTCTCTATTGCTCACTGTTATCTTTTGAGCGGTTATCTAATAGCAGCAAGCGGAGGAGTGTGTTTGGTTTTCACCAGGATGGCTCAACAGAAGACCTTTCTTTCCCTGGTATCATCAAAGTGTCCAAACGGAACTTCTAGAAAACATAGGAAATTGTTTAAATTCTAAAGTACTGCAAAATTTTAAGTCAGCAACAAGCTCAAAAATCTACTCTGGTACTAACTGCCAGGAATCTTACTAAGATCCTTTTCATGCTACTGACTTAAGGGGGCTGGTGGGTATAGAAAGTGACCACAATCCGGGGGGAGGACAGTAGGGATGGACCCAAACACCCCCTCGTGTCTATCGCAGCATGACGTGCGGCTCCTGAAAACCTGTCCGACAAGTGTTTCCTCTGGTGCGAGCTCCTAATTGCCGAACCCATTGGATTTGTTTCTAATCAGGCTCATAAGGGGGAAGAAGCGAGTCAGAAGAATTCTTTTGCCCATAGGGGAGGACAAACCTGCTGTCTTTCCTTTTCCCTTAATTTTTTACTCGTATATTCAAATGCTGCCAAGTCTCCCATCTTCCCCTTTCTCTTTATGAAATTCTTAACCACATGCTGCAATTTAGATTTCACAAGGATGACACATGGGAACTTGACCAGGAGGAACTTAAGACAGGGCAGTAACAGTCACAAATGCGATGACAGATGCCAGACAGCAGACGCCAGGCGGGCTGCGGTGTGACAGGTGGATTTATCACCGTGGACAGAGCTGGGTGGGGGAGGCTGGACTGCGGGCCCAGGCTGACGGGGGCAGCAGGCACCACGCACGGCAGTGCTTGTCCAGACACAGACTCGCCGCCCAGCTGCGATGCAGCACAGCCCTTGATCTAGCTCGGGGGGCGCAGTGGGCTGGACACCTGTTCCTCCCGGCCCTGTCCTCTGACCTGTGTCCTGCCCGCCCAGCGCTGGGCCGTCGCTTCCTTTCTGTATCTGGTGAAGGGCGCTGAGCACATCACGCAGCGGGCGACACACAGGCTGCCTATAATCTGAAATGTCTGTAACTTGGAAGTGAACGTAATGAAATTCCCTATGTAGCTGAATTCCGCCCACATTAATTAGCAAAGAAATAAGTTACAGCTTAGCTATTATTGGAAACAGTGGCTGATTTATCAAGTTTTTTAGGTATATGCAGTTCATAAATAATTTGAAGGGAAGCTAATTTTATCTTTTACATTATGAATTTTCTAATGGCTTCTTACATGTCCCAAGAAATGTATATTATAATTTTATGAACACCTACCTCATTATCACCATAATTAAATTAAGAGGACATAACCATTATAATAAAGAAGCATATTTTCATTTATCTTTTCTGATGGCATTTCTATAGGAAACTACTTTTTCTTTTTTCCTCACTTGAATGAGTCAAGATAATTAGTTTAGCATCCGTCAGATAATAGTTGAACAGCTGGTCTTTTCCTTTACACAGAAGAAGCTAGAATTACTAGCGTTGTTCAGGGTGGGTTTTTTTTTTGTTTTTGTTTTTAATTTGGTAGTTAAGGCATCCACATCTCCCTTTAACCCAGGCTTTTGATAAGAAATTTATTTTAGAAATACACAGAGCTGTCTGCTATTTTATGGTGGACATATGTTGTGCTTTGGTTGGGACAATTCAAAATCTGTGCTTGTTGTCTTAGTGTTACTTTTAGGTTGGTTTTTGTCCCAGAAAGAAACACCCAGTTTGTATAACAAATTATACGGTCATTTTTATATACTAGATGTAAGATTCTAAAAATGTATATTCTATGCCTTTTCTATTATCCTTCTAATCCTGTTTTGTTTTTGTTGGCCAATTTCAGTGGTTGCCAAATATCTCCATTTTTTAAAATATTTATTCAAATATTATTTATTTGCTACATGCCAAAAACAATAATTGTCCAGAATGATTTTTAAAATCCTGTTTTCAAAGGGTCTAACATCATAAACTCCTATAATACATAAAAAATGTTTAATTTGGGGAAAAAAAACGTGAAATAATCCTCTACCAAAAGCACAGAAAGATATGGTAGGGGGTAATTCTTTAATAATTCTACATAGGCTGTAATATTTAGTTCCAAATAAACTAATTCAAGCACCCAAGGAAATTCAAAGTTATACAGAACTTTTTAAGGTTAAAAAGAGACTTTAGATTCCTCATTACGACTTATTTTATGGATGAAGAACTATGACTCAGATGTTAACTTATTTAGATTACCCCACCAGAAAAAGGATTAGCTGGGATTAGAATCCAGGTTTTTGTCAAATAAGGCGCCAAGAGTGACATCACACAAATGAGGTTCAATATGTGATAAAATTTCACTAAAATAAAACAAAAGCAAGATTATCCCATGCCTCCAAGGTGTTTAAACCACAATTCATTGAATTTCTCTGTCTCTAGCGTGAGTTTGCTCCTCAGACAGTTTTAAGTTTCTCTAAACCTTAATTCATGATTCCCTCTTGTGAGACAATGAGAAAGAGGTCTTAAATTCAAAGCAAAACAAAACATGTTTTGAATTCCAGACGCGTGCTCTTCCCATGGTGCCAGGCAGCTCAAGTGTACCTACGAGAACCCTCAGTGTTCTTCCAAACACATCGAGTGCAAGTCCCATGGAAACCGCAAGTCACAGCGGCACGTTCTCAGCATAAGGGCTGCTCACATTTGCTCTGTACTTAACTCTGTGCGAACCACTGACCTTGGCTGATGTGACATCACAGGAGAGGACCCCTGCCCGCCGTGACCAGCGAGATGAAGGCGCGTCGCCAGGCACCGCTGGGGCACGCTCCCTCCGTGGGCCCCGAAGAGCCTCTCATTCACTGTAAAGAGGACCTCACGGGAATGTGGCTAATTTTGATTGTGTCAACAGAAACCCAATTTCTAGTGTTACTGGAAGCCCAGTTTCAAATGGTAAATTATTCTTGGAGACAACAGGAACAGCTTGGTCTGTTCTCCCAGCCGGCTTGGCAAACAAATGCAGAGAGGACGCGCCGTACGTGTGAAGCATGGACAGGCATGTCCTCAGTGGAAAAGTCGGACAACTTCTGTGTCAGAGACACAAAGCTCAGCTGGAATATTATATTTCACGTATAATAACACGAAATGAATCCTGAATTACTGTGAAGGCACTTATGGAAATATTACTCATTGAATCGTTAAACACCTCGTTTAGCTCTGTGAAACAAAAGTAGGTGATCATAAACTCAGAAAACTATTACAAGAAAGAAAAGTTATTTTAGAGTCACTTTTCTTAGAATTTCTTTTCTAATTTAAAAATGTTGACCAGAGCGGTTTAATTCAAACGTCGGCCCGAATTTCTGATCTTTTCTGGTGAACTTCTGATTGGCAGGGGCTCCTGCTCCTGCTGTCCGCCGTCTTTAATTCAGATTTTATCACAAAGCGCCATTTAAAGTGTCGACAAGCAGTATCTAAAGCACACTGAGTGCATTCTTCTCAGCTTTCTTCACTTGAGACTACCGTGCACACTTCCTCAAACGCATGAAAGATACAATCAGAAAAGTAACGAGCTGTAACAAAACCTGCGCACCTCTGGTCACAGTGGCCCGGGGTTCGCTTACCTGCCCGCAGCCTGGCCGTGAGCGTCACTCCCTCGTCCCCACAGGCCCAGCGCAGGAGCAGCCCTGGACTCGGAGGTCGGGCCTGAGCTCCGAGGCCGGTGAGCTGAGGGTCCTGACGTGGGGGCCACACCAGTGGCCTCAGGGTGAGACACTGCCTGCTGGGGAGGGTGCCCACCTCCCGCAATTACCCTGCTGGGCCAAGGGCCACACAACAGCCAAGCTGTGCGAGTGAGGGCGCTGTCTAAGCAAATCACACGGTGTCTGAGATTCCAAATTACGCAGGTGCCCCCATCAGCGTAAACAGCGCATCTGTGCACATGACTGTGTCATCACCTCGTGAAACACAGCTGCCGACACACAGACCCCATCACACGGCCCACACAGGAGATCCGACAATTCCTCCTACACTGTTTCCACGGCGCACGAGTCATTTGGTGGAGTGAACACTGAGAGCGGGGACCCCGGCTAATGTTTTCCTATCAAAACTCCCAAATCAAATGTTACCAACAGGAAAAGACTACGTTTGGAGACCTGGTATATGACCAGCACAAAAAACACCATCCCTACCTGGTCACACGGAGGACAGCATTTATTTGTCATCTCCACCTGCAGAGAGAGGGAAGAGAGGCGTCACTACGACAAGCACATTAATGCCACAGATTTGCAGCTTGTCTCATTGGCAATGGAAATTAATTAGCTGCAGGAAGTGTCCTTGGGAACGGGTCTCTCTCACGATTCATTTCTTAGCAGAGTAAATACAAATGTCTAGCAGCAATTCCCATAACAGAAAAAAAAAAAAAACCCCAAAAAACTAAAATTAGCGTACTTAAATTACTGTTTTTCACATATCAGTGTTTTACGTAAGTGAAGCTACGGGACAGCTGATGCTTAAATTTTGGCATCTGAAAAAATCTGGGCATCTGGGGCAATGATTTCTGCTGTGCACAGTCTGAGGCCATCACAGCTTTCACATTCCTCATTGGATCATTTATTGGGTTGTCGGAAAAGTCATGGCGTATTTTTTCGGTGTTTCTCATTGCAAAAATGCGCCATGACTTTTCAGACAACCCAGTAGTTCTCCCAGCAATTCTGCAAGGTGGCACTGTTTTCCAGGCTTTGACCGGTGAGGACAGGGAGGCCCGGAACAATCACACGCCCACGGCCCACACTGGACATGGCCCCGGTCTGGCTCCGAAGCGCTGGCGTTTCCTTCGCTCTGCTCGGCTGAGTGTGGGAGTCACGCAGCCTGAAGGGCTCTCGTCACAAGCAGCTCAGCGAGTATCGACCAGCCACCACCTGTGTTGCTTCTTTCCTTTCCTTTTACACTCAGGCACCTTTGGAATTCAACATGTCAAGTTTCGAAACCAAGGTCTAGAGAGGTTCTGGGCCTCCTCACATAACTGAAGGAAGCCCTGAGAGCTGGAGAAGAGAAATGGAGCGCACTCCCCCAGGGTCTGAATGTGCTCCGTCAGCCTGGCGTGGCCGCCTCGGAGCGAGGCAGTGCGAGCAGAGAAGGGGGCGGGGTGTGGCCTGGGCCCCAGGTGAGAGCACAGCCCACAGGCTGTTGCAGTCTCTCCTGTCACCTGCCCGCCCTGGGACAGAAGCCTCGGTTTGGATGTCCCCACAGCCAACTGGGCCAGTCAGCTGGGAGGCACTGAGGACAAGGGGGCGGTCAGAGGCCACCTTCCAGGAGCCCCCGCTGTGGCCCTCACACAGGGGCGGCTTCAAAGAACTTCATCTCCCACTAATTTTCACTCCCACTTGGCCTCCATTTACTCTTTTTTGGTATTTCACACTGACTTTAAAAATCAAACAGATCACCCCAGGAGACAAAGCACTTTTTGTTTTTTGATACCTGCAGTGAAAATCCGAGAAATCATGTTTTGGGTTGGAAATGCCTCTTAAAAGTTTTTCATCATGTTTCGAGGAATTACACCTTTAACCCAACTAGGTTTCACAAATAAATATGCCACATGCATTTGGATAAAACATACCGGGGGTGCCAAAAAAAATGTATGCAAGTGGACACTTGGTCCAAACGTTGCTCAAGCAGTAGCGCGCCGTAATCAGAATCTGGATGCTGACGGTAACCACTTTGAGCACCTCTTGTAATTGCAGAAGTCAAACATGACTTGTATTCACCTTTTATTATAGTATATATTGAGTATTACAATTTTAACATAGTTTTTTCCTTTCTTAAAATGTGTATACATTTTCTGGCACCCTCTGTGTACATAGAATTCTATGCACACCAACATTTCTGTGTATGAACATGGAAGCAAGAGAGAGAGGGAGGGAGGGAGGGAGGGAATGAGCGGTCAAGCGCCCCGACGTCTGACTCAGCCTATGTCCTACTTAGGAAACATTTACATGGCTTAACTTTTTTAGTGACAGATCTGAAATGTTCTTCTGTTTAATGCGCTAACGGGTTGTTTCCGGGTTAATCACGAGTGACCAAACCCCTAATTATCTCCGTGCATTAGAAGGGAGCGTAAGTAAGCGGGGTGTGGCGCTCACGGTTTGCAGCATCAGGTCACGGATGTTCGTGGACACGGCTCGCAGCCAGTCAGCGTGCTCCTGGGCGCCGGGGAACTGAAGCAGACCCGTGCCGACGCCATCCAGGGCCAGCACCTCGAACGCGTGGGACCTACAGGAAGGAGAAGGCGGTGCTGGGCGAGGGGCCCTCGGACCCGTCCTCCCACGAGCGCGGAGCCGCCGAGCATGTCTGCCCTCCAGCTCCGCTCGGGTGGATCTGCACCCAGCGGGGGACCCCGCAGGCAGACAGCGTGGTCACCCCTGACAATACTGTGTGTTGAGGAGGTTTACTGGGGTTCGTTCCACACTTTGAGCCCCGCCGTGAACAGCTACTCCTAATCCAATAAAAACATGAAAGGCGATTCACATGGGAACCAAATCTTGCTCCGGTGGGAATTCTGGCCTTGTGTCTGCGGCATCCCTTTCCTCTAAGGCCACTCGTGCTACTGAAACCTCTCATCACGAGGATGAACTGTCGTCATCACGCAGCACTGACCACGTTTTATGGCCACGCATGTATTTCCGGTTCACGACAGAGCTTTTGAAGAAGTTGGTTCTCCTTCCTTTTCTCCAGAAAAAGCGATGTGCCACAAAGCCTGCGTGACAGATGGCTCCTAACAGCAAAACGATTGTCTCCAGGTCAGTAGCTCCTCCCTACCCTGCAGAGCCTGTTTTTCCAAAAATAATTTATACAAGAGTATCGTTACAGACTGAGTTGTACACTTTCCCAAATGCACGCGTTGCTGCCCTAATCCCCAGTGTGGATGTATTTGGAGACAGGGCCTCCAAGGAAAGAAGTGAGGCGGGGCGGGCCATCCCGGTGGCTCCTGATCGACAGGACGGGTGTTCCTTATAAGAAGCGGCCCCGAACTCTGCCAGGTGAGGACACAGAGAGAAGGCGGCAGCGCCGGCCAGCCGGGAGGGGGCCCTCACAGGCACCAAGCCTGCTGGACCCCGGCCTCGGCCCTCCAGCCTCCAGAACCGATCGGAAATAAGTGTCCGCTGCTGCGGCGTTCTGTGGTGGCGAGCACACTTATTTCAGAAAAGGAAGGTCCTTGACAGCTCGACTCATTGTTTCTTAAGAACGCAGCGCACACTGACGCAGGCAGCCTATGCTTTCATGTCTTAAGCAAATAATTGGAAGGTTAAAAACAATACAACATTTTTTTTAAAAAGAAGGTCCACACTACGTGTTTTAATCATCTTTCAGATGAGTTTAATCACTGAGCAGGGAAAGAGCAGAAGAGAAGGAGTAGGAACCAGAGACACTGTTCATGGACCAAGCCTGTCAGACCAGGGTTCCCTGGTGAAACATTCCTTTCTTTTTCATAAGCAGATGTCCCTGATAGGTGTCAGTCCCACCTTAACTGGCAGGACTTGACTCAGAACAGCAAGCCCACGAACAGACAAGTGTGTCCCTGTCCCCACCGCCCTGCTCAGAGATGTTACCGGGGCCATACGGCCTCGAGCTCCTGGTGAAAGCTTGGCAGAGGAACTCCCTTCCCTCGCAATAGGGCCGGGAAGTCCGGCCAGGCTCGCTGGAGAGCGGTGCTTGCTGTGCAGAAGTTGAAAGGTCATCACAGACTGGGTGAATCCGGCTACCCTGGCTGGTGTGCAGGAGGGACCCTGGGGTGAGACGCAGAGAAGGAACTCTCCTGGGGACAGAACAAATCTCAAACACCGACTCCAGGATCCGGTCCTTCAGGGAAACCCAGGGGTGACTGGGCTATTCTACAGCACTTATGCCACAAAGCTTTGTTGCAAACGATAGACAAATCAGCTAGAAATTAGCGAAGTTTAATAGCAGGGTGTGGTCGGGGAGAGACACCCTGTCAGACTGCACTGTCATCCCAGGGCAGCTGTGTGCACAGCCAGACTGCGCCGCCAAACCCCACCTCAGAGGCGGGCAGAGGGTGGCGGACAGACGTCACAAAAATAATCCCACCAACCAGTAAACAAACAAACACGTAACAGTAATAAGCGCCAGAAAGCGTAGGGCTGGGACCAGGGCCCAGAGCTGCTAAAAGCTCGGGAGGGCGACCTATATACTGGGAAACAGCGGGAACAGAGGCTGTCGGTCAGCGACCAGATGTCACATTAAACAGAAAGGTGTCAAAACAGCCATTGTAAACATGTTCAAGGGACTAAAGAAAACCATGTTTAAAGAAATGAAGATATGATGACAATGTTATATCAAATAGAAAATATCAATAAGAAAATAGAAACTACAAAAAAAGAACAAATTGGATATACTGGAGTTAAAAAGCATAACTGAAATGAAAATTTTACTAGATGTGCTTGGTAGATTTAGGAAAGGAAAGAATAATTAGGGAACTTGAAAATAAATTGATAGAGTTCATGTAATCTAAAGAACAGACAGAAAGATGAATGAAGAAAAGTCGTCAGAGCCTCTGAAAATGTTACACCATTAAATGCAACCCCAGCATATCTTCATAAAGGGAGGAGCAGGAGGAGAAAGACGCGGAGAATACGTTCTTAGTAATAATGGCTGAAAAATTCCCCAATTTATTGAAAACACTAACCTCGGTGTCTAAGAAGTTCACACAACTCCAAACAGGATTATTAACACAAAGACACCCACAAATAGACTTATTAACAATGCTGAAACTCAAAGACGAGAGAAAAATCTTAAAGCAGCAAGAAGCAACTCATCACCAATAAGGGAACAGAAATGAACAGCTGGGTTCTTGGCGGAGACCAGAGGCCAGAAGATGCTAGGACAACATATCAAAGTGCTCGAAGGACAAATCTGTCAGCCAAGTAAAACAGAGCCCCGACACTGCTATATCCACCAAGGTATCTGTGAAGAATTAAAGGAAAATGAAGACATTCCCAGGTAAGCAAAATGTAGGGAATCTGTTGCTGAGAAAGCCTCCTTACAGGAAAGACTGATGGAAGTTCTTTAGGTTGAAAGCAGGTGACCCCGGACTGTCATCTGAATCCACATGAAAAAGCAAAGGTAATAATCTAACTGTAAAACAGTATATACATTTCTCCTCTCTTATCGTAAATAATGTAAAAGGCAATTACATAAAATAATATGTATATGATGTATTGCTGGCCCCAAAAGTTGGAGGCTTCAATACCCACTTGTAATGATGGCTACAAACACTGAGCAGAGGATGACAAGAAAACGGAAGCCTGAGCCACACTGTGGAGCAGCTGGCGGCACACGGGACGGCCCGGGGGCGGGGGTGACCAGGACACACGCAGCAGCTCCAGGACAGGCCGCGTGCCCGGCCACGGAAGCTCAAAGCAGCTAAAAGGACAAAAGTAATGCAAAGTATGTTCTCGAACCACAGTGGACTCACATTTGAAACCAACAACAGAAAGAAATTGAGAAACTCATAAATATGTGGAAATTAAACAATACAGTCCCAGATAACCAACAGATCAAAGAAGAAATGAGCATCTAACTTGAGGAGAATGAAAACCTATGGAATACAGCTAGAACAGTCTGGGACATTTGTAGCTGTGATGCCTGATTAATGAAGGAAAAAGGACCTCCACCAATTAACCGTTTCACCTTCCACCTTAAGACACTAGAAAATGAAGAGCACACTAAACACAAAGCAAACAAAAGGGAGGAAATAAGAAAGATTAGAGCTGGACTTAATGAAACAGAGAAGAGGAAAACAACAGAGAAAATCAATTCAAACAAAATCTGGTTCTTTAAAAAGATCAGCAAAACCGACAAACTTTAGCTGCATTTGCCAAGAAAAGAAGAAGTAAGACTCACAAGACTAAGAAACGAAAGAGGAGATATTACTATCAATATTACAAAAATAAAAGGATTATAAAGGAATTCTGAGAACAATGGTATGCCAATAAATGAGATAACTTATATGAAATGGAAAAAGTCCTAGAAAGACACAAACTACCAAAACTGACTCAAGAACTCTGAATGGACAATATTACAAGTAAAGAGTTTGATTAACCAAAAAAACAACCGTAAAGAAAAGCCAAGGTCCAGAAGTCTTCACCACTAAATTCTACCAAACACTAAATTATCCACAAAGTCTGTCAAAAACAGAAAAGGGCCTTCCCCACTGATTCTATAAAGCAAATGCTATTCTGATAACAAAACCACAAGACGTCACGAGAACCGAAAACTACAGCCCGGTATCGGTTTGGAACACGCAAAGGTCCTGCACAAAACCCTCACGAAGGGAACCCAGCGACACGGATGAAGAATTAAACACGTAGCCAGCGGGGTTCGCCCCGAATTCAGCAGGCGCTCTCCCATCATCTCCTCACCAAGTTGCCTGCTTCCGGCAGAATCCCATCGCGTACCTCGTCTCAGACATTCTTAAGACCCCAAACCTGATTCCCGTCAGCATCCTAAGGAGAAGGCCAACCTCCCGACCTCCTATTTCCGCTACCCCGGGGTCCCCGCACCCACCCCGGGACCCAACTCTAAGATGTGTGAATACTCACCTGCCTTCAGAGTTTCAGTGTCAGAGAAAGAGAACTCGGCATTTATAAATCACCTTTAAGCCAGGGGGGTGGTTATGAAAGACCAAAGACATTCGACTCTCCAAAATTTGGCAGAGACGCTTAGGCATGAGTTACGGCTCACGGCCAGGTTCACACCTGTCTCTCCCGGGACAGGGACGTGGGAAGGGAGGAGGGACCGCGTGCACGTCTCGTCTGCACTCGACCTGCAGCCCCACGCTTTGGAGGCTGAGCAGTGAGTGTTCATTTTAGCCCCGATGGAGAGATGCGAGCACTCACTACGCAAAATGAGAGGGAGACGTGCATCTCTCAGAATCTGAAAACCTTCATGTTCTCTTGTGCATGTTGCATTCCAGACAGTCTCTGTGGTGTGTCAGCCTCTTCCCGTCACCTCCTGCGTCCCTCGTGAGGCCAGCGTCCTGTCCCGCGCCCTTCACAGAGCAGGACTCAGATGTGTCAGGCACAGGGCCCTGGGGCCACGTCACGGCCAGACGGTGGGAGGAGGAAGGACACAATGGATGCTCAAGGGTCCTGGGCACTCAGGACCCTTCTTGTGTAACTCTCACACCTGCCTGCAGCCTGCCTGCAGCCTGCTGCGCAACTGTAAGCTCCAGGGTTTGTCCAGTTCATACCTGCAGCATCCACAACAGCCCCTGCACACAGCAGGCCCTGCACACAGTAGGCCCTGCACATAGTTAGCAGGCCTCTGCATACAGTAGGTCCCTGTACAACGTGTTAGGCACATGCTTATCACACTAGCCTCTCTTTGGGGGACCGTCTCCTGGTCGGGACTCTTTCACCACGTCTGCGGCCTGGGGCTGACCTGGTCCTATCAGAAGGAAGGTGATCATGACACGTGAGCTGCTCACTGCCCACTGGGATTAGGGCGGCAGTGACAACAAGACCTACGGGGAACGGAGGGTCAGCTCTGCGCCGGGCTCCGGCCTGAGTCACTCTCAGTTCACTTGCCCTCACAGCCCTCACGAACGAGGGCTGTCATTTCAGTGTTCCAGAAGGCAACGGCGCGGAGGGACAGTCTCCCCGCCTGGGTGGGCAGCCGCGGGGCGCAGGCCAGCCCGCAGGCCGGCCGGGCTTCTCCCACGGACCACGCCACCCATGGACACGGAACCGTCTCCCCTTAGTCCCCGCAGCACAAGCGGCAGCCTCAGGCCTCCTGTCCTGCCTCTCGATTACCCGTCCCTAAGGCGCCCTGTGGCCTCCAGCAGCAAACAGGGCTCTACCAGCCCCCAGGAAGCAAATGTGACCAGCTGTCCCCGTGACAGACCTGGCGCCCACACACTTCCCTCCACACGGCACATCACATGGCCACCCAGAATCTGCTCAGCGACAGGGAAACGTCACCTGAGCGCTCCAGCCCCAAACGTCAGACACCCCGTGTCCTCTGCCTCGCCTCTGCTGTCTGTCATCAGACTGTGTCTGCGCCGTGACGAGAAAGCGACAACACACAGTACGCTCTTTCCTCATTTCTCAGATGGGGTGGTACTCCGGGCAGAGGGGGTGTTTGGGGGTCAAAGGTGCGGAGCGAGTGTGCCTGGAGTCGAGCAGGGCAAATAGTGGCAACAGCCCAACAGCAGAATATCGTGGAATTTGTGTACTTATTTGTTGCATTCCCGTAAATAATATATTGTAATAAGCAATACTATGTCATAAAATATATTTATGTCTCTAAGAAGACAATGGGCTCACCAGATGAAGATACTGAAGATTACCGCAGCTGTAAACTGCCCAGCTCCGACCAAATGGGAATGTAAGCACCGTCTGCCTGACACACCGGCCCACGTTCACCTCCACGCGGCAGGTGGGACGGACAGGTCGGCCGAGTGCTGCCTGGCCAGCGGTGCAGCTCCGAGGGCGCCCTGCACAGCGCGCAGTTCCAGGAGGGCGCGGCGCGCCTCCTCGGGAGGGGCTGGGACGTGCGGAGCGCATCCTCGGCCACGCGAGCTGCCCTCCCCTGTGGCTCACCTGTGTGTGTGCTCGGCACACCTGGAGGCGCAGAGCAGCTTTGTCACTGCTCATGAGAGCTTGTGTGTCCTGTTTTCAAGGGCAAATGTAGAGTTAAGTGTGTGAACCTAAAAACAAAACACGCAAGACCTCCTCTACTGTGATAAACAAGCTCTTTGTGAAAAACCCACATTTATTACAAGCACGCAGTGAAGGGCGGTTAGACCCCCGAGGATGGGACAAGGCTCCAGGCCACTGCCTGTGTTCCAGGCAGCAGGTAGCCGGGGTGCGGGATCCACGCTTGCTCAACACTCACAGCGCATCTCGTGGTCCTGATTGGATTCTCAGATTCTGGTTGGAACCAAGAATCAGCCATTTTAAAAGCTCACTTTACATAATGACTGAAGTTACTACCGACAATTCAAACTACTATAAATTGAGAGCAAAGGAATGTGTTTATAACATAAAGGGCAACAACACTCATCCTAACAGATGACCAATGGCCAAAGTCACTGGGACTGGAAGTCTCCACGTTCGGTTCTTCTAACCGTCTGAACGGCCTGCAGCTGAGCGTAACAAACACCACCGTCTGCCTCCTGTCACCGGCGGCCGTTTGTCGCAGGTGCAGGCCGGTGTGCTGTGTTTGCATTCCGAGCCCGGAGGTCGCCGCTCCCTCGGGCCGGCCGGCTGAAGCCCAGGTGTCCCTCAGTGTTAGCAGTGGGTCTCTGCCAGCGGCATGGCTGCCGACCGGACACAAGGTCAGCTGGCACCCAGGGGGGCATGACACCCACTCCTCCTGCGTCTGGCGTAACTGCGAGGAAATGCGAATTACTGGCGAATGCACCGATGCCCGGTGCCGCCATCCACACTGCCGGTGCTCTGAGTATCGATTCCCTCCTTGAACAATGCGCATTTTATCCACACAGCCTTCAGTTTCTCTAATGCTGATTCACCGTTATTTCTACATTCAAATCCATACGACTAACTCTTGAATCCGCGTGATTGCATCTAAATGAATAACCTCTCAGACTCTCCTATGCCGACTGAACCAAGTGAACGGTGGCAAAACAGCCGAGTTGGGTACTGAGTGGATGCATTTATTGGTAAGTGGATTTTCTCACGTTTCAACTTTCAGTTTACTTGCATAGTAAGTTAGTTTTAAACCTGTTTTTCCATTTATTCCATAGGAAGCTAATTTAAAAAGTTATTCAAGAGAAATAGACACCAGCACACTGCAGAGGGGTCAGCTTTCTGGTGTGAACGGGATATCTGACAAAACACGTGAGAGGCCTTAAAATGCTTTAACCCTTTCCATAATCCAGTGACAGTGGTACATGTGCCAGTGAACAGGGGACTCTGGCCGGGGACGGCTGTGCAGCGTCGGGGGCAAAGGGACATGAAAACAGCTGTACTCATTACAACTGGGTTTGTGACATTTCAATACATATTTCAAAGGAGGTAGGTTTAAATATGCGTCTACTCTTCAGAAATCTTTTGAAAACTTCAAAAGCTGAGGAATGCCAACCATCACTGGTCCAATTCCTTTAAAAACAGGAAGACCAGAGGAGATGGTGAGAAATCCAAGGTCCTGCAGCAGCGGACGACAGGCAGGGCCCAGGACGCACACTTCCGAGCGGCTCGCCCTGCTTTGTCCACTCTGTGTGTCCACTCTGTGTATCCACTCTGTGTGTCCACTCTGTGTGTCCACTCTGTGTGTCCACTCTGACGTGTCTCCTATGAGCTCGTCCCAGGCTACGGCGTACAGGCTTTGCTCTGAGATTTTTAAAACTGTTTGATTTAGAATTGGCAGTTTCCAAACCTGTTCCCTGAGGTCCCCAGAACACGGTTCCCTCGGGGGGAAAATGCCCAGGCGCTGTTGAGATGTTCACGCCTCCTTTTCCTCCTTTGAAATGGGACCACGGGGGGTTCCGGGGCAGACAGCTAACAGCCAACTCTCAGGCCACAAGCATGGACTTAGACCCCATCTGTCAAACACATTATAAAATGCAGGATTTGAGTCCTTGTTTATTGGGCTTTTTGCCCCTTCTTGACTATATTAAAACCTTGCTTAAAACCATGAAAAAGTCAGCAAAGCTGTAACGTATTTGCCTTCAGAACAAGGGGCCTGTTGGCTTGCTGCTGGTCTGACTGGACCTGATCGGGAAGGCCGGGCTCGGTGACGGCTCGGGCAGCAGGAGCCGTGCCAGCTCCGTGTCATCTGCAGACACCCGGCATTGGTCCTGCTGAGAACTGGGCGGGGCTCCATGGGTCAGACACTCTTGTTGCAAAGATAAGGCAGGTCGCTAAATACTGCTGGGCAGCCAGGGTGCTGGTGAGACCCAGGCAATGTCTCTAGAGCCTCCATCCTGCACTCAGAGTGGGGGCGTCTGTCCTGTGTCTGCAGGTGTCGGTGGGAGGACAAGCCACAGCCCAGGACGACATGTGCACTGAGCTTCCCAGAGCTGGGTGTCATGTCCTCTCTCGACGACATTAGAGGCACACGGCTGCTCCGTGTCTGAAGGACCATCGATCCAAACTCGCCGATGGGCAGAGAGCACACAGCAGGGCGCTCCCTTCTCTGCCAAGACAGATGAGGACCCAGATCCCTGCTCAGTTCCTAAACAAACCAAACCCAAACAAGGAGCAGGGCGTGGGAAAGCCTCCCGCACAAGTGCAGATGCAGAGCATTCTAGAAGGGTCTGTGGCAGCGAGAGCAGCGACTGCTTGTAGGTTTGCTGTAGTGTTAAATTTACGAATGGCGAGCTACCTACCAATCTATCACTCTGTCTGTCCATCGTCTATCATCTATATCTATTATCTATCATCTATCTATATATTTTTCATAACTATCAATCAACCTACCTACCAGTCTATCATTATGTGTCTGTCAATCAGTCAACCTACCTATCAATCTATCTGCCTATCCTATCTATCTATCTATCTATCTATCTATCTATCTATCTATCTATCATCTATCATTGATGTATCTATCAATATTTCTACCACTCTACATACATATCTTATCAGGCCTATCTCCCTTTCCCAAAGACGGACACATCTTTGAGATCCTGTTAGTGTTATGGTATCATAAACATGCTTTCATTGTAAGGGTTTGTGCAACTAACATCAGTGAATGCTGAAAATTAAATTATAACCATTCATCAAAAGCATTATTAGCCAGACTCTCCTTTTCACTGAAAGACAAGTGAAGAGAGCCTCCGACTTCACTTTCTCCCCACCACACATGCTCACACACATGCACACACACAACTCACAGTGCACGCGCTCTCACACATATGCTCACACACATGCACACGTGCTCACACACACATGCACACACACATGCACGTGCACACAGGCTCGCACATGCTCACTCACAGGCACACATGCACACGTGTTTTATCTGGGACAATGCTCATTTTCAAGCCAGAAACACGCTTCCTTTGCTGACCGTTAAGCAGATGCATGGCTCATGGGATTTGCTCTACACCTGTCTTACGACTGAGAAAATTCACCAACCACTTCCTTCTCGTCCTTGCAGACAATGCGACAGCACAGTCAGCCACAGACAACACACTACGCAAGATGCTGTCATGTCCCACCGCACATTATGGAAACACAGCCTTTTCACGCAAATCTTTGAATTGATTTAATCAATCAATGAAGCTCAACACTGGTGAACATCCCACACTGATCTGGCTTAATCTCTCATTTTCTTCATGAATAAAATGAGGCCCACAGAGTTTAAGTGATGTTTCTATAATCGTTTGTTACTCAGATAAGAAAGAGTGAAGTCGTATTTCCAATCTAATTCTGTTAACATTTAAAACTCGAAACGTGGTCTCTTCTTCTCATGACTCTGTATCAAAAGAAGTAACAGCAGTCACGTTTCCACGTGGCACAGCCATTTCTGCAACCAGCTCGTCTGGCTACTGTGTTTTGCAAACGCAAACCTAGCAGCAGACAGACACGCACTCCGTCACCACCCAGCCGATGCCTGACGCAGCCAGTGGCCCGTTAGGAACTGGGCAGAGCACGCGCAGCTCGTCAGCTTTCCCACTTCGGACAAAGGTCACACACCTTAGCTTTTCTGCTCCAGCTCTGTGCCTCGAGATTCGAGCCATAGACAGCGGGGCTGACCAGGCGTCTAGCCAGCGCTTCTCGTACTTTGGTTCATTAGCTACGGGCGACGGAGGCGACGATGGAGCCTGTGCAAAATAAACGAGAATCGACAGTCACAGAAGCAGTCACGCAGCACGGCACACAGCTCAGGTGCATCATGTCCCGTGAGGTCAAAGGAAACACATTTTATCGTTGAGGAAGCACATGGCATGACTCGCTCAAAGACACAGAAAGAAACGGGTGCTCTTCTGTTTCAACTTAAACTATTTTCTCCCTGTGTTTTTTTAAACAAAATACTGCACAAGACAGAAAAGTCAAAGGGAGGGATGTAGGGAGAGAGAGTGAAATTGAAGGGAAGCTGGAGGCACAACAAAGCGCTGCAACCAGGAGGGCGAGACCCGCCAACGTGACAGGTACACTTGGGGGAGCTCAGGTGCAAGACGCCGATGTCGGGGCATTCTAATGGGGTGCAGGTCTCGGACAGCGCTTATCAGTGAGTGGGAAAGACCCCTCGGTCTGATGGCTGTGGGCGGAGCGTGTCGCCCACGGGGATGGAGAGAGGCTCTGGAGAGGGGAAGACGCAGGACGTCGCGAATGAGCCTGGGTGAGCGATGCCATCACCAGACAGGGCGTCCCACAGGTGACCAAGGAACAAGGAGCCGAAACGGGGCTCCAGCCGCACAGCCCGGCCACCTTCCTGTCCTGGGCGGCAGGCACTAGCCGAGGTGCACAGCAGGACGTGGCCACAGCCGCTGTCAGGAGGGGCGCACGCGGATGCCACTGCAGACTCTGTTCTGCGTGTCCAACCCACACCCGTACGTGCGTGACTATCATTTGGACTGTGGGAAATGGTTCTATTGATGAAAACAGTCCAGCTGAAGAGCAGTGATGAATGTGGGAAATGTGCTCTTCTCCGGAAAATTAGAGCTATTCAGGGTGTAGACATTAAAGTTTTCCATGGCCACATCTCACACTAGGGTGCATGAGGCCTGGGACCTACACAGACGGCGGTGACCCCTGGGCTAGATTCCCCGATGTCTGAGGCCACCCCAGGATCAAAGCTGTTGGGCCCTAACCCTGGAACCTGGGAGTGTTTCCTTATTTGGAAAAGGCGTCTTTGCAGTTGTGATTCCAGCAAGGATTCTGTGATGGAGTGTTCACCCTGGCTCACCTGGGGGCCCAATGCTGCCCCATCTGCCCTAGAGGAGGGAGACAGGTTACCGAGAGCAGAGAGTAAGGTGCTGTGACACCACACGACAAGGACACTGGGGCCACGAGCAGCTGAAGGAGGCAGGAAGCCTGTGGAGGGTCAGCCCGCCCACCCTGACCTTAAACAATCAGACCTGGGTTTGGGTTACCCTCCTAATATTCTCCTTTTAAATTCATTAATTCCATGGCCGTCGCTTCAAATGCAGGCGTGGTGATACTGCACCATTGGGGGTTAAGGGACATTTTATCCATGTTCTTTACTGTCACCCTTTTGTATTGTGTTCTCACATCCAGGAGAATGTGAGAGCTTTGGCTGCAGACACAGGCACAACACTGTGTGCCTCCAGGTTTATTATTTTCCTCTCTATTTGCCGCTGGCTTCTCTGAAATGCCATTGTCTGCTTGCCTGCACTGCTTCTGGGAGTGTAGGGTCTGTTCTATCCGATCGTATATGGAGGCACGTCCTTAACTGTGAATAGCCATTAATTCCATCACCAGTGTCTGCTTTCGTGACGCTACACTTACGACCCGGGAGCTCGTTACAGTAATATGTCTGTGCATTTTGAGTCATGCAGAGTCCCGCCTGTCACCGCTTTGAACACGTGAGTGTAACAGGCATTGATTTCCAGTTATCGGAATGATCTGTAACACCACCACTTTAAATGTCATAGTGGTTTCCAGTACCGTATACAGCGTTATAATGAACAAAATAATGTGGGTTGTTTGACAGAATCATTTTAAATTTTCTTTAGAAAATGTAAGATAAAAAGCAATTCCCACTAAGAAAACCCATGTTTCCTTTATAAACCAGGGCACCTTTCTGCCTCTTAGTGGAAGCTTTTCCTCCCCTCTGCCTTTCGGGGGCCACGGACAAGCCTGGAGCTTCACGTTGGACCCGACATGCGTTTCCTGGGGCCGCGGGTCCCCGCAGCTCCCCCGAGGCGAAGGGCTTTCGGTGGTGTCCCAACGCCTGTCCCAGATGGGTTTGCGGAGAGGAGGACACGGAGGCAGCTGGGGGCCCCGGGGGAGCGCACCCGTGCCCTGCCGCCAGCCCCTCTGCTCAGGGACACACAGCTACCCGCCGTCAGCCCCGCGGTCCCAGGGGGACGGAGCCACGCCCGGCAGGAACGCCTGGGCTTCCTCCTACGAGCACGCCACGCGACGCGCCCGCCGGGTGGACCCCAGGCCCTCCGCCACCGCTCGGCCAGCTCAGGGCCCTGTGGGTTTAGTCTCCCTGGATGTGCCAGGCCAGGCCCCTCATGGCTCCCCGTCACGCGTTCTGTATCGGGGGCTCCCAGACACAGGAGAACTGATGGGGCAGACTGCACTGCGGCCCCTGCAGCATCACCTCCTTGGACCCCAGACACAGCCGTGGGACCAGAGGCTCAGGCTGAGGGCCGGCCCACGGCAAGGCCGGGGTTCCGACCCCACAGGACTGCCGCCCGTGGGCCTGTCCACTGGCACCCACAGCACACACGCCCGAACCCCGGCTTCGGAGGGACCATTTGTTGCCTTAGCATGTACTACCAGGTGCTTTCAACTTTCTGAATTTGAACCGGCAAGCTTACCGATGAACCTGCCTTGTCTACACGCTCAAAAAAGCTCTGGGTGAGACACATACGGGATATTTTGTCCCAGGAGATAGGTCTATGTGTCCTCAGGTGAGTCACCTCGACTCTGTGACACCAGCACCCTATCTGCTGCAGAGAACACCAGGGACGGCCGAGGATGGCGACGCCAGCCCTCACGCACGTCCGGGGGAGGGTCTGCACGCTGTTCCGAGGGCCACCCCTCTGCTGGGTGCCGGGTCCCTGCTGTGACTCGCTGTCACCTGTTCCGGTGTGGGGACTGATTGGCTCAGCCTCTCAGTTAGATGTTTATACTTATTATATAAATGTGTATTGATATGCATACCATTATAAATGCAAGATAAACATTATGATGTTGCAAGCATATATAATTATATAAGCATAGAAACATTGTGTATATGATTTCTATCCTTGTATAAAAAAGGCTGTTTCAGTCAAACACAGACCTGGGCTCAAACCCAGCTACTTATTTTTGCTACTTGTATTTGGGGACTTGGATGCAACCCCTCTGAACCCCAATTTACTCACCCATAAAGTCATGATGTCTACTTTGTGGGACTATGGAAAGGGTTCTATGTGATAATGTGACAGTGAACCTATAACCTAGGATAGAGGAGCTATTCAGTTAGTGTTGAATGCAACGAAAATATGAAAAATTGTTTTTCTGTAATCAGGTGTAACATTCACTCTAGCATCTGCTTATACGAAGTGTTCGCAGCAACTCATTTCCCGTGGCCGTTGAACTTGGGTCTGAGTTGAGTTTGTCTCCGTAACATTTCAATCACCAATTTTGGGGATGCATCTGTGTTACTTTTCAATTTTTGCTTCACAGAAGCATGAAAAGAAGACAAGACTTTGATGCAGAGGGAGTAAATGATGTAAATGTACACAGACAACTGCTCAGAAATCCACGTGAAACACACACCTCATCCAGTCACGGTTCCACTGGTGGTTTTACCCTCAGAATGGTAAAACCTTCAAGGCTGGCTCCCGGCACTGGAAATGACTTTTTATTGATACTGTTCAGGAAAAGTAAGCCCCACCTAACGAAGAAGCAACCAGTGCATGGCCCTAGGAGTCTGCCTACGCATTCCTGGCTTTTGATCAAACAGCAGAAAATGCATGTCCATAGGTAGTGTGAGATCCGCCCGGGAGCTGAGCTGCACCTGCCGGGCAGCCCCCGAGCCTCACCTGGCGCCTGCTTCGGAAAGGCAGGGTCAGGGGTCAGGGTCAGGGTGAGCGGCACACGGACGTTCACCTCTCCGCTCCTCTCGACTGCCCACCTCCTTCCCTTCGCTTGTATCAAGGCTTTCCAAGCAGGAAGCAAGAGGCGTCTCCCTTCGACCGCTGCTCTGAGGGCTCAGCGCCTCACCCACGCGGGGACACAGGGCCACTGGGCTGGCCCCAGGGCAGCGGCAGGGCCCACAGAGACCAGGGCCTCCTGGGAAGGGCGCTTCATAAACAGCCCCAGTGACCCCCCCAGTGACTCCCAGTCACGTTACTGGGCAAACAGTGCCTTGAACACCTGGAGGCACCAAACTGATGACAAGCTTGCTGGGGCCTCACTGAACCTCTTCAGGGGGATATGTGACAACAGGCTGTCCCTCAGGACGCGGGCACAGTCAGTGCAGGCTGACCGTGTGGGCTTTCCTAAAACTAACGGAACATTAAAGCGACGCGGTTCTCAGTTTTCAGGCCCCGGAGAGAAGCAAGTGACAGACAGCAGGGCACCGAAGCAGGGACGCAAGCTGTGAGCCCTCATCATCTACTTCTGGAGTGAGGGGCCACACGAGGCTGCGGGGGGTGGGGCGTGAGGGTCCGGGGCGGGGCGAGCGCGCCCTTCCTGCCTCCTCCCCGGGAGGCACACCCAGGGGGTGGGGCGTGAGGGTCCGGGGCGGGGCGAGCGCGCCCTTCCTGCCTCCTCCCCGGGAGGCACCCCCCGGGGGTGGGGCGTGAGGGTCCGGGGCGGGGCGAGCGCGCCCTTCCTGCCTCCTCCCCGGGAGGCACACCCAGGGGGTGGGGCGTGAGGGTCCGGGGCGGGGCGAGCGCGCCCTTCCTGCCTCCTCCCCGGGAGGCACACCCAGGGGGTGGGGCGTGAGGGTCCGGGGCGGGGCGAGCGCGCCCTTCCTGCCTCCTCCCCCGGAGGCACACCCAGGGGTGGGGCGTGAGGGTCCGGGGCGGGGGCGAGCGCACCCTTCCTGCCTCCTCCCCGGGAGGCACACCCAGGGGGTGGGGCGTGAGGGTCCGGGGCGGGGCGAGCGCGCCCTTCCTGCCTCCTCCCCGGAGGCACACCCAGGGGGTGGGGCGTGAGGGTCCGGGGCGGGGCGAGCGCGCCCTTCCTGCCTCCTCCCTGGGAGGCACACCCAGGGGGTGGGGCGTGAGGGTCCGGGGCGGGGCGAGGGCGCCCTTCCTGCCTCCTCCCCGGGAGGCACACCCAGGGGTGGGGCGTGAGGGTCCGGGGCGGGGCGAGCGCGCCCTTCCTGCCTCCTCCCCGGGAGGCACACCCAGGGGGTGGGGCGTGAGGGTCCGGGGCGGGGCGAGCGCGCCCTTCCTGCCTCCTCCCCGGGAGGCACACCCAGGGGGTGGGGCGTGAGGGTCCGGGGCGGGGCGAGCGCGCCCTTCCTGCCTCCTCCCCGGGAGGCACACCCAGGGGGTGGGGCGTGAGGGTCCGGGGCGGGGCGAGCGCGCCCTTCCTGCCTCCTCCCCGGGAGGCACACCCAGGGGTGGGGCGTGAGGGTCCGGGGCGGGGCGAGCGCACCCTTCCTGCCTCCTCCCCGGGAGGCACACCCAGGGGGTGGGGCGTGAGGGTCCGGGGCGGGGCGAGCGCACCCTTCCTGCCTCCTCCCCGGGAGGCACACCCAGGGGGTGGGGCGTGAGGGTCCGGGGCGGGGCGAGCGCACCCTTCCTGCCTCCTCCCCGGGAGGCACACCCAGCCGGCTCCCGTGGGACCCTTAGGAAAGTGCTGGTGGGCGACCTGCTTACACCAGAAATGCCCGGCGACAGGCGGCCTGCAGCCCCGGCCCTCCAGGGCCCCGGTGAGAAGCAGCCCCTCCCATCAGGGACCACGGGACAGTGGGACAAGCTCCCCAGGGAGAGATCACACACTTGTACACAGACAGCCTGGATCACGGCTCTGTGTGACCCGGTAAGCCAGCCGTGCGGCACAGCGGCTCTGCCTGGGCATCGGTCCTGGGCTCCGCGTCTGTGTTTGCTTCTCCCTGGTCAGTGGGCGGCGGCACTGGCCCTCGGGACGGAGAAGTGCCTCAGGCACTGGGACACCGAGCTCTGCGGCAGCGGCTTTTTCCTCATGCTTTTTAAGTAGAACCAGAATTAAGGTATTTTGCTAACAAAGCTCCAGCTTTTACTGCAATCCCAGTTCTAATTTCTCTTTGAAAATGCCCCTGTCCAGACAACTGACATTAAGTTTGTCTGTACGTGAGTATATGGGCGAGAGGGAGAGGAGTGGCCCTGGAGGTCCAGCCGGCTGTCACTGACGTGACCCATCAGCAGGGCGGTCAGCGGTCTGGACACGCACGCCCCGTGAAACCCTGGCACACGCAGCAGGGAGGCTCTGTGGCTGTTTTGTGATGTGATCCATTGGACAAGGCCACCAAGGTGTCCTATCTGTCAATTTTTAATGAAGTATGTTTCTCACTAAAATGTTTTTTTTATTTTCTCTCCAAAAAGCAGCACTTAAAGGCTCAATTAGCCATCAAATATTAATTATCATTTTTGAGGGAAAAGGTTCATTCTGAAATATTTTACTAGCATTTACTTATTTTTTTTTTTTTTTTGAGGGCAGTGTCACTGGCCCTCGTATGTGGGACCTGAACCGGGGCCGCTGGCTTCCCAAACCAGCACTTAACCACCGCGCCACTCGGCCGGCCCATGAAATACTTTTCTATAGCTAAATAAGACATGTCTCAGGAGCAAAGCAGCAAGTGCTATGCAGTATGATCTTAGCGTTTCATAAAAATATGTAAATAATTTTTCCATTTGAATTTGACATATTTTGAGTGGAAGTGTTTAGTCTGTTATTTTAAAGCATAAATATTAATTCATTAATTTTGTAAGACAGCTAACTACCTAATTTACATTGTACAATTTTTAATATTATAGTAATACAATTATTAAGAGCACATGAACTTATCTGACAACAGATTATTTAATATTTTTCAAATTGAAATCATTATGATGATGAGATTTAAAATATCTTATGAAATATAAGTGATGAAAATAAATAGCATCTGATCCTCCTTAAACTTCTCCTTGGGTAACTAAATCAGGGCTGTTAGAAGCCTTTACAGTGGCCACAGTCTACTTAAGATACAGCTTAATAAAATATTGAAGCACATGATGAAAAAGAAAGAAATGTGCAAGTATTATTTTGGGAAAATATGATATTATTAAATAGGACTGTGGTGCTCCTACGGTGAAACAATATCCTAATATAATCGTAATCAACACAGCTTATGCATCAGGTGCGCGAAGCAATTTTAACTCCATGCTGTCACTCCAACCTCTAGCCACCCACACCTCCTCCATCACCCCCACCGTTCTCCTAGAGACCCTGAGATTACACTGACCACGTGGCCAGTCCGGAGTCAGCTCCTCAATCTCAAGACCTTAATCAGAGCTGCAAGTCCCTTTTGCGCGTAAGGTGAAGCGTGCACAGGCCCAGAGGACCAGGCCGTGGGCCCCCTGAGGTCATTACCCTGCCCACCACAATCTCCAGCGACAGGACAAACCAAGACACACAGAAAATATTCAGTCAACAAAGGAAGGAATGCATGAAAGACTGAAAGAGCATTTTCGTAACCCTAACCTGTGTTCCTTCCCCCAAAGCCCCTGCAGCTAGCGGCCCGGAGCCCACATGCTGGTTCCTGGCAGTGGTTTCAACACCTCACCGAGTTAGATTCCAGACCTCGCTTTCCCACCTGTGCAATGGCAGAAATAAAGGGACGCGCGAGGGGGTGGCATGAGGGCTGCGTGCATTAACGTGTGTGGCGTGCGGGGGGCACCCATCATGCAGCGAGTGCTGCAGAGTGAATGCTGAGAAGCAGGTCCCAGGACCAGGACGCGTGGCTCCCGATCGCTCGGACGTGTCCTAGCTGTGTCCTCGGCGGGCGCCAGCCTGAAGAGCTGTGCTGCCCTAGCAGTGGGCTCATCTCTCCTGCCCCAGCGTTTTATTCCCTCTGTTTGGAGGACAGAATGAGTGCATGACATTTAGGATGCCTGCTGTATAATCAGTGCCTTGTAAACTTGGCTGTCGTCATTGCTGTTGTCACAGGTATTCACACACAGATAGGGAAGGAAGCTAACACCATCCACACCTCCGACGTGCAGGGAACCGCTAAGCGCCCAGCACACACCTTCAGTTCTCCATGACTTTGTAAGTGACTGTGCTCCTCCAGCAAACACTGCTGAAAATTAATATCAGGCAAATGCTTTCCAAGTATTAAAAATTCTTGGTAAAATTCATTTAAAAACCCTGAAAAATCTCATCACACAAATGCGTCTTCATTCCCTAAATCCAAACGCCTTAGTGACAAGGAAGGCAGCTGAGCCAAAGGTCACCCTCAAGTTTGAAGGTGATCATATGTCATTTGCGTAACAGCCGTCCTAGCTTTTCTCCTTTCTACAATACCTTAAAACTATGATCACATATGGACATACACAAATCACATTCATATTCTATGTCCGTGTATCATATGGGAATTATGAAGAATAAAATTACAACAGACACCCGTGAGACACCCACGGGACTCACAAATCATAACGTGACTGACACATGCAGCCCTCAGGGACCTGCTTTGCCATCTGTGGCCACGGTGGGACCCTCTCTCCCCCATAACCAGTGGCCTTACTTCTGGAGTGGATGCCGTTTTCATGAAGCACAAAGATGACAACATTTGGAGGGCCCTCCTTAAGAAAAAATACAAAATTAAAGCCTATACAAGAACAGTCCAAATTCACTGAAAACAGAGGCGGAGTCTGCCCAACGACGCTGCCCTCAGCTGGCACAGCAAATGCCTAGAGCCGCTCCCACGGCCTGTGGCAGGAACCACGACGAAGCGGAGGCCACCACAGACCCTACAGCACGTGGGGCCCCGTGGGGAGCCTGCCAGGCTCTCCAGGCTCCACGGGACGAGGGCTGCGTCCCCGCTGTGTGCTCACCCTTCTCACCCCTCTGTCGTCCTGACCAGGCTTTCCGATTGTGTTCCGTGCACTCTCTTGCACGCGTCCTATCTCACTTGCAAATGCAGGTCTGGTGTGCCGTCCGGAAGTGCGATTTCTGCAACTCAGGGTTTTCAGAGGTTCTCTCTCCAAACGCTATGCCTGTTTTCCAAGGTGGTTACGCTGACTGATACCCCATTATTTATACAAAGAACTCCCATAATCCACACGTTAGCAGCATCTGATGTACAATCTCCTAGATAGAGAATGGATATTTCACTTGGATATTTCCATCTCCTCTCTAATTAATGAGCTTGAGAATCTGTTCATGTGGTTATTTATTATTCTTGTTTCCTTTTATGAAAATATCTAATGATATTTTTGTATACATTTCTTTGTGTTATTTGTTTTTTTATTTCAATTTGTAAATGTTCTTCTATTCTACATAATAATAACAATTAAACCAAGTTTTGGGAGTGTCTTTTCACATTATTACAGTGTTTGATGAACAGAAACCTTCTTAATGGAATCAAATTAATATTTTTAAAGATGAACATTTTTTCTCTGTGCTGAGATTATACCAATTTTGGTTTTCTTTCTAAAACTTGTATAGATTCGGTTTCACATATAAGTCTTCAACCCATCTGAAACTGATTTGTATTTCTAGCTTGGGCTTGCTTGGGCAACGTATTTTTACAGCACTCCTGTTTGAATGGCCCATCTCTTCCCAGTGATGTCTAAGGTGCCTCTGTGTTACCAAGTTTTCTACAAACGTAAGCTTCTATTTGTAATTCCCCTGCTGTGTGCAGCTGGTCATTTCATGCATCCTTCAAACTGTACCATGCTCTCTTATTTGCCATATCTCTATAACAAATCTTTAAATTTCTTTCATTGGCATCTTACAGTTTTCAGTGTGCAGATCATTTCCTACTTGGTTAAATTTATTCCTATGTGGTTTTTTTCTTTCTTTCTTTTCTTTTTTTTTTTTTTTTAGCTGAGCCATCCTGCCACCTGTTGGCCGCTCAATGGCAACTCAGCTCGGGCTGGGCCTCGAACCGCTGTTGCTCAGAGCTCAGCTCGCACTCTTGAGCGAGCTCTTAACCAACTGAGCCACTCGGCCGGCGCTGTTTTTTTTTCTTTTTGATAAAATTGTGAGATTGTTTTCCTAATTTTTCTTTCTGATAGTTTGTTATTGGTGTATAGAAACACGACTGATTTTTTGCTTACTCATTTTGCATGCTGGTGTATCCAAACAGAGACAATTTTATTTCTTCCTTTCCAATTTGGATGCCTTTTAGTTCCTTTTCTTGCCTAACTGCTCTGGCTAGGACTTCCCATACTATTGTATGTTGACTAAAAGTGGGGAGAGTGGGCACCCTTGTCCTGTTCCCAACCTTAGAGGAAAAGCCTCCAGCTTTTCACCACTAAGTATAATGTTAGCCATGGGCTTGTCACTTATGGCCTTTATTACGTTGAGGTATATTCTCTCTACAAACAGTTTGTTGAGAGTTTTCATCATAAGTGGATGTTAGAGTTTGTCAAATGCTTTTTCTACAGCTACTGAGATGATCTTTGATTTTTACCCTTATTTTGTTCTGTGGTATATCATGTTGATGATTTGCAGATACTGAATTGTCCTTGCATCCCAGGAATAAAGCCCACTTAATCATGGTGTATAAGCATTTTAATGTTGAAATTGCTGAATTCAGTTTGCTAACATTTTGTGGATGATTTTTGCATCTATGTTCACCAGGAATCTCGGTGTCTAATTTTATTTTGGTAGTGTTCTTGTCTGGGTTTGATATCAGGGTAATGCTGTCCTCATAAAGCATGTTTGGAAGTATTCCCTTCTCTTCTTTTATTGGGAGAGTTTGAGAAGGATTGTGTTAATTATTCTTCGAATCTTTGGTAGAATTCACCCGTGAAGCCATCTGTTCCTGGAGTTTTCTTTGTCAGGAGGTTTTTGATTTCTGCTTCCATCTCCTTACTTGTCATCGGTCTCTTCAGATTTTCTGTTTTTTCATGATTCAGGTTTGGTAGTTTGTATATCTCTGGGAATTTATCCATTTCTTCTAGGTTGTATAATCTGTTGATGTGCAGTTGTTCATAGTTGTCTCTTATGATGCTTTGTCTTTGTGTGGTATCAGTTGTGATGTTTCCACTTCCATTTCTAATCATATTTGAGTGTTCTCAAAATAAATCCATGGGAAATTTAAAACCAGGCAAAATTAATCTATGGTGATTAAGGTAAAAATAGTGGTTACTTTTGGTGGTGGTGGTGGGCGGGGTTTCTTTGAGATTCTAGTGATGGACTATAATTTCACCAACATGCTATAAAATGTATTGAGCTGTTACTTCAGAGTCGTTTACTTCCCTGTATGTGTCTTATGCTTTCATTAAACAGTTAAATATCATTTATTCATTCATTATCTGAGCCTCAGAGTCTATCCTTCACTTTCATTCAGAAAACTCAATTCTTTGTTTAACTTATGTGTTTGTTAGGTATTTTGTTACATTTTTATTTGTTTAATTATTTTATTATATCTACTTTTTCTGTTTTATAACTACTATTTGCAAGTTTCTTATCCGTTCCCTCATAGTTTCTGTAAAATTTTATTTCTGTTTTGTGTTTTGATATATTTTTTTCCTATACACTTCTTGAGTCATTCAGTTCTCTGCAATGACCATAGTCTTGTTGAATTAAACTTTGAGTGCTTTTAAGTTAGAAAATCAGGTATTTACTGTCAGAATTTTTTGTTCTTTAATTGAAGTTCCTTATTCATTTTCCATAAGTTTTCTCACAAAGGGAAATTAATCAGATGAGTATCTAATGTCTCAAAGAATGAGGTCGGCACCCAACTATCCAAGAACCCCCAGGCTAGGCAGCAGCGCCCTGAGGAGAAAGGAAGCGCTGTGGACACGCAAACAACCGAGCAGCAGCGCTCTCTGTGCCCTCTGGAGGGAAAGCAGAAAGACCGACGAGAAGCGAGCCGGGCAGAATTTGCCGGAGTGCAAGCGGAAGCTGGTGGGAGAGATGTGTTTTGCAATACACATTTTCAAATTTAAACAGATGATGCTAATGCGAATGAGATTTTATCTTTATAAATGTTCAGTAAGGATTTTTAACACAAAAAGGTGTAATATAAACGATAAACTTAGAATTTAAAGTTGTGTGAGCCGTACCCAGGTGCTGGAAGAGGCCGTGGGAAACCGGGTGTAAAAGCCGCCAGCAGGGTTCGTCTTGGGGGTGAGTGAGAGCAACTGAGGGAACACGGCATCTGGGAAAGGGAGTCCTTAACAATTCAGTCTCAAATGAAATCAGAAAACAAGGTCACACAGGGCACTGTGCCCGCAATCGGGGACAGAGAGGAAACGCTCAGCCGGCCTCCGCCAGGAGACTGCGCTGGGGTCAGCGGGGTACAGCTGTCAGGGATGAGCCAGCCGTATAATCACGGGCTCCTCGTGATTACAAAGCTGCTCTGACCACGACTGCTTCTCGCTCCGTCGGGTCTGGTCCTGGGAAAATGGAAGTGATGTGAGCAAGTGTACAAATGCAGACTTGAAACACAGTCTGATCCTCTGAGTCTCAGGAAGTTTCCAAGTCGCTCCTTTCAATGAAACAGACTGCAGAGCTCCTGTTACCGTGTCCGATCCACAGCCACTGTCAGCCCTCACACTCTCATTTCACTGGATGCTGCGTAACCCAACGCTGAGTGCAGTGGCCACAATGCCACACCGTCTCTAGAGGAGAAAGCCCAGTGGGGAAGGGTGTGGGGGGCACACGGGCTATTAGATTACTGACTGACCAGCTGCAAACCAAGCAGGCTGTCACATAATTGTAATGGATTTTGAGTCTTGGTATCTTTTTTAAAAATAACGTTGATATCATTTTCTAACTCTCTGAAATTCAGATTATTTGTGATGAATTTAAACAACTTGATGACACTTTATTTTGGAGGTGAAATGGCCATTTGCATAATTACAGCACATTGCTAAATTCTGTGTTTCTTTTTCCATCTTTCGTTTTTGATAAGGATGATGAATATGGGTGAAGGTAACACAGAGTATTATACTAGTCACTCTACACGAGTATTATATCCACTGAAGCCTGGGAACATGTGCTAATGACCTGAGGCCAATAAAATGACAGGTTTGGGAGGAGGAACTCAGATGGCTTCTCTCCACCACCACTGTCTTGTCACTTTCTCAGTTAGGCACCGTCCCACACAGACTACTCATCTTCCTGAACTATGACCGGGTATGTGTCCTGTGCTCTGTATATACCCTCCTTTTTGAAAAACAAACAAACAACAACAAACCACTCAGTGGACAGCTTAGCCAGGATACTGTACAAAGTGGGAAAAAATGAAACAAAACCCCCAGAATAGGGCACAAGGACAAGGAGAAGAAAATGAGGAAAAGAAGGGTTCCGACTGATACATATGCAGCTGGAGTTCCAGCAGAGACGCCAGAGAGAGTGCAGGAGAGATCACATCTGCCAAGACTGGAGAACTGTCTGTAACTGGCTCAGATTCAGGAAACACATGGTATCAAAAGCAGGTAAGACAGGAGGTTTGCACGCAGCCACCACGTGGGACGCCGCACAGGTCAGCAGCAGCACCCACGGGCGGCCCAGAGGGCACGCTTCACCGAGAGCAGAAGAAAGCGGGCGCCCCATTTTAGAGAAAATAACCCATTTTAATACAAGCTGAAGCCGAGTCTGCCAACAGGCCATGGCATCGAGTGAGAAGCCTTGGGGATAAAGAAAGTGGACGCCATAGGGAGCACTAAATGCAACCGCTGTGATAAGAAACAGAGGCTGTGATCCTAGAAATCATACGACTGATACGGGTGGGAGAGTGGCTTGCCTCACACTGCCCGTGGAAATGCAGACTGTGCGGCCACGTTGGAAAAGAGCGTGGAGTCTCCTCCAAAAATTAAGAATCACCATATGACCCAGCAATACCCTCTCCTGGGTACTACCCCCCAAATCTGAAAACATGTATCCGTAAAGATGCATGTGCTCCAACGTTCATTGCAGGGTTATTTATGGTGGCCAAGACATAGAAACAACCCAAATGTCCTTCGATAGATGATTAGATAAAGAAGATGTGGCATACATACACAATGGAACACTACTCTGCCGTAAGATGAAATACTGCCATTTGTGACAACATGGATGGATCTTGAGATTATATGCTAAGCAAAATAAGTCAGAGAGAAGAAGTCGAGAACCATATGTGGGATATAAAACTGAAAACAACAAAGGAACAAGACAAAGAAACAAAAACTCACAGACACAGACAACGGTTTAGTGGTTGCCAAGAGTTAAGGAGGAGGGGGTGGTAGATGAGGGTCAAGGGGGTCAAATAACATGGTGACGGAAGGAGAGCTGACTCTGGGTGGTGAGCACGCAGTGCGATGCACAGATGACGTGTTACAGAGTTGTACACCTGAAACCTATATGATTTTACTAACCAACGTCACACCAATAAATTTAATAATAAAAAAGAATGGTTTCCAAACACAGCAGCCAGTCAGGATGGGATGGGTCAGGCTCGTGTTATAATAAGGTCTGTGTGTTACTGAGGAAGGAGGTAGCGTATTGCATTTTTATATCTTATGACAAAGGTACGGACAGTAAAATGTCAAGGGTAACCTCTAATAAATGGAGATGAAGTATATACATTTTAAAACAGTGGAAGGGATTTTAAAAGAAAAGACACATGAAAAATACTAACAAAATAATTATGTCAAGAAGGGGGAAAGGATCATGAAAAAGGGGGACAAACACAAATTTAAGGTCACTGATTAGAAACAAGCTGAAACATATCAGCAATCACGAACTCAAAAGAAAGTATAGAACTTGTCAGACTGGATTGTAAAACATAAGAAAAAGCACAAAAAATGCAAAGAAAGAGAACGGAAAGACAACAAAAATGAACACAGTCGTGGTACATGGGCCTGTGGAGCCAAAAGTGGGTTCTATGAAAAGAGTAGTAAAATGTGCTGAAATTCATCAAAAAAGAAAAAAAAATATTGAAGAAGACCAAATTACGGAGCACATGTCCTTTTCACAGATAGGAAAGGTATCTCCCCGGCAGATCTAAATTTCATGCACTTGTCATCAAAATCCCAAAGTCTTTTTGTGGGATCTAACCAAAGGGTTTTAGAAATCACAAGAAAAAATATAGCAAGAGGGACGATGGAAACCCCAGAGAATTAGGAGGCGGCGAGAGGCTGAGGGGACAGACAGCTAGTAACGAAGCATGTGGTGTTGGTACTGAGAGTGACAAACGGAGCCCCGTGCGTCTCAGCCACAGCCCAGGCCACGTGTCACGTGATCTGGTGACATTGCAGGTCACAGAGAAACAGACGGGGATGACTTAAAATGAGTCTCGATCCCAGTTTTTCACGTTTCACAAAAATATATCCATAAAGTAAAAAAACAAACCTTCCAAATATTTAGAAGAAAGTATGAGCTGATATCTTTATGAGTTTAGAATAAGAAAGGATTTCTTGAACAAGATCCTGAAACCACAAACTCTGATGGAAACAAATGGATTTATCTGGTGACACTGAAATTCTATTTATCAAAAGATACTGTAAATAAAACAAAGGCACAGGCTGTAAACAGTGAGAAGACCTTTTCTGCTCATAACCCATAAAATATTAACTCCAAGTGTATGTGAAGGATTTCCATGGAGCAGTGCGGAAACGCGAAAGAAGGGATGCAAGTGCTTCAGGGAAGAGGGGAGACGTCTCCCAAGGAGTATGAGGAGGCAAAGCACGAGGCTGCCTGTGTGACCGCGCAGCCGGGGCCGAGGGCACGGCCGTTTCACACCCCAAATACCCAGCGGTGGGGAGGCCGTGGGTCGGCTGGCCTTGTGAGGGCTGCTGGGCAGGCGCCTGCCGTGGGGCTCAAAGGCTGGCATCGCCCCCCACCCAGATGGTCCACGTCTGTGTCTACAGCCAAAAGACACGTATCAGTACGTTCACGGCAACCCCAATTTTCATAACAACCAACTGGCAAAACTCAGCCCAGAGAGCAAACATCAAATGCTCACGGGTAGCTAATAGTCAATAAACTGTGATCACACAAATATCATATAGCCCACAGTATGTGCTAGGCCCACACACAACACTTGTGGATCTTAAAAACATAATAAATAGTATGGAAAAAGGTAACACCTAGAAGGCTATGACAGAATATTTTATAAAGCTCACAATAAAAGGAAATGGCATATGTTAGCGATATATACAGCTATTTACTTTACCAAGGGGATGACAAACACAAGAGTCAGGACACTATGTATTTCTGGGAACGCCAGGAAACGGGCTACACAAGTGACACGTGACTGGGTGTGTGAGGTAGGCGCAATGCAGGAAAACCTTGGATTGCGAGTAACGTGGTTTGCGAGTGTTCCACAAGACAAGTCAACATTTCTAATACATTTTAACGTGGCAAACGAGTGATGTCTTGCAATACAAGTAGTTTGTTCCCGGAACTAATTATGCTCGCAAACCAAGGCGTTACCGTACGCTAATTAATGATTTGAGCTGCGAGGTCCTACTCAGTTGTCTTATTATTTTGCTCCCTAACTCACAGGGATACTAAATGCAGTTTTTCAGCATGAAGAGCTCTATTCAAAGGTTAAAAATGAAAAAGGACGCTACTTTAAAGAGGTCTGGTGCAAACGTGACCCTTTTTCTCTGGGTTCCACCTGCGCACCGCACAGCTGCCCGTTGGATGGTGCAGTCAGGCAGACTTCTAGTGCCGCCTTTCTCCCTTCTCCCCCACCCGCTCCCCGCTCCCGGGGGAGGGCCGCACAGCAGCCGCAGGGCGGCAGGGGGGCCTCCTGAGGGACAAGGCCCGTGATGGCAGCCTCTCCCTCCTGTGGCTCCTCAGGTTTCCTGGGAGGGTGGAGACTTGGCCATGACGAAAATGCAGTACAGACAGAAGGCATCACCTTCCCAGGTGCTTTCTATTAACTCAGACGCCAGCGCTGGCAGGGCCCCTTTCCTGAGGGTCTGACCCGAGCATCCTGCAAACGACTGCGGGTGACGCCTGCGGTCAGCATCCTGGAGTCAGAGGCAGGACTCGAGCTCCTCGGAAGCAAGCGCCCCCCCTGCTCGCTGAGCCACACGCGCTGGCGGCGCCCACGGCAGGCAGGCGCCTGACCGCCTTCCTAAGCCCCCGCGTGAGGGCTTCCTCCGCAACGGCCGCTGGGTCTCTGCCGGGCAGTGGGTGCCGTCTAACCCTGCCAGAGAGTCTGTGTGAACTGCTGTCCCCTGAGTGAAATGCAAGCAGAAGCCGGCTTACTGTGTGGCTGGAGTTCCCGTTCAGGTGCAGACCGCTGTCAAAGAGGGGTGACGAGGCCCGGCTGCTGTGGGCACTGGGTGGTCCCGGGGATCCTGGGGACAAAGCAGAGATGGTTGTTCCACATGGAGCTGAAGATGCAACTCCTGAGATCCCAACACCCGCAGTGCCCCCAAGGGGTCATCAGGGACAGAACGCGCGTCCCTCTGGGAGACGCGGTGTCCAGCACCAGCCCCGTGCGGTCATGTGGTCACCTCGCCCTGAGCTGACATGGAGTAGATACCGCAACGCACGACGGGAGGACCAGCCGCCTCACCTCCAGCTGCCAATTACCGGCAAGTGTCACGTTAGGGGAGGCTCCAACGGGAGGGCAAAGCCACACCTGACCCACAGCTCTGATTTGACAAAAACAAGACACGACGTAAACATCCAAAGTTCTGAGTTTCTTCATAAATTAGAAAAACCTGATGCTTCTGGGGAAGGTTTCCCAGCGAGCTTGACGGGACTGGCCCCTTCAGTCGGGGCCCTAACCCCCACCCTCACCCCCGTCAGTCACCGCACGCCGGGCCCTGGGCACCGGTGCCGTCAGGCCTGCATGAGGGCCGGAGGGTGCAGCCGCGGAGGTGTGAAGCACACGCGTGTGTCAGTCACACCATTACCCGTTTCCGGAGAACTGAGCTAGAAACCTCACATGTGTTGCTGCATTTACCAAAAACGACGTCTGGTGCGGGAGGCGCTGTTACCGGATGAGGGACGTGGCTGTGACTTTTTGGGACCTCAGTTCTCTCCTTTGGACGGAGGCGATGATGCCCAATGTCCACGGTCTCGCAGCTAAATGCACCCACAGGCTCCGCTCCGCTGGGGTGGGCAGCAAGGGCTCAGCAGCAGACAGCCCACCAGAGCCTAGAAACTTCTCAGCCAAATCAGGATAACGTGTGGGTCCTCACCCTGACAGCGGATGGCCAAGGGGAAGTGGGTGCCGTGACGCCGTCTCCAACGTCCCAGGACGCCCAGAGGAGCGGCTGGGTTTCTTTACAGCCCCGCTCCCGGGCACCTTCTGGCCAGTATGCAAGTGCGGGCAGCTCTGTGCGTGACGTGGCTTGTCGGTCCACTCATGTCTGTGGTGAGGCCGCAGGAACACTGTGGCACTGCCCCGAGAATCTGAAGGCGCCCGCGCTGCAGCAACAGGGACCCTGGCAGAGCCCCGAGGAAACCTGGGGCCTACTAAGGACCTGCGGAAGCTCAGAGGACGGATGCCGAGGCAGGCACAGTGCAGGGCCCGCCCCGGCCAGCGGTGCCTCTCAGCAGAACTGAGGCTCAAACCCCTGCCCAGGAGAGAAGCGTGGGAAGCCAGACGGACTGTGTGCACACCCCGAGTCCCTACGGCTTGACCCACACCCACGCCCTAGAATTAAGACAGTCGAGTGATAGCCA
This sequence comes from Aselliscus stoliczkanus, assembly GCA_033961575.1. NCBI lineage: Eukaryota > Metazoa > Chordata > Mammalia > Chiroptera > Hipposideridae > Aselliscus > Aselliscus stoliczkanus. The sequence continues at coordinate 28,642,869 of CM066730.1, read as the reverse complement.
GGCCACTCAGAAACCACCTGTTTCCCTGCAGACAGGAACGTGCTTGTGCCGGGGCTCTGCGGCCAGACTTCCTGCCGCCATTGCTGCCGCCCTGTCCTTTGTGAGGTGCAGGGCCCGCTGTTGGTAGCCTTTCCCACATCCCTGTAAAACGCCCCACTCCACAGCCCTGCACGCGAAGCCTGCCCTGGAAGGCTCAGGGAGCCCTGGCCGAAAGGAGACTGCTCCGACAGCAGCGCTCGGTTTATCAGGCAGCCCCACTGCGCGGCTGCCTCTCTCCCCACCGCCGCCTGCCCACCGTAGTGCTGAGGGGGCTCCCTGTTCAGCGGCTTCCAGCCACGCAGACTGTGCTGGGCCCGTGCCCGGTGGGCTCTCCCAGCACCTGCCTGTGGCCGCTGCATGTCTGTCTGGTTTCTCTCAGTGCTGTGGTTCCTGTCCACCACCAGCCCATCAGCGGCCTGAGAGCCGTGCTGTTCCCTCTCCCCAGTCCCAGGGACAATGCTGCCGACAGATGTGACACATGGCTGAGGGCTCCCAACAGAGATGAGTGAGGACTGAACGAGTGAGTGAGTGATGCCTAAGCTCTACGGTGGCAGTCCTGTGTAGGCTCTAAGCCTCAATTAAGTTATTTCTGATGAATATTTTTTTCATCTATATCTCAAAAGAGAAATTTGAACAGTTGTAATATATTTTTCTGTTTTTCAACAATAAAACCCATTATTTTAAAAATGATCAGTGTCAATAATTATTAAAGATAAAATGGGCTTAGTTGGCATCAAAACCCAACAATATTAGAAAATACACAACTCAAATAGTTTACAACCAATATTTTAAAAGACGCCTAACCTATCACATGAACTACCGCAGACCTCGGCGACACTGCAGGCTGGTTCCAGGCCACCTGACAAAGGGAGCGTCACACTAACGTGAGTCCCACGGATCCAGCTTCCCAGCACGCATAAATGTGGTGTCCACACTACAAGTGATCCACTGGGTGTGCAACAGCATTCTGTCTAAAAAACGATGTGCATACCTTAATCTAAAAACACCTTACTGCTGAAAATGCTGTCCGCTGAGCCTTCGGCGAGTCACAGTCTTCTGGCTGGCAGAGCGTCTGCCTCGGTGACGGCTGCTGGCTGGTCAGGGTGGTGGCTGCTGAAGGCTGGGGCGGCCGTGGCAACTTCTTAAACTACAACGACGAAGCTGCCCCAGCCGTTGACTCTCCCCTTCATGGCCAACTTCTCTGTAGCGTGTGATGCTGTCTGGTAGCATTTTACCCACAGAACTTCTTTCATAATTGGAGTCAATCTTCTTAAACCCTGCTGCTGCTCTAGCAACTAAGTGTTTGTGACAGTCTCAATCCTTTGGTGTCACTTCAACAACGTTCACAGCACCTTCACCAGGAGTAGGTTCCATCTTAAGAAACCATTCATCCATAAGAAGCAGCTTCTCTGGCTTGGGACGCCAGCGGCCCCGGTTCGGGTCCCACATATGAGGGCCAGTGACACTGCCCTAAAAAAAAAAAAAAAAAAAAAAAAAAAGAAGCAACTTCTCAGTCATTGAAGTTTTCTCACATTTCCAGGCTCCCTTCTAGTTCTGGTTTTCCTGCTGTTCCCACCATGTCCATAGTCACTTCCTCCATTGAGTCTTAAACCCTCAAAATCATCCGTGAGGGTTGGAATCAGCTTCTTCTAAGCCCCTGCTAATGTTGATATTTTGACTTCTTCCCATGAATCCTTAATGGCATCTAGAAACCTTTCCAGAAGGTTTTCAATTTACTCTGCCGAGGTCCATCAGAGGAATCACTATCCATATTCTTATGAAGTGTGTTTCTTAAATAGTAAGGCTTGAAAGTCGAAATTATTCTTTGAACTGTGGGCTGCGGAGTGGATGTTGTGTTTGCAGATTGTCCGTCTGCATCAGAGCACGTGGAGACCAGGTGCATTGTCTGCGAGCAGGCACATGATTAAAGGAATCTTTTCTTCTGAGCAGGACGTGTCAACTGTGGGCTTAAACAGTCAATACACGGTCATGTTGTACACAGTTGTGCTGCCATCCGGGCTTCTTGTTCCATTTACAGAGCACAGGCTGAGTAGATTTAGATAATCCCTGGGTCCTAGGATTTTCAGAACGCTAAGTGAGCACTGGCTTCCACCTCAAGTCCCAGCTGCCTGCGCCCTCACAGGAGGGCCAGCCTGTCTCTCGAAGCTTTGAAGCCAGGCGCTGACTGTCCTCTCCAGCTGTGAAAGTCCTAGATGGCATCATCTTCCAAAATGAAACTGTTTTGTCTCCATTGCAAATCTGTGGTTTAGTGCAGCCGCCTTCAAGAATTTTCTTAGCTGGACCTTCTGGATAAGTAGGTGCTTCACCTCGCGCTTATGTGTTCTGGAGATGGCGTCTTTCCTTAAACCTCGTGGACCAGCGTCCGCCGGCCTCACACTTTCCTTCTGCAGCTTCCTGTCTCAGACCTGAAGACAGTCGGGGCCTTGCTCTGCAGGAGGCTGAGGCTAAGGGAACGTGGTGGCTGCTGTGATCTTCTATCCAGACCACTAACACGTTCTCCTTATCAGCAATAGGCTGTTTGGCTTCCTTATCATTCGTGTGCTCACGGGAGTAGCACTGTTAATTTCCTTCAATAACTGTCCCTTTGCATTTGCACTTGGCCCTTGGTGCAAGAGGCCTAGCTTTTGGCCCACCTCAGCTTTCAACATGCCTTCCGCACTGAGCTCCATCACTTCTAGCTTTTGATTAAAGTGAGAGACCTGCGGGAGATTCCTTTCACTTGAACACGTTGAGGCCACTGCAGGGTTGTTAACGGACTTAACTTCACTCCTGGGTTTCAGAAAATAAGGAGGCCCGAGGAGAGGGAGAGAGATGGGGGCGGCTGTCAGCGCAGCGGTCAGAGCAGGCAGATTTATCCATTGGGTTTGCCATCACACGGGCGCCATCGCATGTGTGGGCGCAGCTGGTGGCGCCCCCAAACAGCTGAAATAGCGACACCACTGAGCACAGGTCACCATCACAAATATAACAATAATGAAAAGTTAGCAATAATGTGAGAATTACCGAAATGTGATAGAGACAGGAGGTGAGCAAACGCAGCTGGGGAAATGGGGCCGCAGGACTTGCCACACCAGGCCTCAGTCTGTACAGAGCGCAGTGTCTGTGAAGCACAACGAAGTTAGGCTGCCTCTACAATCTGTCAAAAGCATGCTGACCAAGCGCTGGCCTAGGAAGCCAGTGGCCCCAGTTTGGTCCCACATATGAGGGCCAGTGATACTGCCCTCAAAAAAACAAAAACAAAAACAAAAACAAAACAAAACAAAAAAACAAAAGCACGCTGACCACCCTCGTGCGTGGCCGGTGGGGCGCAGCTGCGGTGGGGGCCTGTCTGGCAGCGCCTCAGAAAGCGACAGGCCGAGTCACCGTCTGCCCAGCACCTGCGCCACGGTGTGTGCCCGAGAGTGAAAACACGCCACTCAAAGTCGTGCGTGATGCTCACGTCAGCATGACCCACACACGCTGCACCGTGGGCACAACCCAGACGCCCACACGCAGATGAAATGACAAACCTAACGGAATGCCTCTCGGTCAGATGCAGGAACGTGGACCTGCCACATGCTGCCCCACGGATGGACCCCGGGGCATTACGGCAAGTAAAGGAAGCCGCACAAAGGCCGCAGAGCGTCTGGTCACTGACCCGCACTGCCCGGCAGGCACGTCCCAGGGACAGGAGGCGGATTCATGGCTGCCGGGGGTGGGGACAGAGGTGGGACGAGCTGCGAAAGGCACGGAGTTTCTTTCTGAGGTGATGCAAATGTTCTGGAATTACAGTGAAAATACACTGCTGAGAGACGTACTTCTAAATGGCGATTTTTATATTAACGGGATTATATGTTAAAACAAGAGTAAGAGCCTGAATTTATGCAGAAAGAACACATTGGCTTGTGTCAGAAGCCATTCTTTTTGTCTTTGACACAATTTTCTAAACATTGAAACTAGACGCCGTCCCCACGGACACTGATTCGCGGAGCGACACCCGCTCAGGCCAAGACCGTCTTGCCTTCGTTGTCTGAATTCACCAGAGGAGGCTCTGCCTGACTTATGGAGGCATTATGGCTACTGTGCTTAAAGTTTTATGGATATTAAGCTTTTAACATTTGTAGATTTTCAAGAACCACATAAAAGGAAACCAGACATTTATTAAACTGATAGACACCTCAGGGTCACCGCGCAGGTGAGGTCTGGGAGGCACAGCTCACACGGCTTAAGCGCCAAGCGCTGGCCAGCCCCACGTGGACCTGTCAGCACCTTGACCCCGAACCCCCAGCCTCCAGAGAGGAAGGACTGTTCTAGCCCCTGGTCTGGGGTTCCTGTCAGGGCAGCGGGGGTCCTGCAGCCCGCAGCGGCCCCTCCCCCTCCCCACTCAGGCCTGGCAGTGGCCGCCCTCAGCGCCCTAAGGACTCGGGCGCCGGGCCACCAGGAGAAGATGAGTGGGCTCTGAACCTGTCTGCAGGGTAATCGCATGTGCTCCTGCTGCTCGTCTGGTAAATACAGGCCGTCTTCTCCTTCTCAAGCTAGCACGCTCTTCTTTCGCAAAACTGCGATTTCACAGGCTTCTGCCACCCTGCAGGTTACATCACGCCCACAGGCGAGTCCTCCCGCGGGCTGGGTGTGGGCGTCCTGCTGCGTGGTCCACACCCGGTGCGTGGCGCCCTCCGGCGGCTCCATTCAGGGAAGTTCACGCTCAAAATCCCACGCGATAGAACGCAGTGCATGGGTGCCACCTCTTCCTCTGCAGCTCGGCCTGGCTTCAAGTATTGTCCACCTCCTACCGCTCTGGGGGGCCTGCCCTCCTGCACATACAGCCCTGTCACGTCCGTGTCCTTTTGCCCTGGAGGTCCCTGGGTGCCCCTACTGCAAACGCAGCGGTCTTTTAAGAAAGCAGGACACGTGGGGCGTCCTGCTGACGGATTTTTACAGCAACTTCTCTAAGAACGGTGGGCAGCACAGCTACCCACTGCTGTCTCGCGGGGCGGAAAGGGGGTGACTGAAATCGACCTGCTCAGAGTTACTCAGGAAGAGGAAAGTAGAAAGACAACTATGAGTTCAAAGACCTTTTTTGTCAAGTGTGGACTAAGAGAGTTCTACCTGGGCCAGGGACAACAGAGGACGGTAGAAGCAGAGCGAAAACACAGGGACAAAAGGTGAGCCCTGGATGAGAGAGAGCGCGAGAGAGGACGAGAAGGGAAACGGCCGGATGAGCGGCGCTGTCACTCGAGCCCCGGGCGTGGGAGGGAGGCCCCATGTCTCTCCTGCCAGGCGGAGGCCCTGCTTCCACAGCGAAGCAGACGCCACCCCACTGAGTCACCGGCAGACCGTGGGCTCCCAGGAGCCTGACCTGAGCCCAAGGTCCTTTCATGGCTGCGCCCGACATACAGGCCCTGGACCCACACCACCAAATCAAAGGCGTGATGGCAGCCGTATGTGCACATTTCACAAAGACATGAGCTGGAGAGAATAAGCTGCTCTGGGTTTGCGGTTTCTGACTTCCATACTGAACGCAGGCCCACGTGCCCCCAGCTCTGCACCAGGCGCGCCAGGCACACAGGCCCTAGCGTCCCTCCTGACGTCAACATGGACGTTTCAAACACAAACTCCGTTTCTAAATAACTGCATGTGAACAGGTAGATGTAGTCACAGTGAGTGATTTGAAAAGGGAAAGTTACAATAATGAACCCAAACCGGCCGCTGGATGATGTGTTGTTTTAAGACATCTGTGGGTGTTACGAAATGCAGCTGGTCTTAGGACCCTCCCCTGCGGCCTCTGTGTGTCCCCTCCCTGAACACGTGCTTGGGGGGACTTGTACTGCTGTCAGCGTGATGCATGGGGACACATGACGGGGCCAGGGAGGGTGCTGTGTGCCCCAAAAGTCACCCCCTTACCCAGCGGGAGCTTCAGAAATGACGGCGCTTCCCTGAGATGCTCCACGGTGACAGTCACTTCATCGCCTGCATTTCTCAAAAGATGCACCTGCCAATGTGACAAAAAAGAAAAAGAAAAAAAAAAAAGCTACTTTATTGTCACCAAAGGACCAGGCACAGAAATCAAACAAAGCCCCTACACGCCTCCCCTGTATCTCAGGAATTCAGTTAATCGCCAACCCTGAATTTCAAACACTGAAAATTCAGGCTTAAGCTGGGATAAAGGGAGGATGCTTGTATGTCCCCAAGCACAGAACCCCGGTGTTCCAGCTGAACACTGTACCCCAGACCGGGCCCTCTCTCGCTCTATTACCGTAACGTGCCAGAGAGTAACATCATCTGAGGAATCAGCATATTTGTACAAATGGCCGATTTCCCGACATTGGCGGAGAACACATGCCCCTGGGCTAACCATGACACAGCAAGCCACACATATTAGTGGCAACATTTAAATGACACTTTAGTTCTCCAGAAACCACAGGGCACCACGTCTGTGTGGAGCTGCAGACTCCTGTGGCCTCCACAGCGGGGCCCCCACGACCTCGCGTGACGGAAGGGAAGCTCCCGGGCGCTGGCTGGGAACGGAATGCCCAGCGCCCGCTCTGCTCCACCGGGCCGAGCAGGCCGAGCAGGCCAGGTGCTGAGTGCCCAGCACCTCGCACCATCGCACGTTTGTCCCACGGCCCTAAACGCGCCCTGTGGTTACCCTCCCCGTTTCTGAGTAGAGGGCGGAGCAGACCCTCCCCTGACTGGTAGGCTCCCCACGCTGGTGCCCTGCCTTTGCAGCCAGGCCTCTCCTGCTGAGAAGAGTCTAGTGGAAACCCTTAAAACTGCAAGACAGAAACCTGAAACCCACATGCATGCAAGCCCTGAAGGAGGCGGAGGCAGCTTTCAGCACGTCTCCAACCAGCTTATCTATTCGGCCCAGCCGGGAGCACGAGTGGCCAGCCACGCAGTGCTTTGCTGTGAGTCTAAACGGACCGGACACCCATTACAGCCGCTGCCCAGATGCTGTCCTGCCCAGAGCAGATGCCTCCCTGGACGGGCACACAGCCACCGGCGCGGCCGACACTGCTTCCTCCTGCAGCTGCCAGGCGTCCGCAGACGCCGCCAGGAGCACGTGCTTCCAGATGGCGACGGGCGCCCTTACCGTCCTGCGTCAAGGCCACGCGGCCACGTCGTCCTTCCGTCACCGCCCGGGCCGCGGGAAGTGCAGCCCCTCACCATCCCTGAGCGCCCTGAGGGTCTCCGGCGACATCATGTTCATTCAACTCTGGGGGCAATGGGGCAGTGCCCTGGACAGCTTGGCAGGGCACCGATGCGCCAGAGTGAGCAATGGCCCCCCACATCCACACAAGCCTGCAACCTCGTGAGTTCTTGCTACTTAGTGGCCGGGGCACGTCAAGCGTGTCCTCCCAGCTGAAGGACAAGCTGCTCCACGTCCCACGCACGACAGCTAAGAGAGCAACCGAAGCCCTGACGGTCTCTGTGGAACACGGGCCCCGGCGGCCCAGCTGCTCGTGCCGCCCACCGGACGGACCGTCCCAGCGCTGAGCAGGCGCCGCGGCGGCACACGCACGCTGGCGACACGCGGCTCCGCCACGGGCTGCGCACTCAGACTCGGAGGATGCAGGAGTGTCTCCGGCAGAGACGGGTCCCTAGGAAGCCTCGGGAGCAGGCCAACAGGAAAGCCGCAGGCAGGCTTTGGGTTTTCTTAGGGAGCCATGTCAGCCCTGCGAGTGCATGCTCTCTCCTGGACCCTAACCAGTGACTGGGCTCTGCCAGGGTCAGAATGCCTGACGAGGTCAAGGAGTCATGACACAAAATAAGTGTCCAAGACTTGAGTGTCATCTGTCCCACAAAACCACAGAAGTTGGAGACGTGAGCCTGCCTCACCAAGTGGGGTGGGCACACAGGGCGGCCTGACCAGGTCCCAAGGGCAGTGGGTGCGAGAAAGAGGCTACACGCAGCACTGCTGCAAACACCCCGCCGCACACCACACCCGCGGCTTCACTAGGAGTTTGTTTCCCATTCCTACAACCTGAATCCTCGCTAATTTAGAGGCCTAGGCATTAGGGAGAAGTGGTGCTGTAAAATCTCGGCGGGGTGCCACCTGATTCTAATCTGCTTCTGGGTTGAGAGTCACCTCTCTAAACCATTTCCCAACTCATGAATAACTCATGGGCGGTTATCTCTCTGTATCTGTCATCTGTCGACCTATCCATCCGTCTTCTACCGATCTGCTGTCCATCTTTCCGCTATATATCTGCCTGTCATTTACCCATTCATCATCTATTTCTATTATCCATTTCACAGCCTTCCATCTGTCATCTCCTTATCTGTCTTTCATCTATCTGGCCTACCTATTTTAGCCTGTTTCTCTGTCCGGCACTTACACTCCTTGTAACCACAGGGAAAGGCTGCCATAACCTCCTGTCAGGTCATGAGGATGGCGCTCTGGACACTTGCGGAGCTCTGCGTGGGGAGCACTGGAGGCACCAGATGGCTGTGGCCGTCACTCCACACAGGCCGCGGGGAGTGGGGGCTCCCCCCAGGGGGCCAGTTGCTCCCGCGTCACCTCTGCCCAGTGCAGATCTTGGACTGAGTGGTTTCCAAACACCCATTTTCATTTTCCCCTGAATAGTGATATGTCTCAGAATTTGCCCAAAAATCTTATGTAGAATTTAGTTTGTGCCACGGCTGCTATGATAATAGATATCCATAGGGATGAAAACACACAGGTCTATTAAAAAGAGGGAAATGATTTTGATTTCCATACACGTATTATATGGGCACAAACATAATGTTGTCATTCAGGTAGTACAACGTTTCCAAAGCAGGAGGCAGCACATAAGGCGATCATATCCATTTCGTGTGTCCTTTGTATTCGGCAGTACCTACATTTTTCTTTCAGAATTCATTGAAGCTAGACTTCACTCTGAAAAATGAGTGCTGAGCCATGCGATTCATGAACTCTTTTACAAATTTAATATTTTTATGAACTTTATGAATCTGAAACATTGAGATTATATGTCTCATTAACAGCGCTTCAATCATGTCCTTTGTGTCACATACAAATGTAGACATATAATTCAATAATGTGGTTCAAAAGTATATTTGTTACCAGTCAAATATTGGAATAGCTCCATTTATAAGGTTTATACATCATTTACTCAAAAATTTGCTCCTTGGATGAATGTGTGTTGCTTTCCCTGGGCTGGGATAAAAGTTATTAAGCCGTGTGCTGTCTCTCTTTAGATTGTTATGTGTTTTGTCACCTTAGGAAAGCAAAAATTTGCAGAAATTGGGAAACTAACACAAACCTTAAGTTCAGAAGGTAAATAGATGAGGACACTTCATCCGTTTGAACATGACCCTAAAACTGTAAGTCCCTTGAGACCCAAAACCAACTTTTCCCCTGTGTGAGCCCTTCCTCTGCCTGGGACACATCACAGCCTAATAAATACACTTTGAAGAAATGGAGGACTGAGCCGCACACACTGAGCTACCCCTCGCTCAGGAACACGACTCGTGCCCAGTGCTGGTCTCATGGGAACTCAGTGCTGTGCCCATCAGGGGACGTGCTGGTTGGTGGGCTGTTTGTCCTATCGTGGAACTAAGAGCTGGCTTATCGGAAAGATAAACAGTGGTGAGTGAAGACACACACCTGCCCCTGTTAACAGATGGAAACTGGGCTGGGTTTCACGTGACAGCCACGCAGCAGTCCTTGCGAGGAGCGGACAGCCGGCTCCTGTGGGCCCCAGGGGCCCCCACCTCGGCCCCTCCTGCCCTGCCCCCTTCTCCAGGCCGCCCCTGCACTCAGGCCCTGCCCATGGACGGCTCCCCTCATCCGCTCATTTTTCAAGATTCAGCTTAATCACCACCTGAAACTTCACCCCCTCCACAGGGCCTTACTCTGTACCCCACCCTTCCTCGCATGCGGCCCCGGTGCATGGACAAGGTGCAGGGGGCCAGCCGCGGAATCCACGCCTCGGGCTGCAGGTCAGTTTCGCCCCTGCTGTACCGCGGAGCCCGGCCTGACATCAGCAGTCATTCCCACGGAAGGGCTGCCGGGCGGAGGCCCTCTGACCCCACACCCCGGGCAGTCAGCACAGGCGGGGGCATCGCCTGTGAGCCATGCTCCCCGGGGCGCTGCACACGCGCGGCAGGCAGCACGCCTGCGGACGGACGCCAGGACACACGCCGTTCTCAGCACAGCCACTGGCCCTCAGGCCACGCCGGCGAACCCACGCTCCCCGGACCTCCATCCTCCGGGCTTCGAGACAGACACACGTAGCGAAATGGGCCTTTCGCGGCGTCCGTGAGGCCCCGGGGCTCCCCACGCAGAGCCGCCAGCACGGGGCTCGGCGAGCACTGCACGGGCGCCGTCTGAAACATGCCTGACAGCGTCTTTTACACTTTTGTTCCAGTTCTAAAGCTCTGTTTATGAATACACTCAGTGAAATGCAAATCTAGACAGAAAAACAGAATGAGAGACTATCTGAGAAACAGAACAAAGAACACAACGTGACACTCACCACTTCTTCATGGGTCGCGTTTTCTACATTGATGCCATTGACCTGAAGAGATGAGAAATTAAGGATTTTGAGAATAATAATTGATTACTGTACATTAAAAATAAGAATGCCACCGGGTGCAGCACTGAGGTCTGAGATACTGACCTGGAGAATGGCGTCTCCTGTGAACAGCATCCCTGTCTGGTCAGCTGCAAGGTGCAAACGGAGAGCGTTAACAGCGAGTCAGGGACCCAGTCACGACAGTCATCTAAGCTCGGTGTTTGCAGCAACTGGATGAGTGTGAGAGTGTGTGTGCACGCGTATGTGTGCGTACGTGTGTGCATGTGTGCATCTGTGAATGTGAGAATGTGATCACTTGTGTAAATGTGCCTGCGGGTGTGCATGTGTGTGAGCACGTGTGTGTCAGTGTGCGTGTGGCTGTGGGAAGGCTGGCAGCACAGCCCCAGGCAGCCCACAAAGCTGAGCACATGGATGACCCCACACCTGAGAGCTGCTTTCCAAACACAGGCGCGTGTGACGCGGGTGCAGATATGAGGACGGCGTCCGCGGGAAGTCTGAGTCCCCGGCATCACTCACAAGTCGACACCGACAATGGAGCAGGCGCCCAGTTCCCAGGACGGAGCCACACTCCTGCTATGGCTACAGCCTGCCAACACGTCACACTCTGCGTGTGCAGTGAGTGTGACTCCGCTGTTACCCCCACTTCACCTTCCTGCTCTCGTGGAGGCAGAGAGAGCGCCTCGGATCAGACTGAACAACTGCACAAAACGTAAGGCACGTGCCAAGGGCCTCGGCCTTCACTAGCTGTTTTCATTGCAAGTCTCTGAGTATCAGAAACCAAGTCGGAAGCTACGCCTTCAACACTCAAGTTCTCTTTAAATCCCCCGTTTTGTTTCACGGCCATTGTTAACATCATTCCTAGCCATTGACGGTGTTAAATTTTGTTGAAAATACACACAGCCTTCGTATTCCTGGATGTAAGGACACTGTTTCCGGTAACAATGTTCTTTTACACCAAGGTCTTGCCCAGAGCAGCCTTCACGGCCCACCCGGTGCGGCCTCGCCTCCCTTCGGCAATCTCAGTCCTTCCAGAATCTCTGGGCCCTGCCTCCATCCCTGCCCAGCGCTGAGCTGGGTCGCGGGAGCGTCACGACGCCCACTGTGGGGCTCAGAGTCCTGCAGGCGGGTGGAGAGCTGGAAGTCCACAGAAGATGGCAGAAGGGTTCACGCTGTAGATTATACGAGTCTTTTGTGAAATCACATCAGCTCCATATCCCAGGGGCTGTAACATACCACGAGAGGTGTGGTGCTCTGATGACCCTCACAGACACGTGCTTAGCTCTGCTGTGTGGATGGGGGCATCAGGACACGTAGAACGGACCTCAGAGCGCCCCCGCAATACAGAGGGGAGGCCACAGTGGGCGCGGTCGGGTGAGGAGAGCAGGGCAGGGGTGAGGCGCAGGGCAGGGGAGGAGGCTGAGCAGGGGCCGGGCACTCGGGGCCTAGGTGCCACGGCGCATGGCGAGAAGACTGGACACCATGTTCCACGTGGGGACTTTGTGTCATTGTCAAAGGCAGACCGACAAGCCCATCTCACTGTCTCTGACCCGCCCCAGTGACTGCACACATGTGCCATGCAAGGATTTTTGGGAGTGGCACTCCCACCCTCTGAGGTTGTCTGGAAAATGGCATCTGTGTGAGAGGCGTCGGACTAAGGCATTCCGCATGCAGGTGAGTAGTCTTAACTGTCTGGATATCCAGGTTTTTATTTGCAAAATTATACAAATCTACTCAACAAATCTTAGCACATATTCCTATGTCAGCACGTAGCTGTTCCGAGCTCATGCGTGGTCTGATCTATTCAGCAGTGTGTCTGCAGGCCTCTGCCGTGCCCCTGCCTGGACCCCACTCCCGGCTGCAGCCTGGGCCCCTCGTCTTCGCCTGGGGCCTGTTCTCCGCGGGAGGTCAACCGGGCTCCACAAACAGCACACCCTCCCTCCACTCGCACGCAGAGCCCACCTGTGGCTCCCGCCCACCTAAACCCCTAAGCATGGCCTCAGCCCATCTCCGCCGGCCCGCAGCACTGCCTGCGGCCAGGCCCGGGGGCCTCCACAGCCCTGCGGGGCCTTGCAGCCAACACCCTCCCTCTGTGGGACCCTCCCTGTGGAGCCTGGTGACCCCACGGATTTGTTCGGTTTTGCAGCCGACAGTGGGCCCCAGAGGGGCCAGTGTGTGACTTCAGAGCGTCTAGATGAAGCTCAGCAGAACCTCTGTAGACACAAGTGAATAAAAAGGAACCCGAGATACAGACGTGCAACAGCTGATCACTCATTCCCTTCGAACATAAAGGAAAATTAGTTCCTCGCCCAGCTGGAATGTTTATGTAAATCAGAAATACTGTATCACCACTTGTCAAAATATTCTCCCCAGGTCCCTATTTCTGCATTTTACCCACAGTAATAGGCCGAGGTCTAAAATCAGGCTCTTCCCGGCATCAGAGGAGCAGCTGAAGACTCCAGGCCGTGGCCTGGTGTCCCCCGTACTGAGCCGAGGAAGCCCGGCCATCCGTGAGTAGCCCCGGGATGTGTCCCGGAATAGGCTGCGCTTTCCAATGCTGCAATACACGCACATGGTTTTCTGGTCATCGCAGGGCTTTGCCTCCCAGCCCGCATGGACCTGCAGCAATCAAGGTCTCTGTGCTTTCACATGCACCAGCTTTTGCAAAAAACAAATTGTAGGCAATTGTGGAAAATCAGTGAATCTGTCTTAATGATAGTTTAAAACGATGTGTACTTTTCATGCCCTGGTGAAACTGTACTGATCACTTGTGAGGAACCTGAATGAAGCTATTTCTGACCAGTTTCCAAACCTCAAATGGGAGGCAGCGATCTGTGCCGCCCAAAAGTGATGTGTGTGCCCGGGCCCTGCAGCACGGCAGCAACAGGCTGCCCAGAGCCAAGAACCCCGTCCCTGCTGAGAACCACGTGGCCCGATGAGTTTTTTCAGAGGAGCTGTGTCTTCTGTCGGAGCTCGCGGAGGCGGTCAGCAGCCCCGAGTGAAAGGACAGGCGGGCGGGACCGGGCCCAGGGAACCCCGGGAACGTCACGGCGCCCCCTTACGGCTTCTCAGGGACCAGAATGGAAACGCGTTCAGTGGCAGTCCAGGTAAACAGCAAAAAGCCCGCACACAGCTTCCGAAGGTTTTGAGAAAATTAAAAGATGAATTAAAACCTTTACAGGAAAGATGCAAATCCTCAGGTAACCACAGGCCAGGAGTCTGGGCAGCAGAAAGTATTTTTAACTTCATGTGATGGGAAATGTTTGCTGATTTCTTCTTCACTTCTTCCCCTCCCCTCCCCTTTTGCTGTGAGAAGCAGGAGTTCCCAGGTCCTGAGCTGCGACTCATCAAAGGACAGACAGACAGACAGAAGTCCAGCCCCGGCCTCAGGAAGAGCAAGCAGGGGACAGTCCTCTCTGCCGTCCGTTTGCTCCTCTGGCCTCTCGGTGGCAACAGCCTGGATTCTGGAACCACCGGCATTTGGATCATTTCCAGAATAATCAAGGTTCTCAAACACATCACTTGAAATGGTCCTGAGACAATGTAGCTCAAGTGTAGTCAAAAATGTCACAGAACTTGAAATAATTTTCTTGTGGTTCAGGTCCAATTAGAGCTTAAGGAAGACACCGAGACCGGGGCGTTCCTGCAGTTACCAGCGGCCGAGTGTCCGCGCAACTCAGACACAGCGTCCTGCAAACTGTGGGCCCGAGGCCCCGGCAGGGGCGGGAAGGTGACAAAGTGCCTGAAGGGACTTTCCAGCTACTCCTCGGAAATGCTTTCCACTTAAAACACGCGAATTAAAAAGTAGTAAAATGGGTGATAAAAGTATGGAAGTTTGATTTTCATTTAAAATGTTAATGAATGCTCCTAAATAAAATTAACTCTTTGGTCAGATTAAGCTGGGTTTGTGGATTTCAGCCAACATGTAATTTTAGTTTATTTCTGTGGTAATCCTGCCATTACATCATAACATAAAATTGAAATACAGCAGAGTGTATTTTATTATAATTTACATAAATATTCAAAAATGCAAAAAGCTGCAATGAAATGCCTTCTATTTGTTATATTTGCCTTTTCAAGTCAAATGAATTGCTATTATCTGAGGTTATCTAAATGCAACTGTAACATAATTGTGCTATAATAGAAATAATTTGTTTCTTCTTGCATCATATTATAATTAGTCTTTGTAAAATTCAGACATTTTTGTTAAATACTGATTCACATGAACATCTGGGTAATATTATAAAATGATACTAATAATGCTTAACAAGTCTGAACACTGACTAAACTGAATTTTACAGTTTAGGTTAATGATTAAAAACTGACCATTTCTTATGTAGTCAGATTTCACAGCCCCGTGTAAGCACCGGCTCATTTAAACCACAGGACAAGCCCACGTGTCTGGCGTGACCTTCACCCCGTGACCTGCAGCGCGGGCAGAGCTTGGGGTGGACCTGGAACCCCGGCTCCCAGGCCCTCTCGCCTCGCCCCCTGCGCACACCTCACACGGATTCCCACAGTGGGGCCGGGTGTGACGGCGCGTGCACGCGGTGCCAGGGGTTTGGTAACGTGGAGGAAAAGGTGCCGCCATGCTGTTTTGTTCACTATATGCATCTCCACACAAAAACACAACTTTTCTGATGCCACCGTCGAGAGGGAGGTGTTTTCTTAGCAGAAAATTTTCGTGGTGTAGGAACAATAGCAGCCGGAGTGATGCGAACTTGGGCGGCCGGTGACTCGGGCAAGGACCGCGTGTCTGGACGGCACTGGCCGGTGTGAAACACACTGACCTGGCTAAACCCCAAGAGAAAATGTCCAACTGTACCTTATATTAGGATACTGCCCTAATAAATAAACTTAAATATCATTTAAATAAGTACGTTTTGAATTTTGACTTAAATTTTAACTTTTTTTAAATAAATTTTAATTTTGTTTTAAAATTAAGGTTTCTGAATTATAATTTTACTATTTAACTTACTGTTTGGTCAAACAATGTAGATTATATTATAATTATTAAGAGGATATTTGTATATGACAATTTGGAGAGCAACAGCCTACACGACAGGTGCTCCAGTCCAAAACTTTAGCTGATGACAAGAGTCAACCCAGTAAGAAAGACTTCCTTGCAATTATTCTCCAAGACCAAGGCTGGTTGTGCTTGCCACCACTTCCTCGAGTGTCCGAGGCTCCCGGGTCTTATCTCCAAGTTGTTCTCCGCTAGCAGGAGGGACTCCCTGTCTGTGTCACTGTGTTTCCTTGTCACAGTTCACCTACTGCTGAGGCTAAAACAACACAGACTGGGGCATGAGTTCTCCCTTCCTGCTGCATGACACAGCTGACCTTCGGCAATGCTGGGGACTCACAGTTTGTCCAGAATCTGACCACTTATCACAGGTTCACCAAAATCACCCACATGCCAGGCACCCCTGCCTCTGGGCTGCGCTCTGCTCCCTAACTTGGCCCTCATGCTAGCAGCAGCCTGTCATTTTTAAAATACAGGGAAGATCAGCCGGCCGGATGGCTCAGTTGGTTAAGAGCTCGCTCAAGAGTGCGAGCTGAGCTCTGAGCAACGGCAGTTCGATGCCCAGCCTGAGCTGAGCTGCCGCTGAGCTGCCAACAGGTGGCAGGATGGCTCAGCTAAAAAAAAAAAAAAATACAGGAAAGATCTTATCAACTGCTTTGAAAAGTCCTCAAATGACCCCTTTTCCTCATAAACAAGCCCCAGTTTCTTTCCAGGGACCTCATGCCCTGAGTGACGTGCCCGCCCGCCCGCCCAGCTCGCTGGCTCTCCTGCCCACTGGCGTCCTCTTGTCCCGGGAGCAGACGAGCTGACCCCTACACCGGGCTCTTCCTCCTGCCTCGTCCCCGTGTCTGCAAAGGTCTTCCCAGGCTCATCCATTTAGTTCCAGTGTTTGCTTAAATGTCACTGACTGCATCATGAAAGCAGTGATTCTCTATTGTATTTTTACTTACTGCCTGTTTTCCCCAATTGAACACACACTCTGTGATGGCAATGCTCACTGCTGAGGCTCTTTTCCACAACAGTCAGCTGCTGCATGTGACCAGATAAGTTTGTGGATGAACGATGCAATACACGATTTTACACTCTGCTTTACCTACCGGTTTCCAGCTCCCAACCCCTAAAGGCAAGGCCAGGTGGACAGCTGGCTGCCGCTGTCCCTGGTCCCCATGGCAGACACTGAGCGCTGCAGAGAATCCCGCACCACTGAGGCCTTTCCTGTGGGAGGAGTCACCTATCCACCCGCACCAGGCACCCAGGCCGTGCAGGGTGGGCAGGCGTCCCCAGCTCCAGTTCCCGGGTATGGACGGGAGGCAGTTGCCCAGAGATGCACTCACCGCCCAGGCCGACGGGCCGGTCTCAGGGACCTTGCACAGCAGTGACGCCTCTGAGATTAACAAAGGCAGCAGTGGGGAGGGCCTTATCCCCTAGGCACGCGCGAGTCCTGGGGCCTGAGCCCAGGCAGGACAGTAGTGACGGAGAGGAGGGCACAGGCCAAGGAACAGGTGGCCCACAGGACGCAGCGATGGGCCCTGGCTTTCAGGACCACAGGTGTCAACGGCAGGAAGAGAGAGAGGCCCAGAGGACGGGACGCGTCCACTTCGAGACTTGCTGGGTTTGAGTTCCAGCGACTCCGACTGAGGGGAGATTCAGGGTTTCAGCAGCACACGTGAGTGCCTCTGACTCCAGAGCTTGGAAGCCTGGGAACCCTCAGGCCCGTTACCTCTGTGCGCCCCGGGCAGCCCCAGCAGTTGGTCTGCTCCCCAGGTCGCGACCGGACGGGTCAGGTGCCATGGCGCCATCGTGGAAGCCAGGCTACGTGTCACCGTGCTGCAGCACACACAGCACCCAACCCTCCTCTCTCCACAGAGACGCCATCTTCTCTCAGAATGAAGCATAAAACCTTTTTCTGATTTTTACCTGGTGGTTAATCTTATTCCCTTGCCCTCATTCTTTTCTGAGGCATGTTCATATCCACAAATCAAACCTATACTAACGAAAAAGAACCGAGAACATTCACAGAGATCGTAAACACAGAACCGATGTGAGTGACGCTTTCCTCGTCTTCACCAGCAGGAGGGCGGCGGGCAGGTGACGCCTAACCCAGGACGGATCATTTCCACCTGCAGAGCCTCAGGTGAATGGCACCAAAGGGAGCTGAGCAGTTCCAGTTATAACACCTGGCGTTCAATGGATTCCGTAGTCAGTGGAGTCATAACGTTGGCTTGAAACGCTTTTACAACCTTAAAAAATGATCGCTTGATTCAGAGGCCTGTGCAGTTCTCCTGCTGTCTACGGTTTTAATTAAAGCTGTATTTTCTTAGAAAATGACATGCTTTTTGTTCCAAGAGGAGCAGTGCCAAGGAGTGCATGCCCCATTTTCTTCCTGACCCCGAAACGGTGCAGAGTTCGGGGACTGCCCCCCACTCCTGTGGCGGGGAAAACGGCGGTGCTGACAGGTCCGTTTGCCCTCAACCCCAATTAAATGCTCTCCCGTCTGCTGCAAACTCTGACGCGGCTTCCGTACCTTTGTGTAAAAGGCGGAAATGTGAGCTGTCGTGCTGACTCTTAAACATCACAGAGTTGGTGGCACTATTCTGCTAACATCAGTCTTTTCCTCACAAATGAGGCCAGACTCGCGGTGGGGGAAACTCACTGCCCTGTCAGCAGTCTCCACGTCCAGATGGGGCGCACAGAGCGTCCACGGGGCAGACTGCGCCCCAGGCTCCTGGACCGAGCGGAGCTCACAGAGGAGGCCCCATGGAGGTGAGGGTGCCATCTGACCCCCCGACTGTGTTACAGCGGAAGCTTTCTCACGGGAAACGACGCGCCTGGCCCTGGCGTGGGACCAGAACCCACGTCTTCATGTCCCTCCCCCATGGCGCGTGCCCCGCAGGCGCAGCAGGTGGGCTCAGCACCCCGAAACTGCTGTTTCATCTGGTCCACAGCGAACGAGCCAAGGCCAGCGCCAGCCAGGCCCACGGAGCTCTGGGGAGGTGGACACCACCGGCTTCGGCCCCCGTTAGCTCTCCGCACCCTGCCCCCCCCCAGTCGTGTCAGACCCTTAGAAAACCCAGTGCTTGGCGTCCAATCGCCAGTGTCCCTGGAGGATGACTAGTGACAACACACACGGACACAGTCTCTCTCCGAGGGGCTCAGAGAACCAGGAGACATGAGAACGGCATAGAATGAGACACAACTACAAAAATAAAATGGCTGCGCATTTAATGAGGCAAAATAAACGGCAGCTCATTTCTGCACTTTAAACCCTGCACCATGCCCCAGGCTGCCCCAGCGCACCCACACCTTGACGGGGCGCTTACCTGCGTGGTCTTTGAATATTTTTGATATGACGACAGGGACTCGGTACTCGGCGCCTCCCTGGAAGACAGCAGTGGGGTTCGGTGAATGCTGGGACGCTCCTTGAAAGGGACACGGGGCGGAGAGAGCGTTTCATACCTTTATGCTCAGGCCCAGGCCACCAGCTGGCTGTCTGCGGAGGGTGACAGTTCTGTGCTTTAAAACATTTCAGAAAACAAGCCAGGTTTAGGTTAGAACACACCACCAGAAAGTAAATGCAAAACGCACATGCACTTCTTAAACTTAAGTAACTGTTTAAAGTATTTCCAAAGCGACATTGATTAAATCCTGCAGGAATGATTCCATTTCAAGTCCTTGATCTGTGGTGCTGCAAACGGAAACTGAGATAAAAAAGACCCTGCTACGTGCATGGGCGAAAGTCCTGCCAAGCTGCCGCCTCCCCGCCCGTCTCTGCGCCACTCTCCCGGGCAGCACCGCACAGGCTGCACGCCAGGAAACGTGGGCGGGGCCCTCGTGGGACACAGTCACATCTTATGCTTCTAGAGAAACTGAGATGCATAAGACAGAAAACTGGATTATCACAGTACCCAGAAATTCTCCTACGTAACAGGGTATCTCAAAGTAACCCAACAGTGTGTTTTAATCTTAGTCATTAGTACAAGCACTTGAAGCTCTCTGAGAATAAGTATATATTAGAGAAAACACATTTTTAGAAGAAACAAGTTTGTTTCTACCTTTACAGACTTTGCCAAATAATGTATTTAAATCTGTCATTTTATTCATGCACAGATTTCAGGGAGATAAATCAAAGGGAATATCGAAAACGATCACGTGTTGCAAAATGGGTTATTGCATACCAAAAATCTGGCTACGGAACACTGCTGACAGGTGAGGGGAGACAGATTTATCATAAACACCTCTGATATTCGTTACTAGTCCTGGAAGAGCCTGCCATTTTTTATTCTAAGCCAGAAAGCTGTTCAGTCAAACATTTGCTTTATGTAATCTGCTAAACTTTCCTCAGTAAATTTGGCCCAATCATTAAAATCTCTGCAAAACTGAGTTTCTACATCTGGAAAATGAGGGTTGTAAAGTGTGCTCTACGCAGGAGGTTGCCAGGACTGAGCTGTGTTCCCCACATTCCCAGGATGGAGCCATCACCCCCTTGCGACTGGACTTGAAGTTGGGACCTAGAGGAGGTAAGTAAGGTCGAAAGGGTGGGCCCCGATCCCACAGGACACGTGAGTCCCCTCAGGGGGAGGGCGAGGCCCCAGAGCTCGCTCTGCACAGGGAAGGCCGCGTGAGGACGGAGGGAAGACGGCCGTCGGGAGGGCGTCGGAGAGCAGACGAGGGCCCACGCCCTGCAGAGCCTTGTCTCGGACCTCCAGCCTCCAGGACAGTGAAGAAATGAGCTTCTGTCTACGCCGTCCCATCGTGGTATGATCTGGTGGCCAGAGCTCGCTAGGGAAGGAAGTCACGTAAGATAATCATGGGAAAGTGTGTCGGAAGTATCAAGTTTCATAAGAACATCAGGAAGTTTAGTCTCTTTTACAAAAAGTTGTTCCTTCCTATTTTTACAAACTCCCTCATTCAAGCACCAAGCAATTCTAGTATTTCGAAGCTGGGAGACAAGTTCAGCTAATCCAAGCTTTCATAAATGAAGATTTTTATAACTATCGAGGTTCTAAAATGATAACATTATCACACCTAACAACTTCATTTTTCAAACCAAGATTTTTAAAAATGAGTGGACAATGAAAAAACAAATAGGAAACAAGACGCATGCAGCTTTTAACCGACACCATCCACACACATCAGGCTGCTTGCCCATCCGATCGAGTCCTGCCTGGTGGTGGCCCCACGGCCCAGCCACAGCTGGTCCTGTCACCTGACGTCCAGGGGCCGTGTCCACAGTGGGCCCGTTAACAGGTGTCTCCACAGGAAGTAACGTTATCGGGGCATTTTCTAATGGAGCGTAAGCAGTCGTTCTTCAGTCGCTTCGCTCAGTGCGCTCCCTGGCGTCAACCGCCTACGGGCAGGCTCCGGACAACAATCTGACCAGAGGCTCAGCAGGAGTGGGGCCGCGGGCCCCTCCGTGGTGCGTCGTCCCCACAGCTCGGCGGCTTCTCTCCCCAGGCCCAGGGCTCACCGCCCGCCCGAGGAGCGAGGCCCGGAAACAATCAAATCATACGAGACTCTGGAGAAGGAGGTCCGAAATCTACGGCTAATGTTCAGTAAATTCTTTGCAAATTCAATCCAGCTCTTTTTTCACAAACATAAGAGATAAGGTCCTTCAGAAAATATTCTTTTTTATCATTTAATCCAAAACTGTGTTTTGACATTTAATTCACGTTCACGTCTTGGTATCCAGCACCACACAAGGCTCCGCCGACTCCACGTTCTCTTCAAGCTGCAAATGTTTGGAGATAGAGCCGTTTTCAAACACAAACATAACTCTTACTCATTATATGTTGTCAGACCAAATAAAACCAAATAAAAGGCACTTTGTGATAGTAACTTTAGATTTCTTATTCTGGTCCTCTAAAATACTGTTCTGCAAGTTACTGTGGCGTGCTTCGCATGATTTGGCCATCACTGTTACTTCACATTGGTTGAAGATGAAATTTGAGAGAATTTATGCATCACTGGAAAGTAAAGTTAACTGGAATATATTGGCCAAATTCAAAATACAAAGGGTTGTTTTATTACTAAGTTACTTGTGGTTTGGCTGCATGATAAAACATCTTATGGGAAATCGATGATGACTCTGAGTGTCAGGAAATAAAATAATAAACATTACGGGTAAGAATAAACGTAGAAAGCTATGACAGGGAAAGGTGGCAGCCACTCCTGATGGACACACCCGAAAATCAGGGGCAGGTGGACATGCCCGAGCGGCGGAGGCGCTGGAAGGCGCTGCTGGATCGCAGTCAGCGGTCCCAGGTGTGTGCTCCGTGCCCCAGGTAGACAGGAAGAGCCACCACCCGGGCAGGTGTCACAGACGTGTCTGTCTTGGAGACTTTAGTCCAAGTTCAATGCTTTCATCCTAATTAAAGTAAGTTTGTTAATACTCTTCACGGTACTTGCTATGCAAGCAATGAACCTAATTTTTGAAAATGATTTTATCAAGTTCCGTGAACCGCTGGGATGCGTCTGAAACAAATTGTAAGCACCTCCTGACGGCTGGGGACCACGCGGCTGCCACCGCCTTCGCCACTTCGTGTCATTTAGGGATTTTGAGTCACACGTTCTGGAATGCCTCTGCTTCCGCACTCATTCATTCATTCACACAGTCGTTCAAAAGTCACTCCTCTGCAAGGCTGAGAAGATGCGGCGGCAGCGGTGCTGCGGGGGGAGTGCAGCTGCTGTGAGGGCGCGAGTCCGACGCAGCCGAGGCCCACATGCAGGCGGGGCGGGACCCAGGCTGGGCGCACGGGGCCCCGGTGAGGGCAGGGCTGCCCGACTGCCCTGGACCCAATTCTAAGGCCAGCACAGACTGGCGATGTCAGCCGGGGGCAACCTGCCCACAGGCAGAGCGGCACCGAGCCAGGCCTGCGGTGGGCGAGCCCAGCACGTCCCCCAGCCGCGCGGGCTCAGTGCCGGGGAGCAGCGCTTCCAGTCGGCTCCCCCAGAATCTGCCGGCACCATCCATCAGTCACGTGGCTCCCGCCCCCTGCTCCCTGCGGCCCCTCAGGCCTCCTCGCAGCGCAGACCGCTTCCCAGGGACGGGGCTGCCACTGCGGGTCCTCCTGGTCTGTTCCAGAGCCATGTTCTTTGTTTCTGGCATGTCGTGTGGTGGGGACACTGATGGCCTGGTCTCGTTTGCTGTCCTTTACGTCTAGATGCCCCTTTGCTTTGTCGCCACATGTGCCGGATCACTTTTTCTTTTTTTTTTTTTTAAGATTTTATTGGGGAATTGGGGGAGGGGACCAGCCAAGTTATTGTTCTTCAATCTTCATTGTGGAGGGCGCCAGTCGCCATTTGGCTTCCTGTTGGCAGCTCGTGGCCTCTAAGCTCAAGGTGCTGTGTTCAATCTTAGTTGCGGGTGAGCGTAACCACCATCCCATGTGGGAGTCGAACCAGCAGCCTTGTTGTTAAGAGCGTACGCTCTATCCACTGAGCCATCCGGGTGGCAGCTCAGCTCAAGGTGCCGAGTTCTGTCTTGGTTGCGGGCAGGCGTAGCCCACCATTGAACAGGCAGTCTTGTTGTTACACCAGCTGAGCCATCGCAGCTCGGCGACGGCTCAGCTAGCGCAAAGCGTTCACTGGCCCATGTGGGAATGGAACCGACAGCCCTGCTGCTCAGAGCACACTCCAAGCCAACTCTTACCCAACTGAGCCACTAGGACGGCCCCGGATCGCTTTTTATAACCTTCATGCTTTGTCACGCTTTCAAACCTCTCTTGTGTCTTCACATGCAACAACACATGCACGCATTTCACGGTGTGACGCGGACACTTCGGGAGCCTGAGCGCACGGGCCAGCTCCTGCAGTCGCCTCAGTTCTGCCGTCTCTCGCTTACGGGGTCCCTTCTCTGGTCTCGTCATGTTGGCTTGGGTCCTGCGCTCCTTCCACGCTTTCACCGGGGAACCATCTGAGACCTGTCTCTCGTGCACAGGGGTGGTCCACTCAGAACGGGGTTCCAGGAGTAGGAATGCGCTGTCCTCCAGGGGGAAGTGCGTCCAGACGCTGCCGGGGCCTGGCGAGCCCACAAACCACCTGAAACTGCAGCGTGAGGCCCCTCGTGCCACACAGCAGAGCGGAGCCAGCCCCAACCTGAGGGCAGGTTAGGGGTCAGGGTCCTAGCGGAACATCTGCTTGTTTCTGGGCCTCTTACTCCTAGAGTCAGCGCCGGGCCGGTAAGAGTCCTCGCTGTGCCCTTCTGGGGCAGGTCTTGGTTTCAAGGTCACTCAGGAAAGGTGTGGCTTGGCGTGCTCCCTCCAGCAGGGCACAGAGCCGGCGTGCCCCTCCGGCTGCTCAGCCGCTGGACTGTGTCCACCTCACGTCCGCGCCTCGTCCAGGTCGTGCCCGGTGCAGACCCCGGCCCCCGTCGCTGGGCACCTTGCTGAACTTACTGTTCATTAACCATCCAGTGGTTTTAGTGTCGGCGTGGCGTATGCTTCTCCGGCCCCTCTGGACGTCTGGTGTGTCCTGTGCCGCCCTTACCACGTATCAGGGAGCACCCCGGGTGCAGCTAAAGCCCTGCTGTGGCTTTGCAGGCGTAGATCAACAGCTCCCCCCTAGTGAGCCTGAATTCCCCAAATAGTAAAACAGGGATATGGGGTCCTCCAAAATACAACACAGGGACCTACTAAAATCTTCTCTTCATATGAAACTCCCCCACCTCATTCAACCACAAATGTAAGCTTATCACAATTTAGAAAAATATAACATATCCAATGTACAGCGACAATTATAAAAATAAAGCAATCTAAGCGAAAACCCTGACAGATGAGAAAAAGCTGTCTTTCATACTGCAAAGCACACACTTTGTCAGAGATAATTAGAAAATCTTGAAACTCTATGTATTCAAAATGCCGTGTTGATCTGAAGGGAAAGGAATCTAAACGAGATATGAACTTGCAGATTCTACACTCTGATGCTGTCTCAGGAGAATTTAAAAACCTATTGGCATCTGTGCCTCTTGAGGAAAGACTGACTGAGGATGCAAATAGGGGGAAATGCCCAGTGGGTTTCATTTCCCAGGTGAACAGAGCCGGCGTGCCCCTCCGGCTGCTCAGCCGCTGGACTGTGTCCACCTCACGTCCGTGCCTCGTCCAGGTCGTGCCCGGTGCAGACCCCGGCTCCGTTGCTGGGCACCTTGCTGAACTTACTATTCATTAACCATCCAGTGGTTAATCATGAGGACCATCATGAGGACGCAGAAAACCAAGCCCCCCAGGGCTCACCAGAGCCAGTGCCTCCATGAGTCAGCACGGACTGGAATGAAGGTGCTTCTTGGGGAATTTATAAAAACACACTGAAAAGAACTTACTTTGAACTATGTGACTTCCTTTTTTCTTTTTTTTGAGGGCAGTTATCAGTGGCCCCCTATGTGGGACCCGAACCGGTGCCGCTGGCTTCCCAAACCGGCGCTTAACCACTCGCCACTCGGCCGGCCCTGAACTATGTGACTTCTTGAGTGCCAGTCTGCATGGCTGATGGGTGGGTATTATTGGGACAAGACAGTAATGAAAGGCCCCCGACTCACGTTGACTCTGTGCACACATGTCCGCTGCGACGTAAGCCAGCTAGAGGGAGCCGACTGCGGCTTTAAACACAGCTCGTTGTACTGAGCGTGTGCAGTGGTCCTCTTCCAGTTAGACTGAGATGGAAGTGCCCGAAACCTTTCCCTGGTCTTCCTTCCGTGCCCTACTACACCTAACAAATACGCTTTTACTCTGAGGACAGCGTCACGGTAAGTCAGGAGTGGGAGCAGCACCGAGAAGGACCGGGCTTCGGGGGGAAACTCTGACGCGTGTCCAAGATGCACAGCGACAGAGCTGGCAGCTAGCGCTGGACACATCTGCGTATCTTTCCCTGTGTGTCACTCTGGACGTTATGCTTTCTGCAAGCAAATGGCCTGTCGTGCCTTCTGAGTTCCCAATGAGACTGTGTCATGTTTCAGATGGTGGCACTGGGTCATCTTTTCACGTAATGCTCCTTAATCAAAATGTACCAGCAAAGAACGTAAGACTAGGGAGAGAGCACGTGACACAACCGTGAAATCGGTCTTTCGTTTTGTGACAATCCAAGCCAGCAGCTGGGGACGTGTAAACCATGGCGGGGGCTCGCCCTGAGCAATCAGCCCAGAAAGGTGACGTTAGAGGGCCTTCGCATGACCCATCAGTGTGAGGCACAGTGACCACGCGCTGGCACCTGGGGACACAGAGGCACTTACATTTGCACTGCGATTGCTGTCACTAACACAGATGACATCCTGTGTTTGAATTGTCAGTACCTCTTTTGTCAGCTTCAGGCGGACGGCGTAGGTGTTTCCAGACACTTCATCGTGCAGCAATGCGACACCAGTTTTAGTCTGCA
This sequence comes from Aselliscus stoliczkanus, assembly GCA_033961575.1. Lineage (NCBI taxonomy): Eukaryota > Metazoa > Chordata > Mammalia > Chiroptera > Hipposideridae > Aselliscus > Aselliscus stoliczkanus. The sequence continues at coordinate 28,616,907 of CM066730.1, read as the reverse complement.
GACCAAGGGGGACAGAACAACAGGCTGTGAGCACTTGGGGACCAGGCGCTGGCATGCGGGGCACAGCCCTTCCCAGCAGCTGCCTAACGCACGCCTGCACCCCTGTCCTGACGTCCCCCGCCTCTCACGGTCCTGCACCCCCAGACTCCTACCCTCCGGAGAGCAGGGGGCCTCGCTGTCTCTGCTCCTGGTGCAGCAGCACAGAGCCCAGGGGCCGGCCAGCAGCCCACAAGGTGCCCTCGGACACGGAGGGCTTGAAAGAGCACGCTTTCAAACGGCTCGTACTTAGACCCAGAAAAGTAGTCATGTTTCAGCTCAAGGACACAGCACCTGAGGCTTGAGTCTAAACGGTACCCGGGTTCCCCTCTCGTCCGACAGGCACACAGCAGCCCAGCCCCTGTGGGGGACCCGGTCAGCAGCCCCTCACGTCCCCAAGCGTCTCACACTCCACCTGCCCGTCACCGACCAGGGGGCGCTCACGTCTACCTTCCCGCAGAAGGGGCCACCCACGGACACTTCCCACGACTGTCACCATTAGCGGCCCCACCGTAAACCCCACTGCTGCCTTGGTGCAGGCTCTGCAAGCTATCCACAGCACCAGCTGTGTGCTTCTCATTCCCAGCATCCCCGCAATGTCCCAGAAACCATCTCCACGCGCACACGTGCCTGTGCACACATACACACACGAGCACACACATACATATGCATACATGGGCCTGTGTGCTCACACGTGCACACGTATATACGTACCACCACATAGCATGCAATGTGCCGTGCTCAGGGCAGGAATGCAGATTTGAGCTCATGTGGATCAAGCTCACAGTTATAAAGCTGGAACCCCAAACTCACAGAAAAAGCCAAAGACCGATACAAAAATAAATGCTGAGGCGGTGTCTGCATGGAGGTGTTTATCTAGAGGGCAGCGCAGTGGTCATTGCACGTCCTGTTTATAAAAACAGGCTTTACTCCAGCACGACACGGGAACCCTTATAGGGAGATGCAAGCCCTGGCTGCACCCCAATTCCCGAGCAAACACACTGACCCATCTCAACACGCTCACAGGCAGGCTTATGGAGCAATGATGCCGTGAAGGTGGCAGAGACGCTCAGGGAGGCGCTGGGGTGTGCTGGTGAGCAGCGGGGCTCAGCCAGGCGGGGTCAGGACCCTGACAGCGGCCCAGAGCCGGCGGGGCCAAGGGGAGGTGGGGACGTCGGGCAGGAGAAAGGCGCTTTCCAGGGGGAGGTCAAGGACGGGTCGGGGCTGCAACTAATGAAACCGCATCTGAACCACGTCAGACATGTGCGGTGTTAGCTCAGGAGAGCAGCAGGCTCGGTGGGGACCTGGGTCCAGCCTCCGTTGCCTATCATGCCATCTGAAAGAAGCCCCGCTCCTCAAAATGTTAACAAAACAAAGTCAGAAACACAAACAAATCGGAGATAATTAAGCTTCACAACTCAAAAATTATATTTTTATTCAAATCACTTTCTTCTATAAAGACACTTTATGTCAAATTGAGAGTATGCCAGATCAATTATTTGCTGCAATATAAATATAACATATTCAGGACTGCCCAGCCCCAAGCTGTTAGGGACACATCTGTCCTCAGAAACCCCCCCAGAGGCGCAGGGGTCGGACAGCTAAGGGGGCAAAGCGGGTGAGCGGAGTGAGGGCACAGGTGGCCCACACCTCCGACCCCACCCCACACTCCAGCGCGTCCTGCCAGATGGCATTAGCAACTGTGCTCATCTAAGTTACTGAACACGTTTTCTTGACGTGTTACTTGGAAATAAAACACTTGTCTCAGCTTCTTCAAAACTAAACGTTGGCCTTGGCTGTTCACAAACAAAACTATCAGACATGAACAAGGACACAAACAAATCCCTGCCCATCCTATGATCTTCCCATCATGGCAAGTGGCACTGTCATGGCTCAGAGGTCTCCTCGCCCTGCCTTCCCTCCCCAACCCACTGCCCTGGCCAGTCCGTGTGACGTGTCCAGGTCCAAGACTCCACCTCCCCCACCACACGCCTGGGCCACGCGCCCCCATCTCGCCAGGGCTGGTCACGGCACTGGCCTGGTAACCGGTGTCCACTCCTGCCCTTGTCAGTCCCGGATGCTCTTAAGTTATAGTCTTAATGCATTTCTTTTGTTTCTTCAGAAATAAACATGTTTTCTTCACTGAATTGTTGACACACATGAATTAACTGAGTTAAAAATAAACAGCCATGAAAACGCACTGAGCAGAGCACATCTGAGCACACAGTGTGGTCTATTCAGGGGGCAGGCAGGGCAGACTTTGATGCCGTCCAGTGTTCAGCCCCACACAGTAGGGCTCTATAAACGGTACTTTGTGACAGAATGCCAAACTCCTCACATTCTCTTTTATGCTGGTTACTAGGTCTACTGAACAGTACAGATTACACAAAACATCCCCGGACAGCATGCACATTTCTGTACACGGTGTGACTGCCTGACACTGTGAGGTCTGCATGCTTTCGACCAATTATGTCTACAACACGGGAAAAAGGAACACTTTCCGCAGAGTGGTGATGCCACAGAAGCAGCATCCGCTGACGTCAGCCCTGGCTCTCTGGCCGCCATTTCCGGGCAGTTCCATCCCTTACTGGGCGAGTGAAGGACATGAAGGAGATGGTATTTGTGAAGGCTCCAAACAGATAGCCAGCCACGAAACCAGGATATGAATGCAAGCAGGAAATTTTTATGGTAGGTTATCTTTGTTCACTATTTGCATGTCAGTAAAACCTAAGCCATTTTGGTATAATAAAGAAAACGTAAGCTTTGTCAGACCAAAAGCACATCACACAAAGTGAAAGAATCAAGAATTGAAATTTGAGTGAGGAAAATCCACACTCCCAATTTTAGAAAGGTTTAACCCCAAATAATTCAGATAAGAATGAAAAAATGACAATCAGCCAATATTCAACTAAAAACATACAGAGACAACTGCTGCTGGCCTCCTCGGGTTACATAAAAGTAAAAACAACAAATCTATCTTATACCAATGAACAAAAATGCAAGTTGTGTGTTGGAAGAATAGATAATCTTCTGCCCACAAAGTAAGAGTCTGCAGTAGACACAAAAGGGCACTTCTGTGTCAGGAGGGGGCCCCGCCCCACGCAGCGTTCCCCTCTGTCACCCTGCGCCCAGCGCCCACAGCGCCCGGGACAGCTGGGGGACGCTCGCCCTTAATTAAAAACGTACCCATGGAAGGTGCCTGTTTCACCAGGAGCGCTCTCCTGGCCTGCTGTTCCCAGGGATGACTTTGGAAGTCCCTGCTGCTCTCCGGACATGCCCGGCATCTGTGGAGGGAGATACCTGGACCCTGGTCCACTCTGCGGAGAGACACGTACTCCGTGGTGACGTTAGTCCTTTTGGCTGAAAATGACGGCGGTACCTGAACCTCTGACCAACGTGGCAATGCAACACGAGTTAAAATAAGGTGGCAGGCAGGGGAGTGACCCAGACGCGTCCAAGGCCACAGAAGTGAAAGGGACACACTCTCTGCGTTGTCCCTTAGGACATTCTTCACCTGGACTGTTTCCGCGCAGTCCCTGTTATAACAATTACTTAGAGTTCTGCTAAATCGGGATCAGCCATTGCAGGTGAGCTGCTTTAAAGCTTATGCTTCACTTCCTCTTAGGAAAATGCTTCCCAGGAGAGTTACAATGTTGGACGTGAGCGAGAGCGTTAGCTCCAAATTCTGAAGGGATTGCACAGGTTAAATGCGACGCATTGCACAATAGTCTCATCTACTCACTTCCATAGAACCCAAAAGCCCGTTGCTCAGCAACACTTTTATCAAAACCTCAAAGCTCAGGGGGATTCTCCTCCAACTATGAAGACCAGCCTTATTCTGCCTGGATTAAGGTTTGAAACCTACTCTAAAGACTCCACTCAACCACTTACCCTCCTTGTTCCAAGTTTCCCAGGAGCATGTTCAACAGACTTCATGTATTTCCACCAAAATCAACGCCGGGGAACCATCATCAGCGCTACATGGCGGCCACGCTCCACTCTCCCCGTCTCACGCGTGCTGGGTCCTCCCAACGCCCCACCGAGCAGGGCAGGGGTCACTGTCCCTTGTGCAGACGAATCCCTGAGAGGACTGCCTCCTCACGCCAGGCACACAGGAGCACAGCACGTCTGGCCCACACGCCCTCTGCCTGTCACACCTGCAGCCAACCAGCTGGTGTCACTCCACTGATGACACCTTCATCTGTCACCCGGAAAAGTGGGGCAGGGAGACGAGAACTTGCTGCGCTCCCACATCTGCCACCCCTCGTCTGCCGTCCCCTGGCTGTCACAGCCAGGCGGCCGATGTCCCCATGCCCTGGACCGTGATCGCCCCGTCACCCCAACCAGTGTAATCCGAGCTGAAGGGGCCCTGCCCCCGCCTGCCCCCCCCCCCCCCCCGCAACCATCCCGAGGGGCTCGCCCGGTAGGAAGCCCCCGAGCAGGTCCTGCATCTTTTGCCCGTCTTCCGCTTCCAAGCCAGGCTTCAGCCCGACGGCTGCTCAGACGCTCTCCCGAGATCCCCGAGCCCCAGGCCGTTACTTACAAGCCGACAGCACGTTCCCGTCTGAGGCGCTTACGGCCTGGGCTTGCTTGTCACCCCCACTTCCCTCCCTGAGCTCCCAGGCCCCACACCTCAGCCTCTCACTGAAAGGGCTCAGCATGGCCCAGAACCCAGCCCTCTGGTCTCCTGTACGTGTCACCGCCTCAGATGTCATCCAATCTGATGGCTTCGCCTGGGACAAATGTGCTCGGGCTCCCAAGGCTGCACCTCCAGCTGAGCTCTCTCTCAGTTCCACCCAGTGCCGCCTCAGCGTCTCCACTGGCACCCCACAGACATCGCCAACTCCACGTGGTCCACACTGAACTCCTGTCTCTTCTTCAAACCTGCTACACCTTTAGCTTCCTCACCTCAGTTGAGGGCATCTCCATCCTTCTGGTTGCCCAGGTCAAAGCCCGAGAGTCGGCCTTGGTTCCTTCTCTCCTTTCAGCAAATCTCCAGTCCAGGAACCCCCACCTGCGTCCCCACAGAGTAGGTGCACACCTCCTCCCAGCTCCCACGCTGGCCTGGGCCACCGTTGTCTCTCAGCGGCGGTCAGAAGCCCCGGGACACGTGCGCCTCCTCCTCCGCCTTCCGCTCTCCACAGAGAGGGCTGCGGCCTCCCTTCACCAGGTCCTGTCACCTCGCTGCTCACAGCCTCCCACTCACTCACACAGCCGCCAAGACTGAAAGCTAAGTCAGTGAACGGCCTCACGTCTCCTCTGCACCCTGCACGCTCTGGGACCTGGCTCGCTGCTGTCCCCCGGGGTCTTTGCTCCGACAACCTGTCCATCGGTCCCCCGAGACGCACGGGGCAAGGCCCCTCACCCCAATCCCTCCTCGGGCATGCGCCCCGCGCCCCCCAGCCCACCAGAGCTGGCCTGAGGCGAGCTGGGGGCTTGTCCTGCCGGCTGCCTCATGTGCCCAGGGCTCCGAGCTCACCTGCTGGGGGTCAGGGCCCAGCTAAAGGTAAGAGGACAGTCTGCACAAGCCCACCCTCACTTCTGACACTAACAGACGCCCAGGGGTTCCCAAAGCCACCCTCAGCTTTGAGGATTTGCTGCAAAGACACACAGGACCCTCTGAGACCTGCTCTCATCACGCCGGGGTCACTGCGGGTAAAGGATTCAAGTTACACCAGCCAAGAGCGGGCGCACGGGGCAGGGTCCAGGGCAGCCCGATGCGAAGCTGTGTCCTCAGGGCCCATCAGCCCCGCCCTCTGGCGTCCACGTGTGACAGGTCACAGGGAAGGCCCCCAACCTGGGGGGCTCCCCCGAGCCTTGCGGTCCAGAGGTTTCTTGGGGCTCCAATGCTCACTGCTCAGATGATGGATCGGTTAATAGACCACGTACTGAGGGGCCATCACTCCCCATCTGGGGTGACAGTCAGGTCTGCTCCAGGGAGTGACAAAGGCTTTCCCATCACTCCGGGAAAAGCAGGGGTGGGACAGGCCGGCTTCTCTGTGGCTGAGGCCGGATGTCCGCCACTCGCTGCACCGCCACCTCCAGCCCGCTCAGATGCCGACGTTACCTTCGTGCCTATAACTCGGGGCACTCCCAGCATGTGACGTCATGCGGTTTACCCATCTGTATGCTATGGGCTGCTGCCCACAGGTCTGTACGGGGGCCACACACCGACGCCTGGCCTGGGAGCACGCCCAGCACTCGAATGCCTGTCCATAAGGTCACCTCTGAAGCACGGAGACGGCTTGATCCAAACACACATGATGTCAGGACAGGAGCCAATAACCAGAGAGGTGCTTTTCCCTAAGGTTCTCGGAATGTGCCTTGTGTAAGTAAAAACCCTGTAAACTGTGGTAAATGACACACTCCACAGAGCAGGGACAGGGCTCATGACAGCAGCGGCCCTTCAGGGCAGATGTGGGCTGTTGACAGGAGACGTAGCATTGATGTGATGAACCAATTTTGGCATCAAGGAGACCCGAGTACAAACCGCTGCGATATCACCTTCTACCATGCGGAATGCAGGTGAGAAATTTAGCTTTGTGAGCCTGAATTTCCTCTTGGAAAGTGAGGCCAACACTGACATGAAAACAAAGTAACAGCGTATGTCAGAAACCCCAGCGGCTGCCCGTACCTGACGCTCGCCATTGGCGCACCCCAAATTTCTCCCCCTGGTTCGGCCCTGTGAAGGCGAGGCGTGCATTCCAACAGCTGTTCTCCAAAACTTCCCCTGGTGGCCTTACGCATTCTCTGCCGTCGTGTGTAAAGTAAGGCGTGTGTCACTATCAATGGCACCTTAGAAGAGATGGGCATCATCAAGTTATAATAATTGAGCCTGGGGAAAATGGCACAGTGAGGAAAAAAGACCAAAAGAACAGCATAGAGAGCCCAGAAAGAGTCTGCGGTGAACGTGGGGATCTGATGCTGGCAGGTACTGCCGACAGCTGCAGCCGGAGCAATGGTACCGGGCCCGGGTTCTCGGCACAGGCAAAGAGTAAATGGGATCCTTCCCCAACTCGAGGGGAGCCGGTGGTTAAGCTGAAAACTTGTAAAATAAATGCCTTCCTGACTCTTGGGCTTGGAAAGTCTTTCCCAACAAGGCACAAAAAGCCGCACCTTACGGGTAAAATCTGACACCTATGCTACAGTTAATGGTCTTTCCTCCAGGGACCCCACTGAGGGCGACACACAGGAGCCTGGGAGAAGGGTGTGCGAGGAGCTGGCGGCAAGAGTGCAAGTGCAGACTGTGCGGCCAGGGGCGCATCTGCGGGACACCCAGGAGGCTGGCCCCCGCCAGGTGGGCGAGGCACCTGCATTTCAGGACCTGCCTCACAAGACGTTCTCTCGTCTGCAGCCTCTTAATTTAAGTTAACGTGAGCTTCTACTGAAAACCCATCCGCTTCACATGACGGAAAGCCGGCAGAAGCAGTGATGCAAATACGAAGCCAACTCCCAAATGGAGCGGCGCATCTGATGAGCACCCGTCACCAGGTGCATTTATGCAGCACAATCAGCATCAGAAGTCACGGGGGGGGCAGAGGCCGCACTCCGCTGCCTCACGGCCGCTCTGCTTTCTAGCTTCATCAGAAATTGTTTTCCCATCTCATCGTTTGAGATGCTTCGTGCCATGAGATGCGAAGTTAATTTTTAAAAAAAGTATCTAAATTATTTTAATTTGGAACAAGGAAACAAAATTTGTATTTCAGGAAACGATGTTTCCCCATCATGAGTCGCTCAATGTGACTGACAGCTGTCCACAGGTTTCGGCAATGGCAGGCAGAGCCCCACACGCACAGGGGTCCCCCCACAAGGCCAGTCAACGCAGGGCGCCCGGGACAGGGCTGGGGGTGACGGGGGGTGACGGCGGGAGGTGGAGAGGGGTGGGGGCAAGGGCTCTCGCCAGACTGCCCACTGGACACCTACCTGTCTTCAGAGCCCCCGGAAGGGACGCTGGTTCACAGGGTGGGGGAGAGGTTTCACAAACTCCCCGGTGACTCCATCAGGCAGGAGCGTTTGAGAACAATCGGGGAGGACTGGGAATGGCCAACGCGGCAGCAGAAGCAACAGGCCTGAGAGGCTGTAAAGGGGACTGGAGGAAGGGTGGCCCAGAGCGCCCAGCGAGCTGCCCAGACCCGCCCCGTGGGGCGCACTGGGGGCGAGGATCAGGGCCCCACGCCCCCACGCCCACCCGACGCTCAATGGCGGAGGCTCCCCGCATGATCACCAGGAGGAACTCAGGAGGGAAGAACCCTTGCACAGCGCTAGCGCTGTCTGCAGAGAGACCCAGAGGTGTCCCATGTCCCACACCTCCCACGGGGGACAGCCAACGTCAGCCTGGGCTTCCAGAGACACCTGCCCCGTGGTGCTAAAAAGCAGGGCTTGTATTTTCCCATAATCCAGGGAAAATGCCCCATTAGGTATTTTAAACTTCTGTTTTAAAGTGTGTTTTAGAGTCAAACTTTAATCAGTAGCACTGACCACGTACCTGCCATTGAGCTGCCTGGCACAAAGCGATTCTGTCCTCCCGTTAGACGCACAGGCGTCAAAGGGAACAGGCAGGGCCTGTCGGTCATGACCCAACGGGAGGCTTAGTGCGGGGCAGGGCTCCATGCTGCCGAGCGATCTCTATTCTGCGGAAATCAACCGCTTTAATGAGCCACAAAGATCAAAAGACTCCACACAAAATGGCGAAACGTCTGAATAAATTGGATTTGACACGAAAAGCACTTCAGTATTATTTAAAATAGATCTCTACCTGCTTCAGCTGTATTTCAAAATGCAGTCTGTGAGAAAAACGTTGGGGAAAAAAGACTTATTGTACACACATCTAAAAGTCATAAAAGACATTAAAACAATCAAAACAAAATAAATGAATTACCATTTATCATCACTAGAATTCACCTGTCAGGTACTCAGACTGCTGCTGACATTGTCACAACTATTCTTCGTGTATTTTAAGTGGGAACTGATCACTGCTTTTAAAAAGCAAATTAAAGGCAAACCCTCATTATCACAGAAGAGGCACCAGCACGTTTAGGAAGCAGAGCCTGCATGAGCTTTATATAAACTCCACACAAACTCATGAATTTGCGAAGCAGAGGAGCTCGCCAAGGCGTGATGTGAAGTGAAGATGTCGCCCTGCAAAAATGCAGGAACATAAAACTACGGGCGCATTCGGGAAGCACAAACTGCAGGCGGAAAATGAATGAAAAATAAACCTAAAGTATCTAAATTTATCAAATGTGCCCCATGTTTCAATGCAGATATGTCACATTTGACTGTGAAATTAAAAGCTTAAAACTTTTTTTTTTTGAGGCAGTGTCACCGGCCCTCACATGTGGGATTCGAACCCGGGCCACTGGCTTCCCAAGCCAGCGCTTAACCACCGCGCCACTCGGCCGGCAGCTTTTAACTTTTTAAATAAAAAACTTTAGTTACTGAATTTAGCAGCTTCCTCAGCATAAACTTGAACATTCTGCAAACTTATTGTAAAATTGAACTTGAACTTGAGATGTATGTGTCAAAACCATCAAACAGCTGATGACATTTTATAACCATGTTCTTTAGAACACAGAGCCTCGTATGTAACAGCGAAGATCCATCTTTGCTATATTGATTTTTTTTTACATGTTAACTCATCATATTAAAGAGAAAATGGCAGGATGGCTAATGTGGATGTTAATACCCACGAGAAGGAGGGTGGTGGGTGGAAGGCAAGAGTCACAACGACCAGCTCATGAGGCCAGTGGCGGGCAGCACGCTGACTCCCTCCACTGAAAGCTTTTTCAAAATCCCTTTATTTCATGTACAGAATTAGCTGTGTCATGATTACAATGTTTTCCCACAATAATCTGTTTTATTTTTTCCACTTTGGTAATAGAAACTTATAAATGTACTCTCTGAGAATGTAGTTATAGAAGAAGCAATTTTGCCTAAAAATTTAGATAGAAATAAATAATGCACAAAAATCCTTACAATAAAAAATGACAACAGTTCACATTTTTAAAGATTTTGACCACTGGCTTAATCTTGATTCATATATAATTTGTATGTATGTATGTATGTGTGTGCATACACACACACACACACACACACACACACACACACTGGGGATGCCAAAAAAATGTATACACATGACTTGTATTCATCTTTTGTTATCAGAATATATTGAGGATTACAATTTTAATTCCATTTTTTCCTTTCTTAAAATGTGTCTATATTTTTTGGGCACCCTCTGTATATATACGTATATGATCAAATCTGAGGCACCAGGATAAAGATGATAAAGGGCCAACAAAGGTAGAAAAATCTGACCAAAAATGAGAAAAGACTTTGACCACTGATATTTATTCCTTAGACTTGAGGAAGGACACATATTTGTCTAAAATTAAGCCCGTGTGCCCATTGATACACATGCCACAGACTCATCTGACACAATATAAGAAAACTTTAAATGCTCACAGATGTTGACTCTATAATTTAATGCCTGGATTTATTTTAATGGACTAATAATTGTTATATTTAAAAACATTTATCAAATAAATGTGTTGGCAAAATATTTAGAATAGTGAGAAACAGAAAACCATCCATGTGCTCAATATTGATTAAATAAACAATGATACGAGCCTCAGGAGAGAATAATCAGCAGCCTATGAAGTCATGATTTAGAAGAACACCAAGTGACATGGTAAACACTCACTACATATGGAGTCACAGGACAGAGAACAGCTACAACACGAGTTGTCTGTTGGAAAAGAAAATTACAAACGTACACACCAGAAAGCAGAAAAAGACTGCCACGCTACACCCGGAAAGCTACAGCAGTTTTTTTGTGTGAGTCAAGGGTAAGTTTCATTCTCCCTGTTAGGCTTTTCACTCATTCAAATTTTATGTCATTTTCAACCACAAAGAGGTATTTTTGATATATTAAGGTTTCTCATGACTTCACGCCCATTAGGACAACTGTCATCAAAAGACAGAAAAGAACAATGTTGGTGATGATGTGAGGAAGTGAGAACACTCCTGCTCGACTGCTGGGAGGTGAACAGGCAGACCTTCTGCAAAGTCTGCCATTTCCTCAAAACTATCAGACACAGAGTTCCCATGGGACCCACCAAGCCCACACCTAGGTATGTAACCAAGAGACATGGGACATACGTCCACACAAACACCTGTGCACAGATGTCCAAAGAAGAGTCATTCGTAATCATCAAAAAACAAAAACAACCCAAATGTCCATCAAGTGATGAATGGTTACACAAAAAGCAGTCTATCCATAAAATGGAGGAGTATTCAGTTAAAAACTGAGGTGCTGACACAGGCTATGAGATGGAGGAGCCTCAAACACTTATGCCAAGTCAAACGTCAGTCACACGAGACCAGGGATTCCACAATTCGATAGAGATGATGCCCAGAACAGGCCAATCCACAGGGTTACAGCTCGGATTAGTGGTTGTCAGAGGTGGGGAAGGCTGTTAACAGGCATAGGGGTTCTTTCTGGGGTGATGAAAGAGTTCTAAAATTGACTGTGGTGAAGGTTGCATGGCACCATAAATACAACTACCACTGAATTGTACACTTTAAATGCATTATTTATATGGTATGTGAATTAATCTCAATAAGGCTATTGTAGATAAATTATATGTTAGGTTTCCTGAGTAAGGTGGCAAGTTTGATCTGCCTCTACTAGTTCAGAACTCACTGAATTAATAAAAGGTATTGGAGAGATAACCCTACGAATCTTGATATCAAGAGAGCGGAGACATTCCGATACCAGAAACTGGTGACGTGTCTTCTAAGACACACATCACAGTTGCTCACTATATGGGCATCAGCAGGAAGAATCAGAGAAAAGTATTACCAAGTAAAATTATTTTAGGAAACAAGAGACAATTTATCTGATACAGAAAACAATTCTAAATTAAACCCACAATGGGGAGAATGACTAGCAGTTTACAATTTTACTTAGAGTGACAATTTTCCATAAAATTAAATTATCAAAACTCAAGTAAATTTCAAACTAATGAACAATCTTAAAATGTTGCCAGTGCCTTATTTATAGATGACTCAAGGCTAAGATTAATTATAGGTTCATGCTTTTAAACTAGGAAGGAAAAAGTCCTATGCTGGATAAAGGATTTCAAAGTATAGGAAAGAAGTAATTATTCCCACTACATCTGACAGAGAAAGTTTTAATAATATGACAAACAGAAAAAGATCAAAAATAAATAAAAAGCAAATCTCACCTTGGCATATAAATGGACTATCTTTAGCCCTCCAATAATTCAGGAGCAGAAAAAAAAAGAATATACAAAATATATGCAGACAATTATGTGTCAGCAGAAGAATGTAACAATAATCCATAAGTAATAAATTACCTAAATAAATGGAAAGAAAAAATCTTATGACTATTAACAGATGTCTAAAAGTTACCAAATATTTCAACTCTGACTGCTACCTTGCTCTGAAAAATCCTAGGTAAATTAATAAGGCAGGAAATGCAAACATGAGGATTCCTGATGGGAAAGAAGAGGAACTCTTGTCATAATTGGCAGGTAATGAAATTGTTTATCTTGGAAAACAATAGATTTTCCATAGAGAGACGGGAAATAACCATTTTCAAGCTCGAAAGTTCTTCACATTAGCTATGCAGACAACAAAAAAACTAAAGACATATGAAAATTTACAAAAAGAAAATGTGAAAATGAAAGGATGGCAATATATAAACTACGTAAACATGAGCTCCCAAAAGGGGATCATAATCCAGTTATGACACGCCATTAAGAAAAAACAGATTTATCAGCAACAAGGAAAACATAAGCCCATCTCCAAAGAAGTGTCCCTGTGTGACCCATCTTCGCTATGCTGACCTTCCCAGAACTCCTGGAATAGCTTGTCTTCACTTGACCTGACTCAGAGCGCCCTCTGTGTGCCGCCCCCAGCTCCACGCAATCAGGGTACCGCGTACCATCACAGTTGTCTGAGGAGACAATACCAACTGGGACTAAAAAGAAGCTAATAAGAAAACATAAAAGAAAATACTGGTGAAAGTAACGTCCACAGGGAGCTGTGAAAAGTCTTGATATATCCCTGAGACTCTAGAAGGCAGTGTGCACGCCAGGGCAGGGCACGTGCCCTGAAAGACATGATAAGGCCCTATGTTCTCACCTCTATCTGACCTTGAAGCTTTGCTCAAGCAGGAAGTGGAGCCCGGGCACCTTAACAAGGCATTTCGGGAAGTCTCTGTCCAACTATCTGACTGCCAAACTAACTGAGTAGGGACTTGAGTAATACATACAACAAAAATACAGAGATTACAAAGTTATCTCAGAAAATCCAATAAACAAACAAAAAACACGAACAGCATCAACAATTAACAGCAGCAACACATTCCCTGTGGAGGGGGAGAAATATGATTTCCAGATTCGCTACATGATATTAATTTAAATGTCAAGTTTTCAACAACAAAAAATACGTGAGGCATGCAAAGACACAAGAAAATATGGCCTATACACAGGAAACTAAGCCATCAAAAACGGCCTCTGCGGAAGCCCAGGTGTTGACCTTAGGGGACACTGACTTAAATCAACGATGATAAATAGGTTCAAAAAACTGAAGAAAAACACGTCTAAAGCATTAAAGGAAATATGGGAATGATGTCTCATCAAGTGGAGAATATTAATAAAGAGACTGAAATTATAATAAGAGGACCAAATACAAGTCTATTTACCAATTATGGTAAATGAAATGAAAAATTCATCAGAGGAGCAAAACAGCCAATTTGAACTTGCAGAAAACAGAATCACCAAATTTGAAGATAGATCAGCTGAGACCACTCAGTTTTAGGAACAGAAAGAAAAATGAAAAGAGAAAAATAAAAGACACTTCAAAAAACTGGGGCACCACCAAATCTACCCACATACACATAATGAGAGTTAAGAAGGAAAGGGGAAGAGAGAATATTTTAAGAAATAATGGTGACAAACTTCTTAAATTTGACATAAAAGACATTAATCTCCATATCCAAGAAACTCAATGAATTCCAAATAGGGAAAACTCAAAAAGAGCCATATTTAAGCACATCACAATTCAACTGATCAAAGACACAGAGAATAACCTTGAAAGCAGCAAGATAAACATGACCCATACGACACAAAGGATCCTCAAAAAAAATTATAATCCATTTCTCACTGAAAACCAAAACAGCTAGAGGGCCAGAAAATTAACAAACCTGTAGCTACAAAAACCAAGAAAAAAGAACAGAAATGTCTCAGCAGAATTACAAGTTAATGTGATGGACAAATGTATGCCAAAATATGCCACAACCTAGATAAATGGACAAGTTCCTAGAAAGACATGAGCTACTGAAACTGACTCAGGAAGACACACGATGTGTTTACAGATGTATAACAAGTACAGAGATTAACCAAAGCTTTCCATGAAGAAAAGCCCAGGACTGGAGGATTTCATTAGTGAATTCTATCAAACATTTAAGGGATAATTCACATGACTACCTCACATAATCTTCCAGAAAATAGAAGACAAGGAAACATTTCCCAACCCATTCCATGAAAATAGAGACATCCCAGGGCCGGCCGAGTGGCGCGGTGGTTAAGCGCTGGCTTGGGAAGCCAGCGGCCCCGGTTCGGGTCCCACATATGAGGGCCAGTGACACTGCCCTCAAAAAAAAAAAACAAAAAAACTAGAGACATCCCAAGAAAAGAAAACCACAGAATAATATCTCCTTTACACAGACATAAAAACCTTCAGCAAAATACTGGCAAATCAGGCCGGGGAAGGCAAGACGGGGAGCGGGGGAAGGCCGGGGCTCTTCCGTGGCCCGTGGTTCAGAGGAGTTTCATGTAGTCCTCACACCTGGAATACTGCCTATCACACACGCACGCATCACGCGTTAATTAAACGTGACAGGATACGCGCACCCACCGTCCAGGAACCAGCAGCTCCTCGGAAGCCCGCCGCCCCGTGACACACGCCCTTCTTCCAGCCCCTCTCCTCGGCCAGCTTAGCCTGAACCCGCAGTCCCCGAAGAACGAGCCACAGTTTGGGCGAGTCCCGTCCGTCCCTGACTGAGTTTTATGGCCCTCAAGTCCCTGGATCCTGTGGGTGCCTCAGACACAGCTACAGGGCACCAGACACCCTACGACAAGCACTGTCAACTTCCGACTCACTTTGACTCAACAACATTTAACTGACGTTTTTCTGCTGAGCTGCTGATGCTTTAGCAAATAAAAACCCAGCCTCCACTGCACAGTCTGAACTGAGGAGGGCAACCAAGTGTGTGTTTTTTTCTTAAAAGAAAAGAGAAACACGTCCATAGTTATTATAATCCCTGGCATGCAGCGCTGATGACAAGCTAATAGAACATCATGAAAAACAGCCTTCTTTCCTTCGGACGCAACGTTATATTTAAGAAACTGTCCCATATTTAGAAGCAAGTGCCTGACACTGAATTTCTACACAGTTTCTATAATATCTTTGGGAAATCCCACATGAAAAAGCCAGCTAGCATTCACGCCTAAGTTTATCATCCCCCCAGGGCTCTGGCTGAGAGCCGCATGCAGGACCCTTTTGGCCAAAGTGTCAGAAAAGCGTCCCAGTGCACTCCTACCGTGGCGCTGACCACAAGGACTTCATCTCATTCGTTTACGTTAAAAATGAAATAAACGGCAACACCCCACTGTACTGAATGCAACAGCCTCAGAAGCTCCCTTCATATCACAGATGCTTCTCGCTAGAGAACTCTTTCTTAACAAAAATATGGACATAAAGTGGATGTAAGACATGAAATGAATACAGCTTTTATTCTCCAAATAAATGATAATTCAAGTACAAATGCAGAATCAATGCCAAAATTATTTCACTGTGCTGGCCAATTTCTCACACTATGATCATTCTCGGGGGTTTGAATATCCCCACACTCTCATGTTCCAAAAAGGACCATTAACATCTGAAAGGTTGTTTCTTGTGATATTATAAAACTGCCAAGCAGATGGTATACAATACTCAAATGGCCAAAATTCGAAGGATTATATATGACTCTGTGTCAGCAAATCATCCTAATTTAAATTACAAAAAACGGCCTTAGCCTTACTTATTATCATTTGGTATTAAAACTGTGAATTAGCAGGGCCCGCTGAGTGGCGCATTGGTTAAGAGCTGGTTTGGGGATGCCAGCGGCCCCGGTTCGGATCCCACATGAGGGCCAGTGACACTGCCCTCTACAGCTAACAACAGCTCCACCTGGAGCTGGGCTGTGCGAGCCCCGGCGACAGTGTAGGCTGCAGCCCCTGTTGCATGGGCTGCCATAGGCTACAGTGAGTGGCCGGCAGCCAGCGTGAGGAGCCAGCAGCCAGTGTGAGCTGCCAATAGCCGCGGTGAGCGGCCATCCAGAGGCCGGCGACCGATCTGCCTCACCCGGGAAGAGCGCAATGACGATACCAACATGGGCCAGTGAAGCAACGTCCTCCACAACTAGACTGAAGAACAAAAGGACAGCAACTTGTCTGTTCCCCTCCCCCAATTCCCCAATAAAATCTTTTAAAAAAACAGTGACTTAGCAGAATTCAAAAGATAAAAACCGCAGGACATTTTTAAAATTAGAGGCAAACTGAAGTTTTAATGGAAACTTTTGTAATCACTTCCCTGTACTTGTCCTTAGTGGTTATGGTGTTATGATCAATTCAACAGTTTCTCATTTAATTGTCTGGAAATAATACTGTAATGAAACATCTTAATTTCTTAATTGCACATTACATATAATAACCGTGTACTTGATTTGGTAGCACACAGCAGTCTTTTCAAACATGAGAATATATTTGGCAGAGAACCCAGTCTGACAGCAAGATGACACACGGACAAGTGATCTCAGAGATGCCCGGAGCGGGCAACTGCCATGTCCCCACAGGCCCCTCAAGCACAGGTCCCTGATGGCCACGGGACAGCGCTCCTCACTCAGTACTTTCACGTGATGATACTTACAATCAAAGCCATGTTTGCACACCATATAATTAAGTGATACTAGCACAGTAATGCTACCACAGATAAAGGAAAAAACACTGCAGAATTCATCAGAGAACTAACTTCAGGTTAATTAGTTGGAAAATTAGTTTTTAAGTGTAAATTCAGAGATGTCCTTCATGAAACCTTAGAGGGCAACAGGCGAGTAGGGAAGTGACCACAGCCCGCCCCTGAGACAGAACGAAGGGCCAGGCGATGCTGTAAAGTACATTTGCATGGAAACGTGGGAACACACACATTCAACCAGACGCACAGGCCCTGAGCTCTCACTGGAGACGCTGTGTATCAGCAATCTTACTCATAAATACACAAACGTGTGACACCCCCTGCACTGGCGAACCTCTGAAGAAAGCAGCCGTCTCATACACTGCCCACCCAAGTGTGCAAGCCACCCCGGGAGAGAAGCGCGCATGCCTCACCAAGGGTGGGTGTATCATCGGTTGATCCTGCAACACCTCATCTAAGGTTCATGTAGAAAACAAGACACACCGAGGCGTCCATGCTGCGTCCGTCCTGCTTGTAAAGCCTGGGAGGAGCAGCGGTGTGCACTGACGGGCCCCCTGGGCCTGGGGGGAGCAGCGGTGTGCACTGACGGGCCCCCTGGGCCTGGGAGGAGCAGCGGTATGCACTGACGGGCCCCCTGGGCCTGGGGGGCACCACGCAGCCAGAGGCAGGAGCCAGGGCCCAGCCGGCCCCCCGCACGCAGTCCACTGCCGGGCACCTCCCCAGGGCAGCACGCGGCGGCATGGCAGTCTCCGGTGGGCAGAGCAGGGGGTCACACGGAGGAAACAGTAAGAAGAGGGAGAAAACACACTGACTGTGGTTTTCAAAAATAAACATCATAAATATCAATCAGCAAATAACTGGAATGATTACCAGGAACTGTCCGGCTGGAGGGCCTGGGATGGAAGTGAGAATTCTCTCGGTATTCTTTTTATGTAGTCTTAATTTTGTTCATTGTAAATTTCTACATATTCAAAAGGGAACTGAGTCAGACAGATATTAAAACCCAAATATTAGAAACTCACTTATATATTCATATACAGATGTGTATGTTCATAATTGATTATATCCTAATGATCAAAAAGAAGCAATAAATAAATTTTCAATCAATAATTTTGGTGCTGATAATACTTTGACATTATAATTTAGAAAATATTTAATGTACACATAGGATTTGTAAGTAAGGATGGTAGGTTTATTATGAGCAAAGATTTTCACTGAAAAAAGATACTGAAAAATAGTCTTGGCAAAAATCGTGTGTAATTTGAGGAAACTATTAATATAAAGTCATGATATTTAATTTTTTTTAAAAAGATTTTATTGGGGAATTGGCGGAGGGGAACAGCGTTGGGGAATCGGGGAAGGGGAACAGACAAGTTGCTGTCTTTTTGTTCTTCAGTTTAGTTGCGGAGGATGTTGCTTCACTGTTGGTATCGTCATTGCGCTCTTCCCGGATGAGGCAGATCGGTCGCCGGCCTCTGGATGTCGCTCACCGCGGCTATTGGTGGCTCACACGGGCTGCCGGCCACTCACTGTAGCCTATGGCAGCCCACTGCAGCAGGGGCTGCAGCCCACACCATCACCGGGGCTCGCACAGCCCAGCTCCAGGTGGAGCTGATGTTAGCTGTAGAGGGCAGTGTCACTGGCCCTCATGTGGGATCCGAACCGGGGCCGCTGGCGTCCCCAAACCAGCGCTTAACCAATGCGCCACTCGGCCGGCCCAAAGTCATGATATTTTAAAAAGAGTTTTTCTTGGTCTGTCCAGCAAATGGCATTGGAAGCTTCTGGTTTCTAAATACTCAAATAAAAATGAAAAGCAGCATTTCAGCCTCGGGGAAACAGGAGGTCACACACCTGGATTCAGCAACGAGGTTCCAGGCTGAGCCTGTGACGGTTCACTGTCCGAGGAGTTGGGGCCCCACAGGCTGCGGCCTGTCAGCAAGGGCAGAACCTCCTGCCCGGACATTTGGGGACATCTCATCATCAGAGATAATACTGACTATCACTGATAGTAACGCACTGAGTAAAATGCAACCGTGCGTTGTACCTAACGATACTCAGAGATGGAGATGCAGAGACACAAGGACCCCTACCGCCTCCTCCAGCAGGGCTCACACACCGCTCGGCACTGTGACAGCTGCACGCGCTGTCCTGCTGGCCGCAGCCCTGCCCCCAGCCCTGCCCATCACCCCCACACTGAGCCCCGCGCGCCTCCCCACGCACCAGAAGTTCCCACAGCGCCACCTGCTCGTTCCGTGCCTCCCCACCCGACGGTAAGCTCAGGGTGGCCCTCCTTCGCAGGTCCAGGCCCCGTGGTGGCCACAGCAAGGGCTCCGCTCCTAGCCCAGGGCCCCTCCCATCTGCTCGTCGCCTACCCTGCTCCTCCAGCCACCGTGTCACCATCTCGGTCACCACCTCGGCCCCCCAAGGAGCGTCTCCTGGATGCCGCTTGGTGGGGAAATCATGTCCCTAAACTTCTGATAGCTTAGATTTTATTTCATTTATGTATTTATATTTTTAGCTGAGCCCTCCTGCCACCTGTTGGCAGCTCAGCGGCAGCTCAGCTCGGGCTGGGCATCGAACTGCTGTTGCTCAGAGCCCAGCTCGCGCTCTTGAGCGAGCTCTTAACCGACTGAGCCACTCGGCTGGCCCCTATGTCCCTAAACTTTTGAAAATCACTTTCTTGGCCACCTGGGTACCTTCCTTGGTGTTCAGCTAGGCGTTTTAATGGGATGACTGGTCAGCCTGTTTTAGTGCCCCCGAACCCCACACCCAACCAACTTCACGGGCACAGGATGTGCCAGGCTCTGCTCACCACAGAGCACGCAGGGCACGGGCACACGGGGCACAGGGCATGGGGGACACGCGGCACTGCCACATGCGGCACTGGCACACAGGGCACGCACAGCAGCGGTATGCCTCCTGCACAGGGACTGATGACTCCTCGAGTTGAGCAGACTTACAGCGCATTTCAAAGTTCAGCCTCACGGATCTACTGAAACGACATCCGGCGGAGCGTCAGGAACGGAGCCCACACCCTCATTCTGGGTCAGGCTATGGCCACTGTCACTGCCTCCATCACCTGTGCCGTGATGATGGTTGCTTTTATTGGTTTTCAAGGAGAAGAGAAAGCAGTCATGTTTATATTAATAGCTGTCACATTTTCTCATGATTTAGAGAAAGATCCAGAAATATAAATATTTGGTATTGTCTGGGGAGAAAGAGCTTCTAAAGTCAAAGCGTGTTACATGCCACCTCTGTTTATTTTCAGTTTCTTACAGAACATGAAACATACATGAAGAAATATGCCTGCATACATAACAGACCGTACTTCAAAACCATTTTTAGTGAATGTTATTTGGAGTTTAGATAACAGCTATGCCTATAATAATTAACGCCTATATATAACTAAAATGTGATTTCTTTTTGTAGACTTGTTTCAGTCACTAATAAGTATCTCTTCAGTAATTAATGAAAGTTAAAAATGAAAATGATAATGCATAGCACCAGATTTCAGGGTTACATATGACATTTGAAATTAGAGGAAAAAAAAGCCTGTGATTTTATTAACATACACAAAATTATACCTATTTGAAACGTTCCTCAAACTCCGAAATAACAACATTACAACAGCATTTTTCATTTGCTTCACCTATGACATGGCTACCAGAAATTGAAATGATAAAAGAGCTAAAACACAATGATTTAGCATAATTAAAAATTTGAGTCACAGCTCAATCATCAAATTATGACACCTCTATACAGGTAACTAATAAATTACATGTATTTTAGTGGCATAATCAACATAGGGAATATAGTCAATGGAATTATAACAGCTATATACGATGTCAGGGGGTAGTAGATTGGGGGAGGGGGTTATCACTGTGAGGGGTGTAAATATCTGTTTTGTACACCTGAAAACTAAAAAAAAAATCAGTTTTTAAATTTAGCGGTTTTTTTTAACAAGTTAAAGAATGGTACCCTGTGTTTATCTATTAAAGGGTATATCTCTAATTGTGTTTACTATTTCACCAAAGACTATGCGTATAACCAAAACTTAGCTCTAACAACAGAAAATTCTGAGGTTGGTATCTGTCAAGACAAAGTCGGCTTCAAGCTTCACGTGTGCCCCTCAAGCCCTGCTGACCATCGTGCCGTGGTCTGCGTATCCCTCAGGGTGTGTCCGCTCGCCCCATTAGAAACAATACCACAAATACATCGTCAGCGTCTTCAGACCCAATGGGCCTTCCTCCCACACCACAAACAGAAAGGACATCTATGGCAGCCTGACGAGGCGGCGGGAGGCCCCGTCCTGAGGCAGAGCGCTCTCTCTAACGTGGCTCCGCCTCGCCGTAGGCTAGCTCTGTTCCGCTGCTCCGTTTTCTGCCCGGAGTAGAAACACCCAGACATCCTGGACACAAGACCTTGTTTCGCTGTCTAGCTTGAAGCTCCTCAGGTCCAGAGAGTGGGGTGAGGATGCCAGCAAAATCCCAGCCCTTTCAACCACACAGCTCACCTCAGCACCGGTCATGTTGGAGGAGAGTGGACACAGTCTAACAGGACATTTTTCCGCTAGTCAGCGTGTCTGGTTTGCTTTAAAACTGAAAAGATGATGAGAGGATAGGGGCCAGAGAAGCCTTATGCCCTGTCATAAATATGAGATTAGGCAAATTTAAATGAAGAAATAATGTGCATGTGGTTAATAACTTAACAGCGTAAGAGCCAGCAAGGTCAGCCTGGTGGACACAGATGTGGCTCACAGATGCATGTCCCCAGGACCAGATGTGATCGTCACAGAGCCAGCTGTCAACACACAACAGCAGTGATTTTGATACCAGTAGTTTCTCTATAAAAATAGATTTTCCTAGGTGATTTTTTTCCCCTAAGCTGAGTGTCTTTTCCTTCTTAAGAATGGCAATTTGAAAGACAATTATGCATGTGCAATTTCATGTTCTTCATAAATGAAGTTTTTCCTGCTACCCTGACATTTAATAACCTGAAACAGTACTCTTTGTCGAGTGTAATACAATATCACCTACAATCTGTCAAAAATGATTGAAATGAAGTTCCAGGCAAGATAACAGAGCAGGTAAATGTTGTGCTTGTCTCCTCCCGTGAACACATTAAAATTACAACTAAACTATAGTACAATCAACCTGGAGAACCATCTGAACAGAAGTTTTATAACTAAAGTATAAAGAAGAAGCCATGTCAGGACTGACAGCAGGGGCGGAGACGCAGAATGGGCCCACACCTGCATGTGATAGTTGAGAATCAGGAGGGATATCTCGGCCATGGAAGTTCCCCGCTGAGGAGTGACGGACCCCTATTCACACACCAGGACCCCAGCCTGGAGCACTGGTGCTGGGAAGAGGAGCCCCTATAACAGGTGGCTGTGAAAACCAGTGGGGATTCCAACCATCCAGATGGACAGAAGGTGGCCGGAAACCCAGCTGTCCTCTTAAAGGACCTGCACACAAACTCTCTCTTGCAGGCACTCACCTTGAGCTCCAGCAGAGGGACAGTGGCTCAGAGGGCACCAGGGACATACAGGGAGAAACTGAGTTGTGTGGCCTCAGGGTGAGGGCTGGAGGGGCAGCTGACATCATTCCTATGTTGAGCCCTCCTCCCCTGCAACCGGCAAACAGGCACCATCTTTCCTGTGTTGAACCTTCCTCTCCTGCCCATGGCCAAACCTGAACCTTCACTGACCTGGTGAACTCCAAGAGCCCACCTGGTGACTCCTGAGGGCCCCCCAGCCCAACTGGCAAAACACCAGAGTCACATTTGGTGGGCAGCCAGGCCCACCTCATGCACTGCAGGAGGCATTTCCAGCAGCAAGCAGCTGGCCTCGACTTGCTCTCAGCTGGAGGCACTTTCAGCCTGGGCAGCACTGGCCCATGCTGCAGTCTTTCTTAGACAACTCTCAGGGGCCCCAGGCAGGTGACGGCTGGTTTCAGCGTGTTCTGTGCCTTTTGCTAAGTGGCACCAGACTCAGCATTGGCACCCAGTCTGAACCTGCATTAACCTGAACACAACTCACCCCCACCCTGGTGACTCTCTGAGACTCCACCTCACCCAACTTGTATACTGCAGGAGGCTCTATGAGCAGCTGAGCCTTATGGACAGTGAGCAGATGGCAGCAGACGGTTGGGTGGCTGGCCAGCCATGGATCACTTTGTTGCTCCCACCAGGTAGTCCTGGTCAGTCACAGGCAGCAGCCGCTCTGGGCCTGCACCAGAACCCCTCCCAAAAGGCCCCAGAAATGACACACCTGGAGACTGGCTTCATCCCACAACAGAGCACCACCTAATTTGCTCCACAAGTGACACCCAAAGGATGGTCTCAACAGGCACCAGAGCTCACTGGGGCGAATCCCACTCAGAGAGGTAAGCCTCCCCCCGCCCCCTGCCACACACACACACACACACACACACACACACACACACACACACACACACACACAGCAGGCCATGAGCTGTGCCTGTGGCCAATCCTCACACCCAGGCAGCCTGAGGGTCAATCATACCCACGGACGTGTGAATAGCTATCAAGACTCAACAATAGCTTGATTGCTATCAAGACTCAGCTATAACAGGAGGGCACACACAAGGGACACTCCTGGAGCACCTGGCTCAGGTGACCAGGGAGACTGTGTCAGGGCCCCACAGGGCACCTAATACATAAGGCCACCTGGCAAGACTGGGAGACATAGCAGATGTAACTAATACATAGAAACAAACACAGGGACATGGCCAAAATGAAGAAACAAAGAAACAAGCTCCAAATGAAAGTATAGGAGAAAACTCCAGAAAAAGAACTAAATGAACTAAAGCTAATTATCAGATACAGAGTTTAAAACTCTGGTTATAAGGATGCTCAAGGAACTTACTGACTTCAACAAAGAGATAGCAAGGATACAAAAGGACATAGGAACCATAAAAAAAAAAGAACTAGTCAGAAGTGCAGAGTACAATAATTGAAATGATGAACACAGTAGAAGGAATTGCCAGCAGACTAGATAAAGCAGAAGATGGAATTGACCATTTGGAAGACAAGGTAGCAGAAAACACCCAATCATAACAGCAAAAAGGAAAAATAATCAAAAAACGGAGGGGAGAGGTAGTTTAAGAGACCTCGGGAAAACATCAAGAGTAAAAACAATCACATCATAGGGATATCAGAAGGAGAAGAGAAAGCAAGGAATGAAAACCTATTTGAATAAATAATGACAGAAAAGTTCCCTAATCTGGGGAAGGAAATAGACATATAAGCCCAGGAAGTGCAGAGGAAGTCCAAGATGAACCCAAATAGGCCCACACCAAGACACATCATAATTAATATGGCAAAGGTTAAAGACAAAGAGAGAATCCAATCCATAAGCAGCAAGAGAAAAGCAGTTAGTTACCTACAAGGGAGCCCCCATAAGATTGTCAGCTGATTTCTCAACAGAAACTTTGCAGGCCAGAAGGGATTCACAGGAAATATTCAAAGTGATGAAAAGCTACAACCAAGACTATGCTACCCAGCAAAGTTATTAGTATCGAATAGATAAAGAGCTTCCCAGACAAGAAAAAGCTAAAGGAGTTCATCACCACCAACCCAGTATTATAGGAAATGTTAAAGGGACTTCTTTAAGAAAAAGAAGGAGAGAAAAAGAACTAAATATGAATAATAAAATGTCAATAACTACACACCTATCAATAATCACTTTAAATGTATATGGATCAAAGGCTCCAATCAAAAGATAGTGTGGCTGAATGGATAAACAAGACCCAAACATGTGCTGCCTACCAGAAACTCACTTCAGATTGAAAGACACATGCAGACTGAAAGTAAAGGGATGGAAAAAGATATTTCATGCAAATGGAAATGAAACAAGAAAAACAGCTGGGGTAACAATACTTACACCAGACATAACAGTCTTTAAAACACCAACACTATAATAAGAGACAAAGAAGGATATTTTATAAGGATAAAGGTATCAATTCAACAAGAGGATATAAGCCTTATAAACATTTATGTACCCAAAATAGGAGCACCTAAATACATAAAGCAAATCTTGACAGACATATTGATAGTACTGGTTATAGGAGGAGCCTTTAACACCCCATTGACATCAGTGGACAGATCTTCCAGACAAGAAATCAACAAGGAAACAGCAGCCTTAAATGACACATTAGACCAGATGGATTTATTTGGTACTTTTAAAGTATTTCACCTCCAAGTAACAGGATGTACATTCTTCTCAAGTGCACATGGAACATTTTCCAAGATAGACTACATGTTAGACCACAAAACAAGTCTCAATAAATTTAAGAAGACTGAAATCAAATTAAGTTTCTTGTCCATCTACAAAGGTATGAAACTAGAAATCAATTACAATAAAATGACTGAAAAATTCAAAAATACATGAAGGCTAAATAACATGCTACTAAATAATAAATGAGTTAATAACAATGAAATCAAGGGGGGAAAAAATCAAAAGACACCTTGAGACAAATGAAAATGAAAACATAACCCAAAATCTATGGGACACAGTGAAAGCAGTCCTAGGAGGGAAATTCATAGGAATACAGGCCTACCTCAAGAATCAAGGACAATGTCGAATAAACAATCTAACCTTACACCTAAAGGAATGAGAAAAAGAACAGCAAACGAAGTCCAAAGTGAGTAGGAGGGGAAGAATAAAGATCAGAGCAGAAATAAATGAAATAATCTAAAAACAATACAAAAGATCAATGAAACCAAGAGCTGCTCTTTGGAAAAATAAACAAAATTGACAAACCTTTAACCAGACTCATCAAGAAAAATAGAGAGAGGACCCAAATAAATAAAATCAGAAATGAAAGAGGACAAGTGACAACTGACATCACAAAAATACAAAAGATAATAAGAAAATACTACGAACAATTGTATGCCAACAAATTGGATAACCTGGAAGAAATAAATTCCTAGAAACAAGAGCCTGTTGAGTAGTGCGGTGGTTAAGCGCTGGCTTGGGAAGCCAGCAGACCCAGTTCGGGTCCCACATATGAGGGCCAGTGACACTGCCCTCCAAAAAAAAAAAAAATTCCTAGAAATATACAGTCAAGACTGAATCAAGAAGCAGCAAAAAATCTGAACTGACAGATTACTACTAAAGAAATTAAATCAGTAATAAAAAAACAAAAAACAAACAAAACAACAACAAAGAAAACCAACAAACAAAAGTCCTGGACCGGATGGCTTCACAGGTGAATTTTACCAAATATTCAAAGAAGAATTAACATCTATCCTTCTCAAACTATTCCAAAAAACTCAAGAGGAAGAAAGGCTCCCAAGACCATTTTATGAGGCCACCATTACCCTGATCCCCAAACCAAAGACATTATAAAAAAGGAAAATCATAGACCAATATCCCTGATAAGCGTATGTAAAAATCCTCAGCAAAATATTAGCAAACTAAATTCAGCAATATATTAAAAAGATCATAAACCATGATCAAGTGGGATTCATTCCTGGGATGCAAGGTTGGTTTGATATCCAAAAATCAATTAACGGGATAAACCACAGACACAAAATGAAGGATAAAAATAATATTTTCATATCAATAGATGCAGAAGAAGCATTTGACAAAATCCAGCCTCCATTAATGATAAAAACTCTCCACGAAGTGGGGACAGAGAGAACATACCTCAATATAATAAAATCCATAGATGACAGACCCACAGCTGACATCACATCAATGGGAAAAGCTAAAAGTGTTCTCCTTAAAACCAGGAAAGAGACAAGGATGTCCACTTGCACCACTTTTATTCAACATTGGAAGTCCTAGCCACAGCAATCAGACAAGAAAAAGAAATAAAAGGCACCCAAGTAGAAAAGGAAGAAGCAAAACTGTCATTATTTGCAGATGACATGATATTACATATAGAAAACCCCAAAGATTCCACCCTAAAACTATTAGAACTGATAAATGAATTCAGTAAAGTAGCAGAATACAAAATTAATATTCAGAAATCAGTTGCATTTTATACACCACTAACAAACTATCAGAACGATAAATTAAGAAAACAATCCAATTTACAAATTCATCCAAAAAAAAAAAAAAAGAAACCTAAAACCACCTAGGAATAGATTTAACAAGGAGGTAAAAGACCTATAACCTAGAAAACTATAAGACATTGAAGAAAGAAATTGAAGAAGATGCAAATAAAGTATATACCATCCTCACGGATAGGAAGAATAGTATTCATAAAATATCCATACTACCCAAAGCAATCTATAAATTCAGTGCAATCCCTATCAAAACACCAATGGCTTTTTTCACAGAACTAGAACAAATAATCCTAAAATTTATATGGAACCGCAAAAGTCCCTGAATAACCACAGCAACCCTAAGAAAGAACAACAAATCTGGAGGTTATCATGCTACCAGATACCAAACTATACTACAAGGCCATAGTAACCAAAACAGCATGGAACTGGCAGAAAAACAAACACAGAAATCAACAGAACCAAATGGAGGGCCCAGAAATAAATCAATGCCTACATGGTCATTTAATCTATGACAATGGAAGCAAGAGTTTACGTTGGGATAAAGATAGTCTATTTAATAAGTGGTGCTGGGAAAACTGGACTGACACATGCAAAAAAATGAAACTGGACCACCTCCTTATGCCATATGTAAGAATAAACTCAAAATGGGTTAAAGACTTAAATGTAAGACCCAAACCCATAAAACTCCTAGAAAAAAAACATAGGGAGTAAATTTGCAGACATTACCCTCAGTAATATTTTTACTGATATATCCCCTTGGGCTACGGAAATAAAAGAAAAAAAATGAACATATGGGATTACATCAAACTGATAAAGTTTTTTCACAGCAAAGGAAACTATCAACAAAACGACATCCCACTGAATGGGAGAAATTTGCCAGTGATACATCTGATCAGGGGTTAATATCCACAATTTATTAAAAAATAAACTCATCCAACTCAACACCAAAAAAATAAAAACCCCAATTAAAAATGGGCAGAGGACACAAATAGACATTTCTCTAAAGAGGACATACAGATGACCAATAGACATGAAAAAATGCTCAAGGTCACTAATCATCAGGGAAATGCAAATAAAAACCACAATGAGAGGGCCGGCCGCGTGGCGCGGTGGTTAAGCGCTGGCTTGGGAAGTCAGCGGCCCCGGTTCGGGTCCCGCATATGAGGGCCAGTGACACTGCCCTCAAGAAAAATTAAAAAAAAAAAAAACCACAATGAGATACCACCTCACACCTGTCAGAATGGCTATCATCAATAAATCAACAAACAACAAGCGCTGGCGTGGCTGTGGGGAAAAGGAACCCTGGTGCACTGTTGGTGGGACTGCAGATTGGTGCAGCCACTATGGACATCACTGTGTAAGGCCCTCAAAAAAATTAAAAATAGAACTACCTTCTGAGCCAGCAATTCCACTTCTGGGTATTTATCTGAAGAAATCCAAAACACTTATTTGAAAAAAATATATTCACCCTTACGTTCACTGCAGTGCTATTCATGATAACCAAGATACGGAAGCAACTAAGTGACCATCGGTAGGCGACTGGATAAAGAAAATGTGGTTCATTTGTACAACAGAATATTATGCAGCTATAAAAAGAATGAAATCGTACCAATTGCAACAACATGGATGGACCCAGAGAGCATTATGCTGAGTGACTTAAGGCAGACAGAGAAAGACAAATACCATATGATCTCATGTATATGTGGAACCTAAAGAATAGAATAAACGAGCAAACAAAACAGAAACAAACTCACAGACACAGAGAACAAACTGAGGGTTGCAAGATGGAAAGGGGTTTGGGGTGAAAAAGATGGTGGGATTAAGGAGCGCAAACTGGCAGTCACAAAACAGTTCCATGGATGTAAAGTTCAGCACAGGGAATATGGTCAACAATACGGTCATAACTGTGTCTAGTGCCAGGTGGGTGCTGCACTGCTCAGGGGCTCACTTCTTAAATTATATAAATGTCTAACTATTGTACTGTGCACCTGAAACTAACATAAAATACTATGTTAACTGTAATTGAAAAAAGATTGAACTGAAAATTATGTTGAGTAGGAAACCTTAAAATTCAAATAACATTTTGAAACATATGACATTTATATGTTATTGGTATATAAAAGACAAAAATAGTAGGTACTATCCAAATTTTCTTCAAACCAGATGTCCTTTTACAGCACTGCATTTTATTTTCCCACAATCAAAACTGTAACTACAACGCCAAATACGGATTTGTCCTACGTACCATCAGCTTCTGTGTTTCTGTGAGGCAGAAAATATCATTAAATAAAACTGTCCGATCCTGTTGACACCCAGGCATCGGAGTTCTGAAATGGAAACACTCACAGCACTGGGGCTACACATCGGTACGTAACGGTTTTTATGAGATGGTGGCCTGGACATCCTTCTTGGCACTTCTCACAAAAAGCGATACAGCTATTATGGAAATGCCTACAACTTCTGTGAAGCACTTTAAAAGTAATCAAGAATGGCTATAGATACTCCACATTAGTCTGTCCATGTGAAATAAAATACATAGGATTACTGCTATCCACTTATCAATGGTGAAGGTTATAAACACAGTAAATTCAAAATAACTAAAGTAAGTTTATTTACAGAAACAGGGACCAACATACAATTCTAAGAAAAAAATAGAGAATAGAAACCAATGATGCTCTATTTTTATGTGGGAAAGTGCCCTCATCATAATAAATTATCAGGTAATTTAAGTACCAAGATCTGTAGAGTGAAAAAATGTTGTGCCCCCAAAACCTGCCGTTGTTGAGTTTATAAACCATTACAGAAGATACACATTTTTAACAGAAATCACAGCTTACCGTATGTTTCACGTACATTGCCTCTTTTTATCCTGATTTTAGGAAAGCATTTGGGAAAAGCGGCATCAGTGGCTAATGTACACGTGTTCTGAGATGATTTATTGAGTCCTAGTCACTCAGTGTTCGGTGCATGTCAGGTCATCTAGCTGCTCGGACACACACGTGAGTGGAACATTTTGGACTGTTTGTATCTTAAAGAGGTACGTTCCTCAACCATTTTTAGCCTATTTGTTTCAACGGGAACCTAGCAGGCGTCTCTGGTGCCCCATCCTCTGTGGGTTTAGATGAGCAACTTAAAGTGTGAGAGCCCGTGTTAACAAATAATGAAGCATCAAAGCAAAACAAAACCTGCTGTAAAGACAAATAATCACCTGCCCTGAGCTGGGGCCTCTTGTTCACACCTGAAGCAGGAGCATGGTCCCAGCGAAGGACGTTCTCATTTACAAATAACACCGAATTTAACTGAGGTGACCCAGCGAGTGGGCCTCGCAGCTGAGAGCTCAGCGCCGGGGCAGGTGACCAAAGAGGTGGCCCTAAGCCCAGAGCAAGGCAGTGAGTCCCTCAGAGCTGATGCTGGCAGAGGTGTCACAAGGCGCACAGGGAGGGGTGGGGAGTGGCGGGGGAGGACCTGGGTAGCATTTCTAGGGGTGCCCGCATGATGAGCACAGATGTGCGTTTTTAAATAAAATTTAAATACGGAGTTGTCTAAATGCATAAAAAACTATTTTCTAACTATACCATGAATGTCCTTGTCCTTGAAGCATCTGAGAGAAAGATCCTTACAATGCTTTAAGGATCCTTACAATGCTCGTTATGATAAATTATAGGAAATCATCTAAGGAGACAACTCATGTAAGATAAATTATAAAGCCTAAGTGTTGCTGGCATCACTCTGTGGAAATTTAAAGAAGTATTTGAAATATTCCATAGTCTGAATGGTTGTTGTGAATTGAGTGACACTTCATCTTCTGGGACCCATTGTAAACATTTGCGAGATACATCAACTGTATCACTGTTGGCTTCCATTAGAGAAGTTTCACTAATTAGTCACAAAGTTGTTGTAAGTGACTGATACGTACACAGTTACCTCTGAACATCAGATGGCAGACTGGGAACCAAGTTTTCAGCCGGGACTTATTAACAGTTAACAAATTAACCAAGTCCACAGTGGCTCTGGCAATACTATTGATCAGTGGCACAAAATGCAAAGGACTGAACAGCAGTGCAAGGAATCTTCCCCAATAAAGCGGTACAGATGCTCGGCGAGGCAGTTTTGAGGTAAGACTGGAGGGGCGTGGGAGCGGGCTGTCACTTACAGGGCCAGGCGCGCAGGCTGGTGCTGTCGTCTCCGCTGTCTGTGCGGAGTCTCAGCTGGCGATATCTAAGTAAGTGGGAAAGGTTACACAGCCAGTGCGTTGTGTGCAACTGTGTGCACGTCAGCGCCAAGCCGCGTCAGCCTGGGGAAAGGCTCTGCACACTGTGGGAAGACACAGGGCCCACACAGGTGACTGACAAGTGATTATTCATCAAAATGTGTGAAAAGCGTCGTACCCACAAATACAAATCAGACACCTGACAGAAAAGTGAGAAAACACCTGGACAGATGTGACAATGAAAAAATCAATTTTAATAGTAGTAAGGAAACGTGGAAATGCAACCCACCAGGAGATGCCATTTTGCACAGACGAGGCCTCGCAGGACAAAGCCTGGTGACAGCGAGCATGCGTCCGGCTGCACAGCAATGGGCGTGGTGACACAGCCAGCATGGTGAGGCGGGCCTCACCGTGGACAGTTAAATGCACGCGGCAAATGATTCAGGAAGTGAAGCCAGGGCTTCTCCGGTGATTCAAACCACACAGAAAGTGGCCGTGACTCTTTTCTCTTTCCTTTCCTTTCCTTTTATATAAAATAGAACTTTAACACAAGGCGCTCTTGTCCAAAGTTACAGGAGGGTCTGTTCTTCCGAGATGGACACAGGCAGTGTCACTCCCGAGGCCAGTCGATCTTGGCGAAGGGACAGGGCGAGTGCAGCAGGCCTCCGTGCTGTGTGGTCTCTGTCACAATCACACCAGCTCTGTCATCGTGTGAGCGTGGCCAATACAACACACAGACCGGTGAGCGTGGCTGGGTGCCAACCAGACTTCATTTAAGGCACTGAAATTTGAACTGCATGTAATTTCTCATCATCATGGAACGTTGCTCTTTTTTTGATCATGTTTCAAGCATGTGAAAATGTAACGCCCAGGAGCACAGCTGGCTGGCCAGCCCCAGGACATGAGGACATCAGGACGTCAGGATCAGTCCCCGGAAGGACCCCGGGGAGACGCACCCCCATCTGTGCCACAGGGTTCAGACGCACATGTTTCCGGCAACACAGGTTAAAGAAGCGAAATATCTTAAACAACCAAAATCGCCCGACGGAATGGCCCATGATGCTGTCACGGCCACAACTGGAGAAGCACGCGCCGGAGAAACGAATAAAGTGTGTCTGAAATCACATCTGGTCACGTCTGCAGTCCTGATATTCCACTAACAATGAAGTCATCACACAATGGATTTTGTGAAAATGCTTAGGAGCCTGTTAATACTTTAAACTTGTTTCACACTTACATTTTTTGAAATGTTTTAGGTGTTACGGCGGAGCAGAAGACAGCTTCCCTTCCTTACAGATCTTGCATATTAAACACAATGATTGTAAATGATTCCTTATCATCACGAAACACTCAGTTCCAAATAAGAGAGAATTCAGTAGCTTAAAACGTACCTTCAAGTGTCTCCCCCCGTTATTGCTCGGCCTGGGCCCCTGGTGGGAGCCACGTCCGTCCACCAGGTCTGACCTGAGTGCTGCGGTGGCCAGGGACCTGTGAGCGGCCCCACGTGACGGGACAATCGCGTGCTCACATCGCCGCAGCCTAACATCTCATCGTCGCTTCCGGAGGCCACGGGAGATGGGCTCCTTCACGTCCTAATAAACGTGCCCTCCTGGGGCCACCGCCGTTAGCCCTGACCTGCATCTATGACAGCACAGCACCGATGCATGTAACGCCGCCAGTCACGCCACACTCATGGCCCGTGCCCGAGCCCCCCCACCGGGTGCACGACTGCCACCGGCCAGCTGAGTACCCACGCGTGAGCACACACACATCCGGCCCCCTGCTCAGAAAGCGGTCCCGCTCCCTGTCCCCATTTCAGATGACAACACGGGGAAGAGGCGCTTGCTGCTCCTCTTCTGCCACTGGTTGTTTTGGGGGCGGGGGGATGGGAAAAGCGCAGGGGTCTGCCTTGTGGAGAGGAAACAGGTGAGACAGAAATAGGTCACTCGTGTGTCCACGTCACCTCAAACGCTACGCGTGGCTGTGACAAGAGCCTTGAGAAAGGCAGCGAGCCCCAAGCAGGCGCAGGCCCGCCAGCGCACCGAGAGGCTGCCACTGCGCCGCGGCCCGGGCCCCACAGACACACCCCTCAGACCGGCAGGTTTTCGTCCAACGTGACCTCCCGATTCTAGGAATTAAAGACACAAGGTGTGTGTACGCACCTGTGTGATAATAGCTGACATTTCCGTTTCTGGTTGTTATCTCTGTAATGTCATCTCCAAGCTGACTTGTGAATGTTAGAGCTTGAAGGACGTTTGCAAGATTCTAACACAACTTTCTTTTTTTTATAATTGGAGAAACTGAGACCACTGGCTTGACACTGGTCATATTTTAAAACGCAGCATAACTGAACGTTAGAAGTGAGCCACCCTGCGTTTGTCCACCTCCTGCCGGCCACTCACGTGTAAGACACGGGCTACACCCATCACGAGGGGGACCGAAGTTGGCCAGGAGGGGGCCTGCCACCGAGGGCCGTCAAGAGAATGAAAATCTTGTCATTGAGCGGCATGACATGCTGTGTGGCTGCCTGTAATTCCGGTATTTAGAAAAGGAGCTGTCTTTTAAAAGTGATTTCAAGCACATGATGAGACAACACATCTTTCTTTTTAAAAGAATAACTGAAGACCTGAGTTCAGTGTCGAGTTACGATGCTCTAGACAAGTTCACAGTAATCGTAGCACATCAGACTGTTTTAACCACAGAGACCAAGTGAGCAGAAGCATAAAAAAGGAATGACAGAGTTGAAACACATACAGCTTCTCTGCACAGAGAAAATCAGTTGATCAGTTACTAAGAAGCTGAGGGTCACATCAAACCCTGTTTACTGAGAAAATTTCTCTGCTTTGTGGCAAGAATAATTCTTTTCAGTTAGTAACAAAAGGCTAAGGCATCAGTAGTGAAAACTAAACTTCAAACCCTTCGCACATCACCCTCTGTGACTTCACAGAAACCAATGACTTCATTTCTGTCACAGGACTGTAACGTCAAGTGGTATTGAAAATAAACAAGATGTAATTTTTTAAACATTAAAATGTAATGCTGTTGCATGGTGTAGGGGACTCGGCTTGGGCACAGCGGTGCGGCGGTTTCGTTTCTAACGACGTCTGCTCTGCAGTAGCTCGCATCCTGAACCAAGTAATTGGGCCGTGACAGGGACTGATGAAGTGCCGAGTCGAGCTGGGAACTCAAGAGTCTGCAATGCGGGCTGTACGGCTAAATGAAAGTGGGAAGCAGAGCAATTTATAACCACTCGTTTGAGAAACAACCGAGAAGCTGGGAACACAGGAAGGCACGTTTACCAGATTCACACTAAGCGCACAGCCGGATTCCTGACGTTCCCAGAGCAAGCACCAGCCGGCGTGAGAGCTCGGCGGGCACTCCAGCTGCCGCCCACTCGGAAGTCCCCACAGAGGCCCTCACGTCCCCTCTCCGGCCAAACCACCCGAAATCAATGCACAGAAATCCGGGCATCTCTTCACACGTCTCTACACATGAAACGGAATCACAGCATCACCTCTAATGAAACGCAGGGACCGTGGACTCGGCCGCTGTGCTTTCCCCGTCACCCACCAGGCCGCCTGTGGCTGCACCTCCAGCCCGGGTCCCGCGCCCGGCCGCCTGCACGCAGGGTGCCTGGTTCTCATCGCCAGAGACTGTCACCTCGGCGACCATGGCACTGTCTGCTCCACAAACCTCCTTCTGGAACCTCCTCTGCCCTGACGCTGGTCCGTAGTCTGGCGTCAACCTCCTAATCATCACTTGTTACTAGCACGCTCCTGTCAGGCATGTGGCCAGCTATACTGAGCGTCCACTGAGTGACAAGCAGGCGTGGTCGGTGTGAGTCACAGAGAAGCCGCACTGCTGTCCCCACCTGGCTGGCGTCCAGTGACGAGAATTGCCGCAGAGACACCCCATTCAGAAAGGGCCCCCACCGGGGCGTTCAGGGGACGCTCTTCCAAGGACGCGCGCGGGCTGCCACCTGAGACAGGAGGGAGGAAAGACCGTTCTGGGCAGAGCAAGAGGCCAGCAGGCGCCCAGGGCAGCGTGAGGACACGGTGAGTGGGGCCCGCCGGGGTCAGTGTCAGAGCAGGATGCGAGCCGGGCAGAGAGCGGAGGGCGGGCCCGGGGTGGGTCCCCGGCCCCCCACAGAACCTCACTGGCTGGTGAGGACATCACTCACCAGAGCAGCAAGTGAGGACTTGGGAGCCCAGAACTAGACCCAGTAAGTGCTGTCCACTGCCCTCGGACAAAGGAGCGAGCCTGTCTCTCCACTGAACGGCGCTGGAACAACTGGACGCCGCCACATGAAGTCAAATGAATCCCCACACAGACCTCACACCCTTCACGGAAATCAACTCAAAATGGGTCAGAGGACTAACTGCAAACTGCAAAACTCTCACCCCTGTAAGATGGCCCAGGAGGCACCTGCACGAGCTTGGGAGAGGCGACGGCTTTGTAGACCCCACACCAACGGCGGGACCATGGAAGATGCGGCTGACAAGGGGACTTCACGAGAATGAAAGACTCCTGCTTCGTGGAAGACACCATCAGCCCGGGAGAAAACACGTGCGAGACACGTGTCATGAAGGACTGTTACCCAAAACGGACAAAGAGCTATCAGCAACTCTGAAACTCAGCGAGAAGAAAACAAACCACCCAATTAAGAAAGTGAGGCAAAGACCTTAACAGACCCCTGTCGCCAAGACATGCAGATGACGCATAAGCACGTGGAAAGAGGCTCCTGTCCTGTGTCTCAGCGAGAGGCCCCATGCACCTACCAGCACGGCCACGACGGAGAACCCTGCCGTCACCGTCACCGTGTGCTGGCAGGACGTGGAGCCACGGGGGGCCTCGGTCACTGCCGGTGGGGACGCGGAACGGGGAGCCACACTGGAGGAGGGTTTGCCGGTTTCCTGCAAAACTAAACATGGTCTCACCATAGGATCCAGCAGCCGTGCTCCTGGGTATTTACCCAAAGGAGTTAAGGACTTATGTCCACAAAAAACCTGCATGCGGATGTTTATAGTAACTTTAGTCATAATTGCCCAAACTGGGAAGCAAGCAGGTGCCACAGCAGGTGATGGATAAACCGTGGTCCTTTCAGACACTGGCATGTGATTCAGGTGAAAAGAAATGAGCTCTCAAGCCATGAGGAGACGTGGAGGACCCTGACATGCACGTGACTAAGTGAAAGGCGCCATTCTGAGCAGGCTGCCCCCTACGATCCTGCTCTGTGGCGTCTGGAAAAGGCGAAACCACGCAGAGTCCAGGGATCGGCGGTTCCGGGGGGGGGGGGCACAGGCGGAGCTCAGGGGACACGTGCTCTAAGGATGGATTATGTCATTATCCAAAGTCCCCTACACAATGCAACATATGTTAAATTAACATGTATTAAAATTCCCAATGTCAGTAGTGTATCTCTGAAAGTGTCAGAAATAAACATGGTATCAAGAAAGTTTTGTAATTGCATTTGATTATGGCTTCTGTTCCATTTCTTCAATGTCTTCAGTAAGAACATCTACCATTTGTTCTATCTTCCAGATCTCCTTTTTCTCATACTTTTATGTTCTTTTCCTCTGTATTCTTAGAATCACAGTTTTCTCAATATCACTAATTTGATTTCTACGTGTTTTCTGCTTCTTATTTCTGTGAGCGCATTTCTTTTTTTTTTACTTTTTTTTTTTTTTGAGGGCAGTGTCCCTGGCCCTCCTATGTGGGACCCGAACCGGGGCCGCTGGCTTCCCAGGCCAGCGCTTAACCACCGCGCCACTCGGCCGGCCCTGTGAGCGCATTTCGAATTTTTTTTTTGTTTCATAAAAAGTCAACCGTTTGCTTTTCAATCCAGCACACGATAAACTGCTGTGCCTGCAGGACAGCCGTCGGAGGTTCTTTTCCTGGCCTGCCCAGCGAGCCTCAGCCACACACTCGCCCTGGCTGGGTCAGTTACCGCTGTGTTGGGCTCCTGCCATGAACAGCCGTGAGCGACAGCGACACGCCTCGTCTCCTCCCCGATGGCCGGGAGCCTGAGTACAAAAGTAAGTCCCTTCCCAGGTTTCAGCGAAGGGCAGCGTGAGGTGTGCCGTCTCTCTCACTCGCTGGCGGCTATAAGGAACCGAGCAGCTCGCTCTCACAGCCGCTGCCCGGTGTCCGGGTCCCAGCTGCCTCCGGCCCCGCCATCCCCAGGGAGACACCGTCCTCCACGCAGCCGGGCCCCGCCCTGCGTGGGCTGCTCCATGTTCGTCCATGTGGCAGATGCATTTTCCAGGCGCCACGGTACCTTCTGGGATGGCTCACATTGCTGGGTTTTGGGGATGGGGAACTGCCTCACATCCCAACACGTGATTAAGTCAAAAGCCGAAAGAGGATTATGGAAAATAAAATAAACCAGGACCCTAGTGAGTTACTGAATACAAATGTCCTGATACAATGGGGATGCCGGGGCACAGAAATAGTTAAGAGTCTTGTCAATTTGGAATAAAGCCATAGGGTGCTTTCTGCAAAACTCACAGACTTACAGCCTCCCTCCCCACTTCCCCTGAACTCCAATGAACACGTGACTGTGCGTCACAGCCACGCAGGAGGCTAGGCCTGAATCCTGCCTGAGGCGCTGGCTTCCCAGTGGGAATGCATTAGACAGCAGCGCCTAAAACAACTCACAGGGACACAAGCTACAGCTCCCAAAGCTGCCATCTGGGCTCCATCTTCAGGACTGACTGTAGGGCTACTGGCAGGGACATGCGAATTAGGAGCGCGCTCTGTCTGAGGCGTTCAGTGTCTGGATGGTGTGAGTGTCCTGAGAAAGTAGGAGAGAGGAGAAGAGGCCAGCGGGCTGTGGCAAGTGGCAGGCAGCGAGTCTCACCGGGACACGGCGGACACTCTTGTCGGCCGGCAGAAACAAATGAGCTGATGACATGACCTTCAAAGCGGACAGCTCACTGCACGCTACGAGCTGGAAAGAGAGTTCAGCCCGAGAGGTATCTCCAAAAGGAACGCAAAATTCATTTAGCCCACTTTCCAGGAAAAGTGCACCCACTTTTTCCTCTGACTTCGGAGGACGTTTCCAAAACACACCGAGTCGACACAAGGAGTCGCCGAACACCGATGTTGCTGGATTTGCCCCAGCCCTGCCCTCTCCCTCCCATCCCGATGAAAACACGCACATCCCATCGGTAGCGCGCGCGGCAAAAAGCACCAGGGCGTCCACGGCGCACAGGTCAGAGCAGCGTGCAAGGCCCTCTGCTCGGGGCGCAGGAGCCTAAGACGGCTGTGTCCGACCCGGGTGCGGAGGCTGAGGTTCCGGGCGGCTGGACAGACTGACCCATCGTGAGAGAAGCTTTGGACGTGCAGGCTGGGGACATGGGTCCAACGCCGGCAACTGCTGTCCTGCGCCATTACCTCGGCGCTAATGGGGGCCCTCGGCCCGTCCTTCCCTCGCCAGCAATGCCGCCCCCCGCAAGGTGAGGCCGGCCCAGGGCTGCAGCACGGGCAGCTCGGACTGACGGCACACGTGGCAGGACAAGCAGCCAGGACACACGCAGGTGGAGTTGGCGCAGGGGGTGGGGACGCGCAGCTGGGCCGGGAGGTGGGCCACACTCATCAGAAGGGCGGGACACTGGCGGGTGTCTCTGCAGAGACAGCGGCGTCCCTGCCTGACCTGCGGAAACGGGCCAGCCCTCCGCTCAGTGAAGGACCCTCACGGCCCATTTCCTTCACTAATCAAGGATGTTTTTCTCTTTATTCCCATTAGCATGAGTGTATGCGGTTAGCCAAAAACAAGGGAAAAACATTTGTTTTCTTAAAAGCACAAATTTGATAAAGCTTCGCCTTTAAAATGCCAAACACTCAGTGACAAAGCAGCTCACAGAAAACATTTGCCGCCGTCACAAGCAAGGATGGGGCAGCCCATCGCGCCGCCGCCTGTCACACCGAGACTCGTCCTGGCTTCTCACCTCCACCTCTCCGTTATCAATCCAGTCTGGACCAGCGTCTCAGTAACACTGGCACATGCCATAGTCGAACTGCAACCGAGGACAAGCTGGACTAAGGACCTGGTCACCTGGGCCCCCCTGGGAAGCCTGCCCAGGAGCTCAGGCCTCCTGCAGGGGCCGGCCTCCGCGCAGACACGAGCTGTGCAGGGTGAGACGGGGCGCGGCGGCCCAAGGCAGCTGTGACTGGGGAAAAGTCCGGCAGGAGGGACAGACCGTCCTCGGACGAAATCCCAGCAAATGCCCTACGTGGCTGCCCTGTGAGGGGTCCCTGGAGCCTCAGCTTGTCGGCCATTCTGCTCCCAGAGGCCCCTGGTGGGCGCAGGATTGTCCACGCAAGCTCGGTTCTGTCCTGCCCAAGGGGAGAGCACGGCCCCATGGCCTCCAGCAATTCCCAGGGCTGCTCCCCGTGCACCTGGCAGGGTTCTGGGCCCCGAGACACTGGCTTTCCAGGTCTCTGCGCCCTCAGTTACTCTGACGAGTGGATCGGCTCGGGGACGAGAGCAGCCCGTCTGAAAGCACAGCCCTCCCGCGCCCTCCATCCCAGGCGGGAGCCAGGGACTGCGTGACGGAGGCCACGCTGACTGAGCTACCATCCCAGCCAGCAAGCCACAAACAGCCGTCAGAGCACCCGGGGCCTGCCTGGAGGAAGCGCCCTCCCTGTGCTGACAAGGAGCCGCATGAACTGTTGGCTTAACGGAAGCTGTTTGGGGGATAAGCGTCACGATTTTAAGAAGCCACCTAGAGTGACGGTTCATATTTTACACTAGGGCACTGCCACTTCCTGACTTTAACCCACATCCCCGAGGAACAGGGCCGGGGATGACCTAGAAAAGCAGACAGTAGGTCCACAGGCACGTCCTGAGCGCACACAGTGTGGCTGGCTGAGCAGAGGTCAGTCTCTGTCATCTGCGTACCCAGGTGATAATGTAGCACCCGGGTCAGTGGACGCAGGTTGCTGTTTTCACAGCGAGGCAGGCCAATTCCTTTGACTGACAAGTAAGTCTAGGCCTTATTTCATGTTCCAACCTCTCATCTGTTATGAGGTGGACTGTAACCTCTGTGTCACCTTTAAAAATAAAACTCAAGGAAATGAGGATATGGGTTCTTAATTAGGGCTCTGCCAACCCAGGCGAGTAACCCTGTTGCCCTCACGGGGGGCGGTGGGGAGACGACTGGAATTGAGGCTCAGAGATGGCCGTTCAATGGCGTGGGGGGCGAGGAGTCCAGGGCCAGCCTGGGGATGTGTGTGTGCAAGCACACGTGTGCAAAGTGAGTGTTCATGCATCTGCTTGTAGGCGCACAGTGTGAGTGTGGCCCTGGTGGGGAGAAAAAGCCGGTGAGTGGAGTAGGGACACTGGCACCGGGGAACAGAAGCCACCAATGGGACGCACTCTTGCTGCAACGAAAGCCCCTGCCTCTCCATCACGGGGCGAGGGTGCCGTGTCCCCGTGGAGAGCACACAGCTGCACGGCTCACCCCGCTGTCGGCGTGCTTGCCCAGGTCACACTTCCCAGTTACATGCCAACTCTTCGGTCATGAAAAGCTGAGCTGCAGGCGGCCGGCCGGCGTCATCTCCTGTCTCAGGAGCAGCTCGGAATCTCAGATTCAGAAGGAAGCCACCAAGATGGAAAGTTCAGCCCTGAAAGCCACCCGCTCTAACCGTGGGCAGTAACACGGAAAATAAGAAAACCCTGGTCCTGGCAGGGTTGCCATGGTGACTGAAGTGGTAACAGCCACGAGGTCTGTGGTGCAAGACTGTCGGCAAGACGGGGGTCTGGCCAGTGACTCGCAGGTAATGCCTTTTGAAGAAAACAAAGTATTTCCTTTTTGTGATGTTGGATCTTAGAACAAGGCTTTACCATACCGCCTTGTGTATGTTTATTAAAAAGTAAACAACGGCAGACCTGCCCACTTCCTGGCCCCACGTCAGATGGAGCTAGCCTTTCAGGTAAACATCTGGTAGAGAAATGAGCTTTCAGAAACAATTGTATTCTCGGGAAAATAGGTGATAAGCCAAAATTTCTTTTCTCTCCAATTTAATTATGAAGCACGCATCGAAAATGTGTTTTCTCTCTAGTTGGCAGCGTCCCAATGACTCAGAAACACTAATTTCCTTACGATGACACCTTTCACTAGGATATGCAGGCAGCAGGAAATTTTCCATGAATTATTCATCATCAGATGTTTTTTACTTTACTCAAGAAGGCTTTTTCTTCTTTTTGGTGTTTACTATGAAAATAACCTCCTCTATAAAGAGTCTTCAGGCTGAGTTGTAATTGAAAACTCCGCCCAGCACACTTACCACAGTAACTGGTTAGATGGGGGCGTGATCAAGAACTAAATAAAATAAGGCTGACTTGGCTCGTCTGGGTTTAAGATCTGTTTTCATCCGAGCGTACAAGTGCCATGCAAGTCCTAGACGCTCCACAGGGGCGAGAGGTTATAAAATGACCTAACATTAAAGGAGTCCTTCCAAAACAAGTTGTGAATAATGATAAATCTGCTAAGTTCCTTTTTTTTTTCAGAGGGCAGTGTCACGGGCCCTCATGATACGGGATCCGAACGGGGGCTGCCGGCGTCCCAAGCCAGCTCCCTACCAGCGCACCTCGCCACTTGGCCGGCAGTGTACTAAATTCTTAACAAGAAAAGCAGCACAGTACTTGATCATACAGTTATTTCATCCAATTTAAATCAAATTATTACCCCTTGTGTAAATTTCATCAATAACTTAAAAGGTGGCAGCATTCTCTGGGCATTCAATGGGTGAGCACGTTGCAAATGAGACATTAAGAGTTAAAAGATCTTTAAGTGGAAAATCACTAGCAGCTGTTTGAAAGGAGCCAGCGCATTTGCATAACAAGCGGGATTGATTTGTTCCTATTCCTGGCGTTCTGAGGAAGGAAGCCCTCTCTAAGAGGAGGAGACCACGACCTGGTGGTTCTCCAAAGCGATCTGCGAAGACGTATCCCTTAGCAACCAAACTTCCAGCTTCCCCGAAAGCAGCCTGACAGATGACGGACTGACCTTAAATACAGACTCTCAGACGGACGGTCAAGAAGAGGCCAGTGGACTGGTGGCCAGCAACACGGCAGGAAAGCTTCCTAGGCGTCCAGCCAGCTGCCCTGAGCTGCCACAGCCTCTGCACGGGGCTGCCAGCCCTCCTTCAGTGGTCACTCCACAGAGCGGTCGCCACACGCAGAGGGCAGCGGGCTGTTGAATATGCCGGCCGTTGCCGGCGGGTAGTGGACCCGCCGGGCCGGACTCCGTCCCGCGGGGCGCTCACACCACAGGCCGCAGCCAGGCACCTGGCTCAGGCCCCTCCCTCCAGCCGCCCCAGAGGCCGGGACCCACCCACCCGAGCGGGTGAGGTCTGTATCACACTCCCACTCCTCCTGCAAGGCTGTAAGCTGCTGTGAGCAGAGGCTCAGGCGGTTCCTAGTGACTCAGCCACTGGGCCTTTTTACAGGTGAGGAACAACAGGTGATAGGATCAAAGTGCTCAGGTCAGGGAAGGACCCGGGG
This sequence comes from Aselliscus stoliczkanus, assembly GCA_033961575.1. Taxonomy (NCBI): domain Eukaryota; kingdom Metazoa; phylum Chordata; class Mammalia; order Chiroptera; family Hipposideridae; genus Aselliscus; species Aselliscus stoliczkanus. The sequence continues at coordinate 28,574,071 of CM066730.1, read as the reverse complement.
CCTTCACCCCAAACCCACATCCTTCCTTAGCGGTTAAACACCCTCAGTTGCTAGCATCCCATGTTTCACTGAGGAATCAGTGAAGGCAGGTTGGGGGTGCGGGCCACCTTTCTAAGGGAACATTTATAGTGATTTTTTTTCACCTGCTCATCTGAAAAGTTTAGAAGCAGCTTCATAGGGAAGCAGGAGCCTGAGCCGGTTAGGTGGGCCGCCGGTTCACACCCCTCCTTCCTCTGGGGAGCAGCAGGCTGGTGGGTCAGCTGCCCTCGGGGCCCAGGCACAGCAGGTGCGCCCGCTCGGGGGATGGGGGTGAAACTGAAATCCGAAAACCAAGGCAGAAACAAGGCGAGTGCTGCGATATAAGCCGAAGCAAAGAGGAAAAGGAGGAATTGTGATTTCAGAAGATAATGTGGAAACCCAACAATTAGAACGCCGCAGGCTGACCCTACCGTCCTGTCAAGGGCTGCTTCTCTGCCGTGTGGTCCTAGAAATTGCCTTAAACAAGAATAAAACTCAAGTTTTTGTCCTGCGGGCTGAGATTTGAACCAAAATGTATGTAAATAGATGCAACGATACATCAAAGTTAATGATGATGCACTTAAAGGCAGGACATTTAGAAAGGTATGCATTTCTAAAGAGACTGCTATTCCACATGGCTCCTGAGGGCACAACGAACACAGCAAGAAAATGTATTTTATACTATAAAAGAAACGATCTTTTAATAACATAGGCCATGATTTGATAAGCTGAAACCATTAATACAAAACAATGTAACAGAAAAAGAAACAAAAATACAAAAGATAATGTTAATGATATAAAAGAAAAAAAATGATAAAAAGGAAATATAGAGAAAGCCAAAATGAAGTGAATTTCCTGGGGATATGAGGCACGTCTCCGTTCACCGGAGGTATTGATGCCTAGCCCACGTTTTAGAAAGGTCAGGAACACAGTCCTCTCCATGGGGGACACCCCAGGAAACGGAGCCGCTGGGGTGCAGCGCCCCAGCCTGAAGGCATTTTCAGGGACCGCTACACCAGCTTCCCCGCCCCGCCCCACACGCCCCAAGGCCATTCAAGAGAGAGCGGAGGGAGCCTCACCAGCTTCTGAACTTGAGTCCATTTACGGGGCCAGACTGGCCCCGTGCTTCTTCCCAAGGGGCGCCTCATAGGCTCCGCCTCGGGCAGTGAGGGCTCGGTGGGCACGCGAGGAGGAGGGGGGGCTGGAAACGAACATTCGGGGGAGTCTCCGGGTTTGTGTTTATTTTTAAATTAAAGGTGACTTTTTCATTCTGTTCTAAAATACGTAAATACATTTTGATATAATAAGATGGTCTAAACGACTTCCCTTCTATCCATCTCATCTCCAAGGGACAGTTAGCGGTACTCGTTCTGTCTACGAAAGCCCCCTGCACCCTGGGCACGGGACGCACACAGGCTGGCGGCGGCGTCCCCTGGAGCTTAGTGACAGCTGCAGATGCCGCAGCGTCCAGACAGACCCAGGGAGGGCCTGGGTGGGCGCCAGCCCTGCGGAAGCCTCACGGGACGGCCCAGCGCACGACATGCAGGCGGCAGAAAGCGGCCACACTGAACCCACCACCGACTAAGCGCTGCTGGCTAAGAGGTGTCCGGAGGGAGGACCCCGAACACTGGAGCTGCCGGAGCCGGCACTTCCTCCGTCTGGGCCACACGCCCAGTCAGAGGAATGGGGCCCCGGGTGGCGCTGGGCCCACGCCGAAAGCAGGCGGCTGTGTCATGGAAACCCCTTCATGGGGACACCTGTGCAGCCTCTCGTTTGACACTAGAGAATATTAGCAGGGACTGGACGGTAATTGATGACTGTATCTTAATAAAGTATAAAACTCTTCAAGTTACAATGAGACGTTTTAAAAAGCAGGATTAAAGTTGTGCCTAAGGAACGAGTTTGATGCCCAGGCTATAGACTGAGGAAGGGCAAGGAAGCAGCTTAAATGTCACCGTGCGGGCCGCCAGGTCACGGGACTCGCGCTCAGACACTGCCCCACCTCCTACACGCCTCCTACCCTGAGATGCGGGCACCGGTCCTGCTCACGCAGCTGTCAAAGCCAGGGGCACAGACAGGTGTGTCAACCACAGAGGGTGACAGAGGAGTGGACCAGGGGGGTCCACAGCAGCGGAGCGCCAGGCACCCCTGGGGGCCAGTGACCTGCTAGGCCAGCCTCACGCTGTGTCACCTCGTCCTCCTCCATTCACCCCGAGGCCATGAGGCAGCGGCCGGCCGCCCCGCCTGGGCAGCCGGTTCAGGGCAGACCCCGGGGGGTTCAGACGGGTGTCCTCTGCTCCCCCGTGCTGCCCCCTGGGAAATGGGAAGTCCCACTCTGGACACACTCCATCCCACCCTCGTAGAAAGGAAAGGCATGCAGGTCTCAGTGCAACGGGACGGCCGTGGCAAGGCCGTCATTTCGAAGCTGGCACTCTCGGACTTTCCCAGGTCCGGCCGGTCCTCACCAGGGCTGAGCGTCTGGGTACGGCCGTGGGCCCCCCACACTCCCCGGAGCCGGAGTGCCCACTCTCCTGGGTTTCATGCCCCCCCTGATGGGAAAGCCCCTCACTTTCACCTCCTCTCCTTTTTAGCCACCAGCTTTTTCTTCTTCATTCTATTAAGTATTCGGCTACCTAGTTTAACATACCATGTTATAAACTTTCGTATCAAATTTACATTGCATCATCCAATTTAGAATTTAATTTTTTTAAATATAATTAAATCTTATCTAAGCATTGCACTTCCTATTATATATTATTACACACTTTTTTCTACTCCATTTGGTCGGTAGGAAGAATAAATGCATTTTATATACAGAAAAGGGGTAGTTCACGTGTGGTGGGGTATCCTTATCCGTCTTTCCTTTTCTTCTGTTACTTGCGTCCTCCCTGGTGCCTGCAGGGTGGGGCGGTGGCACGGTGAGCACACAGGTGTGGGGTGCACCGGGGACCTCGGGGCCCCTCGGGAGGGCACAGCGCCCTTGGCTCCGCCTCCCTCACTGCCCGCAGGTGTGAACAGTGTCCCCCTAGGGGTGTGGATGCCTGTTAGGGGAGTGGAGCTGTTGAAAGATTCCAGAGCTCACAGCACACATTAAATGTCAGCGATCGTGCGAACATTTCTAACTGGGGTCCATGCTCAATCCCCCCGATTCAGAGGCACACATTCCCGTGAAAACTGTTTTGTCGCCCTGAGCAGATGCTGCTTCCCAGGGCGGCGAAACCATGTGCGTGCGACCTTGGCGCCTCCCGGCAGCAGACACGGGCTCTCTCAGTCCTGGGGCCGGAAGTCCAGGGTCAAACCCCTCCAGAGGCTCCCGGGAGGGTCCCTGAGCGGCTGGCCCAGGCGTCCCCTGCTGTGCGGCCGCGTCGCTCCAGCCCGTGCCTGCCTCCAGACCCCTCTGCTCTGCGGCATGAGAACACCGTGTCCGCGGCTCACGCAGACACTCGGAAGAGCCTCCTCTCACAGCCCTGAACTAAATTCCTCTCTTACCATTTGAATTCCCTCGGGTTATTGGGCTATGGGCGTATCTTCTTGGGGACCACCATTCCACTGACTGCAGAAGGCATTTGACAATGGAAGACAATGGGCAAAACCCTCCCTAACCCTGGTGAGTACCTCCCTACAGAAAACCTCTTAGCGAGAAACCCACTGCACTTAGTCACAGCACCGCTAAACCCGGCGGCAAGACTCCGGTAGAAACAGTGACTTACACTGAGAGTGGGCGGCACTGGATCGTGTTTTTCTAGCTAATAAGGAAGCATGTGCCGTGCGTTAACGGTACCGATGTCACAGAACTCCCCGTGTCACAATGTACCCCTTATTGAAATGGCCCCATTAAGACAAAGCCCATCAAACCGCCCAGGGTGAAACTTTGGGACCTACGTTGTCAGGGTCATGTCTTACTGGGAACTTAGGACGCAGGCTGCAGACGGTACCATGGTGACAATGACTCACCTTTGAAGTGTTTAGTGACGGTTGTGGAAACTACACTTGCACCAGTGGTGGTGCTGACACTCATGACACAGCCATTTCTGCCTCAGGCCATTGCTCACCCCTACAGTGCAGGCTCTCCGAGTCCCCCGACTCGGCAGCCACAGAGACAGGCGTTCCCCTGCACTGTCGCCAGGACTCACACACCAGCCTCCAGGCTGCCTGTGCCACGCTGGCCATGAACTGTCACCCAGCACGCACACGGACCAGGCGCCCGAGAGGGACGGCAAGTCAGCAAGCTGGAGCAGCCCTGGCCGCCCCTGGGTGACAGTGAGCGGAGGTCCCGGCATCCGGGAAGGAAGCCAGCGCGAGGTTCCTGGCGGAGGGCTGAGCTAGCGCGCATGCCGCTGGGGGTGGGGGGCTCCAGTCGGCTGACTGCAGCCCCGCGGGCAGAGAGGGTGGTCACATTTCCAGCAGTTTCAGTTTGAAACCAGGGAGGCTTTTTCTCTTGTTAGGTTCACCAGAAAGAAACACAAAGCCGGGCAGGGAGCCCACAGCCTCACCAGGCCTCCTCACACTGCCCTTTGCTTCGCCCAGTGTCGAATCAGGCCTCCTGCGTGACCCCCAACACTCCACGTCCACCTGTAAGACGTGGCTCATTTCATCCATAAAAACACTGGCCCTCTAAAGGGAACCTGCTGTCTGAAGGTGAAGAGGGCTCGTCGGGCCCATTGTTCAACACGTGGCCGTTCCCGAGTAGGAGCAGGCCATACCCGGGGCCCTGGTGGCACAAGTGAAACGTCAGCTCTCAGAGCCCGAAGCCTGGGGGGGGGTGTGTGCACGTAGTGTGTGTGTGTGGTTTGTACCTACACTGTGTGTGTGCATATGGGTGCGACGGTGTGTCTGTGTGGTAGCCACGCACGCAGTGTGTCTGTGACGCACTCACTGCGCGCACCCCTGCTCCCTTGTCAGCAGCCCCATGGGCGTGACTGTGTCTGCGCCCAGCCCTGAGCCTCCGACCCCCAGCGCTGCACCCGGCCCTGACCCGCAGATGTTCACCGCTGCTCTGCCCACACGCCCCGCAGATTTCAGCGTGGCTGACTCACTCAGGAGACTCCACAGGAACCCACCGCTGGGCCCCTCTGTGGGTACGGATGACAGTGACGTGGTTAACGCATGTCGTTCTCTACCACAGCAGCCTTCTCTTTCCCTCACACCATAAAAACACTCAACCGTGTTTTACGTGTGTCATTCTTTGCAAATCCTGACCTCTCCTAAGGGTCGGTGGCCACCCCCAGCATCGTGTCCCCATGACGCCCGTCTCGTCCCCATAATTCCACGGTGGCTGCAGGAGTGACTGCAGCACTGTGATGCTGCTTCACGTCCTCTTTTCCAGGATGTGCCTCCTGGGCGCCATCAGTGGCCCGGCTGCCTGCGCAGTGCCTCGGGTCTGGGCCCTTCTGCCCATGTGTCACCTCTAGTTCCCAGCACAGGGCATGGCACTGGGCAGGTGCTCAAACGCTGTTCTGTGATGTGTGTGTGTACATTTACACGCATAAAGCACTTTCCCAGGGGCCACTGTGTTGTACCATCACAGCCCCACTCTCCAGGGACAACCTCAAGGCTGAGGAAACCCCCACGGGGCGCCCCTGCCATCCCCTCCGCGAGGCCCTCCGAGTGTAGGGAGGCGGAGCTGCCGTCTCTCCCTTGTTCCAAGAACCGTGACAATTTCACTAAAGCCAGGCGGGTTTCTTTCATCGAGACAGCACGAACCTGTGCTCACTAGTCAACACTGGCAGGCGTCCCAAAAGGACCGTCCCCAAGTCCCCTGGCTTTCAAATGTCCCCAGTTTAAGCTCCTATTTCTCAGTATATGATGAAAACCTAAGTTAAGAAGCATATTCTTTTTAAAATCCTAATCTTTGCTAGTAAACCATAGCTAATTATTAATAATATTTACAGGATTTAAAGTTGTAGACTCCTTAGAAAACAGAAACTGTATTACTCAATAATTTTCTTTGAAAAATCACGACATCATCTTCCCAGTACTTTTTAACAGCACTGAAGAGGGGGTGTGAGAGACAAAGGCAAAGGTTAGGGCTGATGGCGAGGGGGCAACGCGGCCCGGGGGCGGCTTCAGGGATGGCAGGCCAGGCCGGGAGCGGCCCGGGCCACCGAGGGGCCAGGCTCAGTATCTAGCAAGAGACAGAAGGGGTAGCCGCCTCCTGCGCCTCAAAGGAATGTTGGCATGCACCAGGGAAAAGCGCCATCTCGCGTTCACTGACAGTAATCCAAAACCTGTCCAGAACTAGTCTGAATGACAAGATACAGCAACCAGTTGGTCATAATGAAAAGCACTCCCAGTTTAAAACGCATGCACATTTTGCCATGAAATTCTCATGCGTCTTTCCCTCCAAAGCCATTTTTTAAACTTTCTTGTTTCAAAGGAAAGAAATCTGTACAATATAATTAAATAGTGAGTAACTCAGGATTTAGGAATCAAAGATTCAAAGTAAACTTCTTAACACAGACGACACCTTCTCCAGGTGACAAAGGAGGCTGGGGGCGCCGAGCTCCCCAGGCCACCTGCGGGGCCCAGGTTCTCCTGGACAGGACCCCACCACCCACATCCCATGTCCACAGGGCGCTGGCCATGGCGCCCGGCTGGGATGCAGACAGGAGCCCTGGAGAGTCTTCCAGAACCCGCTTCCTGTACATGATGCGGCCATATGCTACCTGTGGTGACAGGCGAGCCAAACATCAAACCGCTCTAATAATCCTGTAGCCATTACGCCCACTTAATAGGTAAGGGGGCTGGGAGTAAGCCGATTTGTCCTCATCCGCGCAGGGTCTCCCCGCTGCATCCCGATCAGAAAGCAGCCCAGGGTCTGAGTTTGTAACTCATTTCTTTATGGAATAGACTTGGAGGCTGCCTCACGTCAGCCTCTGTCAAAGTGTGTCTCATGGGACATCTTGGAACGTACAACTAAATCCGAGTTGCAATTGAAAAAGCCGCTTCTGTATTTATGCATTTATACAGACATGGAGATGTAAAAGGTTGTTGCTCATCTGTGGCTTGGGGACTAAGACAACGTGAACACCTGAAGTTTTCAGTGAATCAGCACACTTTTCTAACTTGGACCTGGTAAAGGTTCATTGGCGATCAAATCAGATCATTCCCCCTGGAAAAATGAGTGAATCTAGCTTATGATGTCATAGACATCACCAGAAATTGCACAACTGACATCAAAGGTGAGTCAGCAAGGACGACAGCCACATGACAAGAGCACCACTCATGCAGGGCCTCCCTGGGAGGTTCCACGCCTTAACCCAACTCCAGTGGGTCATTAAGCGGCTCCATCACAAACTAACTCCACGACGCACTCTCGCTGTCCAGACGGCAGCTCATCACATGGCACATGGCTGCTTCCGAGCCCCAGCCCGACACTGAAGCACTGTTGTTGCTTAAAAACAGAAACCGTGCTCCCCATCAAGCCGACAGCAGTTTTTGAACGTGAAAGCCGCACGTGCTGTGACACTGTGCTGACGGCCCCTCCGGGGTTTACCACAGGACACAGACACAGCTCGGGACACAGCTGAGTTGAGGCAGGAAAAGTAGATGATAGGGGACAACTCCCCACGAGGAGAGAGGAAAAGCAAGTTCCAATACCGAACAAGAGACATTCAGATTTGGCCAAATTCCCATGATTCAAACAAGCAGTCATAAAGAATGTGCTGTATTTTTGACTACAGAAAAACACTTGTGACTAGAAATATAATGAGCCTGAAGCAACTTTTTGCCATCGTTTTTCTAATTAGAATCATCCTCTTTCTCAGCTGAAATGAGTAAAGGACTAAAATTCAATGAGGTTATGGATACCTACTATTGTAATAGGAAAATCAGTAATTCCTCATGGCTGCCTGGACCCCAACCATTCCAGTAACCGTTAGTGGCCACGGAAGTTCATATGCATTGACATATAGAGGGCTTCCCCATCAAATATTCGAGCTCACTGTGTGCTGTGACTGTTCAGGGTTTGAAGACAGAGGTGCAGCAGGGGACTCAGCACATCTGTCTTCAGCAAGAACCTGAACCTCCCGTTCTCTGCAGTTCAGAGGCCCACAGAACACGCCTTAATATTGAGGAAACCGGTTATTTCTGCTCTTAGCATGCTCTATTTTTCTAATATGCAGACTCCACGGCTTCAAAACTTCCTTGCAAGTACAATTCACAGGTTGTATCTATAACCCAGGCTCTTACTATGAAGAAGCACTAACCATATCTTGCAGCAAACTGGTGACTAGAGCACCTGGGCCGACGGAGGGCCCGCGTCCATCCCCAAAGGTGTCAGCGCTCAGCACTCAGGGGGGTTGAGCCAGGCCTTGCCACGGGCGGACCGTTTTCAAAACTGAAGTTACTGCCAATAACTCGTCAGCTGGGTCAGTTATGCAGGGCGACAAATCCAGTTCAATCCTTGCACTACAGTCACTTGCGGCACCACAAGCCGGTGCACAGTTCCTCCTGGGGGGTCGGGGGGCATCGGTTCAAGGCCGTAAGCGGCAGGAAGGGAGCCTGTCCCTGGGGCCGCTGCTTGCCCAGCACTCACGAGCTTCAGCCAGCACACCTGCCAGGTGCCACGGCCTCCCGCCGCGCTGGGTGGCTACGAAGCACGGCACAAACCAGCACGCACTCGACACAAACTTCAATTCTAAGGTTTTCTGGCACAATCCCAAAGTGGTAAGACTTGATAGAAGAGGCACCTGACTCTGTACAGATTTTTTTTAAAAGAAAAGAAAGAGAGGCATGGTTGCTGCTCCTACCCTGGTTTAGGCGCACAGGACCAATGAGAATTTATAAAGGCCTCCGCCTCCTGACGTCTCACCTGCTCCGTTCCCCTAAGAAACACAGCTGGGCGCAGTCCTGGCCCGCAGTCACCCGGGGGACCAGGGGCGCGGCACCAGGCGGACGGAAAGGGGCGCCTCCCGAAGCCGCTTCCAGAGCCCTGGGCTCGGCGGGGGCGGCAGCAGAACTTTCCGCGCGGGTTTGAGCCAACGTTGCTGCCTTCCATCAATCAACAGTTCAGTTATTTAAAAATAAGGGGGGTGGGCGCTGGTTTGGGGCGCGCGCCAGAACAGACCGCAAACCAATGGTCTTATGCGTCCCCTGAGCTGCGCGGCCTTGGCTGGGGCCCCGGGAGCCCCGGCCGGACGCCTCCAGGCCCCGCGCCCCGCGCCCCGACCCGCACCCGCTGGGGCCCGGAGCCGCTCCCACGGAGGCGCGCGGGGGACCCTCGTTCCCGGGCCTCCGGGGCCCTGCTCAGGCTCGCAGCCCCCGCGGGCGGGAAGGGGCCGAGCCGCGTCCCCAGCTGGGTCCCCGGGGTGGGCGCCCAGCTCTGCCGCGGGGCCCTGCGCGCAGCCGCCGGGGGGCGGCGGGGGGAGGGCGGCGAGGGGGGCGCCGGGGAGGGGGGAGGGGGGCGGGGGGCGCCCGGGGGCAGGAGGGGCGCAGGGGAGGGGGGCGGGGGCCGCAGGGGAGGGGGCGGGGGCGCCCGGGGGCAGGAGGGGCGCAGGGCAGGGGCGGGGGCGCGGGGCGCAGGGGAGGGGGCCGGGGGCCGGGGCCGCACTCACCCGCCCGGGCACCGGCAGGCACCCAGGGGCCCCCGCGGCGCTCATGGCCGCCCACGGGCCGGGGGCTCAGCGTCCGCGCCCCTCTCGGGCCGGGGTTCGGGCCCCGCCGGCAGCGGCAGGAGGAGCGGCGGCCGCGGGCTCCACCCACCGCCCACGAGCGCCGCCCACGCGGGGCCGCCTCCGAGAGACGGCGCCTCCCCCGGCGGGCCGCGTGGGGTCGGGGCTGTGGGCGCTGGGCTGTGGGCGCCCCGCCGGCGCCCTCCCGCCCCGCCCCGGCCCCCGCCCCCGCCTCCCCGGGCCCCGCCCCGCCCCCCCGCCCGCACCGGCCCGCACCGGCCCCCGCCTCCCCGGCCCCGCCCCCGCCTCCCCGGGCCCCGCCCCCGAGGCCCCCCGCCCCCGCCCCCGAGGCCCCGCCCCGCCTCCCGGGCCCCGCCCCCGCACCGCCCCCGGCCCCGCCCCCGCCTCCCCCGCACCGCCCCCGCCTCCCCGGGCCCGCACCGCCCCGGGCCCCGCCCCTCCCCGGCCCGCCCCCGCCTCCCCCGCCCCAGGCCCCGCCCCCGAGGCCCCCGGCCCGGCCCCGCCCCGGGCCCCGCCGCCCCCGCCCGGGCCACGCCCCCGAGGCCCCGCCCCCGAGGCCCCGCCCCCGCCCCCGCCCCCGCCCCGCACGCGGGCTTCCCTGGGACGCAGCGCGGACGGGCCCGGCGCCTTCCCGGCGAAGGGCCCCGAAGGTCCGGCTCCGGCCCAGCCGCCCGCCCGCGCCCCCGGCCTCGGCCCGCACCTGCCGGGCCCCACCGCCCAGGGGTCAGCCGCAGGCCTCTCAGGACCAGGCTGCGCAAAGTCACCCCGATTTAGAGTGAACGAAGTCAGCTCGGGGCAGACCCCAGGGAGGAAACGCAGGCTGCCGCCCTCCCCGAGGAGGCGGCCTCGATGGGCCCCGCCCCCGCCCGGGACACGCGGGACACGCGCCTCGCGCTGAACGCGCAAACCCTGCCTTTCCTGAACCCCGCCTGCCGTGTTTATTTTCCGCCTTCGACTTGTCACGGACGCGCAGCGTCGTGTAAGTTTACGGCTACAAAGTCTCGGGCCCACTCACGCCTGGATTGCGATGTCACTGCGGCCAAAGGGCCAGCGAAGCCTCCGCCAGGCCCCGCAATTACCATGGCTTTCCGGTGGTGAGGACTCGGGTGGCAGCTGTCTCGTACCCAGCACAGGACTGATAACAATGCCGCCGCACAGAAGATCCCAGGAACTCACTCATCCTGCGACTGAAAATGTTTACCCTCCGACCAACCTCTTCCTCCACCCCCAGCTCCTCATAACTGCCACGCTCTGCTTCTCTGACTTCGGACTTTTTTCTTTTCCATATAGGCGATCAAACAATATTGGTCTTTTCTCTGTCTGACTTGTTTTCCTTCTTTCTCATGGCTGAATAATGTTCCATATGTACGTATATTCCTTATCCATTCGTCCACTGCCAGACACTTAGGTTGTTTCCATATCTTGGCTACTATGAATAACGCTGCAGGACATCTGGGAGTGCAGGTGTCTCTCTGAGGTCCTGTGTTCATTTCCTTTGATCATATACCCAGAAGAGGAATTGCTGGGTCGTAAGGTACTTCTACTTTGATTTTTTGAGGAACCTCCATACCGTTTTCCATAGTGGCTGCACCAATTTATAACCTGTCTGGAATGAGCAGGACTGGGCTTTTAACCCAGATGTAAAGGAGATTTAGACTTTCCTTTTTGTCTCTCCTTTGTGCCCCCATCTCTCCCCATTTCTGAGCGGAAATCTACTGGAGCTTAACGCTCACTGGTCTCCTGGAGCCTAAGCTCTTCAAGTACAAAAATTAGATCTTTTTATCCTTCGCATGATGCCCCCAAACAAGTTTCTTGGATGAATTGGTAAAAAAAAAAATACTGTACTGTTTTTTATTTATGGCAAAACCTAGAATAAAAAAGTATAAGAGATCTTTTTTGAATTGCATTAAAAAAGTATAAGCATGTGTGGATCTAATTTCTGAGAAAGTAAAGGCCTGCAAGACCCATAAACACACTGTCTCACTCACTTCCGGAGGGAGTGAATCCCAGGGTCCAAAGACAGAAAAACGCATACAGGTTGAACTCATGCGATGAGTTTTTGCTCAATTTTAGAATTAAATTATTGAAAGAATATGGGCATATTTTATTCAGCCCAAAGTTGGCTCATTTATAAAACATGTGGTTTTACCCCACGATTTCTGGGATCCTTTCTGCACCAAACTGTTATGATTCCAGACCAGGCCCTCAGGTGTCTGGGGCTGCCTTTGAAAAGCTAAGCAATGCAGGTTTTAACATTTTCACTGTAGCATCTCTGTTTTTATACATTCTGTGTTAGGATTGCACATAAGGGTTTGTTTGTTTGCTTGTTGCTAAGTAATGGGGCTCTGCCACAATAATAATGCTGATGATAAACTGTGAAACGCTGAATATCCTCAAACTGTGAGAGCAAATGAGCTGGTATGAATTTACTATGTGAAACCCAACTCGAACATTTTCATGATGAAGAGAGAGTACCTCCTTAATTTAATTTTTCATTGTGAAGTAATTTCAAATTTACATGAAAGTTGCAAATTAGTAACGAACTCCATTTATCCTTCCTGAAGAGCCCCGCACTGTCCACAGCTGACCGCATTTGCCATATGATGCATTTCTATTTATATACAGATCACTTTCTGGAAGTGTGCGGAGAGGAGTTTGCAGACACGATGTGCCCTCACCTCTGAGTCCTTAGCTCACACTCCCTGCAGACAAATGACACTGCCCTTCACATTCAGGACAGGTGCATCCTAAGCAGAACATCCCCATAACACTGGAGAATTGCAAATCACATGAATTTCCCTAATAATGCCCTTTCGTAGCAATAATACACACACAGTTAACCTTTTTTTTCCTGCTTCAAGACCCAATTCAGTTCACGTCTGTCTTCAGTTGTGGCCATCTGATCCCCTCCAATCCCAGCCTTGACCTTGTTGAGGAGACCAGGAAGCCCCTCCTTTTGGGGTTGTCCAAAGCTTCCTCATCACTGCACTCATTTCTACAGTTTTGGCAGGAATATCACAGAAGTGACACTGGGCCATTCACACGCGTATTATGGGAAGACACATGGGGTTAGTGTGCCGCGGTGCTGGGGGTATTCACTCGATCACTTGGTTAACAGTGCCTACCAGGTTTAGCCACTGCGACATTAATTAATAAATGTGGCAACTTACTCATTGGTAAACAACTGATTAATGAATGTATTATTAAGTGATTAATATAAATTTGTGCTTGAATTATCTAATTCTACATGACAAATTATCCTAAAATGCACTGGCTTAAAAATAACACCAATGATTTATTGTCTCAGTTTCTGGGGATGAGAAACTCAGGATTGGCCAACCTACAGGGTTCCACTCAGAGTTCTCAGGAGGTGGCAGTGGATGTCCCCCAGGACTGCCGTCCTAGGGAGGTTGGACTGAGCCTCCAGGCCCCTTTCCAAGGTGGCTGACCCACCTGGCCAGCGAAGAGGGCCTCAGTCCTTGTCCACCTGGTCCTCTCGGCAGGGCTGCGTGAGCGTCCTCATGGCATGGGGGCCAGCCTCCCCAGAGCAAGCATTAAGTCATCAAGCTGTCATGTCCCATTCAGCCTGGCCTCAGAAGGCACTGTCACTACTTCCACTGTGTGAATACGATGGGTCACCAGGGCTACCCCTGAGTCAGTGTGGGAGGGATAAGGGCACAAATGCCAGCAGGCATCTCCAGGCCTCTGGAGGTCAGAGTGAAGGCTGGCTGCCATAACGAGGAATAAACGCGTGTTTAAATAATCCACTGATGACTCTTGTGTGAATCAGTTATTGCTATGATGGTTGCCAAAGGATGACCTTCTAATTTCACTTTTCTCCTCTATTACTTGGCATTCTATACTAAAATGTTTATTTATTTGTTCACGTATTTATACCAGCATGAACACGTGGGCCTGCATTTCACTCGTGACCACAGATGCTCAGATCGCACCAACGTTGGCCAGTTAGAGCCCCTCGGGCTGACTCCGGGGTGCATGCCACATCCCCCTGGGTCTCTGAGGACTCCACTTTCTAGTCCTGCCTCGTTTTTTTTCTCTACCCCATTCTCAGGACCAGCCTGCTCCCCCAGGAGCCCTCCTTCTTTTTAGTGGTGAGTGATACTTAGAAACTGGAATCTAAATGCTCAGTGGGTTCACGCGGGCGGGATACAGGACTTCCAGCTCCTCCTAGCAGACAAAGCTATGGAAACTATATATACATTTACATGTCTATGCTCAACTGCTTTTTGCAAGTTGGTACGTACTGGTTCATTGCCCGAGCAACGCTGCAGAGCTGGTTCCGGCTGCCGGCTCCTCCACAGTCCTATCTCCCTGCTCCATCAGCATCTCCATTACTCGCAATTCCATCCATATTCTGACTCAGCCTGCCTGCATCTAATCAGCGCTCGGAGCGTGGCCCTCCGACTGGCAGCGGCTCAGCTGGCCCCCCACACAGGCTGCTGTCAGCCAGGTCCTGGCCTCCGTCCGGCACCACCAGCCAAACAGCGGCTTTGAGGATGAGCACAGACCTCCCAGGACCTCCGTCCCTGGAGTCCTGGATGCTTCGGGCGCGGGGAACTCCAATGTTATCTCCCCAGATCTGCAGGGCTGCAGAGGACCGAGCCCACGTGGGCACTGTCTGTAAGGGGGCAGCTTCCCCCGTCAGACCCCGAAGGAGGCTCGCCTCACAGCTGCCCCTTCTCTTCAGAGTCTCCTGGAGAGAGTCCTCACTGGTTCTCCTCGCGCACACTCAAGGGCCCGTGTGTTACGTCCAGGTTTTCCATCTGCTCCTGATCAGGGGGATGGCCTCTCCATCCTACCTACAAGCAGGAGACTCACATGTGTTTCTAAATATTTGCTGCCAAAGCAGTATGTTTGTATCTGACATGATATCTCGGTGTCCTGTAAACTGTGGAAATTCACTAAAAATGAAAAAAGACTATTAACTATTTAAGGAAAAGAATGCCATTTATGATCAAATACCGAATTCCTAGTTTTTTAAACTGATCTTTATTGAGTCATATTTGCAACTCCTAAGAACTACACACACAGAGGGTATCACTTTTTTCTGTTCTTCAGATAAGCGAATTTGAATTATTCCAAACACTATGAACTTAATATTGTTTTGGAAATCTGTGGATATTTGTGTGGCTAAGGAGTTCGAGTGAATGCTGTTTTTGAGACCTTTTTTGGAAACATGACACTGTTGCCTGGTAAAGCACAGAGTGATATAATACCATGATCACGCCACTCACAGCCAGAAAAAGAAGCAAAGAAAGAGAACAGAGAAGGCCCCGCAGCCGTGAGGCAGTCAGCACCTGAGGGTCAGAACCTCCCTCCCAGCAGCAGTGGCTGTTGGGGACATTTGGAGGTGGGCAGGTGGCCCAGAGACTGCATCTGGCCAGTGGGCCTGGCCACAGCGGCAAGTGCAGGAAGCGCCAAGTCAGGGTCCGAGGCGGGGCTCAGGTGGCTGTCAGTGATACCCTAAAATCATCTGTAATTTCGTATCTTTTACCACTTCTCCATCACTCACACATTCAACAACTGTTGGTCGGTTGCTGACCGGTGTCCACCTGCTTCAGTAGGTGCTGGACGTGGTAACCAGGTTGCCAGGTCCTCACAGAGTGCAGAGGCCAGCGGACCAACCACTGGAAACCCCACCTTCCTTAGGGGGCAGCTGCGGACACTTTGTCACCAGGTAGCAAAAACGTCCCTCACAAATGAGGAGCTTTTCATACATATGCCGTGTATTCCCGAGAGTGAATAAATGAACGCATAACGGACTGTCGCTCCGTCCTCACTCAAGTGAGAGTATTGGGAGCAGAACTAAAAATACCTCCCTGGCACTGGAGTATTCAAACACACACCTGAGCTTTTTGGATGGTCTTCAAATAGAAAGGAGCCATGAATACACTCGGGCTTGACTCATAACGGCGTCCTCAGGCCTTATTTTCGGTTATGTAAGTGTACAGAGCCTCTGAGGACAGTTTCTGAGCACAAATATACTTAGGTTTTCATGGCCTTCAGTGAAAAGTATAGAAATGCTTGAGCAACGTTCTGTGATTCTCTTCAACTTTTGCTGTGATAAAACTATAAGGCTATCTTCTCATTTAATACTTTCCTTTTCTTAATGTGTACATTACAAATGTATAAAGTATATGAATTTTGAGAAGTCTGAATTTCTGATTTATTTCCTTTTTCTTATGGGAAGTGACATGTAATCTAAGTATTATTACTTATAAGAAAATGCTTTCATATAACACCCAGCTACAACCAAGACGTATGGGGTTCCTTTGCATCGTAATTGAATAAGGTGGTCATTCACTGATCTCATTGGTTCATTATTTATTCAAAAATATGCACAGGACTGTGTGTCAGGCACTGTACTACGTGGGAGAGATGACAGCAAGACACAGCTATTCTCCAGTCAAATGCAGGATGCACAGAGGCAGCGAATGCAGAAATAGGGGAGTCTGGGCAAGGGCATTATTCAGCGACTGATTGGCTGCCTCAGGGCTCCCTTGCTCCAGGGCCCAGCGGGTTGCAGCCCCGTCTGCCCGTCTGATCACCTGAGCCCATCACCCACCGGCTTCCCTTCAGGAGCCCGCCCCGCCCCGCCCCCGCCCTCACCCAGCTGCTCTACGCTGTGCGGTCCTGTGTGTCTTACTGTACTTCCAGCCACTGACCCCTTCCCCGCAAGATGCTTCAGTTCCTCCCTTATTCTGCTTAAACTGTGAAGCCCCCGCCATAATCCGTCCCCTACAACCATTCCTCCCCGCCTCCCAGCTTCCTCATCACTCCTGCCTAGTGAAACCACGACCCTGGTTCAGCCCAGCCACCCACCTGTTCCACATCTATCCCCAAACACCTGAGCCCTTAGGGAACCACACAACGCTGTGCCACTGGTCGGCTTCCGTCCGCGATTCACCCCTAGCAGGCACCCCGACAGTCCTGGGGGTCACCGGCCTTCCTTGTGGTCTGATCTCCCAGCCTCTAAAGCAGCTCTCTCCTTCCCCTCCCCCTGCTCTAGCCTATTCTCTTTCTCCCCGCCCCCCACGCTCCCCCATTCACTCTGCTGCAGGTCTTGCTCCCTAATTCAAAGAGAAACTAGAAAAGACAGAGACGAAGGGCCTCATTTGTCTATCGCCCTACAATCAAGTCTCCCCACTTTCCTGCCCCCCACAGAAACTCTTCTCCCTTGCCCTGGGGGGGGGGGTGCGGGGGACCAGCCCCCGCTGACCAGGGTTCGAGAAGATGGACACGGCCTCGGTGGTTAAGGAAAGACAGAAACTGTTGCAGTAAAAGACAGAAAATGGAGAGATAGATCTCCAGTTTATTTGTTGCAGGCTTTATATACATTTTTTAGGTAGGAGGTACATGCAAGGGTACGCGTAGGAAAATATGCATTACCTCAGTGAAAGGTAGATCATTAACTGTTTACCAATAGTCTAAAGGTCAGTGAAACCTTGGTTAGTTTCTTAAGCCGTTTTCTCCCATTAACCCAGAGAGCCATCTTTCTCTTGTGTGCCAAGGATCCGGCCGTCCTCACCACATTCCTTAGTAAATAGTGAGCACCCTCCAGGTGCAGCAAGGAACAAAAGAAGCAGATAGACAAGTTTATGATTCACCACGCCCACTAAAGCCAGCCTGCACGCCCCTCAATATTGGGCTACACGGCCCTCAACAGGGGGGGTCCTGCGCTCTCAGGCACACAAGCCCCGGCCGCACCGCAGAGCCTGTCCCTTGGGTCTTTTCCTGCCGCTACCCCTCCTCTAGGCTTCTTCAGCATTTCTCAGGCTCCATAGGGAGCCCTCTTCCTCCTGCACTTTGAGTCCAAAATATTTGAATATCTTTATTCTGTCCTTGTTCTTAATTGATAGTTTTAATGGTTATGGAAACCTCAGTTGAAAATCATTTTCCCTCAAACGTTTATACATTTCGCAAAGTTGTCTCTAAGTTCCTGACACTCTGTGGAGAGTCTGTCCCCAGCATTGCCCTTGTTTTTCTGGGGCCTTCCTGGGCTCTCGAAGCCTCCGTCTCCCGCTGGTTCTGAGTTTCCGTGATGGGCTGGGCCAGGCACACGTCCCGTCTGTTTGGAGCCCCGAGTCCTCCACCGCTAGGAACGGTGCGGGTTTATTTTCCTTTCTCTCCCTTTGCTCATGTTGCATTTATTTTTTCTTCTGGAAGTCTTGTTACTTGGATCCAATATTGATTCTTTCATATCGTCTTCTCTTTGTCTGTTTTACATCCTGGGAGATTTACTGGTCTTACTTTACTGGTATGTTCATCACTATATTTTTATTATTTTATTTCTACAATCACAACTTTATTCTACTATAATTCTGTTTCAGTGGGGTTTCCAGAGGGATGGAAAATAAACATGGGTTGACCAGCCTGCCATATTCCAGCAGATGCGTCTTAGGACCCCAGGCGGCAGCACTGAGCCCGCCCACCCCGCCCCCACCTTCCCCGCTCCTGGTACAGAATCGCCCCTCGTTTGCTGGAAGGCTTCCATGTCACAGTGATTCCTCTTGTCACTCCCACGCCCGTAATCCGTCCTATATGCACATTCAGTTCTAGATGTGCATCCTTAGGAAAAAGTAGTGGGGTGTTGTGAGCTGCATAGATGGTACTTTGCATAGAAATCACCCTGTTTCTAACATTCTTCACCTTACTATGTCTTTGAGATGGAACATGACATTAAACTTAGTACATTATCTCAAGTGCTTCATAAAATTCCGCCATTTTACATATCTCCCTTCCAGATAATAAAGGATAAACCTTTGGCTTATCTCTAAATTTTTGCTACTGTCACAACATTGTGATGAAAATCCTCTTAGCCTATCTACTCATGGGCACCTAAAGTGTGTCCTCGAAACAGGTACATCACTTAACGTTTGCAAATTACACAGTAAGTCCTGTGTAAAATTCATTATTATGGTTCCTACTTCCTAGTTTTTATCACATTTAAAAGAAAACGAATGCAGTCTTCAAGTTTGTCTCATAATCAAACCTTCTGTTCGTCCTCTACTTACTGCTAGCATTCTTCCAAATTATGACACACAATACACACTTTGATCATAAAATGAATGGGTGCAGCAGGTAAAGAACAAGGGAAAACTCTTGGCCAATAAATTTCTAAAGAAAGAGAAAACTACTATTGGATTGTGAGAGATAGTTACAGTTTTTTGTGAAAGGGCTTCAAAACCTTGAACCATTACCTCCTTTTAGTCATCAGTGGTTGGAATTTAAAATATAATGTAAATATTGCCTTGTTCATCCCAAACTTGTGGATTTACATCGGGATGGAGTGATGCGTGATTGCGGTCTGATGGAGGGGACAGAAATTGGAGCTGCATGGACCTGATGGCATGGCCACCACAGAAAGCCTCCAACAATGACAATAATTGCTACTGGGGCAGCTGGACTTTTCAGGAGCTTTCTGTGTAACGGTCAAGCAGCGAAGCGCCCTGTGTGGATGGGCTCATTTCACCTCCGCAGCCCTGTGAGCCAATGCTATTCTTATCCCATTTCACACTCGAGGCAGTGGGGGCGTGTTCAGGCCACAGAGCTGGGCAGTGGGGACCCTGACAGGAAGCCCGCTCCCCGCTCTGTGCATCTCACGAAAAGGAAGCGGTGCCTTATTCATTGACTTCGGGTTTCAACACCAAAATTGTAAAGCCTACCTTGGAAAGTTGTTATAGTGGCTCCTTTGTAAAAAGCCTGGTGTTCTCTGGAATATGAAAAAACATCAATAAACATAGTCATTCATTGTAATTATTCAGGATTTGTTCATTGCTACGCCAATTAGTTACACTGTAAACAATAGCTGCCATTAAAAGTCCCAACAGGATTTAGAGACGTGGCGATTTTCCTTTTCCTCTCCCACCATCAAAACAAACGCTTCCTCCATTAGAAAGTGTGCTTCAGTATTTTTTAAATCAATGTACAGAGTGGTTTGAATTCCTGCTTTGTTTTTAATGTCCTGTTTATTTCACTGTCTAATATGATAATTCTGCTAATTTGCACTTCAGTAAACTATGATATGAAAACTCAGCAGGAAAAAGGTGCCATCTGCTTCAGTAAAGATGAGCCTCTGGCTTACAGCTGTGCATGGGAACACCCCGCTAGCGTGAGAGTCACAGCAAATTGTTGTAATGGGAATTCTCAGACCGTATGAGCACCCCTTCCACTTTTCTGAAAGGAGTCTGATGCCTGTAAGTGTACAGCTTACCCCACGACAGCAGTTCCCAGCAGCCCCTCTAAGCCCTGATGAGCTGCTAGGCCGAGGCCGCCCCAGGCATGCGCTGTTTCACTGCTGGAGAGGTTTCTTTTCTTTTCTCTTCTCTTCTCTTCCCTTCTCTTTCTTCTTCTTCTTCTTCTTCTTCTTCTTCTTCTTCTTCTTCTTCTTCTCTCTCTCTCTCTCTCTCTCTCTCTCTCTCTCTCTCTCTCTCTCTATATATATATATATATATATATATATATATATATATAAAGGTCTGACTCCAGCTGAAAGAACACAAAATGTGTGGTTATAGACTATCACACATACCTCTGTCCTATCAGCAAATTTTACCCACACTACAAATAAATGAGGTTTTTCTCTGAAAAAATACATAAATGTAAAATTTCCAATCCATTTGTTGTGTAAATTGAGAATAGAAAGTGCAGGATATGCTCAGGCTAGGTTCAAGAAATCCTCCCACCAAATGCTGCATTTCTAGCTCTGTCCCTCGTCGGCAGCCTTTGGAGAAACCATCAGGCAGGTGGTGGTCAAAACGACGGTAAAAACGACGTTGCCTCAGCGTCAGTTGTGCACGCACACCCACGCGCACACGCACCCAAGCGCATGCATGTCTTTTGTCTTCCCGCCTGCATTCCCAACAGCTCTGTTCTGGGTGGAGCTGGTACTTGGGGACGTTGCTGTTGGGCCGGGGTGCTGAACTAGTCAGATGGCACTGCGCCCCGATGGGCCCTGACAGTCACAGAGCCAGGGTCACAGTTGCATTCCAGGGTCTGACCCAGCCCAGGGTCTGCAGGGCCCTGCACATGGACTAGTGCTCCCAACTCAGATGACCTGGCCCGTTGCGAAGTGACCTGAGATTTCTGAGCAGATGGAAAGTTAGTCTCTCTGGAGGAATGGGGCTCGTTATTGGCAATATTAGCAGCTGGTCACTGATGGCATGGCTGAGAGGTCCTCAGCGAGCGCTGCTGGGGAAGGTGGCGCCCACGGGTCCTGTCCTTTCTCCAGGCTCAGTGTCTTCCGCATTTAACTGTTTCAAACACCCAGCGAGCTTCTTGTTTGGGGCCCTGTGCCAACGTCCACACTGATGGTTCTTTTGGAGGACTGCTTCCCCTCCCTCCGCCCACTGCTTACCTTCCACCATCAGGTCGACAAGTACGCACCACATCCTTAGCCCTCTTTCGGGAGAAACCCTGTGTAATTGAAAGGATTCACTGGGTACCATGGTAACCATGCTCCCACCCCCGTAAAAGCTGCAAGTTGGCATCTCTCCACATTCTCCCTTGTGAGTCAAGGTCTTACTGAGCGTTCATCCCTTCAGGTCACGGCTGCTGTGACAAATGAGCACAAACTTGGTGGCTTCATACAACACAAATTTATTTTCTTACATTCTGTAGGTCAGAAGTCCAAGGTGGGTTTTACCAGTCTGAAACCGAGGTGTCCAGTAAGGCAACTTTCCTCCCGGGAGCCCCCTGCCTCTTCTGGCTCCCGGGGGCTGCCCATGTCGCTGCCCTTTCTCCCAGCAGAGTCCTTGTCACAGGGCACCTCTTGGACGCTTGCGTATTTGCCTCTCTTCCACTTAACGGACCCATGTGATGGCATTGGGGTCACCCAGAGAATCCAGGATAGTGTCCCATTGCAAGGTCAGCTGATAGTTGCTCCATCCCACCTGCACCCTGAATTTCCCTTTGCTATGTGACCTACCATACCGCAGGTTGTGCTGAGCGGAGTGTGGGTATGTTTGGGGACCCATTATTCTGCCCGTGGCCTTCTTTTTTCCCTCCCTGCTTTAAAAAATTTAATCCAGTTCCTTGACTGCCCTAAATAGACACCCCAATTTTGTATTGTCATTTCAGTCAGGTTAGGTCTACGGTATTAATAATCACCCCAAATTTCCATCACTTGCACAAAAAGAGTTGATCCAGCTACATGCCCAGGCAAGCCTGTGCAGGGTCCCCGCAGGCAACGCCATAGGAGAGACCCTAACCCCGCCCACCCTGCCCCTCAGGCCCTAACCACGCCCACCACGCCCCTCAGGCCCTAACCACGCCCACCACGCCCCTCAGGACCTAACCCCGCCCACCCCGCCCCACAGGCCCTAACCACGCCCACCCAGCCCCACAGGCCCTAACCCCGCCCACCCCGCCCCACAGGCCCTAACCACGCCCACCCAGCCCCTCAGGCCCTAACCACGCCCACCCAGTCCCACAGGCCTGACCACGCCCACCCCCCCTCAGGACCTAACCCCGCCCACCCCGCCCCACAGGCCCTAACCCCGCCCATCCAGCCCCACAAGCTCTAACCCCGCCCTCTCAGCCCCACCGGCCCTAACCACGCCCACCCCACCCAGCCCCACAGGCTCTAACCACGCCCACCACGCCCCTCAGGCCCTAACCCCGCCCACCCAGCCCCACAGGCCCTAACCCCGTCCACCCCGCCCCACAGGCCCTAACCCCGCCCACCACGCCCCTCAGGCCCTAACCCCGCCCACCCAGCCCCACAGGCTCTAACCACGCCCACCACGCCCCTCAGGCCCTAACCCCGCCCACCCAGCCCCACAGGCCCTAACCCCGCCCACCACGCCCCTCAGGCCCTAACCCCGCCCACCCAGCCCCACAGGCTCTAACCACGCCCACCACGCCCCACAGGCCCTAACCACGCCCACCCAGCCCCACAGGCCCTAACCCCGCCCACCCCGCCCCACAGGCCCTAACCACGCCCACCCAGCCCCTCAGGCCCTAACCACGCCCACCCAGTCCCACAGGCCTGACCCCGCCCACCCCCCCCTCAGGACCTAACCACGCCCACCCAGCCCCACAGGCCCTAACCCCGCCCATCCAGCCTCACAGGCCCTAACCCCGCCCACCCAGCCCCGCAGGACCTAACCCCGCCCACCCAGCCCCACAGGGCCTAACCCCGCCCACCCAGCCTGCATGCTGGCCATGTGGCCAGGGAGGCCTCAGCCCCTTTCCCCGCAGTCCTGAATTGACACTTATGAGCACCACGTCGGGAACCTTGTTCCTGCTAAGAAAAAATGGTAAATTCTTTAAGTGAATGATAGACAGGTCATCCTGCTCATTATCCAGGGTGTTGTCAGCTGACATTTTCTTCCCCGGACATGTGACTTCAATTACAATACCTCTCACTAAGCTTCACATTTCTTATTCTATTGTTTTTCTTAATCCTCCTCAACTTTATGGTTCTTAGCTCTCATTTTTAATCTTCAATTCTATCCATTCTTATCAATTCAGTTTTCTCTCTCTTATTAATATCTAACTAATTATGATATTATAACTTTTATTTATTGAGTTTCTCAATTTTTATCTTGAGCCCATTTTTTAGGTCTCATTATTTTTATTTTACCCACCTGCTAGCCTTTATAAGGGTCTTAATTGTCTTATTTTTAAATTACTCCGTGGGAAAGGAAGGAGACTAATTTCTTTCACCAAGGGAGGAGTAAACGCAGAAGCCAGCGTGCGTGCTGACGGAGCTTATTATCACACTGACACGACTACAGGAGCGCGGGCAGTCCGATCCTCTTTCCCCGTGAAACACACACACAGCCATTTCACAGGGCTGGGCCCCCGTGGTGAACACTGCTCACTGTGAGGGCCCTGGAAGTGGCCGGCATCTCCCTGGACCTACCTGCCCCCACTGCCACCTGACAAGGCTCACCTCTCCCTGAGGGGACGTGCCCTGTCACATAGCTAGGCTGTTTATGGAATGTGCAGTATGTCAGGTGAGCACGCCTGTGTGTGCTCGCCTCTCCGTACGGTGAAGGAGATCATCTCTGGGGCATTTCTGTGGCCACGTGGAAGTCTCAAAGACAGTCTAAGTGGAAAAAGCCATCCTGAGAATTCCATGGTTATGGATTCTGGTTATAATTTTGGTCATCAAAAGATTTATCAGAAAGACTCTGTCTCCTAATTAAGGTGTGATCGCAGGTGCCTGAGCATGATGAATGGGGGAGGCTGGGCTGCCTGTTAACCAAGGTACCTGCTGTAAGCAGAACACTGAAGAACGCAATGCCACTTCACAGAACCTCAGCTCCCCCAGAAGTGAGACACATTTGTTTTTATTTCTTAATAATGAAAGAGATGAGCCAAACAACACATAGAATAGAAAGTCGCTGTGGTGAGATACAGACTCTGCCCTCTGGGTGGCTTACACGGAATGTAGACAATGACCTCTTATTACCTGGTATTAAAAACAGACAATGTGCTAAGGCTAGATTGTCATTTTACAGAGAGAAAGTCAGTTTTGCACTGAGATAATGTTTGGCTAGAATGGATTCCCAAGATCCTTTTCAAAAGTCTGATGAACGAATCTATCAAAACTGAGCCCAATTTGCCAAGATATTAACACATTTCATGCTTCTTTAGAGATCTATTATTTGTAGACATTGGAACCCAAGGAAAATAAAATTTCCTATCACAAGATCTCCTTGTTCATATACACGATAAGCAGCAATTTGAAAGGAAAATGACTTTTTTCCTTTAGTAAGTAGACATTTCATCTCGCATGTCTGCTAGCATTGCTCCTAGTATAGTCTCAACCACCCATAATTATGAAAATTTTTAACCAAATAAATTAATTTCTACTTCACACACAGAGGCAGGAGACAGGCAATTGAGAACTCCCATCTTAGAAAAGTGTTTTGCAGGTCAGCAAAACTATGAGTCACACAATCTGATTTCTTACAGCTAAACACATTCTCTACTCCTACTTAAAATAGAAAGTGAATGCATTCATTCTCACGACCCAAAGGTGCAGCCACATGACAACACAGGACAAGAGTAAGTGAATCAGATTATTCCCAGACGTTAGTTTAACTAAAGATCTGACAGCTGTTTTAAGCTCACACACTACAGCACATGATTACTGTTTCCATAAATATATATCAGAATCACAACTACAGTTAGCTGAAAATATAATCATACTTATTTTTATAATCTTAAAGATGATACAGGTGTATTATTAGTTTATCCAAACAGTAAATCAGTATAAGAAATTCAGAAAACTTAACTAGACTTGCCATAAGAAAGTACACAGACCTTGAAATGAAATAAAATGAAAAATAATAATATTATTGCACATGACCCATAATGCGAGGTATGCACAGACTCATGGAGACCTGGCAGCTTCTGATTCTCAGGCGCAGCATGAGGTAAACACAGAAACACAAAGGCAAACAGCAGCACATCTCCAAGAAATGTCTCCTTCAGAGGGGACACAATTTTTGCACAAATGGAAAGAGGAACTAACCAAATTCCCTGTTATGTCTATGGGATAGGCATTCATCTGCTGCCACCAGTTGAGACTAATTTATCAGCCACTCTCCAACCACACCAAACTCATCCACAAAACAGAAACAGAGACTGTGGCAGTCGGCGTTAGTGGCCACTTGGCTGGGCTAGTACCCAGTTGTCAAGCATACACTCAGGGAGTCGGTCAGCAGACTGAGGGGAGGAGATTTCCTCCGTAACGTGGGTGGGCCTCTTCTGAGAGCAAAACCTGGGGTTTCCCAGAGATGAAATTCAGCTTGAAGACCTGAGATGGCCTTGCCTGCAGAGTCCAGACTTGCAGCCCTCCACCAAGACCTGTCTCTCTCACTGTGTTCCCCTCCGTCTATGGGATGTCACACACATGTACACAGGTGTACTGCTGCTGCTGCTTCTCTGGGGAACCCTGACTGACAGACACAAAGCAGAGTCAGGGGGAGAGTCAGCAGGGGCGAGCTTCTCCTGGTGTTTGGCACGTGCGCCGGGATCGCCCCCTGGACTGAGGTCCACTTCTTGGGCAGCGCAGTTTGTCTCTGGAAGGTGAATCCACGGGGACCCTTTGGTGGGACGTCCCAAATAGTGAAGTCATAATTGTCAATACGTGAAAACTTTTATCCAAATATAAACTAGCCTGTGTCAAAAGTTAAACTGATAGGTCACTTGGGAACCAGAAAAAAAAAAAGGTAAGGCTGTTATACGAACTTGATCCTGTGGTTTTAAGATGAAACCTTCCTGTGCAGGGGGAGAGCGGTCACAGCCAGAACCTGCTCTCACTGAAGCCCTCCCTGCTGAAATCATTCCAGCTCCATGTTTTTCTCATCTTTATGATTAGAAGGTTTAAACTACAAAACATGAAAATAAACTAGCAGAAATTGTGAGCATCCTTATGCCAGCACATAAACAAAAAGGAAAACCAGATGATGTGGAAATATTGCTAAAAAACACAACTTACCAAGCAGCAAGATGAAGCAGCAAGCGTGAATACCCTGGAACTGCTAAGTAAATTAAATCTTATAAATGAATACTTCCCACAAAGAAAATTCTAAACCCAAAGAATGTTCACCATTGAATCCTACAAAAATTTAAGAGAGAAGAAAAAGAGAAAACTCCCCAACTCATTTTTTCTGGGAAGACACAACACCAACAGCTGAGGAGGACGTTGTGAGAAAGAAAACCTGTGCACCGATGGCTCAGGTGCCTGACAGCCCAAGGTGGGGTCAGCCCGAGTGTCCACCAGCAGGCGAATGCAACTTGCACACAACGCGTGTCAGTTTACCATAAAGGGGGTGATATAATGACACACGCAGAGTGAATGCACCTTTAGACCAGTCACAATAGGACAAGTACAGTGCGATTTCGTTTGTATGGAGTGACTAGAATAGGAAACCTGTAGAAACAGAAAATAGGCTGGGGCAGAGGAGGGTGAAGGGGAGGGGGCGGGGGCCGGGGAGGAGGGGCGGGGCGGAGGGCGGGGCGGGAAGAAGGGGCGGGGCGGGGCGTGAGGGGCGGGGTGGGCGGAGGGCGGGGCGGGAAGAAGGGGGCGGGGCGTGAGGAGGAGCGGGGCGTGAGGAGGGCAGGGCCGGGCGGGGCCGGGGCGGAGGGGCGGGGCGGGAAGGAGGGGCGGGGCGGGAAGGAGGGGCGGGGCTGGGAAGAAGGGGGCGGGGCGTGAGGAGGAGCGGGGCGGGAAGAAGGGGGCGGGGCGCGAGGAGGAGCGGGCGTGAGGAGGGCGGGGCCGGGGTGAGGGGCGGGGCGGGAGGAGGGCGGGGCGGGAAGAAGGGGCGGGGCGTGAGAAAGCAGCCCGTGAGTCGTGGCCATTTCAGAAGGGGGTTCAACCTGAAAACAGATTTCAATCCACAGACACAGCCGGAAGCCCTTCCCTGCGCTCTTTCAGGCGCTCCCCATTGGTGACGGTTCCGTCGGAAGTGACACCTCCCGTTAAACAGAAGAAGCACTGAGTCTCCCTGCGTGGGAGAGGACTGGTGTGGGACTGATTTAACCATCAGTGAGCGGGGCTCACGAGAGGGGCTTGCTTGGGAATTCCAGGGCCTCCACATCAAATGCGTGAGTGCCAGTTCTCAGCCGAAGACAAACCTGCCTGGTGACACTTCCATGTGCTGGGCTATTTGCATTACGAAAAGGGAGGGAGTCATGAGCCATACACAACTCATACACGGAAAGTCACCCTTCGCTGTGGGGTTGCGCTCAGCTTCTCAGTCATAACAGTAGAATTTTAAAGTGTTCCAAGTCCCTATTTATTGATTTTTTTGTTGCTTTTCTCCGTTACATGGAAAGCTTCTGAGTTCCCTGGGCCCCCGACAGAACAGAAGTGTGTTTCATCTCTCAAAACAAAATGGAATTGGCAAAGAATGAGAAAGTACAGGGAAAGTACGCACCATGGGAGTTATTAAAAAACGTCCCTCTCTCTCTTTTGAAGTGAGTGTTCCATCAATGTTGGGAAGTAGCTACGGCGACAAGATTGGATGGTGATGGCGACATCATCAGCATTCCATGCACAGGTCAGGGGAAAATTCCAATGGGCCCTCACTTCCTTTCGGGATATGTCCCCTGGGCCGGCCTCCACTGGGCAGGCCAGCGGCCCGCCCCTCCCATCCCGAGCCAGGGTGGGAAGGCTCCACACCGTGGGCATTCTGTTCACAAAGACTCGCTAAATTGTCCTGAAATAGGAAAATGTATTGAGCACACAGGACGCGTCATGACATCATCTCATTTTCCTTTGGGAAACATGTGACTATTGCCCAGTCCCTGCTTCCTACTCTAAGACTTTGGTCTGGATCCCGAGATGGAGAGAGAGAGTCCACAGGCCGTGTTTGTTGGGGACTTCAGGAGATAAGCATGTGAAGCTATTGCTGGAGTCCTCCTGGCCCTGGGTGGGCCGCCCCTGCCAGTGGGACCAAGCCCCCAGAGCCCCCAGCTGCTTGGGGAGGGAGGCACCAAAGTCACAACCGGTGTGTGTCAGCCGTGATGTTCAAAGGGTGAGCCGGAAGGGACCGCATTTCTGTTGTCCGGTTTCTGTCTCCCTGCAGAGCTGGCCCCTGGCCCCTCGGACCAGTGAGGCCTTTGCAACACTCAGGATAGGATTTGTGTGCGTGGAGGTGACAGGCCAGTGAGGATGGCGGAAGTGGATAGGCCGTGCCAGCAGTGGCCAGTGCTCAGTACAGGTGGAACCCCTGAACCCTGATGGAGCTCCTGCTGTGCCCGACCCTCGCTGGGCACCGTATGCCAGGCAGCGGTATGCACCGGTCAGCAGCACGGCCTGCCCTGGGGGAACTGGGCAGTGAGTGGACAGAGGTTCAAAGACACCAGCGGTCACTAAGGGGTCTAGGCTGCTCTGAGGGCCTGCCCTGCAGCATCGCCTGTGCCGTCATAGGCTGTGGGGCCCCGGTCAGAGCTGGGGTGCAGGGGGTACAGGCCAGCTTGTGGGCCCCTAAGCGCCCCTCCGCTGTAGCACAGTCCCTTTGCAGCCACAGGCGACGTTCGGATATGGGCTCGTTAGGTGGGCACACTCACACGTTCTAAGCAGAAGTCCACAAGTGTAGAGAGCATCCCGATGGCTCCATCATAAGCAGGAGAAACGTCATGTGGGCAAACCAGACACCCGAACTTTGTGTCTTCTGAGGGAAATGATGGGGAGGCACAAGCCAAAATGCTGAGGAGCCGTGAAGCGGTCGCCCCAGCCCAGGCACAGGGGCTCCAGGGACGCTGAGGTGCGTGTGACATGCTGGCAGGACGCGGAGCATGTTAGCAGAGGGCAGACGAAACACGTTCTTTAAAACTGCTGAGACTCCAAAACATCAGCATTACCAGGGAGGAGATTTGATCTGAGGAATTTTCAGGCCATGGAGCTTTGTCGCTTTTGTATAAGACTTACTTTTCTAGCTCCCAGAGCTCACGTTTTCAGGAATATGCTCAGATCATTCCCAGTACTTGTTACTGATGAAAGTCAAACTGCATTTATGAATATAAATTATTAATATCAGCCTGTTGAAACATAGGAGCTAATTTTCAAGATATGGTCGATAAACACCATAAATTGTATTAAATATTCACGTAGTCATTGTGATAATTAACCCATAAAGCAATTATAATTAAAGTGACAGCATCTTGGCTTACAAATAACCAAACAGCACAGAACTTGGAAATAACTTCTGTAGCTAACAGTGGACATGAGACTGCAGTCAGGGCCATGGCTGTCCCGTTGGCGAGGTGACAGGGTGGCTCCCCTGCAGGACAGCTGTATGAGAAGGAGGTGAGGTGAAATGACGAGGTGCCTCCCACACACGCGCTGGCCCTTGTCACCATCAGCTTTGGGCTCTTGTCTCACATGTTACCGTCCAGGTAGGACAGCCGGGCAGCCACTGGCCAGGCTCTGGGGCGTCATCCCCACCTGGTCTCTAGGGCGAGGTGCTCCCGTGCATGTGGCCAGCAGCCTGTGATGGCTGCTCAGAGGGGCCCCAGGTTCCAGGGCCCAGCGTGCAGGTCGGCCTCTGGGCGGGAGGAAAGCCGGAAGCAGAGGGCCCAGGTACGTCAGGCGTGGTGGCGGGCCAGGCCCAGCCCTTCCGCGTCGCCTCCCTGAGCTGCATCATTGGGTGGCCGTGGGGCCCAGGGCCTGGGGGCTAGACTCTGTGTCCTCGTGCTCACTGCCCTGATTCGCCACTGCTGACAGAGAGGGGATAGCCACCGAGAGCATGGCGCCCCAAGTTAGGCAGTCATGAAATCAGGGGTCCCGGATATGAATTGTGGTCATCGACCCTAACTGCCGCTTCCATGGGCTGTCCCTGGAGCCTTGACTAGTTCTGTTCCTTCTAGCAAGGCCCACGTGACTTCCCTGGGCAGCCTCCCGTTCACAGGCGACCCGGACGTGGCCCTTTGGGGGCTCCATCACCATGCAGGTTGGGAGGGAGCTTCTGACATGCAGGGGCTTCCCGAGGACAGCGCAGGACTGTCCCTGAGAACCTGATGCCGCGAACACAGATGCACACGGTGCCTGCCCACCCCGCCCCCACCCCCAGGTTACAGGGCTCCAGGGTCGCCAAGGGATGGCTACAACTGTGGCAGCTCCCCAGACAAGCCCCGACTCAAACCAGCCAAAGCAGCAAACACAAGTCACTGCAGAGGCGCCGTCCCTCCCCGCCCTGCGTGTCCCCACACGGGGCACTCGGCTCCGGCCAGTTTCCTCCGGGCTTCTGGTCACTCCGTCTCTGGATGGGTGCAGGTCTGCCCTGCGAGGCCCTCCTTGGGCCCCCGGAGCCTCGCGTAGGGTAAATACAGCGTGGGCCCCTCTGGGGTTGGGGTCAGGTGTCCAGGCTGAAAGTAGGCAGAAGAGGGGAAATGTGCCTCGGACACTGCAGGTCGCCGCTAGGTGGCCCTTATGTAGCCCTCCCACCACTTCCTCATTCTCTCTTCCCGTATAGACTCTCAAGGCCAGAATTCCTGCAGAATGTAGGCTTAGGAATAGTGCTGGGCTTGGGATTCTCATGAAGAGGAAACATGTTTTGGGCTGGTCGAGTGGCGCGGTGGTTAAGAGCTGGCTTGGGACGCCAGCGGCCCCGGTTCGGGTCCCACATATGAGGGCCAGTGACACTGCCCTCAAAAAAAAAAAAAGAGGAAACATGTTTTGGCATTTGCACAGGGAATCTTTAACCCGTTTGTAGTTTACAACTTACGTCTGCATGTTTTCCTTCTTGACCGACTTCTGTGAGAGACGAACTCCTGTCCGGGAGAGATTAGATCATTACGAGGTTGTGTGGTCACCTTGTTTCCTGTCACTTGGCAGGCGGGGTCCTCAGGGACAGGCAGACTGTGGGGATGGAAATGCATTTAGTTCCAGGAGTAGGAGCCACTCTGATCAGTTTAAACAAAAAGGGTTGTGTTTCTAAGGATGAGACAGTTTACCTAACTGTTGTGTCTGGAGGAAGAGGCTCGGGGCACAGGACGCACACACCCCTAGTCCCAGCACAGGACGCTGTGTGTCGGGGACGCGCTGACTGGCGGCTGAGGTTTGCTCCCCCAGACACATGCCCAGGGGCAGAGCAGACGGTGACGTCAGTAAGAGTGGGTCTTGTCTGTGACACACCTCACGTGTGTCAGACACACTGAACCACCTCTGGTCAAAGCCTATGAATTGTAACATGCGCAAAACTCACTGTCACGTGTCACAGTGAGGACAGGCCCTTCCCAGCCCCAGCCGTGACTCGCCAGGAAGCCAGGGGCCGGGCCTACGCTAACCTATTTTGGGCATTTCTAGAACTATCTGACTAGACTTCGCCACTTTTGGAACTTGAATGTTTCGTGTCTCTTTGTTTCTTTCCTGCCCAGGTAATTAGTGCTTCCAGTGACAAAGGTACACACGTATGTGCACAGCCTGGGTGCTGGGAGGGGCCTGACGGGCTGGCAGTTGGGTCGGGGAGGCAGGACCTCCGGCCAGGAACAAAGACGGATTGCGGGCTCGGGTGCCAGTGGGACTCCTTCCGCCAAGGCCTGGGAGGGTTCCACTCGTACCGGTTGCGGTTAGTTCGGGTTAGTCCTGAAGTAGAAGCAGACATCTTTCCACAACTAGCTAGCTGAAAGCAGCCCCTGTGCAGAGCGGGCAACATCTGCACCTGTGAGTGCCAGAGAAGCCGGGGCTGCAGGAGACGCACCCCGACACGTGCCATTGGGCGAGGGCGCTAGTGCGAGGCGCCCGCTCACATTGAGTTGTGTGTTTTCCTCTGCAATTCTCCACTTCCCAAAGGAATACTTCCTGCTTGAAACTAAAAAGTATATTTTAGAATGCAACTGGAAAGAAATAATCTCATGTTTATACATGAAGAAATAGGTTTGTAAGTCATTGAACTGGTTGTGAAGGGGCACCCTGAAAAGCTGGCCCACAGCCATACTTACAACCATTTTCTCTTTAGTTATGGTTTTCTTTAATGTCTTTTGAGAATGCCAGGGAATGGCTGGCATGTTTCTCAGCCACAGAGAAAAGGCTCCCCACATAAAGAAGGAAATCAGCTTGTGTCCCTCTGTGTGGGTATTGCTTCGGCAAAACTGAAATAAGGGGCTTGTTCCTTTTCTTGCTGAAATTGAGCTGTAGCCTGGAGCAGAAATTATTGAGTGAGAAACATATGACTGTGACATACTTAATTGATGCAGACATGTATACAACACGTATCTTCACCACTAAGTGTGCACACAGCTGCTCTCAAAGTTCCAAATGAAAACATGCGAAAGCAGAGCAGCAACAGGCAACGTCCCAAGTGATTGAGAGCCGCGCGGCATCCGCGAGTCAGAGAGGAGTGTGGGCTTCGAGTCAAAACCAGTCCCCTCAGGGTCCATCTGGGCTCCCGGTTTCCACTGGCTGCTGATGCCAAAAGGTCAAGAAAACATTGGGACAGATTTGAAGGGAGGGTGTGTCTGTGTGTCATCAGCCACCAAGCAGCTCAGCATATAACGTGTATAGAGCGCGTCTCTCTTTGCTTAGACAAGAACCAGAAGAACGGCAGGTGTGGCGCCTATTCTTGGTGACATTGCACTGTACCCAGGGACGGAATTCCTGTGCACAGGAAGCAATATTTGCATAAGTTGCAGGGAGTATAAGCATATAACCTTGACTAGATACGACAGTTACTCGGAACGTTCGTTTGTGAAATCAACTCTGACAAATATGTTTGCTAGAATTCGCTAGGGAGCTTCTCCCCGTCGGCACCTTCTCTCAGGTGCAAAACACGCTTCCGTCCTGTGGGGCCCGGCTGGTCCTGACGCCTCAGCCTGGCCCCCGGGAGGCCTTCGTTTCCACGCTGAGGCTCTGCCAGCCCTCCCTAAACCACACACACCGCCGTTTGCTGCTGTGAGCAATGATAGTTTCCAAATATTCTTATCAGTTTGATCAAATATTTAAATTTCAAGGCATTAGAACTTTGGCCAGGAGAGCTTTCATTTACTACCACGGTGATGGCTCCTTGTAAAAAGGAGTACTTCCCAGAGTGTCTGCATGCACTGAAATAAAAGTGGTGTCCTTTGAGAGGAGAAAATCAAGGGGTGAAGCAAAGACTGGGTTGATCTGAGAAGACGGAGAGGGAGGAATCCCCTGGTTTGGACAGCTGACGGCCTTCAGGGACAGCCTGGCAGCAAACGGGTTTTGTTTGACTCATCATCACGGCTGATTTTTCCCGAAGCTTTCTCCCAATATTTAAATATCAGGGTACTTCATGTAAAACTCATATCTATGGCTTCTCTAAAAACATGAATTCATGATGAAATTTAGCCTCTGTTTTTGTGTTAGCAAAACTCAGACAATGGGACTGCTTCTTTTAGACGTGTTTTCTCGTTGTTACAGTGTGTTCTCTATTTGTTGCCAGGACAGATAGCCACAGACAGTGGCTTGAACAACACAAATGCGTCATTTTCCGGTGCTGGAGGCCAGAAGCCTGACACGGTCTCACCAGTTGAACATGGTGTCACCAGGTGTGGGCGGGGTGTTCCTCCTGGGGTAGGGGGCAGGGGGACCCACTCCTGCCCCTTTCTGGGTTCTAGAGGTGCCCACATCCTTGGCTCACGGCCCCTTCCTCCGCCTCCAAAGACGGCAAAGTCCCATGTCCCATATCTCTGACCTTTCTTCTAAGGTCACATCTCTTGCCACAGCTGACCTCTGCTTTCAAGGACGCGTGTGACCGCATTAGGCACACCCCCCAGGATACGCCAGGGCAATCTCCCCATCTCCAGACCCTTAGTCACATCTGCAAATTTCGTTTTTCTGTCTAAGGTGACATAGTCACAGTTTTCGGGACTAGGAACGTGAACACCTTTGGGGACCGTTAGGCTGCCCGCCGCACACAGGCTGTCAGACCCTTGCTACCTGCTCGTGTGAGCTGGTGCTGCCCACATCCCTGGTCCTGTGCCCTCAGGCTGCGGGCTCCGCATTCCTTCACCTGGGGACCCCCCTGGGGACACTGCAGCCCAAGACCGTTGAGCTGATGGTGGTGGCCAGGGGCGTGGGTGTGAGAAAGGCCCCTGCATTGCTTCTAGTGTCTCACACACTCCCGTGCACAAGCAGCCTCACACCCAGTGTGTCCTGGTCTCTGCACCTGCCATCAGGAACAAACAGGGTGCAGACAGGTGGAGAGCGTTATCACTCCAGAAGGATATCACTGATTTGGTGACACATTCTATGCCAGAAGCAATGGAGTGCATTCAGGGAGCTCAGCACAGTGCTCCTCTGTGCAGACACTGTAAGCAGCGTTCTCCCTGGTTAGGGTGAGACTTGGCAGTTTCTTAGTGGTGCCGGGCCCTGATCCATACGGACCCTTTGCATAAAACCCCATTTAACGAGGGACTGAACACAGCTGTGTGCTGTGCAGACAGCGACCCTGGGAACTGCATGGAGAAGCCCTCACCGCGGTCCCAGAGGGAGAGTGACCGGGAGGGCTGCAGGGACAGTACCCAGCTGGTGCTCCCATCGGCGCGCCAGCCCAGGTGCCTGTAACCTTCGCCCGCACGTGTTGCTTCTGGTGTCCTGGACCTCAGACGCACTGCGGACTGTGCTCGTACGGGGAAGGTTGAGCATTTCCTCAGCATGCTCCTGTGACTTCAGTCATTACCTGGAGGACTCTCTCGTGCTCAGATGAGCTGTGCAGGTGACAGAAAGCTGCCTGCACGGTGGACTCGAAGCCACACAAGTACCTGAACCTCCCACTTTGTCTGTGATCTCTGCAGGAGATGAACTTAGAAGCCAGTGGAGCTGGGAGCCAAACTCTGTGATGTTTCTGTTTGAAATGACAAGCGTGAAAGTCAGCACGTGGACTGTTTGCAAGGCACGTTTTAGAAAATGAATTCTTGGCCTTAACTTGAAAGCCAGACAGGTAGGGGCTGAGCTGTGTCCCCTCGAAGGGTCATGTTCAGGCCCCAACCCCAGAATGTGAGTGTGTTTGGACCACTGATTTGAAGAGGGATCAGGTTAGCACAAGTCTGTGAGGGTGGCTCTTACCCAGGCGACGGTGTCCTCACTGGGACACAGGCCCACCGAGGGGCAGCACAGGCGGCTCACCCTCTTCTGCTCTAACCGCAAAGGGAGCGGTCGGTATCTGTCCTCATCAGAGCTGTTGACTCACTTCCCGCACAGCGGACACTCGAGGCTCCTTCTGAACCCCAAGGGGGCTGAGGGCCCCAGAGAGAGGGTCACGTGCAATGAGCGTCGGTGGGTGTTAACGTGCCTGCACGCAAATACGTGCCACTCAGACTTTCTGGAAAATTCCTTCCTTTGCTGACCTATTAGCTTGCCTAGAAGAAATAAATTACTTTAACTCAAGAAATCTAGTGACTTTTAACCCAACCATAAACGATAACAGCAAAGACCACAGAAAACCATAGCTCACCTGCCTGACAGGTCAGTGGCAGGGCTGAGATGGGGGAGGCACGTGAAAAGCTGTTACCTAGGGTGCTTGCTCATCCACCGTGACTGTAACAGGTATCTGTTAGGAGGACTACAGTTCCATTATAAAATGTATATATTTGACTTAGAAAAAAGCGACAGCTTCATTGCTGTAATACATGCTATTAATTTAAATTTCTTAACTGCATTTCTCATGCATTAGTAATAAAGCTAGACTAAATTACAGTCTTTAATTTTTTGCTGATGTTTTTATTATTTGGTGATATATGGAAAATTACAGAT
The DNA here is from genome assembly GCA_033961575.1 of Aselliscus stoliczkanus. NCBI lineage: Eukaryota > Metazoa > Chordata > Mammalia > Chiroptera > Hipposideridae > Aselliscus > Aselliscus stoliczkanus. The sequence continues at coordinate 28,538,224 of CM066730.1, read as the reverse complement.
CTATGAAAGTTTTAATTTTTCATTTTTCCTTGTCAGCCTCTGGAGACAGAAAAAGTAACAGCTAAGTGAAATTCAATGGGTACATTAAAAAGACAAACTTTAAGAAAGCTTACCACTAATCCATTTGCAATTGTATAGCAAAAACAAATAATAAAAGATTACAAACTCCATATCAACCTCCAATGGTCTGTATAGTACTTTGTATTTGTAAAGTCTTTCATGAAGTACTTTTGAAAATTTTTTTTTTAATTTTAGAAGAGTTTTAGATTTACAGAAAAGTATAGATAGTGCAGTGAGTTTCTATTCCCCACACCCAGCTTCTCTTATTACTAACATCTGACATTAGTGGAGTACAGTCACAGTTAAGGACCCAGTAGTGGTAATTACTGTGCTCTAAAGTCCGTATTTTATTCAGATTTTTTTTTAAAGATTTTATTGGGCAATCGGGGAAGGGGAACAGACAAGTTGCTGTCTTTTTTTTCTTCTTCAGCCTAGTTGCGGAGGACGTCGCCTCACTGGCCCATGTTGGTATCGTCATTGCGCTCTTCCCGGATGAGGCAGATCGGTCGCCAGCCTCTGGAAGGCCGCTCCCGCTGGCTGCCGGCAGCTCACTGTAGCCCATGGCAGCCCACTGCAGCAGGGGCTGCAGCCTACACCGCCGCCGGGGCTCGCGCAGCCCAGCTCCAGGTGGAGCTGTTGTTAGCTGTAGAGGGCAGTGTCACTGGTCCTCATATGTGGGATCCGAACCAGGGCCCCTGGCATCCCAAAACCAGCTCTTAACCAATGCACCACTCGGCCGGCCCTTATTCAGATTTCTTTAGTTTTTACCTAAAGTCCTTTTTTTTGGCCCAGGACACCACGTTATCTAGTTGCCATCTAGATAACTTTGGGATCCTTTTAGTTGGGGCAGTTTCTCAGACTTTCCTTGTTTTTGATGACCTTGACAGTTTTGAGAACTGGTGAGAACTTACAAACTGTCCTCAGAATCTGTCTGGTGTTTTTCTCATGATTAAACAAGGATTACGGGTTGTTGGGAGGAAGACCCCAGAGGCCAAGCGACATTGCATGGCCTCATATCAGGGTCTGTGCTTGCAACCTGGCTTGTCACTGTTGATGCTGATGGGATCACCTGGAGGTGTGTTTGCTGGGTTCCTTCACTGTGGGGAGACTCAGCAGCCCCCCTCTTTCCATGCCGCTCTCTATGGAGGGAAGTCGTTGAGCACAGCCCATGCTGAAGGCTGAGGGGCTGTGCTTACTTTCTCGAGGCCAACCATCTATGTAAGTTATTTGGACCCTTCCATAGACAGCTTTTTTTCACTGTCATGTACTCTTCATATCTGTGGTCAGAGTTCCAAAGATCATTCCTAAAGCAGCCCTCCAGGTTTTAGAATGCATTTTCTCAGAAGAAAACAATGTTTAGACATCTCCAAATAATGGAAACAAGCGACCAGAGGGCCACTCACGTTGCTGCAGCTCTTACCTGTGTGAAACATCGCTTTCATCTCACACGTGGGGCAATCTGTGTAGAATGGATCAGGCAGCAGGAGGGCCGACCGCTCACCTGGGCCGGGGCCCCTGGGCAGTCCCCGGGAAGAGGCGGGTGGGCAGTGGCTGTGGCCGCTGGCTCAGCGGGCAGCTCGCCAGGAGCAGGGAGGGCTGCGTCCTCCCTCAGCGACTGGGCTGTCGCAGTCGCGTCACACACCCTTCCTGGCGCGTGGGAGACTCTTGCGTGGGTCTCTCTCTTCTAGGGATATGGAGAACGTCAACGTTCCCTGAAACACCCCTTCCTCTGATTTCTGGTTCAGCGGTCACAGGCATTTGACCTGGGGACACAAGTGAAGCTGTTTGCTTGGTTTCCTCAAAACGAGGTAAAGCGACAGGCTCCCTGGGCTCCGTCCTCCCACGAGCCTCTGGGGTCTCCTCTGTAAACGCTCTGCCCCCAGGACCTCCCTCTGGGTGGAGCTGACGTGATAATCACCCCTAGACGGATGTCCTCAAGCATTCTAAACCCATGTGACTGCGTGTCCTTGTCCAGACCGTGTGTGGAGTGTCTGGTGGGGGGCTGGTGCTTGACCCTGATCCTCCCCTCGCAGGGACCCATAACCAGAGGTCCCCCTCTGCCTGCACCCCATGGGCCTGCCTGCTGCTCACACACACGTCGGGCCACAGGGTGTGGGATAGAGACAGAAAGTTGCTGCTCCCTCTGGGACCCGCTATGTCATGCAGAGGTCACCGTGGCCCAACAGCTGCAGGCGAAGGGTCCCCAGATGCTCCCTCCACACAGGGGGACCTGCTCTGTCAGGGACCCCAGAGGGGGTGTCTCCATCTGTGCCCCACCGCGCCCGACACCAGGCGGCTCCAAATTCTGCAGTTGCGGGCAGCTGTTGACTAGCCTGGCAGAGGGAGGGAGACGATGCCGGAACCTAGTGAGTTGGGGGATCCCAGTGCTGCACCATCAGTGGCGCTGACCATGGGCCCGGAGGGCCGGCCCCGGATGCGGGCGGGGTGGTAGGCCGAAGCCAGGTCACCGCCTCGCCGGGGAGTCAGCACAGGCTCCCACCTGGGAGCGGCTTAATTTATTGTTCTCTGAAAATTACGCAAAGCCAGAGAGTGACTCAGTATGTGTTTTTCTGAGAACTCACATAAAAGACCGGACGTTATTTTCAGGGAAATTTGTACTTCAGCAAAACATAAACAGGACAAATGGTGATGGAAGTGGCGGCTTCACACCACGCAGGTGTCAGTGGGGCAGAGCGCAAGGGGTGGGGGCGAGCGTGGGGGAGGTGGGCTGGGGGGGCCCTGAAGCTGCACAGAAACTTCCAAATTGAGTAGCAAAGGGATGTGCGCAGGTCGGGACCTGGTTCCTATTAATCCTAATAACGTCTCATGTGTAGTAATTACATACCAGAACCTCATTTAACAACAAATCAAAATTAAGTAGGCTTTTGAATTAACACATGATGATATAAGATAGAAATCTAATACATTTAAAACCAAAGAGCACAACTTTGAGACAATCCCAAACAAAAACCCCCACTATTTTGGGTAAACGCTAATACTTTTAGATATAATTAAACAAGACAGCAATAAATTAACTGAAGATAATCCAAATTTGATTTAGGATTTTTTCCTATTAAAGAACCTTAATTATTTTCCTCTTAGATGGTTTCTGTAAAAATGTCGTTTGGGGGAGTTTTTGAAACAATGTATTGATTTCTAATCAGCACTTAGGACCGACCCCTCGGCTATTTATTCTCCTCAGCTTCTCCAATACTCTTTGAAGATCTGAGGGTTAAGTGAATGCTAAAGAAAATACGTACTTCATACTGTTCGGTGGTGAGAGACCGTAAGAGCCACAGCGTGCACGAGGGCGGTGGCCCCCGGCCCCAGGCCGCCTGTCCCAGCCCCGGCCCATCAGCAGCTGCTCAGAGGCCTCCGAAAACGAACCGAGAGTCTGCACGCCTTCGGTCCCCGCGGACAGGCCTCCGGCAGCAGGCCCCTGGATTCCCGGCTGAGAACAGCGCAGCCCCCCGAGTCGTGTCTGCTTCTCCCACCTGCTGCCCGCCGGCTGCGGACACTCTGCCACGGCCACGTGAGGAGGCCCGGGCTCCCTGCACTGCTCGCTCGTCCTGGCTGCACGTTCCGGGGGCAGCGACATACAACGTCGTGTCCACGGACCACAGAGAGCGTTGTCTTCACGTGTGGTTTCCTTCTTCTCCGCCAGTAAACAGGCCGGTCCCACGAGGCCCACACGGGGAGTGTCTGCTAACACGTAAGGGGGGCTCAGTCACAGCACGAAACCCACCCACACCCAGCTGTGGCCAGCGCCACAGACGTTACCTGCCTCACGTCACATCTCTGCTCCTCATAAACATTTTAGAGCATCCTCAAAGCTTAAAGGACTCATTTGCCATCAATTATTTATTCACCACTTTCAACGCGCTCCTTTAGGCACCATTTCCACCTGGCATGAGCTTACTGAAAAAGTGATCTCACAGAATCTCAAGGAAAATAAGTACGTTTCACCCAAAGGATTATTTTACAAGTCAAGAAGAATTGCTGGAGCCTTTTCCTCAGAATCCAAGTATGGTTTTCGGCTTCAGGTAAAATGAAGATACTACCAGCTGCTTTTGTTAAAGGACCGCTGGGGTTTTGAAGGGGCAAAAGGACTGAAAAACACTGAATACCAACAGAATAACTGAAGTGTGTTAATCACTTAGTTTACCCCGTCCGTGCTGAAATAAGAAAACAGCACATGGCACAACTCAAAGCCTGTGGAAGGACATCAGGTGGCATCTGGTCAGGACGAGGCGGGTGCGGGCAGGACCACCGGCCCTCCGGAGCTGCACACGTGCTTGGCTTCAGCTCTGAGACACGCTGTTTGCACCTTCACACAAACATCTGCCCAAATTTCTATTTCTATTATTTCTGCCAAAAGCAATACAATTTTTCTCATTTACCTAACTCATCAACAAAAGTCCCTGGAACATTTTGCTATTGTTTCTGAAGTCTCGTCTACATTTTTTTTTTTATTCTCAATTGTCTTATAAGCAAGCCATTTTCATGACGAAGACATTGAGCAGAAAAAAGGAAAATGGTTTCTGATTGTGATTTTGCATCAGAAGTCACTTGCAGGAGGTAGCAGGGTGCCCGGCCATCGAGTGGCAGGCAGTGTGGAGGACGCTGCAGCTGCTGCTGCAATTGTCCCTTCTTCAGCCACATCCCTCTGAGTGGGTTCCTTTTTCCCCTCTGATGGCGGCCGGGGAGCCACACTTCTCCTGCTCCACCAGTCAGTCTAGGCAGGTTTACAGTGACTCTCCACTGTCTCTCTAAAATCTTGGACACAAAACCCACTCACCCATTTAAAAATTTTCCAGCAAAGTTGTTCACTAGATATTGAATTCATTTATTAAAATGTTTTAAAATCATGTTTATTTGTATGAAAGTTGACTGATATTAGGAAACATGGAAACGAGTTAATTTCCAAAAAAAAAAATTTTGAATTGGTAGATGAGGTTGGAAATGAGTATCATGGCTTAGAAACATACACACCATCTCCAGTCGGTCTTGCACAGGTTTTTAAACAATATATGTTTTAGCTTTCACGTCCATCAAACTGGTAACAGGAAAGCTAAGCGTACTATTTGCTATGGTTTGCTCAGCCCTATCACAAGTAGTATCTATCAAATAATTCATCAATTAACCTAGTTTTCTCTCAAAGTATCAGCTCTCCTAATAACATTTTCATTACGAACAGAAAGGTAAGAAATAAAAATACCAAAATTAAACCTATTTTTCATGTGAGCTGTCGCTCCCCGTCTCTGTAAGCATCGGCCCCTGAGTGCCTGGGTCCCGCAGCTGACAGGCAGCGGGGCCGGTCAGCCTGGAGCCCGTCCGCACGGCGTGCTCTGCCTGCCCCGTGATCCTGGCCTCTGGGGACGGAACAGGCTCCGCGGAAGCCAGAGCTCACAGGGCGCTAGAGCCTGTGGATGGGACCGGCTGTAACTCGCACAGGACGCTAGAGCCTGTGGATGGGACCGGCTGTAACTCGCACAGGACGCTAGAGCCTGTGGATGGGACCAGCTGTAACTCGCACAGGACGCTAGAGCCTGTGGATGGGACCGGCTGTAACTCGCACAGGACGCTAGAGCCTGTGGATGGGACCAGCTGTAACTCGCACTTCTCCCAGTGGAGACAGAGCGGACGGGAGGTGCTCAGTGACGTCCCCAGGGCTTTGCTTCATGACCCAACGGACCTGACACTGGAAGTCACTCATCAAAAGATTGTTTCTTTCTCTGGAAGTTGCTTTTTTTTTTCTTCAGAAACTGAAGTCTTTGATGGTGAGAGCTAAGTTACTTCCATCCTTGCACCCAACAGTTCATAAGCACATGTGGCAATGAGCTTTCAGTTTTCTAAAACGAGTGCGGAGGGCCGGCCAAGTGGCTCAGTGGGTTAAGAGCTCGCTCAAGGGTGAGAGCTGAGCTCTGGGCAACAGCAGTTCGATGCCCAGCCCGAGCTGTGTTGCCGCTGAGCTGCCAACAGGTGGCAGGAGGGCTCAGCTAAAAAAAAATAAATAAATAAAAAATAAAAAGAGTGCAGTAAGATTGAATTATTCAGCCTCAATAGCTTCCAAATTTCGGTTCCCAGTTTTCCTTCCTCTCTGCGCCCCAAGCCAGGCCGGGAAAACCTCCATCCAGGGACGAGGCAGCCCACCTGGCTTGTGGGATCGCTTCACATCAACGAAAAGAACTTGGCTGAGCCAAACACATGCGAAGGTTGGAAGGTGCGGGTCCGTGCTGTGAATGGAGCTGGGGCCCTGGCGGCCCCCCAACCCCATAGTGAGTGGAGGTCTGCATGATTTGGGCTGTTACCTCTGGCTGATTCCTCAGGGTGTGAGGGGTGGGGTTTGGTTAGGGTGACGCAGGCAGTTGTGTCGGCCAGGAGACAGAGACCAGAATTAGCTATACTATTGGGGTTCTAAAGCGTGAAGGGAGAGGTGGCTTTATTTCCTAACTCTCATATTCCTAAGTTTAGATGATGCCTCCTGACATGTCTTGATTTTTACCAAACTGAAGCACAGTGAGAGAAAAAAAGCAAAACAAAACAAAATCAAAGCCTCGATCACTTGTGGAAGACACAATATTAAAAAACTGAAACATGTTGGTAATTTAGAGGGAAACAATAGTAACAAAAAAGAATGAGACAGAAAATATATTTGAAGAAATATTGGCAGAAAATAACCCGTATTTACCAAGAACAGCAACCTGACGATCCAGAAATCACAGCAAACCCCAAACAGGCTAATTACAAAGAGAGTCACCTCCCGGTCCATCAGAGCCAAACTGCTGAAAATCAAAGACTAAAAAGCTACCAGATAAAAAAGAGAGAGCGATTAATGATGTATAGAGGAAGAATGATACAGCTGACGGATGAAAAAAAAAAAGACTGTCAATTTAAAAATATGTCTAGGAAGGCTATCTTTCGAAGACAAAGGATAAATGGGCACAGCCTGAGACTAAGTGCAGCCGAGAGCTTGCTCCCAGCAAACCCAGGGGCTGAGGTCGCCACGGCAGAAAGCAAGGGGCCCACGGACCTGATAGAAAGCACTGGAAATGGCAGATGTGAGCACAGCCCCTAAAACAGTCATTTTCCCTTATCCTTTTGAATTCTTCAAGAGGATGTGGAGCACAGAATGGGGAATAGAGTCCGTGGAATTGTAACAGCTATACAGGAGACCGGGGGTTAGTTGATGGGGGCTATCACTTTGTGAGGGGTGTAAATGTCTAACTAGTACATTGTTTAGTATATCTGAAACTAATTTAAAAAGATACAAAAAAGCTAATTGACTACTTAAAACAAAATTAAAAAATGTGGTGAGTTTGATAACATGACATTTAGGCTGACTAGCTGACAGGCAGGAGAGAACACAGGTTTCTTGCGTCGTAGGCACTGCAGACACACCGTATAACCTGGCACCGGGGCAGGCCCTACAGGGAGAAAGATGAATATTGGGACCAAGCGGAGAAACGCAGACGTTTGAAGTACATTTGAGGGGTGCTGACAATCGGTACAACCGTGCGAATGCCCCAGGTGGGGTGGGGGGGCTCCTTCATCTCCGAGTTTCCACTCGTCCCTTGGGGACAAATCTCTTGGGCCAACAGCTCATCTCACCCCCACCACCATGGCACGTCCTCCTGTTTGGGCGTTTGGGTCTTCTTCTGGTTTTCCGCCCTGACAAGTCATGCTGCTGTGAACACATTCTATATGTTTCCTTATGACATTATGTTGGTGTTCCTTTAGGTGGGTCCTAGAATTGAAATTGCTATTTCTGTAATTGTTCTAATGCATTTAAAATACATTTTTAAACACTTGATGAAGTCAAATCTGACAAATTCCATAAATTGTTATTGGTTAGTATATCTCTTAAGACTGCTAATTTAGATCTTCCTCCTTCATTTATTTTTTCCCCTTACAGTTTATTTGTTGAAGGAGCTGGGCCATGTGTCCTATTAGCAGGTGTTGCTGATTACATTTCTGATGTCTGTTTGCCTATAAATGGATGGCTGGAGGAAGATGCCTGAGCCAGTCCATGCTACGTGTTTTTGGGAATATTTCTGCATTGGTCCCTGTGTGCCACCACTGAGCATTGCAGTATGCCATCCTCTGTCCCTCTCTCTAGTTAGCAGACATTCATAACCTATGTGTGTCCATTAATTCAGGAGGAGTAGCAAAGTCATGACATTTTAATGTCACCCTTCTTTTCTTGCTTATTAGCTGAAGTATTTCTACAAAGAAAAACCTCCCGTTGTCAACCGTGTGGTTACTCTGAGGCAGTTTTTACATAAAAGACAGGGTGGATGCTTTATTTTCCCCCTTTCTCTCCACTTTCCAAATCATGAGTTGTTTTCCTGGTATTTCCCAAAGTGACCACGGGTCCCTTTGATTGCACTTGCACCTGAGAACCATGAATAATTCATGGGTTTTATATAATAGCTGTTTTTCAGCCCTTTAAGGTTATTATCATTCTCAGTGCTAAAATTGTCCCATCCTGTCTCAGAAGAAGCCTGTTTGTGTTGTGTCCTGAGTACTTTTCAGGAAAGTTTCAATAAGTGGAAAGCATCATGGAGGAAGGGAACCGGTCCTGTGTTCGACAAACCGCACCTGTCGTTGGGCCCCCGGCGAGGTCCGCAGGAGCCGGCCAGCGGCATCCTGCACCCGCAGCCTCCGCCTGAGCACAGGGCAGCTCTGTCCAGCCTTAGGCACAGCGCCGGCCAGGCCTGCCGCTCTCCCCCGCACAGATGGGACCAGACCTAGTCTTCTCTGCCCGACTCCTTTGTGATGTGACGTTTGCGCAGTCAGCCATATGGCAGGCATCGTCACAGCTGGCTCCTTGCTCTGAACAGCAGTGTATCCGTTTTACTCATGGTCCATCCATTGGTACCCATTTCAGCAGCAGTGTATCCGTTTTACTCATGGTCCATCCATTGGTACCCATTTCAGCAGCAGTGTATCCGATTTACTCACGCAGAACTTCGTGCCATTCCCATTTCCGGTCCTGACAAACAGCGCGGCGCCTAGGACATGCCTTCGGCGCTCCAAGACAAGAAGGCGACCCTGGGGGCTGCCCTTTCTCTGGCGTTATGCCGTGCCCCAAGCTCGTCCTTGCCCATTTCTCTCCCCGAAATCTAATCGGCCATTTTGGTCACAGGCTCTGCTATAAGATTTCCAGTTAAAATTATTTTATTTTCTACATATTCCCAGCTTCAGTTGCTAATCGACAGAAGAAAAGATTTAGGCCAACACGCAGCTGATTCTGCTGGCTGTGGAAAGTGTGGACATGAGAGTTAGGGGCGACCCGTCCCCAGGGACCACCTGGGCCCCAACTCGGCATGCCCTTGGGGACATTTCCCAGAGCCAACAGAGGCAGCTGCATGTAGGCCGAAATCTTTCCTTCTGTCAATTAACAACTGGTATTGGGAATACATAGGAAATAGAACAATTTTACCTGGAATTTTTATAACAGTCTGTGACAGAATCGGATGTGCTATTAGAAACTGTGGGGCTTCCAGCCCTGGACAGCAAGCTTCTGTGCATCCTGCCAGGTGGTCACGTCTCACCGGCCACCGATTCATGTTGTCTAAAGAACTGACTTTTCTGAGCAATAAGCCAAAAACAGGTTTTTTTCAGATTCTGTAACTGCAGAAGGGCAGAATAGCACTGGACATGTTGCCACCTCCACATGTTAGCCCCAGAACTGGGGCAGCTTTCTTTTCTCTCACTGCGGCCACTCACTGCCCTGTGGCCCTGGAGTGAGACGAGGTCACCACGCACCCAGTGAGAGCCCAGGGCCAGCTTCTCATCACACCTGTGCACAGCCTGACCCCTGACAAGTCACTTTGCAAGTCACCTGCCCTGCCTCCTGCTTAAAGGAGCACACGGGTCCCACTGACATGTCCGCAGTGCTCTGCAGTCCAGACTGTGACCAGCACAGCCACCACCAGCACAGCGTACATTCTTGTCCATGCTTTGAAAAAATGCTAAATCACCGATGTTCCTCTCCGAAGTTCAGATCCTTGTATTCATACATGAATAATTAATCTCAAAAGTGGGCCCTTCTTGAGAAGATCATTAAGATGGTTAACCCATTAAAAATAAATTTGTATCACTTGAAATGTCATAAGTGGCCTTTGTCAAGTCATATAAAATAGAAGAGCCCATGAAAATGTATTTCTCTAGAGATGCAGTCTACTATAGGTGTTCATCATTGAATAATTTAAAACATATAAAGCAAGGGCCAGCCAAGTGGTTCAGTGGGTTAAGAGCTCACTCAAGAGTGTGAGTTGAGCTCTGAGCAACAGCAGTTCGATGCCAGCCGGAGCTGAGCAGCCAGTGAACTGCCAACAGGTAGCAGGATGGCTCAGCTAAAATATATATATATATGGCATACTATGGCAAGACCGCTGATCTGCCTCAAAGAGCCCAAGTCGCATGGTGGCAGGAATGCCACCCCACCCCCACATACGGGGTCTGTGACTGGCAGGGGTCCTTCCGGGCGGCCTTGGGCCCAGTCAGGGGCCCCCTCGCACCAGAGGGGTGTGACGGTGGCTTCAGATAAGACAAGGTGGCCTGTCACAGCCCATCCTGAGGGGCAGCCACCTGGCCGGGGCGATGCCAACACGTGTGACAGGGTGGTCACACACAACACAGGAACGGGGAGGCCATGGCAGCTCGGGCTGCCACTCACCACCATGGAGAGCGCTGAGCGAGGGCGTCTGAGCGAGGCCAACGCCGACTCCCAGGATGACCCCCCCGTCCCGCGGCTCTGCTGCTGACTTCCGCCAGCAGACTGCAGGACGGGCGCCGGCTCCACCCAAACCCCTGCACGAAACGGGGACACAGGGGCGGCTCCCCCCGTGGACTCGGCAGCGCTTTCCTGACACCACGACGGTCCCAGGAAAGACAAGGGATGTGACCCCCACGGATACAGATGTAAACTCCTGAGCATTATGTGAGCAAACGGGCTGCAGCACTGAATAGACGTGATACATGCATGTGACTTCCAAATCAAATCAACAGGATTCATCATGTGAGTGGAATTATAGTCCGTCTGAACATCTCGAGGCTCGCAGGAAAACCCCTGACACAGCGAACGGAAACTGCTGGACCAACAAGGAGTAGAAGCAAGTGTCCTCAGCCCCCGGGGTCTTTACAAAGAGCCACTGATGTCCTGTGGGACACGTGGGGTGTGCTCTCCCCAGACGGGCGGCCCTGGGCCCAGCGCCCCTCCTCAGAACGCCCCACGGAGGCCCGTCCGGCGCAGGGCAGTGAGGCCATCTGAGCCTGTCTGAGCGGCATATCCCAGGGACCCTGGGGGGAGCCCCTGAGAGAAACATGAGTCCGCAGGTTGTAGGACAGGCAGCCAATACATAGAAAGGCACCAAATTTCTATATGAGCAACAATAACTGGAAACTGAAATAAAAATACACCACGTACCAGGGCACCCAAGTCTGAAACGCTCAGGGCCAGTTTGACATTTGCCTCCAGCCCAAGGATGGCCACGTGTCACTGGACAGCATTAGTCTGTTTCGCAGGAGGCACTGCTGACCCCAGCCCCACGGGACAGCAGGTGTCTGCTTCTGGACTCACGCTTGGCACAGCCAGCTTCCCCGCCCGCCTCCCAGACAGGCTGTCTCTGAGAAGCCTCCAGGCTGCCGTTTCCAAGCCGCTGGGGGCACGGCCTTGACATCTCAGACGGGCGGCTGACCCCAGCGCTCTGGATGCCAGCAACCCAGAGTGGACACCAACCAGGAGGGAAGACCCTTCTTTCCAGCTGTCCCTGTGTGTTGAGTGGTTTTTAGGTATCTGCCCTCTGTAGGTCTGAATTTCCTAAAAGTCCTTTTGATTTGTAGGTGTGTGGGCCACATCCACGTGGCGCTATGTAATGGTTTAGAGACATAGTTGGTGTTTGTTTAAGAGAAAACATTTTAGTTTAGAATTAAAAACTAAAAACCAAAAGAGAAAGAAAGCTAAATTAAATTTTGGGTGCAAACCTAAGCTTGAGGGTGAAAAGATCCACAGTAAAAGATAAAATAGATTTATGAATTTATTTCATTCACTGTGTTGGGCGTAGTAAGTAATTCGAATGAGAATAATGTTTAATTCCTTAATATTTTGAGAACTAAAAAGATGGGAACATTTGTCACCCTGAAAATGACTTCATTTTAGTGCTGTTATAAGCACCACAGCATTTAATGATTAAATTGTAAAGCTCAGCTGAAATTAAAATGCATTTTGTCCCTTTTTATTAAGATAATGCCGCTGTGTATTTCCACAAAAGATAAAGAAACCACCACTCCTTGTTATAGTTAAGGTGTGATTTACAAACTGCTAATTAAATCTCACCAGGTGTTACAATGATTCTCTCTGACAGGTTTTTTTTTATTCCACTAGGCCACTCTGAATAACGAAAGTGGGTGAAAGGTGGTGAGGGGTCAGACATTGGGAAGCCACAGGTGGGCCCCAGGAGTCCTGGCTGGGTTCATGCTGAATACTCTAAACACTCCTGTCACATCAGCCAGATCCCTGTCAGGCATTTGCTGTCAGAATTTTCAACAACGAAAGGCCTTCGCCTCCTGTGCTGCACTGGACTTCTGGCCAGGAGACGCAGACGGCGGGACACTCACTCCGTCGAATTAGCTGATTAAGGCAAAATGCCTCCCTGTGAGAAGCGTGTCCCAGCCATCCCTCCACTGGAAATGGTAGATTCAGTCTTCATCTCCTCTCAGTGTAAAGCAACAGTAAGGTGATTTTATTTCCTGTTAGGGAACCAGAAAGACTAGAGGTTGCGATGGAATGTGAGGTCGAAAATCGGTGGTCACGGTTGCAGATTCCGAAATATCCCTGAGATACGTTACTTCTTAAAAAACGATACCTACTAGCCAAGCATCGCCTTCCACCGGACTTCCTGATAAGGCCCCTCAGTAGGCTCCCGTGTTTGGTTATTTTCCCACAGGGCCGGTAACCTGCTTTCTAAAGCACAGGCTGACCCAGCCCTCCAGGGGCCTGGCGTCTGGGCAGGGGGCCGGGGGTCACGGGCTGTGTCAGGGCGTGGGCAGCATGGGGGCTCCGGGCAGCCTTCTCTGTGCAAATCGCCCTTGCCACCTGCCCGTGACCTTCCTTACACGAGGGCCTGTCTTCCTTCAGTTAGTCGTTACTAAGAACCTAGTCAATGGTATTGGGCAGGTACTGGGGCTACAGAGGGACACCAGGAGCAGAGAGACCCCACTGTGCACGCGCTAGCGCATTAATTAGATGCACAGATAACAGCCAGCTTCATCCAGTGACCAGTGCCAAGGAAACAAGTGCCACTTACAAATCAGTCTGTATGTGACCACACTTACTCTAAGCACATTCATTTTTCTAATTAAAAAACATTTTTGTGGTTACATTGACTGTGTCAAAATATTTAGAATAGTATTTTAACTTAAATCCTTAAAATGTGTTCATACAGCCTAATAATAAACAAGAAAAATTTTAACCAGTAAATTAAAAATGCGACGTATATATACTAATTGAAAGTGAGCAAACAGGTCCTTAGAGTTGAAACCACTTTATAAATTAGGGCCCAGGTTACCCAGGTGTGAATGAACATGGCGCTGATGCAGTAATGCAGGTGCCTTCATTGGCCTTAGTCAGCTCTCTTCTACGCAAGACTCAATAAATTGTTTCCTGATCCCATCTGAAAGATGAGGCTTTTTAAACTATTCAAATTAATAAAATGAAAGTTTATGTCTTACACCTGTCAACTCTTTGATTTTTGTGTTCTATACATCATTTTTCTCTTATTTATTTTTATTATTTTCTAAGTAGATTGCATTTGGTTGGCCTTTATTTTTTTCATGATTTAGAGTCTACTTAGATTTTTCTTAAATTGCATTTTCTATGTTATCATTGATTTAAGCACTACTTAAATGTGCTTAAATGATACTTCATTTACTATCAAAGTAAAGAAAAAGATAGGATAATATATTTCCCTTGTATGTAAAACAAAGTATTTCACATTATTTTCCCCTCTTTTTATGACCCCTCTCCCAGATTTTTATAATATAGTCTGAGGTTTGAATGTTGGTATCATTACAAAATAATTTCGGATGACACATCTTCTGTGGCGTGACATATCTGTCACATTTTTTTCAGCTTATTAAGTCTACTTGGTCTAATACACTAAATTTAACTCAATTTTAACTTGCCTCAGAGCACACTCTTTCCGTTTATAATGTAACTGTTCTACTAGTTGTTCTTACACACCCTTTAAGCCCCCAATCTCCTACAATATATTGGGAAGTGTTTTTCCTAGAACAACCACAGAGACTGAGCACACACTTGAAAATTTTCTAAAGCTGAGTCTTTCTGTTATATGTACACCCAGCGGATACCCAAAGCTTGCTGGTGAGTATCTCAAAATTCAGCATGCCGAAAAGCTACCTGAGGAACCTGATGTAAGTGCAGGTCTGGGCTTACCTGGACCATGGGCCTATCTGGAAAGCAGTGCCCAGGCTACGTCCACACAGCATCTTGTCTGGGCCAATGTGACTTCAGTGAGGCCTCTTCCAGCTGATGGCCCAAAACGAGGTCCTTTCTGACCTTACCGTCTTCGCTGTGGGGTTGTATCTCTGGCACAGCGGGCTTTCACCTGTTTACTCACCTGAAGACCTGGGGAAGCTGTGATGCGTGCCCGACCTGGGGACTGAGGTGATGGAAGGCTCCCTTGTAAGGCTGTGGTGGGATGGAGGACACAATCTACTCAGTGAGCTCAGCTGACTGCCTGGCAGCAAGTAGCTCTTCGGAGCGTGGCAGCGGTTAGGATGAGCTTTGCTGTTGTGGACTCCAAGGACTGACTGACCAGTGGCCCGAGAAAGGGCCAGATAACGAAGCAGGAGTTGGACTCAGAATGGCCTGACGGGCACACTGGAAGGCGAATGGGCCTGGAGACAAATGCTCAGCGGTCGTCCCTCTGCGTCCTAAGACCTCCTGTGATCAAGCACATCGTCCTCTATCAACCTGAAGAGGGTTCAAGCTCCCCTTAGCCTGTTACCCAGGGAGTGTCAGCCCAGAGTTGGCACTGGCCCAGAAACCCGCTAGGCACACTGGGTTAGTCACCAGGTTGTTTTCTTTATGTTAAATTTGAGCCTCTGAAAAGTATTTCAACATGGTACCTGCTAAGAAACTAGAGGTGTGCGTTGTTTATTTATTGTATTTCAGTTTGAACATGTTTGTACTTTCAGTCACCCACTGAAAACCAGGAGCACAGTAAATGGCATGTGACATGCACACACAACTCATTGTTCAGTCTGTACCCAGAGCTTGCCCTTTGCTATTGTACTTTTCCCTGGTCCTGTTCCCCCTCGGCGCCCATCAGCCTTCCACTTCAGAGGGTGACTGAGATCTCTGACAGACTTAACAATCAACCCTTTTTCTTTTCAGGACAGTGACACACACAAAAAATGGAATTTTAGGGCATGTCACTCCTGGAGTATTAATTATCCTTTTGAAAATATTTGCCACCATATACGTTGACAGAGTGAAAAAGGCAGAAACCAGCTGCTGAGAGCTGCAGGCGACCGGCTGGACACTGACGTGGTGCCGGACGCCAGGCCCCGCTGTGCGCAGCCCAGAGGGCACCCCTGCGAGCCAGCCTCTCCCTGAGTTTCTCCAGGGCGTCTTCTGCTTCTCTCGCTCTTCCTGCTTCTTAATTCAGTTGCTCCCAGGCCTCGGCTGCTCTTCAGGAAATGCGTTGGTAATTTGTGCTCTGGGGTCATCAAACTGCCTCTGACCTATTGCTGGTGGCTCCGCATGGTGCCTTGGATGAGTTCTTGAACTATTCTACATTTCCCCGTTGGCTTCTCTTCCAGCCGCGTCCCCTCAGCTGTCCTCCATGCATTATGTACAGACATCCTGCCATGTGAACTTTCAAAGCCTTACACTCCATCTCAGGCACGCTCTTTGATTTTCATGCATAATTCTGTTTTTCAGACTTCTCTAAGGTTCCAGAAATATATATAGTGTTGACTTATCTTTCCAGTAAACAGTAAGTAGCAGCCTTGCAATTTTCCTGGATCACCCTGGTTTCCGTATAAGGCTATTAAATAGTCAGCCAAGTTAATTCAATGGAAAGGCAAACATTGTGTCACTAGTAACATGTAGGTGACGCTGCGACAGTACTGGGAGGCCCCAACCAGCACATAGTTCAGAGCTGGGCTGGCTCCTCCTCGCCAGAGGTCAGGCTGCACAGCTGCTCTGATTCCAGATCCCCAGCGTGGTTGACCCGGGCACCCGGTATCCAGCGGCTGGCTCGCGGGATGAAACTCTCGGTGGCCGGTGAATCAGACGTTGGCCATTGCTGTGCCCTGAGGGATGTGTGGGAGGGCGAGTGTCCTGCACGGGGACCCAAGCGGCCGCAGCTCGTTCAGCGTGACGCTCCATGCGGGTGGGGGACACACAGCGCTCCCCGGAGAACCCGCGGGGGGCCTGCTCAGTCCTGCGGGACCGAAAGTCCCCCGGGGCTTACGAGGTCTGACAAAATAAGATTGTGAACTTGCCACCATGTGCTTACACTGTATAAACAGCTCAGTAAGGCTTCATATCGTGGGTATGTCATGTTGCGTGTTTTTGTGTATGCCCTCGTGAGAATGCCTGAGCTTGAATTAGATCAACGAACAAACATTAAATTTCTTGTTAAATTTGGCAAGAGTAGAAGTGGAATCAGGGACATATCAGTCCAAGTTTTGGGGGATAATGCCATGAAGAAAACGGCAGTGTACAAATGGATTAAACGTTTTTCTGAGGGGAGAGAACGCGTCGCTGATGAAGAGAAGTCAGGGAGGGCACTAACGAGAAGAACTGATGAAAACATCGCAAAAATTCATCGAATTGTGTGTCAAAATCATTGGTGGTGAGACGTATAGCAGACCAGATAAAAATCGCTATAGAAACAGTTAGGAAAATCTTAACTGAAAATCCTGGTATGAGGAAGGTGTGTGCAAAAATGGTCCCAAAGGAGCTCACCAATGAACAAAAGCAAAGGAGAGTCCAAGTTTGCCAAGACCGTTTGGAGAGACAAGATGATGTTTTGGGCCATGTTATCACTGATAATGAAACACGGGTGTACCAATACGACCCTGAAACAAAGCGTCAAAGTGCACAATAGAAGTTAGCCAGTTCTCCACAACCAAAAATGTTCCATTAATCCAAATCAAGAGTCAAAATGATGTTGCTAAACATCATTTTTTCATATCAGAGAGATTATTCATTATGAATTTGTATCAACTGGACAAACAGTTAACCAAGTTTACTATTTGGAAGTGCTGGGAAGGAGGCTGCATGAAAAAGTTAGATGACCTGAACTTTTTGCCAACAATTCATGGCTCTTGCATCAGACAATGCACCAGCTCACACGGCCCTGTCTGTGAGGGAGTTTCTAGCCAGTAAACAAATGAATGTATTGGAACACCCTCCCTACTCACCTGATCTGGGCCCCAATGAAGATAAAGGAAATATTGAAAGGAAGACGTTTTGATGACATTCAGGATATCAGGGGTAATACGATGACAGCTCTGATGGTCATTCCAGAAAAAGAGGTCCAAAATTGCTTTGAGGAGTGGACTACGTGCTGGTGTTGGTGCCTAGCTTCCCAAGGGGAGGACTTCCAAGGTGACCATAGTGATATTCAGCAGTGAGGTAGGTAGCACTTTTTCTAGGATGAGTTTGTGAACCTAATTGTACAATCCCGAACCTGCCTACATGCCATCCAGCTGATTTATATATACCTGAGTCCTCCCTCTGGAATGTGAGCTCCATAAAACAGTGTTTTTACTTCCTTTTGTTTTCTTGTGCATAAAAAGTACTGGAAAGGCCCATGAGACTCTCCATAAAGAATTTTTGAGTGAGGACATAAATGATTGCTTGTCTGCTTGGGTTTGACAAGATAATATGCTGACTTGAGAGGTACAGTAGAGAGGCGAAGTAGAAATAGATTATTGAGTCTTTTCACAGAAAGTCTGTTTTAATCTCCTCCTCTTCACCCGGCGGGTGAGGGAGGCACTTCCACCCCAGGGTTAAGGAGATGGTCAAACACAAGGTGCGCACACTGGACAGATGAGATGGACAGCAGGATGTCAGTCACATATACTGAGTCCAGGGCAGGGAGACACTACAGGGCCACATGGGGTGCAGTTGGGAACAGTGTGAACCAGCATGGGCTGCGGGGGGCTGGCCTTGTAGTGACAAAAGGTGGGGCGCCCCCTGGGTCAGCAGGAGGATGTGGTGGGCTTGTTTGGATAATTCTGCCAACCGACAGGAAACAGACTGCTGCTCTGGGACAAGCAGGCCCTGTACCCGGTCCCGGTGAGAGGAGGTGTTTGTCTAGGGGACATTACTCATGGGAGCAGAGTGGGGAGGGGACTTGTGGCGAGGCCCCTCAACCCTCCGGGCTGTCCCAGTGCCAGGCTTATGGAATACCGAACCTTAATTTTGGGTCCTAAACCTAACGTGATGGGGGTCAGTCTGTACAGTGACCATCCTGAAACCAGCTTCAGGACCCACCACGTCACCCCTCTGGGCAACGCTGGAGCTCTGGGGACCTGCGGGCCACACCGGTCTCATCGGTCTCATGGGGTGCTCAGAGAGGGCCTCCTGCACGGGTATCACCCTGTGCTACGGGGAGGCGACCTGACAGGGGCATTGTCTAAGGGACAGGAAGTGGGAAGGAGGAGCAGCAAGTGTAGGAAGCGTGCTGGTCACGCCTGTCACAGAAAGGGGACCGCGGAGTGGCACGGTGAGCAGAGGCCAGCAGGAGGCTGGGCTGAGGGCTGTGTTGCCACAGAAGCCACGGAAAGTAAAGACAAGGAACGTTGTGTAAACATTCACTTTCATTTTTCTCACTTTACTCACCCTTAAAAAAAACTTTTTTCCCCATTTCTTTGTCTTTGAAAAGTCCTTTTTTCTTCAAAGACAAGCTACAATGTCAAATCACTGAAAATCTTCCTTGCAATCTAAGCTGCTGCATGTCTTCCTCTGTCTGTAACCCTCATTCACCCCGGGTGCTGGCTGGCGCATGGCTTCCTTGCCTGACAGTCAGGAGGCAGCGAGCCTGCTGGGTGGTGACAATGACGACGAAGGTAAGAAGTGATGATAGACCGATGATATGACGGAAGTTCTCAGCTGCTGTAAGCAGTCAGTGGAGAAGTTCTCAGGCCCATCCCTACCACGTCGGAACGCCCTGTCTCAGCGGAGAGCAGCCGACAGCCCCACCATTGCTGACACTCTCCAGGGGCAGGGTTCCCTCTCATCACGGTCCTCACTCCTGCACCCCCACCCACCTCCTCCTCGCAAATACCTTCTGCTTCTGAGCAAACCCAATGGGATTCTGAACTGGGCATGGATTGCATTGCATTTCAATGGAAACCCCCGTGGATTGGCAAATTACAACCCTGCTTCTTACCACGATGACGTGATGATCGAAATGCAATTATGAAGTCAATAAAGTTCGTAGCATTAGATGAATTCAAAACAGTACTGATAGAAACGTGAGTTTCTGAATTTAATGTCTATCAGATGTTGAGGAACATTAAAGAAAAACAACCTGACATACAGCACAGCATGGTTACCCAGTCCTAATTATCAAAAGGACTCAACCATGTAAGCCTAAATTTTGATTCATGCCCAAGTCAACTCTAATCTAAATAATCAGCATATCATTTGAAATTTTGCATCTTAGACTCATAATGCAAAATTACAAGTGACTGTAATTTTTTTATCTACTTAAGCCTAATATACACAAAGCTGAACATACACCGCTCTCCCCGCAGAGCATCACGGCCCGTGGCATGGTGAGGGGCAGCACAGGAGCCAAGGGGCCCTGACCGCGGCGCGGTGTGGGCAGGGGCTGCAGACAGCGGGGCCCCGGCTCCGTGTGTTCGTCATAGGCTTTCAGGCTGTGAAGAGACTCGATGTTCCTTCTAGTTAAACCAAAGATGTTCTAACATTTCTCAGTCATTACTTAGGTAATGCTACAAGAACGGTGCCCAGAAACTATAACAAAAAAGCTCACTACCTAAATCTCTGAATAGAATCACTGTTGGTGTTTGCATTTTTTCTCCTTAAAAGTAGGCATATGAAATTTGAAGCT
Source organism: Aselliscus stoliczkanus (assembly GCA_033961575.1). Classification (NCBI taxonomy): domain Eukaryota; kingdom Metazoa; phylum Chordata; class Mammalia; order Chiroptera; family Hipposideridae; genus Aselliscus; species Aselliscus stoliczkanus. The sequence goes on along the minus strand of CM066730.1, from coordinate 28,518,038 downwards.
TGATTATAACAATCTTCTTTGCTCCCTACCCCTGCTATGTTCCAGCCATCCTAACCAGGGCTCATTAATTCTTATTTTAGGATCTAACTTGCCTTTTTAAACCAACACCAACCCTTTTCCAATTTATGTTAACGTAAGTGTCAACACCACCTTCTTTATGTCACAGACATCAGTGCCATTTTACTGCTGCTTTCATATTGTGGATTCTGGTTCTTGCTTTTGGTTTTCATTTCATTGATTTTTTTCTCTGTAACTTAAATTTTGCCTGGTTTTCCTACCCACGAACCCAGCCTGCCAGCCTGCCCTCCCTGGGGTCTGTCTGGGGTACGGCCTACCCATCCTTCAGCTCAGCGCCCGGTGGGCCCCGCAGGCCAGCTCCCCGCCCCCCACACCGTCTGGCCTAACACACAGAGGTCTGCTAGCTCCTGTCCTCCCAAACGAAACCTTCCGGGGTGGTGCCTGTGGAAACTGCAGGTTGTGGTCAATGATGATGTCCACCCTGGGGGAGAGAGTTGGGAACCCAGGCTTCTGACAGCCCATGTCACAGCCTCCATTACTGTTCACTTTTTAAACCTCTGCTCCTGTCATACTGCAGCACCCAGCATTGTTATTCTGTAGAAGCAGCATATCATTTAGCATCACACAGCCGATAACTGAGTCAGTGAAGAGCAGCAGGAACCAGTCGCCTGCAGCCTCCTTGTCACTGCCACCCTGGTCATGGCTGTCTCCAGCCACTCGATAAATATTTTACTTTGAAAATAAAGAAGAGACAAGAGCTTGTCTTCATCAACAAACCTCTTAGGCCACTTAGAGAATTTAGAGCAGGGGGTTAAGCCTGTCTCTGTCACGTATGCCAGCTGTCTCGGAGCTGCAGGTGCCCGCCTGGCTGCCCTCCTGCCCCTGACCCATGGTTATGGCCATCACCACACACGGGTGAGGGCACAGCCGCAGAACAGACAGGTAAGCCGCTCCAGGTGACTCAACGTGCCTCCAGGGCTTTCTCCCAAGCTGTGTGCAGCTCACGGCCTTCCTTGGTCCACCTTCCCTCTGAAGGAGGGGGACCCGAGGACTGCGACCTGGGGCGAGACCCCTGAAGGAATTAATCAGGAGGCGGCAGCCCAGCCGGAGAGAAGGGACCTCATATTCCAGCGCTTTCTGAGCAAAGAAACCCGAGACCTGAATTACAGGTGGATGCTGTGCTCTGGGCAGATGTGACTGCGTTTACTTGTTACCCCTCTGTCAATCCCTTCCTCTGTCTCCTTCTGCATGAGGTATGGCCATTCCTGTCTTAAAGCTTCGTGGCAATATTGTGGGGAACCAAATAAAAGGACCTACGTGCAAAGGTTGGATAATCCCGCCGTTGCACTTCCTGGGGCGTGTGGACCCACCTGTGGGGCTGCACTGGCCCTACCCCCAGGTGCCGAAGGTCCGAGCGTCTGAGTTGAAAGCTTCCTGCTCTCCCTTCTTGGCCTGTCAGAGGCAGAGAGAAGCATGTGTGCACCGGCACTTTTTTTTTTTTTAGCTGAGCCATCCGGCCACCTGTTGGCAGCTCAGCTCGGGCTGGGCATCGAACCGCTGTTGCTCAGAGCTCAGCTCGCACTCTTGAGTGAGCTCTTCACCACTGGAGCCACTCGGCTGGCCCCAGCACTGTTACTTTCTTTTTGGAAATTGCTGTCTTCAGTTTGAACACATTATTTGTATTTGCTCACTGAATTTCAAGCCTCTTGGTTTCAGGTTTTGGATGTGAGCAGACAGAGGTATAAGCTACGATTAAGGTGCATCTCAACTATGTGACAAGTACAAGGCGTTTTCTAAGGTGATGCAATTATTGAGAGAGTCTGGAAAAATTCTGAAGTGGTTCAGGACTGACTACACACCTCCTGATTATATTCCGTTAGTTATTTTAAGACCATGGTTTCAAAAATACCTTTCTATACCCACCTGGGAACAGCAAGCCACTTGGATGGCCCCTCAGAGGTGAAATTGTCCCCCTGACACACAGCCGTGTGTGGAACCACAGAGCCCATTGGGGCCCTGATGCTGGCACTGTGAAGTCACATGCAGGGCTATGGGCAGCACCACGGACAGCTGCTCCCTGAGCATTAAAACGTCTGTTGGTCAGACTCCCTTCGGCGTTTAACTCACTTATCCTCACAGCAACCCTGTGACATAGCTGTGGTTTATTCTAAATACAGCAAAACTCAGTGATAAACATTAACTTGCAAAGTGTTTCAGCCAGAAATCAGCTGTGAGTGAAAATACATTTACTTTCTCCCCACAAAACGAAATGTTATGTATATTAGGTCAGACAATTAAGTTCAAGAACTGGTTGCAACGATGTTTTTAAACTTTTTTGATATCAGAGGAATTATTCATTATTAATTTGTACCAACTGGACACACAGTTAACCAAGTTTACTATTTGGGAGTGTTGAAAAGGCTGTGTAAAAACGTTAGATGACCTGAACTTTTCACCAACAATTCATGGCTCTTGCATCCCAACAATGCATCAGCTCACACAGCACTATTTGTGAGGGAGTTTTTAGCCAGTAAACAAATAACTATCTGTATTGGGACACCCTCCCTATTCACCTGATCTGGGCCCCAATGACTTCTTTCTTTACCTAAAGATAAAGGAAATATTGAAAGGAAGACACTTTGATGATATTCAGGATATTAAGGGTAATCTGATGACAGCTCTGATGGCCATTCCAGAAAAAGAGTTCCAAAATTCCTTGAAGGGTGGACTAAGTGCTGGTGTCGGTGCCTAGCTTCCCAAGGGGAGGACTTGGAAGGTGACTGTAGTGATATTCAGCAATGTAACACTTTTTCTAGGATGAGTTTGTGAACTTAATTGTATATCATTTTAATTGGCCAAACTACTGACCTTGTGAAGCAAAAACTTCTGGTCTACAGGTGGCTAAGTTTTCCCTTAAAAACATGAATCAATCAGGTAACCAAGGACCCTGAGAATAAGACAGGCATGTCAACCGAGGGAGAAAATGCAATGACCCACTTGCTGAAACTAACTATAATTCCAAAAAATTATGTTTGTATAAAATATTTAAACTATGTATTAAAATGATAATGCATATATTTTAATTTATGGATATTTAAAAGTATACAAAACTTTCTATTAAAATTTTCATTTTATTTTTGGAGAACATAATTAAGTATTATTAAGTAACTTATGCAAATAATATATTCTGGAGACACTCTGCTGCTGTAGAGAATTAGTACCGGGCTTCATGATGTCACACATATGCTGACATAAACAGCAAATTCAAGAGTAATATGATTTTTTGGAATGGCAAAGTGTTTCTCAAATGCCACAAGCACTGCAGCAAATGATGCCCTGTCCATACATATGTCAGGAGCCATGAACCGGCACTCAGATAAGCCAGCGCAGGGCGCTCAGGACAGCGGAGGCTGTGCGGGAGGCGGCTCGGTGCCGAGGGGACCTGAGCGGGGAGCCGCGCTCTTCCGCAGGCACCTCCCACTCCAGCAGCGCCACGTGCCCACCAACCAGAGAGGCAGTGGGGCGGTCACTTCTGTTTTAAGTGTATTAGACAAGAATCCCGAGTGTTTTCCTAGGGACTGGCAGGTGCCGTGGGGAGGGCACACGTCTCAGGGTTGGTGTCACGCTGAGCCGGGGCCCAGCTGTCAGCAGCGCCGGAGCATGTCCAGGAGACCTTTCCTGTTCCAGGTGCAGGGCAGGGAGGGCAGTGCGTGAGCGCGTCTTCATCTGAGACGCGTGTGTGTGTTTTCAATGGCCCTGAGTGACAGCCAGCTCCCTGGAAGCCCCCAGGTGCCTGTCCCGCCACAGGCCACCGCCTCCCACTGGAAACACTCCCCGCTCCTGGACACTCAGATCCTCGCCTTCCCGCCTGTCTGCGCTTCACGGAGAGGGGCGCTGTCTCCCGCTGGCTTGGGGGCCCTGTGCCTGGGGGGGTGGGCAGCCTCACCGGGCATGAACCGTCCCACTGCGGGGGACTGGGGTTATTTCCGCTTTGAGAGGAATGTGGAAACTACTGCTTTGAACCTCACGTGTGTGTCCAGCTGCTGTGCACGTAGATTTATGTATGTTTTAATTTTATTTTCTTGTATTGATTATGCACAAGGTCACTGGTACCATCCTGACTCTCTCGGATGCCTCACTGAATACTGACTCCTCTTCTGTGCATGTAAAATATTTAGTGTTTTTCTCTCTGCTCAGCACGCTGTAGGCATAGTTATGAGTGGGGTTTTTTTTTCTCTGCATATTGATTGCTACTGTTTGGAAAGATCTATGAAGAGATCTAAATTTCAGTTGATGTTATCCTCAGAAATTAGGACGTTAATTTTAAAATATAATTATAAATTCTACCCTTATTTAATATAATGGGTTTATTATATGGAAAAATCATCAGTATAGCAAATCATGCATTTTTTTTCCTTAAATGTCCTTTTCTAGATATTCTGTTAAGCATCATAGGTATCATTTCTCAAAATACTGTGATTAAAATCTGCAGATATCCAAATTCTTATTTTTTATCAACTAAAGTACATGATCTTAAGATTTCAGGTAATAGATTAGTTCAGGAAAATACTCACCATTTCTGGAAATGAGATAATAGGGAATTTTTTAAGTAAAGCTTCTTTTTTAATTGTCTTTACTTGTTTGAGAAATAGTTGCCCCAATTTGCAAAAAAAAAAAAAAAAAGAAAAAACTCTTCATTAGGAAGCAGAATACAGATGAACCTCGTTTAAAGGAGAAATGAAACATTTCAGACACATAATTTGTGAATAAAAATGACAACAGATGAATAGAATTTCAGATAGTAAGAGATTTTTTTCCCAACTCAATTATTTAAAGGATCAGGTCACTATCAAGGTCAGAGCGAGCCTGGCACTGAGCCGCGCCCGGCACCGGGCAGGGCGGCGGGACCTGCCTCTGTCCCAAGCCCCGAGTCCCCAACCGTGTGCGGCCCCCGAGGCCCCCGCAGACCAGCCCTCAGAAGGGACCCGCTGCTGCGTCCTCAGCGCAAACCCAGACGGTGCGGCGAGGCCGGGCGCGGGGAGCCCGGGTGGAGCCGAGCCCCGCAGGGAGGACAGCGTGCAGCGGACACGGCCCGTGGGGCCGCGGCCACCCGCCGGCCTCTGCTGCTCAGCGGGCAGCTCGCCCTGCTCCCCAGGAGCCTGAGACGCAGCCGAGACCTGTGTGTTTTGAAGGCCGTTCTCAGGTCAGATTCTGTTCGCCTAACGTGAAGCCCTCGGGCGTGGCCGCGGCTCCGGACTCACCCCGGCCTCACGGGAGCCGGCCCCGCCAGCCCCGCTCCGGCCCCGCACACGCAGGGGCTCCCCGCAGCACGGCCCCCACGGGGCCCTGCCCCGTCTCCCGGGCTCGCCCAGAAGGGACGCCCGGGCCACTGCCGTCCTGCTCCCGTCGCTCAGTGGGGCTCTTCTCGCTGTCACTTCCGTCACCTATGGAACTACACTGGGACACACAGTGGGTACGGTTCTGCGTGACACAGCAATGGGAGGCGCTTGGCCCCGTGGCCCGGACCCAGTAAACCCTGAGAGTTTGGTCGCTCTCATTTCAACAAGACGCTGCCCAGGTGAGGCTGGGACACAGAAAGACCAGCGTGGTGGCGTCCAGTGCAGATGTGGCTCCCAGCTGGGCACACGCCGCACGATGGACGGGCAGAGAGGGAGCCCGGGGGACGAGGGAGGAGGCTTGGGGCTGGCCGCACGGGCACCCAGGGACGGGACCAAGGGCCCCTCGGGGGCTGCAGCCCAGGCGCCCCCTCTGGGGCCCCTGGGGCCCGATGCCCAGGCTGCCTTCCGCTCTGGGTGTCCCAACGCCCACGTGAGCACCTGCTTTAAGCAGAGGCAGGGACCTCTCACTCGTAACCAGTTGCCCTTGACTAAGCCAAGCACCAGCGGTATTGACACTTGAGGGTCTTGTCACCTAAAATGCCACCCAACCCTTACCCCCTCCAAACCCTGCACATTTTCATGCAGCCTAAGTCACCACTAATAACTGAAGTTTACTGTTTCCAGCTCAGTTAGGAACCATTAGGTTCAGATCTGAATGTGCCTTTGTACACTTTCAGCGTGTCACTTAACGCCTTTGTATTTTAGACTCTCCCCTGAAGGCACTGGAGTAATTGGCTCCCAAAGGTTGGGCAGCTGAGTGTGGGAGCCTGCCCCACCCTCCTAACTGTAGGCCTGCCCAGGTGTGGCCCCCAGCTGGAGGTGCCATCAGACACCCACTGCAGGTCAGGGCCTGCCCGCCGCTCTGGGAAGGCGCGAAGGTGGGAGGGATGGTCTGTGCCAGAGACCACGGTGGGCACTGCGGCGGGTCAGCGTTCCTGGGGTCTGCGTCCTTCTCCAGGAAAGACCAGACGGAGCAGCAGCAGGGGGGCGGGCAGGGCCAGCGGCTGCTCTGCGGGCCCCTCCCCCGCCCTCCGTCCCCTCCCCCCAGGGCAGCACAGGCTGTAGCTCTCCCCCAGTGGCCCCACAGTCTTGGAAGGCGGTCATTCTTATGTCCATATTCAAACCTGAGGAGATTGGAACTGAGGTTGCACAGGCGCCATCCAGGGCTCCACCGGCCACATCTTTTCTCACAGTGGGTGAGTGTCTCTAAGACATGACATGTCATCCAGTGCTATTCCAAGTGAGGTCTGTGCATCCCAGTCCACGCCAGGAGGGACCAGGACAGGAGGGACGAGAGAGGTGACCTGAGGACGCTCACTGTTGCTGGGAACCAAGCACATGGTCGGCAGATGTGTCTGCTCGCTGACCAGCACCAATGGGGTGGGTGGACCTCGTGTGGCGACCTGCAAGAGTGTGGCCTGTGGACGAGCCGTGCCCACCAAGACCAGGTCACAGCACGTGATGTTCTGAGGTGAATCTGTCCACTGAAGCCCAAAGGTGCATGAAATCCAAAAGCGATGTCTTTCACAGAAAGACAATCTAGACCCAATCACAATGTCACAGGATAAATTGTTGGAACTGGGCACTGAAACATACTGAAGAAGCCACACCTGCTTCGTCTGGAGGAAATTAGGAATGAGATCGCTGTGTGGGAACAAATCGGTTTGGCACCCCTCCGCTCCGTTGGCATAGCTAGTAACTGGCATAAGGAGACGTCCCAGCAGAGCAGAGCTGTGCTTTAGAGACACACTGTCTGTCGCTGATAGAAGTGGTATCCCATCTGGAGGAGAAAAATGACTAAGCAAGAAGCATGCCACTTGTCATTTAACGCTGTTCATGCATTTCCCTCTAAGTGGGTCTCAGTGGGGAATGACTGCTTCATTCATTACTTTTTGTTTAGTAAAAAATTGGGGAAGACCACAGAGCTATGATTATAAACAGCACTTCTCTGTAAGGTCTGATAATTAAATTCGCGGACTTGTTGCAATGATGTTGCTAACCTTTTTGATATCAGAGGGATTATTCATTATGAATTTGTACCAACTGGACAAACAGTGAACCAAGTTTACTATTTGGAAGTGCTGAAAACACTGCGTGAAAAAGTGAGATGACCTGAACTTTTTGCCTACAATTCATGGCTCTCGCATCACAACAATGCACCAGCTCACACGGCACTGTCTGTGAGGGAGTTTTTAGCCAGTCAACAAATCACTGTATTGGAACACCCTCCCTGCTCACCTGATCTGGCCCCCAGTGACTTCTTTCTTTAGCCGAAGACAAAGGAAATATTGAAAGGAAGACATGTTGATGACATTCAGGGCATCGAGGGTAATACGATGACAGCTCTGATGGCCATTCCAGAAAGAGTTCCAAAATTGCTCTGAAGGGTGGACTAGGCGCTGGCGTCGGTGCAGAGCTTCCCAAGGGGAGGACTTCAAAGGGGACCATAAGGATATTTAGCATTGAGTATGGAGCACTTTTTCTAGGATGAGTTTGTGAACTTAACTGTCTGACCTCGTATGTTAGTCGCCTGCTTGAGTGTTCATTGACTGGCATGTATATTTTAATAAAATGTCTCTTTTTCCCTTTGTTATGTTTGTCAATCATGTACTACAATATAGCAAATATCTGAGTTTGTATTTTGCATTTCTGTTAATTTTAATATCAGCCTTGTAGTCGCTCGCTTCTGTTGCATTTTACACACGTGTCTGCCTGTGACATGACAGATAGCACGACGGAAACAGTCCTCCACATAGACAAAGAGCCCACCAGGATGGGAGGGGACCCGTCACTCTGTCCCTCCTGCCGGGGGTGTGCTGCGGGGCCGGGGCCCTGCGGGACCACGTCCAGACCAGGTGTGCGCAGGGGAGCCCCGCCCAGTGCCGACAGAGAGCGGCTGTGCCCGTTTGACCCCCAGCCTGGTGGTGGCTCTGGGCCCTTTGGGGTCACTGTCCTTGGCTCCTTGTCCTCTCAGGGACCTCAGGTCATGCAGACCAAGGACAGGACTCGCAGATGTGTCAGCACCCACAGAAAACCTGCATGTGGGAGACAGTTCCTCGTGTGCCCTCAATGTCAGGGTGTCCTGACACGCAGCACAGAGGTGCCCTCGGCGTCCTGACACAGCGTCCCTGTCCCTGAGGGCTGACACCGTCACTTTATGTCGCGTTGGAACCTGCTGGCGGACATGTCGCTCAGCTCGCAGCGGTCAGTTAGCAGGAAACGGTTCAGCAGGCAGCGTTTGCAGTGTGAGCTGAGTGCGTAGGTCTGTGTTTATCCTTTCTGTTGTTTTGTTTTTCATTCATAGGCTTTATTTTTCAGAGCGGTGTAAGGTTCATAGAAATACGGTGTGGAGACGGCAGGCTCCCAGGGGCCCCCACAGACACTCGCTTCCCCTGCTGTTTGCGTCTTGCATTAGAGTGCTGCGTTGTTACGACGGCTGATATTGACACGCTGTTATCACCTCAAGTCCAGCCTGCGCGAGGGCCCCTCTTCGTGTTGTCCATCGTGTGGGTTTGGGTGAATGTGCAAAGCCCTGTGGCCACCTTTTTACTGCCATAGAGTTGCATCGCTGCCCTAAGACCTCCTGCTCCCCTGTGCACCCCGCCCGACCTCGGGAAACCACTGACCCTGTGACTGCTTCCACAATTGTGCCTTTTCCTGGATGTCACACAGCTGGAGTCACTCAGCCTGGCTTCTATCACTTCGTAACATGCATGTGCTTCTCCTCCATCTTTTCAGGGCTGGAGAGCTCATTTCTTTTCAGTGCTGGATAATATTCCATGGCCTGAATGAACGATTTTTTTTAACCCATTCTCCCACTGACAGACATCTTTGTTGCTGTGAAGTTTTGTCAGTTATGAAAAACTGCTATAAACACTTGTGTGCAGGATTTTCTCTGCACATAGGTTTTCACCTCCTTCGGGTAAATACCAAGGAGCGTGGTTGTTGGGCCCTGTGGTCAGTATGTTTTGTGAAAACCGCCAAACTGCCTTCCAGAGAGGCTGTGCCACGTTCCCCTCCGCACGAGCGGGGAGCCGGGTCCCTGCAGCGGCGCCACTGTCCCCTCCGTTTCTTAGGGTTTCCAGTGTCTGGATCATGGCCGTTCTGAGGTGTGTGGTGGTGTCTCCTTGTTCCCATTTGCATCTCCCTGAAGACATGTGATGTGGGGAATCTTTTCGTATATTTTCCACCTGGACATCTACTTGAATGAGCTGTGTGGAACTTTTTGGCTCCTTTGTGAATTGGATTGTTTGTGCTATTGTTAAGTGTTAAGAGCTGTTTCTATATTTTCAATAACACTAGTCCTTTATCAGGTGTGTGTTTTCCTCCAAGTCTGTGACTCATCTTTTCCCTTAACGATGTTTCCTGCAGAGCAGAAGCTTTTAATTTTAATGAAGTCCAACCCATTGATTTTCCCTTCATGAATAGTCCTTTTGATGTTGTATCTAAAACGGTGCCCACATGCCCAAGGTTGGCACGTCGCCCCCACGCTCGCTGTCTCCCAGCTTTACACTTTTGCGATTTTCTTTTAGGTACCCATCCACGCGGAGTTCACTTTCACGAAGGTGTCGCATCTGTGTGCAGAGTCACTTTTTGCACGTGCGTCCGGCTGTTCCAGCGCCACCTGTCGCAGAGACTGCAGGTCCTCCATTGTGTCGCCTTTGCTCTTTTGTCATAGATCAGTTGACTGCATCCGTGTGCGTGTGTCTGGGCTCTCGCTCCGTCCCATCGACCTGTCTGTCCCTTCACCAGTCCCATGCTGTCTGGTCACTGTAGCTTTGTGGTAAGTCGCGAGCTCGTAGGGCTGCCCTCCAGCTCTGTCCCCCTCCCTCAGTGTCGCGTGAGCTGCCCTGGGTCCCTTGCCTCCATAGAAACTTCAGAATCAGTTTTTCAACATCCACAAAATGACTCACCTTGACTTTGACTAGAGCTGAATATCAGGTCAAGTTGAAAAGAACTGACATCTTGTCAGCATTGAGTCTCCTTGCCCATGGACATGGAATATTTCTCCATTTATTTAGATTCTCTCTCTCACCCTCTCTCTCTTTATCAGAGTTTCATGGTTTTATTCATTCATTTTGTACATTTTTTGAGTCTTATACCTAAGCATTTCTCCTTTTTTGGTGCTTACGTAAGTCGTATTGTGTTTTTAATTTCAGATTTCAATTGTTTGCTGCTGCACAGAAAAGTGATAACCTTTTGTATATTAAGTGTGCATCTCTAACCCCGGCTGTAGTCACTTTCTAGTTCTAGGATGCTTTTGTTGTTCTTTTTAAATCTTTGGTATTTTCTGCAAAACAGTCATATCTTCTGTGTGCAAAGATAGTTTTTCTTCCTTCCCAGACTGCATACCAACTCTTACTCTTTTAATAATGAACTTCTAATTGCCAAGATTAGATTAGATGAAAGTCACACTAGATTATTAGAGGAGTAAGAACAGGAAATGGGCAGGTATGGGCACAGGGGCCAGTCAGGTTTGGCAGCCCTTCCTGAGAAGAGCTGGAAAGGCAGCGGCTGTGGAGCGATGGCCAGACGTGGGGTGAGGGCAGGTCTGGAGAGGAAGAGTGTGGTGTCGGGTCTGCGCTGGTGGGGGCAGGAATGGACGAGAATTTGGGGGGCTGCCACTCCTCTGATTCCTATCAGCCAACATCACTTCTTCAGCTTATCTAAACTGCAGATATTAGTAAATCTGATTTTCAAAGTGGAAACCATTACAACCATCAATTAATATATTTCTCTGCACATTGGCTTTCTGGAGAAATTCTAGGCAGAAAAAATGCTGAGAAGTTAGTCCCATTAAAAAGAAAGAGCCATTACTGAAAAGTTAGTGTCAGTTTGCATTCCTCCAATGGATTATAACCCATTAAGTCCTAGAAAGTAATCTGGACACAACTGGACTGTGCGTTGGCAGTGTCCATGGCTCTTCCAAAACCAATGTGTGCCTCTGACACTAAGCCTCCAATGGAGCAGAGTGACCAGAGGCTGTGCCCTGAGAGGCAATCTGGGAAAAAAGGAGAAATATAAAAAAAAGGTAAAATAAAGTTTGCTGTGATTATATCAGTTCTTATGCAAGCTCAAAACATGCCTCAGAATTAACCGTCCAGGTCATGGCTTCTTCCCTGCTTCATGGGCCCCCTGCTGCAGTTGTCACCTCGTCTGCATGGGTTCTGTTTTCCCTCCTGTGATTCTCCCTCTGCCACCGGGCTGCCCAGACCATCCTCTGCTCGGACATGGTGCATTCTGGGCTCCTTTTTGTATTAAAATAAGCCCTTCTGTTCAACCAGCGTCTCTGTGCTGGGCCCTGAGTTGAGTGGCAGAAAGGAGCCAAGTGAGTCAGCACCTGAACCCATTCTTGTTGGCCCTTGTCCCTGCGGCTGTCACCACCCTCCCCGGCCTCACCTGCACTGTCCTCTCAGGCTGTCACTGCCCTCACTGGCTGCCACCTCATTCTAGTGGCACCTGAAGGACCCATAGTGATGGGACGCGGCTTCCTCCCTGGCCCCGGGCGCCCTGGCACACAGGGCCTCGGACCCCATGGTACCTGAGCGCATGGCCCTCCAGCCTGACTTGCTGTTGCCCCTCAGCATGGAGACGGGGCACTGATGAACCAGTGGCTCCCTGGTCCAGGCTGTGCTCTGCGTCCCCTCTCCATCTTGTGTTTCTCTTAATAGCACTATTATCAATTGAAATTGAACCCCACGGTAAATGTGGCCACACTTATCAGTCCTAGGTGCCATCAGAAGTGACTCAAGGGTCAGGAATTGTTCATGTGAAACTAGAGGACCCACGTAGACAGGTAATAATGGGTAGTTGTAGCTAAACTCCACCTTGCCCAGCTCTCATGGGGAGAAAAGGCATGTTTCAGGCTTGTATCTATTTGGACACGTGGTTGCGGGTCAAGCACCCAAGCTGGCAGGAAACAAGGCACGTTTTGCTTATCTCTCATTGGTAAAGTTTGCTTCAGACTCCGTAAATCCTCAGGCAAAATGGTGTGGTCAAGACCTTATCTCTTTTCACTGTGTTAAAACATTTTTCTCTCTCGTGTGATTTGGTTTGCAAGCACTATCTATGGCAAGATCATGTCTTCTTTGTCACCCGTGAAGGAGACAGAGTCCTGCTAACAGACAAACACAGCTCTAATTCCCATCGTCCCTACCAGGTGCTATGCCAGCCACACACCATCACGGGTCAAGAGGTCAGAGTCCTGAGGGCTGCACCAGCCCTGCGAAGGCTCAGGACACAAAGCTCAGATACAGCGTCTTTGAAATGCAGGGCCACATTGCTGTGGGACAGGACTCGCCTCCGTGTCCTCACGTCCCCCTCGGGATGAGACAGCGCCCTCATACGGCGAGAGGTTTGCGGCGTTTGATGGGAGACTGCCGTGCAGGACGGGCTGCAAATTCACGTTGTGTATGAATAAAGCTTTAAACGCTTCTGTCTAATCAGGGCACTGATGACCTCTTTTCATCACCTGATTGATTTAGTTGGGTCCAGTAACTTAGTGATTTATTTTTAATTGTACTTAATATTGCCATTAAGTTAGACTTCCTACTCTGTGTGAAAACAAAGAAGAATCAGCTCCTTTCCTACCATGTGAAATTATTTGGGTAAAAGTTTTTTTGCTAATTTCCAACAACAGCAGAATCATTAAATTATACTAAGTTTGAGGGAATATATTTGAGATTTGGTTACAGCAGAAAATAATCAAGCTATAATGTTGTTTTGAAAAAGCAAATGGAACAGAAACCAAAGCTTGTAATCCTAAGTACACGCATGCACACCCATCCACACGCATGTGCACACACATACAAGGGCAAAGACCTTAACTGTGGTTACAGCTGGATGGTGGTACTAAAGGTGATTGAGGCCCTATATTTTCCTGTATTTCCTAAATATTATATAATAATATAATAAACATAGATATATTTTTATCAGAAAAAAACTTTAAGAATATGATTTTACTTTAAATGTGTTAAAACATACTGCTGGGCATGAATGATGGCCCAGTCTTACCGGGGTTGTGACGAGCACACAGACACTGCTTCTCACCGTTTTCCTTCTTGAAACCCCCCTCCGTGACAGACCCGTTCATTTCCGCGACCTGCCCCAGCCCCAAAGCAGTTGTCGCCTCTTGGGGACCAGAGCCCCCTCTTTCCACAGGCTGGCACCCACCCTGCTGCTGCCAATTGCTCCTGACTTTGAAGGGAGCCCCAGGAAGCTGCAAGGCCCCTCCCTTCCAATGGGCCCAGGGCACCTGTTTTGTCACTCGCTGTTTTTCGGTTACCAATTACACTTTGGTGCTTACTGGCGAGTCCGCAGTGTTTCCCTTTGAAAACGAGCGTTTGTGGTAGTGCGGGTTCCTGGCCGCTCTGGGCTGAGCGCTTGGAGGGCAGCGTGGGCCTTGGTCACAGGCAGGGGGCACCGCCGGGCCAGCCCCCGCCCAGGGTGTCGCGCGGTCAGTGGGCCCTGGGAGCCTGGTGAGCCTGCCCTGGGCCCACAGCCTCTGGGGTTTTCTCTACCCTTGGCTGGCGCTGGGAGCCGGAAAGCATGGGCAACCTCCGGGGCTCCCTGCCTTCCTGCTGCGACGGCGCGTCCCCTCGGAGCCACAGGAGCACGTGGACTCGAGCCAGCGTCCCAAAGCTGTGACTTTTATACAAAACACACACACGCACACACACCTCCAGCAGATGCTATCTGCAAGGAATACAACATATCAGTTCTTAATACTAAAAATAGGTTTTAAAAGCGCCCATGAAATATTCATCTGTTCTTTGAAACTGAGTAGTTTTTGAAGAGAAACATGATAGAAGGAAAAAAGGTTCTGTCATCTTTTAAAGAAAATTGCTCCCTTAAAATGCCCAGAAGAATGACAGATTTATGCTTTTGAAAACAAAATGATGAAAATTGTCTCTATTTCTGAGACAGCCTAAAATTAAAAAGGCTTGAAACTCCTTCAAACAGTTCTTTTATGAGGAAGCCCTAATTATTATTTTAAATGAAACATCATTCAACATTCTCATCTTCTGAGCCTGGTGCTCTTTAAAAATTAATCTCAATCAATTGGGCCGGCTGAATGGCGCGGTGGTTAAGCGCCGGCCTGGGAAGCCAGCGGCCCCGGTTCGGGTCCCACATGTGAGGGCCAGTGACACTGCCCTCAAAAAAAAAAAATTAAACTCAATCAAGGTGAAGGTATCTGACTCCTATTTCAGAAACCTGGAGGCTGAAGATTTCTGAAAATACCCCCAAGCATGGCTCTGAGGGCAGTCGGGCCCCTCTCACCGCACGGGGCTCCCGCAGGCCACACGTGAGGCCCTGCGGGGCTGGCAAGTGCCCCAGTGCTGCCTGTGCAGCCCCCACGTGGGGACGTCACCGGGACCTGCCGGGACCCTCCCCTCCAGCCACTCGGGGGACCAGCCAGTGAGCCAAGCAGCAGCCCCGCACGTGCTCAGTGGCACCTGGGGCATTCAGGGGACACCAGTGGGCACTGATGGGCACTAACCTGTGTCTCGCAGGACCTACTTTGGTTCCATTCAGTGGGCACTTATTTTTACCCATTTTCTGGAAGCCACAGGAAGGAACCCTTAGCTATTTGATTAAAATTAGTTATTAAAACTCCATTGGGCCTTTGGACTGACTAGGGTCTCTGTGTTGGGACCTGATGAGGACAGAGAAGCTCTTAGAAATGTGGAGAGAAACGGGAAAGTAGCAATTAAGAGATGGGGTGAATTAATTACATAGTGTCCTCTGGCTGCTGCAAATGCCACTGTGTACTCACGTTTAGCAGCAAAATAGTGGTGCTTCACCAATGAAAGGATAACACGGCTGCAATTTTCATAGCAAATGTAATCTCTGAAACACTTTGACATCTTGTGGGCTCAGTGCAAGGTCAAGCTGTTATCAAATGAAGATTCTTAGTACTCTTGACTAGAAAGCTACGAGTTTCTGAGTCGCTGGTTCAGTCCCAGCAGTGAGCCTGTTGGTGTCTGCTTCCTCCGTGCTGAGAAGTCCGGAATGGCATGAGGACGCCCCGTCCGAGGGCACGGTTTGGGGACATCGGCGCGCAGCCCCACGGCGGCTCCGTCCTTCCTACCCGTGTCCCTACGGGCCGCTGGCTTCACCGCGGGCGGCGGAGCTCGCTCACACCCACCCTGTCGGGGCCCAGACAGCAGTCTTCTCAGCTTCCAGCTGCGTTTATGCCGAGAAACATTCTTGCCCTAAGAATGTGGACCCGAAACACCTTTGGGCCGAAGCCGAAGCCGAAGCTGGAGCGGCTCTTGCCGCGTGGGAACAGAGCAGCTCCGAGAAGCGCTGCACCTGGTCCCCTGCAGCTAGGAATAAAGGTGAAGGAAAGGTGCTGGTAAGGGGAACCAAGCTACGAATTTTCTAACCTTGACATTGTTCTCACCAGCACCTGGGTGTGTAACCCTTAAGCCATAAAACTTAGAGCAGTTTTATTGAGAAGTGTTACTGTTTGGGGTTGTTCAGTATTTCTAAATAGGTGGCAATTTTTAAAAAGATACTATAAAGTCAATTCAATATTTTTCCACATGTCAAAGCAATTTAAATTTTCTAGTCTGGGCCTCTCCTTTCCATAAATAACAAATGCACGGTTTCTGCTCTTCAAACTACAATAAAGCTGGAAGAGCAAAGCTGGGAGACAGCAAGAGTGGGGCAAGCAGAGGGCTCCCCGGAAGGAGCGGGTGTGAGGACAGGGCTGGCTTCTGGAGGGAGGCACGCAAGTGGTGTTTCTAGATATTTTGATAACATAAGAAGGCCATGCAAGTGCATCATTTAAACACGCTGTGGCGACCCTGGGATGATTTGAAAATTAAGCCAGAAAGGACTGTGCTGTGACAAGCCGATGGCACGTCACCTCCTGCCATGGGCGGGCACGGGCCTAGTGAACACCGGAGGTGCCTCCGGCCGTGTCACACTTCCCAGGACAGCCAGCCGCCGGACTGACGCTCTTAGCTTCTCGTCATTCCCTTGGATTTCTGGCAAGCCACCTGCAGTGTGAGGTGCACCGAGGTGCAGTCGTGGCCGCAGCCCCCTGCCTGCGGGCATTCTGTGAGCAGCCGCTCTGCCTTGGCTCTCCTGCTCGGCGTTCCCCCTACATATTCACAGGACGTTTGCAGTGACAGGCTTGACGGGATTGTGAGCAGCTGATCGGTAAATATTCCCAGTGCACACCTAGGAGAGAGGGACAGGCACTGTTTCTGGAAGTCAGAAACACTTCCGCAGGTGTCACACAGGCACCTTACACCCTGGTCACCAGAATGTCTGCCCCCACTCGGATAAACGCAATCCTGGCTACTTCACCCAGGGCTCCAGACGGAACCCACTTCCTCGAAACTCTGACTTACGTTAGTGTGGCAGCCACATCCCCGCACCTCCGCTGCAGCTCAGACGCACCAGCCTTCCTCTCTATGGCCCCGGGAGGCACCTGAGGAATGCCAGTCCCTGAGTCAGGGCGCGTCCCGGACGGCCCCTCCGATGGGCTCTGTGGCTGAGCCACGGGCTCTGCTGGCACCGTGACGAGGCCCGGGGCCCAGTCGCCTGTCCCGCCCGTCCTCCACACATGTTCCCCTTCACCAGTGGGCGGCCACTTTCAGGCAGCAACTACCTGCACACCGCCTACCACGAGGCCTGGAGCTGGAGCCATGCAGCCCCACACCCTGAACTCAGCGGGACAGTGTTGATGGGAAGGTTCTGGGGAGAGCCCCCTGGAAGGGACAGGGTGGCAGCGGGGCCTGCAGAGTCAGCCCGCTGCGGCCCTCCGGAGCAGACTGCGCTTAGACCGCGCCCCGCACCCACGAGGCTGCTCTGCCAAGCCGATGGCCTGGGGCTGCCCCGGGATCGGGAGTTCGGTCAGGAAGCTGAGGCAGAGCTGCAGCTTGCAGCGGTCAGCAGGGAGCCAGGGGCAAGGCTGACGGCCCCACGCGCAGGTCTGCGTCCACTTCTCCTCCACACAACCTCTCCCTCCCGTTATGTGGCCCAGTCACAAGATGCTAAGAGCAAATAGAGACCCTCGGGTTCTCAGCAGGTCCCTTGGGTTGGTGATTTCTTGTCAGTAGAGTAGAGCTAATGGGATGTCCGACAGGGAGCAGAGACACAAGACAACCTCCCTCTAAGATTGTTGCTCTCCCATGGTTCACTTAAAGTGTCTAATGACACACTTGAGAGGTTTAACTTCTTTCTTTTACTGTTGCGTGCAAAGTAATTAAGGGCCTAGCCGTTTATTATGCAACTAAAATGACAGTTTCAGTCATGTGCCAATGTTTCACAGACAGCAGTGTGTTTACTCAGGGGTGTCCCTGCTTATGTGGCAGCTGAGGGGGACGCAAGGGTTTCAACACAGAACACTGTGCTGGAAGAACCAGCCCGTCCGGCCCGCAGACGCCTGGCCAGGAGCGCAGCCCCCGGTTCCCGCCTCCCAGGGTCTGTGGGGACCCTCCCCACTTCTCCTTCTGAAAACTGTGTCTCAGTTTAAGTTGTTTGGACCTTACCATGATCTGCTCTGAACTTTTTATGCCCCAAAGTCATTTTCTAATCCAATTATGTTTAAAATATGGTGTATAATATGCATAGGACAATAATTGCTATTAGCAAACGTAAAAAAAATTTTGTTGCAATAGCCTGGGAGACTTTCTTTGGACGAAAACACAGCATTATGTGTTGAGGGTCAGAGAACACCATCCCGCGAGAAGCACAGGCGCTTACGGTTCCATGTCAGTCACTCTCGGTACCTTCTGTTACAGAGCCTACTTTCTGCGGTCGAAGGATTAATACCCGAGGAGGCACCATGTGGAAACAAGCTTTGTTTCTGCTGTGATCGTATTTGCAAAAGTAATGACAGAGTCTCCCGAATTGCAGAAAGACCTTTAGTCTCAGGTTTGGAAAAGCACAGAAGACAGATTACAGAGAACAGCAGTATGCGGAAGACACAATGAGGACCTTGAAAATATGCAGAAAGAAAGACTAGGGTTCCCCAATAAAATAACAAGTAATTTGAGAGCTGCATGTTCTAGTACAACAGTGAGAAGCCATGAGGCAATGAAACACAACTCAGAAACACTAAGGGTAAAATACTGCCATCATCATACTAGAATTATACACCCAACAAATCAATATTTTCAGTGACAAAAAAGACAATTTTGGAAAAAGTACTCATATTTTTACCTAAGTTGACATATGCTACAGGATAAAGTAAATAACCCTCTAATAACAGGAAAGGCGTCTCATTGTGAAATTCTGTCTTATTTGAAGAAACATACAACAGGAAAGTGAAAAAATGAGGGTAAAAGTAAACGAGACAGTGAAACCATTAAACGGGGCACTTTGTGGGGCCTGAGGACAAATGACTTAAGCACACGATCAGCTCAGTACTCGTAAAGGGACGGGTGCAAACACGGCCTTTCCCAGGGGCCGGGCCACGCAGGCTGGTGACACCGCCCACCCGGCCCCTGCCTGCTGGCTGTGTGCATCCATGCTGGCTCCACAAACTGTGGAAATCCCCAACCTGACGTCGCATCACCCCACATGCCTGCGGGGCTTTTCTCCTGGAAATTTGCTGTAAAGGAGGACGGGGCACAGATCTGCTTCAATATCATCAGCAAAAGGCTGTGTTTTCCATCATAACTTGTGCATGTGACATAGGCCACCCCTGTGGCCAGCCAGCAGTGTCTGAACCAGCAGCTGTTTGTAAATGTGTTAGAGGGAGGACTCCACTTAACAATTAATTGAAAAAATATAGACACTCTCCAAGGGAAACCAGAACATAAATTTACACAAAAAAGGCTCTGCAAACAATGTCATGGATGCCCTGGACCTGCTTTGTTATCACGGTGACAGGCTTTGTGACAGCCTTTGGAGGAGAAGGTGTCATCCAAGTGAGCCGTGCTCAGTGACGGCTGGCGCACCGCCGGAAGGAACACTTTAGGGCCTCCGGGGTCCGTGTCTGAGCTGATGCACTTCCAGCCTCGCGGTGGGGCAAGGAGAGCTGGCCGGGCACCAGCCCTGGGGCCTGGACGGCGCCCCTGGCCCAGGAGAGGCCGGCATGCACCACAGAGATGCTCAGACATGACATGGGGACCGGGCCCCATTTGGAGCTGTGACGCATGTGGCCATCAGGGGACGCCCCTCTCCTCGGTGACAGGCTTTGGCCTGAACACTCAGGCCCTGCCGCTTGTGCCTGGCGTCCTGATTCACGCGCTAACTTTCTCCTTCCTCTTCCTGCTGACCGCACCCGGGCCTCCCCGCCCAGGCCTCTGGGCCCTGCTGGCTGCGTCCCCTGCACTCCCGCAGCTGCAGCCGAGGCATGTTGGGGGACGTGGGGCCTTGCCCTCCTTGGGCTGGGTCAGCACAGCACAAACGCACTTGGGACGTCATGGCGGTTTTGGGTGTCCCTAACCCAGCCCCACGGTCTCCTGTTGAGTCCTCCATGTGCTGTGCCTGGGCCACCTTTGCTGTCTCTCCTCCCACCCCCCAGCCAGTGTCACGACCTTGGCCTCTCATGTGCCCCAAAAGTGTGTGGCAGTGACTGAAAGCAGTTCCACAGCAACTGGCAGCAAGCACCAACCTGAAAAACCATCAAAACAAAGCCCAAGGGACAGACCAGTGCCTGATCTCAGGAGACAAGGCACAGACACCCCTCGGCCATCGACCGTCGGTACCACGCAGAAGTGCTCGGGGCTCCAACAGGCCACCCAGACACCTGCAGGACGCCGGGCCCTCTTCCTCCCTGGTGGTTGCACTTGACACCGTGTCTCAGAAACGGCCTAACGGTTTTCAGTCCACATCCCCAGCCCCAGCTCCTAACTGTGGTCTGCCCTTTGACAATTCAAAACCATGACATGAGAAACACACTCACGTTTGGGGTAACTTTTTTGGTTCTTGACCTAGCAGTCATCAGGACATAAAACAGAAATGAAGAAATCCATGGAAAAAGAACACATTTGTAAAATACATGGTGATCAATGATTTCATTAAATACCTATTAACGTACAAGCTTCAGAAAGAGTTCCCTATTAATAGTTATTTCTGGGCTTTGGGTTACTCTGCTTTCTTTTTCTTCTCGGTTCATTTCCAATTCATTTTACAGTTTCTTATAATGAGAACTAGTCCTGAATCGGCACAATGGTGTTTTATCAAGATGACAAGACAGAAATTAAGAAAAAACAAGACCATTCACTTGCTCAGCTCAGTAAGGCCTAGAAATAATTTGTAGTCCCTCAGATGAAACTCCCCCACCAAGCCAGAAATAGTATCACAAAATTAATACACTTTTCAATGCTTGCTAAGATTCTCACATATTACTAACACCCAAATTTCACACTGATAACAGCAAAAAGAAACTATGGATTAATCTCATAACATGGACAATAAAAATTGCATAAATCAGTAGCTAATAATATGTACAAAAACATTATATTATAGATAAGTATTATTTGTGCAAAATTGCAGAGATAATGTAACAAATGGTTTGTGAAATATTGACCTTCATACCTAATCTATTACATAGAAGTTTGTTTTTATCCAAAGAATTTCTCTGTGTGTGTGTGTGTGTGTGTGTGTGTGTGTGTGTGAAGACAAACCACAGACAAGGAAAAATAATTTGCAAAAGATACTTCTGATACAGGATTGTCACCCAAAATATATAAAGAACTCTTAAAACTTAATAGTAAGAGAAGAAACAACTCTGTTTAAAAAATAGGCCAAGACCTTAATACACACTTCACCAAAGTAGACACAGGGGACAAACAAGCACATGAAAAGATTCTCCCCTCATATGTCATCAGGGAGATGCAAATGAAAAAACAGCGAGGGGACTTCCGGGAAAATGGCGCAATAGACAGACGCTGTGCTGCCTCCCAGGATCACACCAAAATTACAAGCAAATTATACAGCATTCAACCCTGGAGGTCCCCGGAACACTCGAGGAACAGAACCACTAAACGAAGAACTTACAGAGGAGGCCGCGTCGGGTCTGGTGGGACGGGCGGAGACGAGAGAGGGCGAGCCCCGGGAGGGAGGCCCCAGCCGTGGGAGGCTTGTCCGGTTGGGGGAGACCCTCCGGCCGCACCCCAAGCTCACCAGCCCAGAGCTCCTTTGCCGGGAAGAGGAGTTCTAAGACAGCCGGCAGTAAATTAGTGAGGACTCTCTGCTCAGCTCGGTGAGGCTGAGAGCGGCCGGAGAATCAGTGGGGCCGGCGCCCGGGCTTGCTCGCCGGTGAGCACTTACCTGGTTCCTGGTGGAGGGAGTGGCTGTGTGAGCCGGGAGCCTGCGGGACGGACTGAGCTGAGCACCTTTGGAGCAAAGGCTGGAGGTGTTTGGACTGTGGTTCCCGTGGTGCGGAGCCTGCACGCGAGTGGTGTGGGGAGGGCGCCATTTTGTCGGGCTTGGGCCCGCCCACGGAGGGTCAGGTCCGGGACCTCATTGGTCTGGTGGAATTGGCGCAGAAGTGCGTGTGTGCGTGCGCGCATGCGGCCTTGGATCCCCACCCTCTGCTCGGCTTATACTGCGTTGCCAGGGAAACGCTGGGTGGGTGCCCTCCAGCTCCAACAGGCTGCTCACTGGGACCCGGGAGTGCGCAAGCTGCCTCGGATCCCCACCCTCCACACGGCTTGTGCTGCGTTGCCAGGGAAACGCCTGGTGGGCGTGATCTGGCTCCAACAGGCTGCTCACTGAGACGCGGGAGTGCGCGAGCCGCCTCCGGTCCCCGCTCTCCGCACTGCGCTTGCAGAGTTGCCAGGTTGGTGATTGGTTGTCGGGCTGCTTGGCCTGATCTGCGAGCGGCTGATTGGGACAGGCTGAGACGGGGAGTTTTCCTGGGAGTGTTGGGCCGTGAGCTGTGTGCCTGCGTGATCCAGCCAGGGCTCTCCTGGTGATCTATCTAATACATCAAAGCAATCCCAGAGCGACAGCCAGAATGGGGAAACAAAGAAACATGTCACAAGTAAAAGATCAGAAGAAACCTCTAGAAATGGAACTAAATGAAACAGAGGGATCCAACCTTTCAGAGACAGAGTTTACAATACTGATGATAAGAATGTTTAACAAACTTAGTGAGGACATAAGGAAGGATAGGGAAACCATAAAAAACAACCTGTTAGAACTAAAGAATACAATAACTGAAATGAAGAACACACTCAAAGAAATCACCAGTAGAGTAGATGAAGCAGAGAAGCGGATCAGCGATTTGGAAGACAAAATAGCAGAAATTACCCAGTTGGCACAACAAAAAAACCAAGGAATAAAAAACAATGAAAATAGTTTAAGAGCCCTATGGGACAAGATGAAACGCAACCACCTCGAATCATAGGAATACCAGAAGGAGAAGAGAAGAAGCAAGGGGTAGAGAATGTATTTGAAAAAATAATGACTGAAAACTTCCCCACCCTGGTGAAGGAAATCAACATACATGCCCAGGAAGTGCAGAGGGTTCCAAACAGGCTGAACCCAAACAGGTCCCCACCAAGACACATCATAGTTAAAATGGCAAAGGTTAAAGACAGAGACAGAATCCTAGAGGCTGCAAGAGAAAGACAGCAGGTTACATACAAAGGAACTTTTATTAGACTAACAGCTGACTTGTCTACAGAAACTCTGCAGGCCAGAAGGGAGTGGCAGGAGATACTCAAAGTGACACAAAATAAAGGCCTACAACCAAGATGGCTCTACCCATCATGGCTATCACTTAAAATTGAAGGAGAAATAAAGAGCTTCTTGGAAAAGAATAAGTTTAAGGAATTCATTATCGCCAAGCCAGCATTGCAAGAAATGTTAAAAGGGCTTTTTTAAACAAAAGAAAGGGGGAAACAAGCTAACCCAGGAAGACCAGGAATACAAATAACAAAATGGCAATACATACGCACCCATCAATAATCATTTTAAATGTGAATGGGCTAAATGCTCCAATCAAAAGACAGAGAGTGGCTGAGTGGATAAGAAAATAGGACCCATGTATAGGCTGTTTACAGATGGAATAAGATATTTCATGCAAATGGAAATGAGGAAAAAAAAGCTGGAGTACCAATACTTATTTTGGACAAAATAGACTTTAAAATGACTACAATAAAGGACAAAGAAGGGCACTATAACCCTAATAAACATCTATGCACCCAACATAGGAACTCCTAATTACATATAACAGATTTTGACAGACATAAAGACAGAGATCAACAGTAACACTATCATAGTAGGGGACCTCAACACCCCATTGTCACCAATGGACAGACCCCTTAGACCCATTTAGAAAATCAACACAGAAAGAGTGACCTTAAATGACACTTTAGACCAGCTGGACTTAGTTGATATTTTTAGAGCATTTCACCCTGAAACAACAGAATATACATTCTTCTCAAGTGCACATGGGACATTTCCAAGATAGACCACGTTAGGCCACAAAACAAGTCTCAGTGAGTTTAAGAAGATTGAAAGCATATCAAGCAGATATAAAGGAAAAACTGATGGTTGCTGGCTGGGAGGGAGTGGGGCTGAGGGAGAGGGGGAAGGTTCTGGACAGCGTAGGTGGGTGACTACAATGTTGCCGCAGGGCTATGGGGGCAGTTCTGGGAATGTAATTGATAATTTGTGAAGAGACTATTATGTTAAGTGAAATAAGTCAGTTGGAGAAAGACAAATACCCTATGATCTCACTTATATGTGGAATCTAACAAACTGAATGAACTAGCAAAGTAAACAGACTCATAGATATAGAGGAAAAACTGAGGGTGGCTAGTTGGGAGGGGGGTGGGGATGGGGGGAAGGGGAAGGGATTAGACAGCATAAATAGACAACTACAATATTGCCCCAGGGATATGAAACACAGTTCGGGGAATATAATAATGTTGTAAAAATTTTGTGGCGTGTCAGATAGTCACATGTCTTGTTAGGGAGACCACTTCATGGATGGAGTAGAGGCTTAATCACTGCACTGTACACCTGAAGCTGATGTTGTATAATATTGTATGCCAACTGTAACTGCATATGTGGATGGTCACGGGATGTGGAGTATACTGTGGAAGGGAGTCAAAGGAATTGTAATAGATATTTATGATATGGGGGGGAGTGGGGTGGTGAATTTGGGGAGGTGGTTGTCAGTTTGAGGGGTAAAAAGTATGACTATTGCATTGTGTTGTACACCTGAAACTAATTTTTTAAAAAAATGTTTATTTCACAATAAAAGATTTAAAATAAAAAACAAAACAAAACAAACAAAAAACACACAAAAAAAGAAAAATATGAACGAGACAGGACCACACACCTACTAGAACGGCCGCGATCCAGACTCTGACGTCACCAAATGTTGGCAGAGCGTGGAGCCACAGGAACTCCCAGTCACTGCTGGTGGGGACGCAGAGTGGCACAGCCACTTTGGAGGACAGGTTGGCAGTTTCTTACAAAACTAAACACACCCTGACCATACAATCCAGCCATCACACAACTTGGTATTTACCCAGAAGAGTTGAAAAGTTACATCCACAGAAATTCCTCCACGGGGATGTTTATAGAAGCATTAATCATAATGGTCAAAATATGGATGCAACCAAGACGTCCTTCAGTAGGTGAATGATAATGAAATATTATTCAGCTAAAAGGAAATGAGCTGTCAGGCCATGAAAAGACATGGAAGAACTTTAGATGCATGTTACTAAGTGAAAGAAGCCAGTCAAAACAGGCTGCTACAGAACAGGCAATGACATGTTCTGAAAAAGCCAAAACAATGGAGACAAAAAAAAAATCAGTTGTTTTCAGGGGTTAGTGGAGCGGAAGGATGAACAGGGGAAGCACAGAGGCGTTCATGGCAGTGGGACTGTCCTGTGTGACATCATAGTGATGTCACAGGTCATTACACATTGTCTTCATCCATAGAATGGACACCACTAAGAGTGACCCTGAGGTAAACTGTGGACTTTGGGAAACAATGACGTGTCAGTATTGGTTCACCAGCTGTAACAAATGTCCCACCTGGTGGGGATGTTTACAGCGGGGGAGACTGAGGGTGTGGGGACAGGACATGGGAGATCTCTGCACTGTCCCGTCGTTTGCTCTGAATCTAAACTGCTCTAGAAATAAAATCCTAAATAAAAAATTCTTCGCTGTATGTAGTGTAACTAAACAGTTCTAGCAATCTGTGAAGAGAAATCATTATTATGTACACAAAACACTAGTTTACGGGTCTATATTTAAATAAACGTTACGAAAGAGGCCAAATTGAAGGGCAATTTATAGATTTTTGCTTGAAAATTGTCACTTATACCTAGATTACCAGTGACGTTGATGGCATTGGTGGAGGTCAGTGACCAGAGGAGTTGATTAAGGGCAGTCAGCTGACAGCAAATGAGACTGCGATGAGAGGACAGTCCCGAGCAACTGCTGTCATTGGACCTGTAACCAGATCGCATCTAGAGTCTCAGATGAATGATCTGTCACTTTCTGTAAACACTTCGTAAATCACATGAACCCACAAGTGCTGCACAGAAATTACGTGAAGCAAGCGAGGTGTTCAACGTGTGTGGAGATACCTCCTAAAAATAGCCAGGGGCCAGCCCAGGAAGTGTCACGGTCACCCCTGTGTTCTGGCCTCCACTGACAGCACGCCCCTCGTTAGAGCCCTGCCCGGTGAGGTAAGACGGAGCGGGAAGGGACGCGCACGCGGGCTGCCAGCGACCTCGGCCACCCCGGAGGGAAGCCAGCAGCCTGCGTGTGCCGTGCTCCTCAGCACCCTGTCTCAGGGCACGGCGAGGCTTAGCTCCCCCAGAGTTCCACCCAGGACTTGAGGGCTGAAGGGAGCTCGAGGGGCCCCACTCACCGACAGATGGACGGGGCGTACAAAGCACCTGGGAGCCCGCAGTCGGATCCCAAATTGTCATGGGAAACAGGCAGAACCGGGCTGACACCCCATGGGGAGGCACACAGGCCCCTTACTAGGAAAACCACTCATCTCAGGCCCCAGTAATGGACCGAGGGCCCCCTGCCTCAGAGGGGCTCAGGTTCCCTTCACAGCCTGAGTCTGACAGGCTGAGAACCCACATGCTGCTCTCTCTCTCTGGTCCCCATGGTAGGGCCCCCCAATCTCCATGACACTGACATCTGTTGACCGCACAACCACAAGGCACAGCCTTGGTATTTCAGGGGATTTTAGCTTGTTTCAGAGGAGGACACGTGGGCTCTGTCACTCTGCTATGCGGTGTCACAGAGGGCAGGCCTGCTCACTAGACGCCATTAGAGAACACAGCAGAGGTTTCATCATTGGCACCTAGTCCCTCAGCCCCACCCCCACCCCTCCCCTTACACCCTATGCCCCCCCCCTCCCCACTACCTCCGTTCCCCTCCCCGTCCCGGGCTCCTCTTCCTCCCTCCCAGCTCCTACCAGGGACTAGAACATCCACAGTGGGTCCTGGAGCCCCAGGTCAGGTCCTGTGGACTGGGCCCACTGCCCAAGTACTGCAGGGACAGTTGGGTCTCAGCTGCTGTGCTGGCTGTCACCAAGGGTCCCCCCGGCCCCAAGTGCCTTCTTTTAAACAGGGACTCGGAGCACAGGGAGAAGACACTTAGCGCTGGTGGAACAAACACCTTTTGTGACTAGTGAGTAATCTACCTGCAGAACAGACGCTGTTACACCGGTTGCCCTGGCAACATGTCACCAGGTCAAGTGTAATTATTAGATTAGCATCCTGCACCTCATGATAACATAGATTAAAAATAGAAAAATCATAAATTATGCTATTCCAAGGTCATAAATTATGTAACATAACATTCGCATGGTGACATGTGGAAGTTCTTACTAAACACATTTCAGTAAAAAAGTAAAAATACATTGGGTTTTGTAGATCCAACTATGGAAAACTCTGTGCACATAAAAATCATGTTTTAATGGAATCGTACAGAAGTAGCAATGCACGCAGGCCGGTGTGTGCGGCCCTGCTGTCCCCGACCCATAGGTGGCACAGCCGTGTCACTGTCCGTGGGCTGTTCCCGTGCGCCTGAAAAGTGACGGGGACATGTGAGTTGCACAGAGCAGACCATGTCCTTCTGAAAACTGTCCCTAAAGGCGGAGCATTCCTCAGAGGAAGCACCATCGCCTCTCCGCAGTGACCGCCTGGGAGCCAAGGACGAGTGACAGCGTCGCAGATCTGTCCTGAGATGTGAAGCCCGGCATCAGAGTCCACGCAATCGTTTATGTTTGACAAATGCACATCTCGCAAATTGAAAGACTCCAGGAATTTTATGCAAATGTAGTTCTAACAGAGTAAGCCGAATTGTGTACAAAATCCAGTAACAGGTACAATCTTTGAAATGTCTTTAAATTGGATTTTATAACAGCTTGAGGGAAAATTACTTCCTTTTAAAACTGAACAAAGGGAACAAAACGAAAATCAAGCCTTTTGTTCCCTGCCCCAAGGTACGGGTCAGGCCCCTCTCAGTGTGTGTCCGAAGTCCCCACAGAGTTAACAGGCATTTTAAGTCCCCGCTTGTGAAATGAGGCTTAATTTTTAGAAAGTGCAGGCTTTCCCGTCACCGTGATTTCTCCTGCTGTGGACAGTGACGAGCCTAATTATGCCCTCGGCAGAGCTGAGTTGACGTGCCACTTTCCAAAAGACACCGTCCCTGTGTTTCTCTTCTTCAGGGAAGAGAAAAGGGCCGGATTTGCACAAGGCAACAGAGAAACATAAAATTGCCCATCGTTGAAGCCCCCATTTTCTCACAAATGCTATTATTTCACATTATGTAATCACAGCTGTAGCGGGACCTTCAAGCGTCTCCTCAGCAGGGACCGGCCACCCCACAGGCAGCGCTGGGCAGTTTCACACAGCCCCCAGGAGGTGACCCTCTGCATTGTCATTAGGAAGAGTATTCATTCACATGCCCAGCAGGCTCATGAAGGGCGATGCATGTTCTAAAATCCCGGTCACACCTGTTTCTTACAGATACAGTAAAACTCAGCCGGGCCCTGTGTTTCCCGCCGGCTCCTCCGCCGTGGGCTCTGAGCGCCTCGCTGTCTGCGCGCTCCCCTGACCGCCAGGAGTCGAGCTTCGTCGCCAGCTCAAGTCCGGTGTGCTCTGCCCCGGCCACCTCCTTCCATGTCACCTCTGTGGATCCTGACGCCTCTCACAGCACTTACGAAACTGTCCCTTGGTTTCCTCCTAGTGGGCCATAACCTACAAAGAAAGCACTTTCCAAACTTCAGTAACCGTTTGTTTTCTATGCAATTTTTAGTTCATTTCATGAATCTTTACAGAAATAAAAAAATAAACTGCTGTGGATGGAGGTGGGAGGATGCGTGGATTTCAGCAAACACCAGGAGCTGCAGAGAGGCAGGGACAGCCACCTTCTCAGTCTCACGGGGACCAGCCCGGCGACACCTTCCGCCTCCAGGCTGTGAGAGGATAAACGAGGCCTCCCAGGCGGGCTTTGTCACGCAGCCCCAGCTGACCAATGCAGAGTATTTCCAACCAGCCCTGGGGCAGCCACCTGAGTACCCACACTGCCCCACCTTGCTGCCTCAGTTCACCTTTCATCCCCAGCCAGCATTTCCTAAGAAGGAAGCCATGTCACTTATAACAGGACACTCTTTGTCCAGCCCCGAGGGTCACCCACGTCAGCTGGGTCATTTTCTTTTCTACTTTGTGTGCCACTAGACTTTCAGTAGTCTTGGCGGTGCAGAGACTGTCCCATATAACGTGAGCACAGTGCTGCTGAACCTAGATCAATGCCAGACTGATTCAGGGGCCTCTGCTTCAAGCGCCCTCCTCCTGACCACTCGGTACACTGATGCTTCAAGCGCCCTCCTCCTGACCACTCGGTACACTGGCAGTTGTATGTGAAACCTGGCACAGCCTCCCTGGTCACGTTCTCCAGATGCTCCGGGACTGTCCCTTGTGGGTTGTGTGTGCCCTCCTGTATAGTTAAGCTTTGGTTGCTACTGGCACATCAGTGAGTGGGATTGACCCTCAGTCTGACTGGCTGTGGGGTTTGGCCACATCCACAGCTTATGGGCTGCTGTGCTGGATGACTTACCCCACTGAGTGGGGTTCACCCCAGTGGACTCTGGAGCTGTTGAGGCCACCCTTTATGTGTGCTGCTTGTGGGGCGAATTGGGTGGTGCTCTGCTGTGGTCTGAAGCCAATGTCCAAATATGTTGGTTCTGGGGCTTCTTGGGAGGGGCTCTAGTGTAGGCCCAGGTTGCCTACTGCCTGTGACCAAACAGGGACTACCGGGTAGGAGCTACAAAGTGATCTGTGGTTGTTCCCTGCCTGTGTTAACCCTGGAGGCACACGGGAGAGGCCATGCTGTAAACCAAGTACAGCTGCCACCAGTAC
Source organism: Aselliscus stoliczkanus (assembly GCA_033961575.1). Lineage (NCBI taxonomy): Eukaryota > Metazoa > Chordata > Mammalia > Chiroptera > Hipposideridae > Aselliscus > Aselliscus stoliczkanus. The sequence goes on along the minus strand of CM066730.1, from coordinate 28,488,298 downwards.
CAGGCCTGGAGTAGCTCTGCAAAAATCCAGGACACCCCAAGGCCTGCTGACACCTGTCAGCTCCTGTAATGTTCACCCACTGATAAATCTCATGCAGTATATGAGTTGAATGAGGCAGGGTCTCAGGGAGTCACTAGAGTAAGAAGAGTGTGGTCACCAGGTTAATGTAGATTATGGTAAGATGCCAGTGCTGAGCCTGGAGCAACTTAACAAAAGTCTCAGAGCACACAGAGGTTAGTCACTGCCTAACCAGCTGGGGCCTGCAAATTCCCATAGTTTTTCAAGAAAGAGTTCAATGTCGATGAAGTTGGTTGCTCTTGGAGAAAGTGCCTCTGGGGTTGGGTGAGTTGAGTGGGGCAAGGCCCCAGTGAGTCAGCAGGGTGGGACATTGGAGCTCACCAGACCAATCAAGTTCAGATTTGGGCATGAGCATAGGGGGCGGGCTCAACACAGGAAAGATGGCGCCCACCTGCCAGCTGCTGGCTGCACGGAAGGAGGACCTCCTCACAGGGAAAACGGAGACTGTCCTCCAGCCCTCCCCGTGAGGTGTGTCTCCAAGGCCCCCCGAGTCACCGTCCCTCCACTGGAGCCCAAGGTGAGTGCCTGCAAGCGAGTGCATCTGTGCCCCTGCCCTCTGAGAGGACGCCTGGGTTTCCCACAGCCTCCATCCCATCTGAATGGTTGGAATCCCCACTGGTTTTCACAGCCAACTGTTGTGGGGCTCCTCTTCCCAGCACCAGTACTCTGGGCTGGGGAGACCAGTGTGGGCCGGGGTCCCTCGTTCGTCTGGAGGGCGAACCTCAGCAACTGAGGTAACCCTCCTAATTCTCAGCTGCCACACGCAGATGTGGGGCCCATTTTACATCTCCACCCCTCCTACCAGTCTCGACACAGCATCTTCTTTGTATCCATAGTTATAAACCACCTGTTCAGCCAGACTTCAAATGGTTCTCCAGGTTGATTGTTCTATAATTTAATTGTAATTTTAATGTGTTCAGGGAAAGATGCAGGTACAGTGTTTATCTACTCTTCCATTTTGGATCTCTCCTGTTTCCATATAAATTTCAGATTAGCAAGTCTCTCGTCACCAGACAAATAAAAAAAATTACCTATTTTGGTTTAGGGGGATTTTTTTTTTTGAGGGCAGTGTCACTGGCCCTCATATGTGGGACCGAACTGGGGCCGCTGGCATCCCAAAACCAGCGCTTAACCACGGCACCACTCGGCCGGCCTTTAGGGGTAATTTTTATTCTCAGAATATTGCTCCCTCCAACCTGGGAAAATATTATATCTTCCCATTTATCTAAGACCTCATTCATTCAATAATCTTTTAATAATTTTGTTATAAAGGCCTCACACATATTTGTATGTTTCCTAGTTATTTGATAATTTTTTATTCTATGGTAAATGGTACTATTTTTAAAAGTTACTTCCTCTTAGATAACTGCTGGTCAATACGATGGGTTTCTACCTATTGACACTATATTCAGTGAGCCTGTCTAACCCATCTGTTAAAACTAATAGTTTGTAGAATACTTCTTTCATAAACACATGTTATCTGTAATTAAAGACACATTTGTTTCTTTGTTTCAAATATTCTTACCATTTATTTATTTGACTTACTTCACTGACAACAAACTCCTATAAAGTGTTGACTAGAAATGCTAATGGCGAACATCTTCAACTCAATCCTGATCTGAAAACAGGCTTCAATTTGCCAATCCCATCCTTGAGGTTTGTTGTTGGTTTTAGTGATTTATCAGAGTAAAGAGGTAATTTTCTACGGCTGCTTTGATATGAAGTATTTTTAATAAGAAATGAATGTTGAATTTTATCAAATGCTTTTTCCTTATTTACTTAGATGATTTTTAAAAATTCATTTTTAACATGAAATGTTACATTTAGATTTCAGAATTTAAAACAACCTTAGTTTTGATATATGTATTCTTTTGCATGCCAAGGGAGCTATTTTACTCATATTTGTATCTATGTTTAGGTGACAGATTAGTCAATAATCTGTATTGCTATACTTGAGAATCAAGGGATTACTGGTATCATAAAACCCATTAGATGAATTCTATCATTTTTTACTTTCTTGACAAGTTCATTTCTCCAGAAAAGTTATTTCTTTAGTAAGAGTTTGGACTCATTCACCAGTGAAGCCATCTGACCCAGGAGTCTACATGGCAGGAAGATTACCATAACAGTTTTAGTATCTTTAAGAGACACAGGTTCACTCAGTGTCTATTTTTTAAATAGTCTTGCTATATGGTGTCCTCCTAGAAAATTATTCACTTCATTCAAATTTTCAAACAATTAGCATAAATTTCTTTGTAACCTCCTTTTACAATCTTTTTTATTTTGTTTTATTGGTGACAGTTTACACTCCTGGTATTGGTCATTGGAGGACAGAACTGAAAGCAGTGCCCGTCTCAGGCTTTATTTAAGAAGAAGTCTCCAGGGAGGCCCCAGGACATGGGGACAAAACAAGGCCCCACAGAAGTCTGGAGCCTCAGGCACCTGCAGCTCAGGCGCCCACCGAGCATGGCCCAGCTCCTGCCCACATGCCACAAAATCACACATTACAGACATATTCATCTCATTTCCTGTCATCTGAACAGTGAGTCTAACGTATGAAAAAAAATATGAGACATCTAAAGAGCAACAAAAGAAATAGTCTGGGGAGACAAAGCACACATCAGAACCAGACTCAGAGATGGCACAAATTTTGGAAATAACAAATAGGGTATTTAAAATAACTATTTTATATATATATATATATATATATATATATATATATATATATATATATAAGGGGCTCTCATAAAAGAGGCAACATTCAAGAATAGATGGGTGATGTAAGGAGAGAGATGGAAATTCTCCAGTGGGAAAGATGGGTGCCTTTAGCTAGCTCACCACCAGAATGACACTGCTGAGCCTTTTGTTATTAGATTATTTATTTATTTATTTATTTATTTATTTTTAAGATTTTTTTTTTAATTGGGGAATTGAGGGAGGGGAACAGCGTTGGGGAATCGGGGAAGGGGAACAGACAAGTTGCTGTCCTTTCGTTCTTCAGTCTAGTTGTGGAGGACGTTGCTTCACTGGCCCATGTTGGTATCATCATTGCGCTCTTCCCGGGTGAGGCAGATCGGTCGCTGGCCTCTGGATGTCGCTCACCGTGGCTATTGGCAGGTCACGCTGGCTGCCGGCCACTCACTGTAGCCTATGGCAGCCCACTGCAGCAGGGGCTGCAGCCTACACCGTCGCCGGGGACTCACAGCAGCCCAGCTCCAGGTGGAGCTGTTGTTAGCTATAGAGGGCAGTGTCACTGGCCCTCATATGTGGGATCCGAACCGGGGCCCTTGGCGTCCCAAAACCAGCTCTTAACCAATGCACCACTAGATTAGTTATTTAAATTACTCAGTTATTCATACATTTAAATTCCATAAAATATTACTACTGTTCTATAGAATTATTAGTCACTTAGTTTTACCACATAATTACCTACCTCCATACATTTTATTTCTTCCTATATCCATGTGTTTCCATCTGGGGTCCCTTTCCTGCTGCTTGAAAAGCAGTGTTTTGTGTTTCTTTTAATTAAACCTGATTATGACACTCTCTCACTTTTTGTTTGTCATAAGCTGAGATTTTTCAGCATATGAAGCTCAAAGTCAGTAGCTGTCTCCCTCAGCACTACTGTAAAAATGTCACTCCATGGTCATCGATTCCATTATCACAACTGGGAAATCAGCCATCACTTTTGTCAATGTGCCTTTAAAAATAATGTGTTTCTGTTCCACTTTCTGCTATAAATATCTTAACCTTTCCTTTTTTTCAGTCACAGGGCTATGATGCATCTAATATTAGTTTTCTTTTTATTTATGCTCTTCAAGTTTTATAGCTCATCTTCAATCTTTCACTTGATAGGTTATATTCTGTTTTGAAAAATTGGTACCTGTTCTTTAAATATGCTTTTGCCCTTTATCCCTCTCTTCCCTCTTGGACTCCAAACACAAGCAGTTACATTTTTCACTGTTTATTATATTATCTTACGACCCATTTTATATTTCGTAGTCTTTCTTATTTCTGTGTTGCGAGTGGATATTTTCTTCTTTTTTAACTTCCAGTTCACTAGTCTCTTCAGGCATCAAATACTCCATTTAACTCATCTGTTAAGTTCTTAACTTTTAAAATTGTTTTCCCCAGAATTTCCAAATTTTATTCTTTCAGCATTTCTGGTTGAAACTGCCCATCTTGTCAAGCAATGTCTTGACCAGGCCTTGTTATTTCTAAGTCTCTGTCTGATGACCCTAGCTCCAAATCTCCTGACACCTGACTGCAATTATGGTTAAATATCTTGTTTCTCGGTTAGTGTTGTCTCCTGTGTGCTCACGGACATTGGAGTGACTCTCATACAATGTTAGAGATGGTCTGGGCCCCCAGATGCCACAATCTCCCCAGAGAGGAGTCACGTGTGTCCAGCTGGTGGCCGTCAGGGCAGGTGGTGGGGTGAGGTTGCCCAGCGGCATTTTTGTGTCATGTGAGGGCCACTCTCTGGCCTGGTCACAGTGACCTCTGCACCACATTTGGGCCTTTCTTCTCGTACATGGATCCTGAACTCAAATTTGTGTCCCTTCGGTTCCTGAAGATTTAAAAATTATTTTCTGAATTTCTCAATGTTTTCCACTACTTTTTCCTCAGCTTCTCTGTCTCCTGGCTGCTTGTGTGTCAGCCTCTCTGAAGGGAGACGTGGCCAGTGTCGGCTCACGTCTCTCTTCCCTTCCGTCCAGGCGCCTGTCCTCCCACGTCCTCACGGCCTGGTTGCTGATGTCCTTACGTTTTCAGTTTCTATGTGTATTTTATGCAATTTTCCAGTTGCTTTCAATGGAAAGATCTGTCTGCAATAAGCCCCATTCTGAGAGGTGGGACCCTTCCCCCGACCTAGGCCACCTGCGGTCGCGTTGGGAAAGGCCTCTGGGACAGTCGCTTCGGTGGGGCAGTCAGCAGGGCAGGAGGGCCCCGTGGCAGTGGGTGCGAGTCCTCCACGTGCCTTCGCCAGGCAGGCAGCCTGCTGGCAGGTGACACGTCCTTACGACGTCACCGGCACTCTTCTACTTATTTGTTTCTCCATTTTACAGGCATCGTAATATACGTCCAACATTGCCTGTTTTCTGCATTTATTATTTCCTAAGACTGCACTGCAAAAGCAAATAAAAGGAAATCATGTCTGCAATCTTATGCCAGCCCTCCACCATCACTCGTGACCGCAGCCGCGGGGGAGGGAAGCCTGTCTGTCCATCACTGCAGACCAGCCCTCTCGCCCGCCCAGGACCCTCGGCGCGGTCTGGAGAAGGGAGTCTGTGCAGCTTCAAAGGCGAGGAGGGCAGCCGCGTGGCGGGCTCTCGGGCAGACGCTGCCCGAGGGTCAGAGGCGAGGGGCGAAGAATCTTCAAACAATGGCATGAGTATGTTTTGAGACCAATTTCCAAGGGGCAAAAGCGGGAACTACACTAGAAAACTGGGCCTGGCAAGAGGGACGATCTCCTTCTAAGCACCTGTCAAAATTCCAATTACCTTCTTTATTACACCGGAGTGAATTTAAAACGGATATAAAAACCTCAGTTCCAGGCATACTCCTCAATGAAACGCAAGTGCATAAATAAATAAAATAAGAAACACTACGATTGCGTAAATAACTGAGACATGCTGTGGCCCCTCCCTTACAGTGAGTGGAGGTGTCTGCGGAGAATGCAGCCTCTTCAGACAGGAATACAGGGCCCTGCGGCAGGAAATGGAGGCCTGGGGTTTAGAGCTAGTGTTTCAGGTAAAGCTCCCATAAAACACTTGAATGCACCCTTTTTATAAATACTCTTCATGGCTCTTTGGAGGAGGTATTATTAGGATGGGCTGAACTCTTACAATGATGAAACTGAGTTTAGTGTAAGTTTATAAAGGATAAGGGAATTACAAATATGCTTTGTAAGTTATATGGGACAAAGTAATTTTTAAATCAAGAGAAAGAGAACTTCTTAACTTCCCCATGTCTAGCTGTTTGATTTAGATGACCTTGGTAGAGGTAATTTTTAACACACATCTACATTAAACATCTTGTAGTCAAACTATTGCATGATAAAAAAAACAAAGCAGAAACAAACTGTCAGCCATTGGAATGGGCTATACCAAGCCAATTATCATTTAACAGAAATGCTGCTCCAAACACCCCACTATTGTACACTATGAGAAGAGTTATGAGCTTAACATTTCATGCAATGGTTTTATTTTGTTGATCTTTTGACAGTTGCCATCTTAGCAGTCTCCTGATAGGAATCTTTACACCCAAAACAGAACAAAGTCCTTCTTTGGGACCAAAGGCGCCTGGCCTCTTTGTTCCAAGCCGTCCTTTCACCAGAGTGAGTAATTGGTTGCTTAGATCTAATTCACAGACCAGGAAAGCACCGAGCTGAGCAAAATGTACCACGTCTCAGTCTTCTTAAGGGCTTCCTACAGCCGGTGGGCACATTACAAAGAAGCATCATTTAGTAAAAGTTAAAGAAATGGAAGAGACCTTAAAAGCCTAACTCCAGATTTTCTTTGGAATGCAGTCTGTCCTTATTCATATGATGCATTTATCGACACTTCTAACCCCTTGAATTCACGGAGTGTTTTCTCCTGCCCTGGCAACAAGGGTGTTGCTCTGTAACTGCCTTGTGGGAAGAACAGGGTCCTGCCTTGCTGGAGGTAGAGAGGACCGGATTTGCATGCATGTCACGTGGTCAGATGGAGATTGGGAAATAAAACGGGGAATCAGCGAAAATGAGGCTTCAGAAAGATTTATGTTGAGGAGCCTTATGGATAAGTCCTGAGTCATAGGATATGTGTGCCCCACATAAATGTGTATTAAAAGGTCTGCTTTGCAGAGAAGGCATCAGCAGAGAGGACGACATACCCATTCCGTGAATGTTGGTGGCATTTCCCTCAGGCCAGTCCTGGTGACCGTGAAGCAGTGCTTCGCTCCACATGACCAGCCGTCCCTGCCCCTTCCCCGGCTGCCTGTCACACTTGCCCTCACTCGTTCTGTGGCCACAGAGAGCACTGGCACAGGACTCAGCCCCGAGAACAGGCCAGTCACCCGGGACCCTTCACACTGAAATGGCCAGAAACCGGTGCCTCACAGCCTCTCCCATTAATGCCGACGGTGTGCATCATGGCGCGTTTATCCATCATGGGAGTTTCACAAAGAACGTCGCTTCTGGCGAGTAACTCATTTACAGCCAAAAAGCAAACCAATGTTGGGTTCACAGATCTGATCTTGGACTGATATTGGAGTTACCATATCATTTATCATCCAAAATAGGATGGTTTTTAACCCAAAAGGGGTTGCCATTAGTAACTGTTTGTGAAGAAATGTGTAAACCAGTGTCTCCAAGGCTAACCAGCATATGTAGCTGCTCTAAGCATCCCTCGCAGATGCCTGGCATGCTAGGGTGGTGGAATGCCTATGGATAAAATGTGTGGTCTGCTCTAGTGCCAGATGGGAGCTAATGTCTACAAGTCCGAGTGGTCATCCTACAGCTGCTCTCTGCCCTGACAACAGTGCTGTTTCCTCTAAAATGTGTGTGCCTGTCACTCCCACACTGGACGGGCACCGGCCACCGGAACAGGAGCAGTCCCTGCCTGGCTGGAGCGATGGACCACAGCCATCCAAAGACAGCCGAGCTGCTGCACACATGAGAGAGAAGCATGGTGGCCCAGAGGACCCTTTGGACCATCCCTGCATTGCCACGTCTCGGAGCAAAGTCACCAGCAGAAGGCACAACCCCCCCACCCGGGTCCAAGTATGGACCCTCCATCACTGAGGTGCTGGCTGAGGGCACAGATGGGGTCAACACAGCAGTGTGAGCAGTCACACAGGGACGGCAGGAGCTGACCACACTCTCCCACACACATGTCCGTTCCACTTTGCTCTCTCCTTTAGCTCCCCCACACTCTATGAAGTGTGTGGCAATTGCCAGCAATGTGATTTCTCCCACAGGGTGTGAGATGACACGTGGGTGTAGCTAAGGGGCAGCCTGAGCATCACGCCGAAGGAGATGCAGGGAAAGGCTTGGGTTCTCAGTGGGAGCAAACATGTGCTTGAACCAAGGCTAACAAATCCTGTGAAGTGTAGCATATTGTGTCACTGTTCTTATTGTTTGATGTCTGGGTAGAGGAAGGAAGATACGTCTGGGTCCTGGGAAATCAGACAGGCAAGACTTGGGGAGGCTGTGGGTCAGGTCACTCAACATCTATTTCCACCTGTTTCTTAAAACTAGAGTTCCCTGTGTGGTGCAGACATTGTCAGCCAGAGGCTCTGATGTGAGTCTTGAGTCTGGAACTAAATAAGGTGGAGAAAGAGACAGGGTATAAAGCCACATTTGTTGCCATGGAAATGGTTCAAAAGCAGAGTGGTTCCAAACTGGCCTCCCTCCCACCTTACCAGTTTCCTTGTTGTGGCTGAGATTTGGCCCAGTTCAAAAGTTGTTTCACAGGGAGGCCCCAGCTCCATGTTAGATGGCTCTCTCGATAATATCAACTTCATTTTGCTGTTTTTCTTTCACACAAAATGTAACCACCTTACTGGATTGAAGGACTCTGTCAAGCCAGTGAAATGTCTGTCCACACTTGTGAGGCAGGGACACACTGCAGGTGCCAGTGTTGGCACACACCCAGGGCCAACGCAGAATTACAGGCCATGCTCTCAACGCATTTCCTAGTTTTTTAACTTCTGATTGATTCATTTATGACACATTTTTATTTATTTATTTATTTTTATTTTAAGGGCAGTGTCACTGGCCCTCATACGTGGGATCCGAACCTGGGCCTCTGGCGTCCCAAGCCAGCTCTTAACCACCGCGCCACTCGGCCGGCCCCATTTAGACACATTTAATAGGAGTTTCTAAAACAATGTAGATGACACTGACATCCTGAGGTCATGAATGGGAAGTAACTAAACGATGAATAAGAGGAAAAAGTCAGGAGGGGAAAATGAAGTCTTCGGTCGCTAATTTTAATAGATTAGATGGACAAAGAAACTTCAGGAAATTGTCAAATGGATGAATAAAAAGTGACAATATGACTGGAATGTAAGGGGAAATTAATGAAGACGTTTCAAAGTGTGAACCAAGAATTTATGCAATTGTGTAAGGGCCATAATAGGAGTTTATTTTTAACAGAACTGCTCAAAACTCATTAAAAATAAGTGGAAATTACTACAGAAAAGTTATGCAGAGCTGAAGAGAGTACTCGGTACTCATTAGCAGATTCTAAGGTGATCCTGGAATATTCTTAAGGAGAACTTAATACAAAAATAATGGAACGAAATTCAAATTATATTCAAATATCAACATTGCAGCCAAATAAGGAATGTAATAGCCTTGTTAAAAATTCTGAGTTGGGGGCCGGCCGAGTGGCGCATTGGTTAAGAGCTGGCTTGGGACGCCAGCGGCCCCGGTTCGGATCCCACATATGAGGGCCAGTGACACTGCCCTCAAAAAAAAAAATTCTGAGTTGGAATAATATATTTCTAAAGTTTTTGTTTAAAGAAATAAATGAACGTCTTCTACTCCTCTTTCAGTTTACCCCCGTGACCCGCGGAGGTGTGTTTCTGTCCATGGTGCTGGCCGTGACCGCGGGACTAGCCCGGGAGCCGCGCGGAGCCTTCCAGGGGCACTTTTGCTCGGTTCTCCCCTGCGTTCACCGCGCTGCCTTACGCTGATACGTGACGTTCACCGCGCGGCCTTACGCTGATACGTGACGTTCACCGCGCGGCCTTACGCTGATACGTGACGTTCACCGCGCGGCCTTACGCTGATACGTGACGTTCACCGCGCGGCCTTACGCTGATACGTGGCGTTCACCGCGCGGCCTTACGCTGATACGTGGCGTTCACCGCGCGGCCTTACGCTGATACGTGGCGTTCACCGCGCGGCCTTACGCTGATACGTGGCGTTCACCGCGCGGCCTTACGCTGATACGTGGCGTTCACCGCGCGGCCTTACGCTGATACGTGGCGTTCACCGCGCTGCCTTACGCTGATACGTGGCGTTCACCGCGCTGCCTTACGCTGATACGTGGCGCAGGAGAGTTTCCTTTCTGAAGCGAAGGGAATGACCACCGGTGAATTCTTTCAGAGCAAAGCCTCGTATCGGAGCCAAGTTGTAACTGGAAGGCAGGCTGCACGCCCCTTTGTCGAATGGGCTGAGATGTCTCATTTCATGTCTCATTTACACTTGCATGCACAATAGCCACAGAGTAGAAAGCCCTTTAAATACTTGGGAAATAAAAAATGTTTCCGTTGTTTCGTGAGCGTGCGGAGGGGGCTGTCCCCACGGCGAGCCTCAGCGTTGCGCCCTGTTGGAAGGACCACATCGTAACAGGAAGCTCTGGGAACCGGGAGACGTACTCAGTTTTCTCGCCTTCTAGGTGCCACGGGCCCTTTGAGGAGTTAAGGATTTGGACCTTTTCTGCAGAAAAATCACACGTAAACACACTGAAAAGGAAACTTGTGGGTGATTCCAGAGCATCCTGGAACTGCTGCAGCCCAACCATGGAAATCAGCTTCAGAACCTGGACTTCGTCAAAAAGAAAATGATGCATCCAACTGACCTTCTAATTAATGACCAGTGCATTCAGTCTAAATACTTGGTTCACTTTCCTGCTTCTACATAAGTAGATTCACCGCTGTCAGTGGAAAAGGTGTGTCTTCGCCTATCGCTAATTTATCAGTCGTGCATACACTTACTAATCATGAAGAACCACATTTGCACCTTTGTGGAGGGGCATTTGTGATAGAGAATAAACTATCATTTGCCTTCACTGCAAATTCATGCTGTAGATTAGATAATGCATTCATCTTCCTGTGACAGTCCTTAAGATTTATTGAAATACAGCAGCTGTAATCACAAAATTTGTGATTAAAATGTCATGTTTCTTGGTAATTATCTGATTTTTCAAGCAATAAATGAAGAACAAGATGACCACGCATTGAACATGACACTCTGAAAGGACACTAGTCAGCATGTGTCCCCCCACAGTGACAAGGACAGCCCTACGGGAGACCTGACTCCTGCTGGCCCTCTTGGTGCCTGTCCTCCCTCTCGCCTCCTTTGCAAAGCTGCCAGAAGTTTCCATGAGCAGAAGCAACAAGAGGGGATGAAGTGGGGAAACCAGAGGGTCCACAAGAGGGCTCTAGGCACCCAGCCGACCCAACACGGGTGCCGGGGTCACTGTGGGGACAGCTGCCAAGTGACAGCTGGACCCAGAACAGACGCAACAACCAGAGTATTTTATGGAAACTGGTGCAGCCTTCTTTCCAAGATTTTTACACACTGAGTTGGACCTTTAATCAGTTAATTCTTTTTTCTTTCTTGGGTTAAACTCTGTTATTGGCATAAAAGTATTCTTTAATTTTATTCCTTTCTTCTTCCTGAGAATGCCACTTGGGAGTTGCTCTAAAAATGCGAAAAATGACTCAGTTGGAGGAAGTTTGAGGATCGCAGAGGAGTAGAAATCTCCAATTGGAGGATATTTCGTAATTGTGCAAGAAAAAGGCTATGTTTCTTTCTTTCTTTCTTTAAACCCTTTTCTTTTAGCTGAGCCATCCTGCCACCTGTTGGCAGCTCAGCTCGGGCTGGGCATCAAACTGCTGTTGCTCAGAGCTCAACTCACACTCTTGAGCGAGCTCTTAACCAACTGAGCCACTCGGCCAATATGTTTCTTCTCATATCAAAGTAGATCAGTTTGAATATCACAGACCAAACTCCGTAAGAAATGTTACAGAAATCGTTTTGTTCCCTCCCTACCGTTACCTAATAAGTGAACCCAGAGGTGTGTTTCCTGTGCAGGATGTGCATGAGATTAACAGCCTCGGCATCACACAGCGTCTCTAATTCACACCTTTGGTGACCCTCCCTGTCTTGCCCACAGACTGAGCCATAAAGAATGAAAGGAACCCCAGGAAACGACATCTAAGTGCCCTAAACGCAGCTTGTTTTGTTCAGCGCATCACAGAGTAAATCTGAAACCACTCCGTAGGGAGGGAAGTCCCGATCAGCCCACAGGTGAGCAGCAGACATAAGGGAGCAGAGAAACGGGGCATGCGCTGTGCTCAGTCTGGGGCTTCCAGTCCGTGGTGACCTGTGGTTTCCTTGGGAGGACGCTTTCTGAGCCCAAGAGTCTTACCTTCACATCAGACGCTCAGGACAGTCACCAGCAGCCTTCGGGTGCCCCATTCACTCCCCATTCACTCTGTCTGTGGCACCAAGACAACAGCAGACACCCCAAATGAACAGGGGAAGGAGATGCCCAGGCTGCCTCAGGCCCACTGCTGTGCTGAAGATGAGCCCATGGTCGCTTGAAGTGGGGTGGGAATTCCACTGTAATTTAACGATGCACTAAAAATACATGAGACAATAAGGCCCAGTCACCAGCTCCTGAGTACGGGGAGCCCACGAGCCTCCCTTCCTGTTCTCAACTGCTAGAGGGACTCAGGGGGCTGCTGTGAGGGCGGCCAAGCCTTGGAGTGGCAGCAGCATGCCCCATGGACCCTGCATTTCCCTGGGGTGGGTTGCCATGGCAACAAGGGGACCAACTAGCAGCTCAAAAAGTCCAACCACATTGTCACACAGTTCCTGGTACTCGGGACCTCTCTGCAGGGAAGGTCCTGGCGCAGTTGCTGTCCCCAGTGGAAGCCATTTTCAGTGAACAGAAAAACTGTCCTTGAAGTCCTTGTTTTTTCCAACCCCTCTCCCTGGCAAGTCAGGAGAGCAAAGCTGCACACAGATGCCCCTGTAGAGGACACCGCAGCCCCTGTGCAATGCACAGCCTATTCTCACTCCCACCCAGGTCCAAGGTCTAACCGACCCTCCACTGGATGGATGACTCGGAAATCACAGCCTTTCTGTCCCCTCCCACAAGGCCAACCCCAGCATGGTGGAGGGGCTGACTGACCAAGGAACCAAAACAAAGATCAGGTCAGTAACAAGGGTCTGCTGAGTTTTGGGAGAAACGAGTCAGATAAAAGCCTGTACCATGGCAAGAGTCAGGCACTGAGTCGCCAGTGTATCTCCTTCTGGGGGAAATCACCATCCCCTAACGCAAAGGACAGTCTGCTAATTAGAGGGACATGGAGGGCCACCTGCAGGGGAGGCTGAGGAAACCTAACAGCCTTTGGGCTCAGCCAAGCTGAGCGCCACACCCTGGCTGACACTGACCAGTGTCACCCTGGGCAACGCTTCCTGCCTCTCTGAGTCTCAGCATCTGCACTGCCAAGTGACTAAAATAACCTGTCCCACAGAATGCTGCTGGGGGCGCCTAAGAATGTGTCACTTGGGAGTGTCTGCTCCCGACAATAGCCAGACATGCCCCGTCATGCCTGCCTCCTGCAGATGAAAACCACAAACACGGACAAGGTGTGGAAAGTGACTGCGGGAGGCACGAAGAGGCCAACCTCGGCCAAACTGCTTAACTTGCTGTTTCTAAGTGTCCTTATCTGTAAAGCCCGTCACGATGGTGATATCCACTTAGACATGAAACACTCGGGGTCATTTCTGACCCGTGTTTGCCATAACTAGCAATTTACTGTCACACGCAGGGCACAGCTACTGGTGGGCAGGAACAAATCAGAGAGGAAGTCGCAGGCCAGGCTACCCCAAAACAGATGCCCCTCCCACAGCCCCTGTCACATGACCCACCAAACTCTGTCAGCAGAGATACGGCCTTTCCCAGTGCAGGCGTGAGCACAGGCTCATGGGACGGTTGGAATGGCTTCCCCTCCTTTTCCGACAGGCAGCGGAAGGCAGCCGCACGTCCCCTACAGTCAACCAGCTTCTGAGAATGACAGCTGTCACCAGTGAATATCATGCTGCTATGTCTGAGTATTCACATTGCCTGGAATAGTCTTAAAACTTGTCTCAGTTAAAAAACAATATGCACAAAAACATAATTGGGCAGCAGAGTGCAAATTGACAGCTGGAAATGAAGTTGTGATGAGGTATTATTCCATTTAAACAAAGCTGGGTCATTACTGCAAACACCCACAAGACTTAGAAAATAAACTGTCGGGCCGGCCGAGTGGCGCATTGGTTAAGCGCTGGTTTTGGGATGCCAGCGGCCCCGGTTCGGATCCCACATGAGGGCCAGTGACACTGCCCTCTACAGCTAGCAACAGCTCCACCTGGAGCTGGGCTGTGCGAGCCCCGGTGATGGTGTGGGCTGCAGCCCCTGCTGCAGTGGGCTGCCATAGGCTGCAGTGAGCGGCCCGCAGCCAGCGTGAGCGGCTGGCAGCCAAGCGTGAGCTGCCAATAGCTGCGATGAGCGACATCCAGAGGCCAGCGACCGATCTGCCTCATCTGGGAAGAGCGCAATGACGATACCAACAGTGAAGCAACATCCTCCGCAACTAAAACTGAAGAACAAGAAGACGGCAACTTGTCTGTTCCCCTTCCCCGATTCCCCAACGCTGTTCCCCTCCACCAATTCCCCAATAAAATCTTTAAAAAAAAAAAGAAAATAAACTGTCACGGGTCTGGAGCAAACCCAAACATCGTGGTTGCAGAAGCTGTCGCTTCGTGTTGGAAGGATCCGAGCAGAAACGCACCAGCCGAGCGAAGGCAGATGGTCAGTGCCACGCGGCTGGTCACCGCAGATGCCCCGTGGCCGGGGTGCAGCTGTGGCTGAGGCCCGTCAGAGAAGGCGGCCGAAGGAAGCTGATTTGTGCGGCATCACACCTCCTTGGTTCCTCCTCCCTAGACAGCAGCAGTGGGGAACGGGGACCCACTGAGAACCCCTGAGGTCTCTGCCCTCCCGTGCCATGGCGTTCAGAACCCTCCGTGCCCCCTGCTGTGCACCAGGCAGCGTGTCCTGATGGCCCGAGCAGGGGCTCTTGGTCACAGGGCAGCTGCCTCTGGTGGTTGATGGTGTCCCGCAAAGAGATGTGTCCTAGTCCCCAGTACCGGTGACTGTGGCTCCATGGTAAGCAGGCTGCAGGTTTCCTCAAGTAGGTGACACCGTGCCGGGGCAGGGGACCTGAATCCAATGACTGCCCTGGAAAAGGGGACGAAGCAGGGAAACCACTGTGGGGACAAAGCGGAGACCAGGGTGGTGCCAACCAGGAGCCATGACCCACCCTCCCCCGGGGACCCCATACTTCCCCCGGGACCCCATCCTTTCCCCCTGGGACCCCATCCTTTCCCCCTGGGACCCCATCCTCCCCCGGGGACCCCATCCTCCCCCTGGGACCCCATACTTCCCCCGGGACCCCGTCCTCCCCCGGGGATCCCGTCCTCTCCCCCCGGGGACCCCGTCCTCCCCTGGGGACCCCGTCCTCCCCCGGGACCCCGTCCTCCCCCCGGGACCCCATCCTTTCCCCCTGGGACCCCATCCTCCCCCAGGGACCCCATCCTCCCCCAGGAGACTCTGCCTACAGAGCCCCCTGAGGAAGTGACCCTGCCCATACCTTACCTGGACTTTCAGTCTCCAGAATGGAGAAAGGACGCATTTCTGTGTTTAACTGCCCCCTGCCTGTCTGTGGTACCCTATATGCCCCCCACAAACTCACACCCACTTTCCGATCGTCCCCCTGAGGCGTACTGAAGCTCCCTAGTCGGGGTTCAGCCAGCACAAGGCACGGCACTGTCCTGGGAGAGAAGCGTCCTCTACTCCTGGCCTCGTGACCCCTGTCCTGTGCACTTGACAATTTTACCTAAGTTCTAAGACAAAGAGAACAACTCTAAGCTATTCCAACCCTGGGTAGAGGTAGGCAGGGTTTAGCTATGAATTACACCTCAATTAGTTCATTAATCAAATGAATAAATTTCCCCAAGTGACCAAGACAAATGATAAAAAAAAAAGAGACGCCGAAGAAACGCTGTGCTTTTGGCGCTGGGGAGGCACATGGAGAAGTGTGGTCTCAGTGGCCAGCAGCACGGCCCAGGACAACTCCTTCACCTGACACCCCTCCGCCTTCTGTCTTATAAACACTAATGTCAGAAAAGTACTCTCTAAAATGACATTTCTTATAAACCTAACTAGAAGTCTGCATTTTCTTTTCAACAGACTGAATAATAACAGAAAAAAAAACCCTATTTCTAACCCTGAATTTATCTTATCAAAAGAAAATGGTCGGGCCGGCCGAGTGGCGCGGTGGTTAAGAGCTGGCTTGGGAAGCCAGCGGCCCCGGTTCGGGTCCCACATATGAGGGCCAGTGACACTGCCCTCAAAATAAATAAATAAATAAATACAAAAGAAAATGGTCAAGTAAGCAGTGAGCTGCTTGGAGAAGCCCTCTTTCCGTGTCCGTCGGCACCCCCAGCCCCCCAGGGAGCAGGTCAGGGACACAGAGCGGGGCCCAGGGGCTCCTGATAGCAGCGTCTGAGGGTCAGAAGCAAGTGACAGCCACCGAGGGGCCCTCTCAGGGTGTCATTCATCTGACCTTCAGGCCTTTAGAAAAGGGGCGGTTAAACTTTGGGGTTAAGGAAGCAAGTCCCCAAGCTCATGGAAATGCTTTTGTCTTTTTTGAACACCACAAACTTATGCCAAAACCCAACAAATACCAGGAAAAATAAAACAAACTGCTGAGGGCATTGGAACTTGAAACTTTCATGTATGTGGAAATGCTTGGGTAAAATGGAACTACAGTGACCTTACTAAGCTCTTTTTCTTACAAAAGGTCATAAGTAGCCATAATATAACCTTTTCAAAATCTCAGTTGTCTCCTTAATGCGATAGATTCTAATTGATACTTTGTAATAAAGGAAGGTGGAACAGATTGGTGACAATCACTAAAACGTAGTGCCCCATTTGTCCTCATGTCAGTTTCTTAGATTCCAAAAAATTCACTGTGTGACAGAGGACAGCCTTCATGTTCTCAGTAGCTCTCTTGCATATGTTGGGCATAATCACAGTGGAGGGCCAACAAGAAAAAACTATAAAAAATCTATAAAGTTTATAAGCATTTCTGGAAGGAAAAAAATTAAAGAGATTACTCCATAAGCGATAGGTCACTAGTATCATATTAAGACCTGAATTCATCCTTTTATTGTGCTTAATTTTTCTCCCCACCCCCAATCCAATATATAGAGGAGAAAAGACCCAGTTGCCGAGGGACTGGGGGCGCGGGGGAGAGGGTGTCTTTTTACTCGTTTTCTGGATCAAATGTTAATCTCTCCCAGAAACACCTCACAGATACGTCCAGAAATAATTATTTGCCAGCCATCCGGGTGTTACCCTAGGCAGAAAGAACAGGGCCCTGGGGAGCGGGGGAGGAAGGGAAGGCGAAGGTGAGGGGAGACAAAGGAGTGAGATGAGGTCATTCTTAGGAAAAGGCGCAGACCGACCAGAACTGGGCTCCAATGGCCCAAAGCAGATCCCGGACACATCTTGCCCCTCAGGTGACCTTTAGCTAATTATAATGGATTCTATTATTAGCATGGCAGCCAAGAAAAATCTCCACCTGTCACCATAACAGTGTCCACAAGGGCCAAATAAGGACAAAGATCCCTCCTCCCTGCAGGAAGGAGTGGTCAGCAAGGCTCTGCCTGGGAAGCTGGCAACACCACCCATTTGCACCCTCATTTGAATATAGCCCTAAATGGCTTTGATGTTTGGGGCAGTTGCTGTCTTCTGGGCCTGCCCCATCTCACGCTGTCCTGAGACTGTGCTGGGGTTTTTCCTTTCTCTTAGTAAATCCACTGCTTACTCGGCTTTGTTTGCGTGGTTACTCGAAAGTCCTGAATTCCTTCCTGTGATGTTTACCAAGAACGCTTTTTCTCTGGTAACACTGTCACCTCAGGCAAGTTTGTTTAGCACCACCACAACCGCGAGTCCCCAGGGCACTGCCACCTTGGGCATTGTGGCGCCCAGAGTCTGTCCCTAGCAAGTAATCAGGGTCCGAATGACTGGAACAAACATTGCTAAGTGTCCACTGCATGGAGACACTGGCCTAGGAAGTGCTGCCACACTTTCAGGGCACGTGGGAGTGGGTCGCTGATGGCATGGACAGAATGTGGGACGAAAGGCATCAGGCAGCCGAGTTCGGGAGCCCTCAGAGACGCCGAGGTGGAAGTTTAAGCCAGTGTGCTGGCTCTGGAGGCCGTCTCCAGGGCCAGAGACGTCCACAGACCTGGTCATCCGGCCGTGGTGTCTTACGGCTGACCCGTCCAGAAACGCGGCCAACACCACGTTAGTGGCCTACTGTCTAACCATGCTTAGGGATTTTATCTATTTGGGGTCAACAAAATACAATCAAAAGAAGAGGGAAAAATCTCCAAGCACCGCGTACACGTTGCACTTGTGTGTTCATCAGCAGCCAAGATTCTTAGGGTTTCGACAGAAACCCAGAAATTCCAACCCCAACGCGATGACACAACCACTGGTGCTGGCCTCGCAAACACCGTCGGGAAAACGCCAGTTCTCAGCTGCTGGGTCAGGAACAAAGCAAAGGGAAAGTTAACTCCTGCACTGATGACGGCATTATCCAGCTTTTCCCGACGATGGCCCGTGTTTCCGGACCCTGCTCCCGCAGGACAGGCCTGTGTGTCTAGGGGCTGCGCGGTGGCCGTGGGGCCCGCGCCCGGGCCAGGCAGGCCCCGGGCTTCATCCCTACCCGCGGCCTGGGCTGCCACAGCGCCAGGTGCCGGGTGCAAACGGGACAGCGGAGCCGGCGCGGGCGGGGGGCGGGGCAGGCGGCGCGTGGCCACGGCCCCAGACGTCGGGGGGCGGGGCGGAACACTTAAAAACTAAAGAGCAAAGGTGGCTTTTATCCATAAAGCTTTTGTTATCCATGATTATCACGTCTCACAGGCACTTTTTAAATGACTACAATTTTCTAAAAGCAATCAAATAAAGTAAAAAATATCACATGTAGCTCTCCCATGACGCGTAGAGAGAATTACTTCTCCAAATCGCATCAGACGGCGCACGCGGACACCTCTGCACCCCACTGTGAACGCGCGGCTCACCCGCCGCAAAGCCGGGGAGCCGAGCCCGCGCGCCCCCTGCCGGCGCCCCCGGGACTCGCGGCCCGGCCGGGGCCCCTGCGCATGCGCCGCTCGGCGCCCAGGCAGCCGGGAGGCCCCGCCCACCCCGCGCCAGCCGCAGCGCGCGGGGCCCAGGGACGGGCGGTGACGCACTTCCGGCCCGGCCGGCCTCGCGTGGCCGCCGCCAAGCGCCGCGAGACGTGGGCGCGGAACGAGGCCCTGCAGATCCCGAGAGGAGGCCACCGCCCGCTTCCGGCACGGCAGGGCTCGCGAGCACGCGCGTCCCGCGGAGGCGGCGCCGGAGGTCCTCCTTGCGGCATCGGCGGGGTGAAGGTGGGCCCCGGGACCATGCCGTCCGCCTTCTCGGTCAGCTCCTTCCCCGTCAGCATTCCCGCCGTGATCGCGGTAAGCGGACGCCCCGACGCCGACGGCGGGGCGCTGGGGCGGGGCCTGGGCGTCGGGGGCGCCCTGGCCGTGTGGGCGGAGCTCCTGGGTGGGGCCTGGCCGTGTGGGTGGAGTTCCCGGGGCGGGGCCTGCCCTGTGGGCGGAGTTCCGGGGCGGGGCCTGCCCTGTGGGCCGAGTTCCGGGGCGGGGGCCTGCCCTGTGGGCGGAGCTCCCGGTGCGGGGTCTGCCCTGTGGGCGGAGCTCCAGGGCGGGGCCTGCCCTGTGGGCGGAGTTCCTGGGGCGGGGCCTGGCCGTGTGGGCGGAGCTCCCGGATGGGGCCTGGTCGTGTGGGCGGGGCTCCCGGGGCGGGGCCTGTCCGGTGGGCGGAGCTACCGGGGCGGGGCCTGGCCGTGGGCGGAGTGGCGAGGTGCTGTGGCTACCCAGCGACCCTGTCCCCTCGCAGTGTGGCTTCTTGCTGCGTCCCGCGCGCTGTCCTGCATGCCCTCCACTGCCCTTCGCTCTGGCCCTGCGGACACAGCTGGGGCCCAGCCTACCTTGCCCAGGCTGTGCAATGCCCTGCGGAGCTGGCGTGCAGGAGGGCTGCGCGCACTTAGGGAGGCCTGAGGCCGGGCTGGAGAGGCCACAGGTGGGAGGAATCAGCGTGGCGAGGCTCTGAGCTTGGGGGTGCGGACATGCCCACCCGCAAAGCTGAGCAGGCCTGAGATGGCAGCACTCTGGGGGGCTGGGTGTAAGGCAGAAAGGATGGCTCCGATTTCCCAAGGCCTTCATAGTAGTGTAAGGAGGTAAAAGTAGGAGTGTGAACAGGAGAGCCAAGTGCGTCTCCTTACAAGTCACGTCACTTCCTCCTGGCCTCATGGACAGGGGTCCTTGTCGTGATTCTGTTCAACAGGCAGGAGGGGCACGCCCACGAGGCCATCAGGCCTGTGCGCACTGGCTTTAAACTCGTGAATTGCTCTTTAAGACCATGTGGGGTTCCCCTTCCCTGTCCCTCCTTTCCCTGCTCCCCCCACCCTCCCTGTTTCTGCTCGGCCTGGACAGCCCCAGAAGAACTCAGGAGTGTGGGGCCACGGACTCCCCATGACCCTGGTGACGAAGCCCGGCCCGTGCAGCTGGCGCTGACGGGGGGCTATGGTGTGTCCCACAGCAGACAGACTGGACCGAGCCGTGGCTCACGGGGCTGGCCGTCTTCCACGTGCTGTGCCTGCTGCTGACGTGTGTCTCGTCCCGGAGGTACGGGCTGCAGGTCGGACACTTCCTGTGCCTTGGTGAGTATAGTAGATGAGGCTTCCATGATCACATTGCTGGACGTGGGGCACTGTGCATGTTCTCGGTACAGAAATGTTTTCTTAAGACCCAGCCCTTCTGTTGTGTGGTCCCCTTGGGTTTCAGGGCACCCCGGATGCCACCCTTGGGGTTATGAATTGTGGGTATTGGCTTGGAAAGGGCCCTACTGTACCTGTCAGGCAAAGACCGCTTAGCTTCAGAGACATGCTGACTCTATTAAAGCTGTTTTTCTCCATGGGCTCAGCACTGTGCTCTTGCCCTGGGAGGAAGAATACAAAGCAGAAAGGAAAGTTCTGTGCATAAAATAACATGTTGCCCAGATCAGTTTTCAAGATAAGAGCTATAGGAAGAGAAGGGACAGTTGTATGGAATGGTTGAGAAAGAGTACACAGAAAAATAGTCGCGGCACGTGGCGTACAGAGTGAGTAAAATCTCATATTAGAAGAAATTACTAGCAGATCTGTGGCCCGGGCGTGAGATCTGGGGTACAGGCACCCCAATGAGAGAGGAGGCCCCTGACACATGGGGCAGAAATGGACGGAAGCATGGATGAGATGTCAGAAGGGACCCACCTGCCCATTTCTGATGTGGCCTCAGCAGCGTGCTGGCACAGAACGGGTGGGCTGGGGCCTCCGGCCTGGGCAGAGGTCCTGCATTTTGTGGACACTGGGAAGACACTGAAGATTTTGCCTGGTAGTTTAATAAACTGCAGCGACCAAGATACGGTCCGTCAGCTGTCCTTGTACAAGGTGGGAAGTGTGGCAAGGATGCGGTGAGGCGGTCAGCCTGCATTACAGAAGTACCGAGGTCCTGCTCAAAAAGGGAGGGAGAGTTACTGCTTCGGCCTCTTCCTGAGAGCTGTTCGTCGGGTGGACCAGGGAATGAATGCTAGGAGGCCAGGGTGGACGACAGGCTCCTTAGGCTCGCGGAGCTTAGTGGGGACACTGGCACTCGCTAAACAATCAGACCTAGTTGGCTTGTCCTCAGCTGGGATAAATGTTATGTTGGAAGAGGCAGGAGCACGAGAAATTCCACAAAGGGGCCCGTTTAAGTTTGTGCAGTAACAGTTACACCGAGGTGGAAAGGGTGCCAGGGAATGAGCCGGGCAGCAGGTCTGTGGGGCCTGCCGAGACACACCAGGCGGTGGGAACAGTGTGCGCAAAGGCTCTGGGGCAGGTTCTCCGAAGAACGTGGTGGCCTGAGCACATGAGCTGATGTGTGTGAGACAGTTTTGTAAACTTGGGAGCTACATGTGGATTTGGGATTTTCTAGGATGAACAGAGGGGTGGCTCTCTCGCTTGGGGATAATAGATGCTGTTATCTATAACTCATTTAATTCTCAGACCAACGTAAGCTTGGCGTATGATGTGCTCATTTCATTTTACAAATGAGACCCAGAGAGGTTCATTCTTCCCCAGCTCCTGGGTGGCTAGTCAAGATCCACTCTGTCCTCAGCTGGGGAGGGTCCCGGAGCTGGGCCCATGTCACTCCGGGCTTCCCTTTCTTTGTCCTCCTCTTCGTCCCTTTTTTGCTTCCTGATTTGTGGGCCCTGGTGTAACTTGTTTTCTGACTTGCACATTTAACTTAGTGAGAAAGTAAAGCCTCAGGTTTCCAGTGTACTGTCCCTCTGACTGTCAGCAGGTGGCCCTAGGCCCTGTCTCCCAGGTGGGGACGGCTCCCTGCTCCAGCAGCTCCACGTCCCCATTTAGGTGGTTTGTGAGGATGGCTGCCCTCTGTAGCGGTAGGGTCCCTGTGGCTGTTGTCCCCATTGGGTTGGCTGTCCTGCCCTGTCCTTGCTGCCAACACTGCTGTGGAAGCGTCAGTAGCAGCCTCGCAGGGGGTGGGGTTGAAAAGCTGGTGGCTGTAGGGACCTGGCCTCATGGCTCTTGGCACTCTGCTGCAGTGCGACCTGGGGAATTGGACCAGATGGCGTGGGTGGGGAGCACCTGGGTTCCAGCCACGCTCTGCGGCTGACCCGCTTCCGTCGTTTCGCTGAGGCCGGACACTCACGTGTGTTGACCTTGGTTTTCCTTTCTGTTAAGTGGGTGTGTCCTGAAGTTTTATGGTTTTATAACTTACCTCACACGATATCTAAAGTAGAAATTATGTTTCTCATCAAAGTCTTGCTATCCTGTTACATTAAATCTTCCTTTGTAAAGAATGTGTAATTTTACTCCCTAATGATTAATTCTACCTTGATTTCCTCTTTGGCAGTAACTTTAGTCTATTGTGCTGAATACATCAATGAAGTGGCTGCGCTGAACTGGAGGTGAGCCCGCCCGCCCGCCGGCTGCCCCGGGAAGTGTGCTGTGCAGACGCCTGTCCCCGCAGGCCGCACAGACCACGGGTCTCACAGGACAGCAGCTCCCCACGAGGCCGGCGTCCGCACACTGGCAGGCGTAGCACGCATAAGAGCATGTGCCTTTCCTACGAGCAAGTCCAGCTGCAGCTGCAGAGTGCTGGGTGTGTCCGTGACAGAGTGAGCGGGCTCAGGGCCACGCAGGGCGGCTTTCCTGCAGAGAAGCCCCAGCGGCCGAATGCAGGGTGCCCTGCCCTCCGAGGACCTGCTCCTGTGCCCACTCCCTGCAGCGTGGTGCGTGGCCAGCTCTGTCCACATCCCACCCACCCCAGGGCTCTCCCCGCTTCCTGTGTCCCCCACATCGGGGTCCGGACCCACAGTCCGTCCTCGTCCTGTGCTTCTCCTCCACTCCATTTCCACCTGTTGCATCATCCTAGTTGGGTGTCGCGCCGGCCCCTGGGTAAGCCGCAGGGCCAGCCACCAGGCCACAGCGTGCTGACCGAGAGGCCTCAGCAGAGACCCTTGGCTTTCTAGTTGGAAAACCGAACACGTTTCTCCAAACGGGGCTTGCACACGGTGGCCCTCCAGTTGTTTTATGTGGCCTGTGAGCTAATTATGAATGTTAACATTTATAAATATAAAATTTTAAGTTTTTGAAAGTAATAAAAAAAACAACAACACTGGCTTGTCACCAATCACAAGCTGAAGACATGGTCTTTAGCCCGCAAGGAATAAACGGAGCTCTTCGGCCCTTCGGGAAGCATGCTGAGCGGTCCCTCCCTTGGGCACCATCCAGACACTTTTCCGAGTGACTGACATCCTGCCCCCACTCAGCTGAGAACACGGAACAGCCAGGTCACAGGCACGTTCGGGTTGATGTCTGGTTCAGGTGTGTGCCCGTGTTCACTCTGCGTCAGGGAACCCGCGGCCTAGGCACTCGTGCTCCCGCCGTCTGTGCTGGCCTGTGCTGACGCCCGCCTCCGTCACGGGACCGATGCGTTGCCTCTGTAATGCGCGTCACAGTTTGGACAGCAGAGGGCAGATGATAGGCTGAGGGCGGCTTCATTCGCTGGGCAGCTGCTGCTGCTGTAGCTAACATAGGGGCTCTCCAAAGCCTCACGTACAGTGGAGAATATCATTCAATGTTTTCTTACACCAAGTCATTTGTAAACTTTTCTTATAACAGGTTATTTTCAAAATACCAGTATTTTGATTCAAGAGGGATGTTCATTTCGATCGTGTTTTCGGCACCGCTGCTGTTCAATGCCATGGTCATTGTGGTACGTATGTTACAGACTGCCAAGCTTTGGTTTCTCTCTATGTTTCCCAATTCTAAACATGTCTCAAATGATTATCTTTAGATTATGTGGGTACGTAAGACTTTGAATGTGATGACTGACCTGAAGGTCCTACAAGAGAAAATAAAAGAACGGAAAAGGAGAAGAAAAGAAGAGTGATGTCACAGCAGCTGCTCTGCGTTTTTATGCTAGTTTTCCCCCCAGCGTCATCGTTTCCAGCATTAAAGGGCACGTGTTACCAGCGACCTTAGCATCCGGTCCGTGATTTGGGCCGCGGCTTTCTCCTGGCGCCGCGCGCTTCCCTGTGGCTCCGTGTCAGACTGACTGCGCTTGCCAGTTTAACACAGGTTCACTGCAGGAGCGACTGGTTCACAGTCAGTGCCATACAGTCGGCCAGTCAGGAACCAGCATGCTCGAAACCAGTGACAAACGAGTCATGCTACCAGGCACCAGGGTCGAGGGGGTGATGTCACATTAGGCTGAGGGGACCCTTCCTCCAAGTTGGTTCTCGGAAGAGCTGCCAACCGAGCGCTGACACCCAGCTGCCAGCGCAAACCGCAAGTCCCTTTGCTGGAGCACGATGCTGCTGGCACCCGGGCCCAGGGTTGGCAGCAGCTGACCCCACCGCGGGCTTCTGCACCTGGGGTCCCTACGGCAGGAGCTGCTGCCCAGGTCCACGGGGACCAGTGGGACCAGCAAAGAGGATCCGTGCCCAGACCGAACGCTCTGGGCGCGTCCTCGGGGGCCCTCGGCATTCCAGGCCAGCGTCCATCACATCCTCGCCGCCCCTCGTTCCTTAGATCAAAACAGCTGCACTTGCGTCATAAACGGGTAGATTTGAAACCAAAAGCGATCGCAGCAGCCATCCATGGCACAGGGTGCACGTCAGCGCTGGTTTCAGAGTGAGCGTGAGGGCCCGTCGGGCGCTCTGCTCTGTACCTGGCAGGACGCGTGCAGATTTTAGTCAAACTGGAAACAGTCTGCACAGAGCCGAGCACACCTGTGCAGCTCACACTGCCTCTGTAATGAGGATTAGTCAGAAACGTCAAGACAGAAACAGTGGACTGAGCACCTGCCATGTCGGTGTGGCCGTTGTCCCCTCCCATCACTATTTTCCAGCCTGTCCACCCAGCGTGGTGGTGTCCCAGGTGTGTGGCAAAGCGGTGACGTGGTGGGAGGTCACTGGAGAGGGCCCAGGACACCCCAAACAGGATGCGCTCACCCAAAATGCCAGCACCGCCCAGACTGAGACCCTGGACGAGAGGAACCTGTAAACCAGACCTCGGGACGTTACGTCTGAACAGAACCAGTTGCCATGAGGCTGGGTCCCCGTGAATGTCACAGGCTCTGTTCGGGGACAGAACAGACTGGGGATCCTTCGCTGTTTTGTAATGGTCACACATCGACAGCGTACAGGCCAGAGTTGGGTTCACGAGGGGCCTGTGGCGCCGGCATATTTTTCAGGGTGCAGAGTCACAGGAGAGGCAGGGACTGGCTGTGGCAACTAACAGGTTTTTACAAAGGGTATGCACCTTCCTAAGCTGCACAGGAACATCGAGCTCCCGGTTTCTGAGACCAGGTACACAAAGCACCTGGTAACACCCGCCTCACAAACGAACACACAGGACGCCCTTTGTCCTCTCCAGCCGGGCCGCAGCTTGAGGATCCCAGTGAGGCCAGATCCAAAAGTTTAAAACGTGCAGTGTTGGCTCTTGATTTGAGTTTGAGAAAATAGTGAATAGTTGTCTTAATTTTAACTGGATATTTCCCCCTAAGTGAAACATATTCTTCAAATTTCAAAAAGAACAAAACTATTCATATGAAAGCATTTATATTTAGCGTAAAAGAGGACACTTTGATAGATTAGAATTAAATCTCGAAGTCCAGATATAAAATGTTTTTATAGACCATTGTAAACTCAGTAGAGGAACTACTTCCTGAAATTTGACTTTAGAAGTTTATTTTAGAAGTGATCTGGTAAAATCTTTAGATAAATCTACTGGAGCTTTTAACCTGAAGTTTTTTCCAGGCCCTTCCCGATGTGGTAAACCTTTGTAGTGAACATAAAAAATGATTTCAGAGGGGCCGGCCGAGAGGCTCAATTGGTTAAGAGCCCGCTCAAGAGTGCCAGCTGAGCTCTGAGCAACAGCAGTTCGATGCCCAGCCCGAGCTGAGCTGCCACTGAGCTGCCAACAGGTGGCAGGATGGCTCAGCTAAAAAAAATTAAAAAATTTCAGAGTAGCCTCCCGTGCGACGTGGGGTGTAATCTGTCGCACCTGGCAACCGCCTCCTTGCGCATTTCTGAAAATCACGAGTTCAGAGTGTTTAATAGCATTAGGGCTTCAAGAGTTCACTATGTCACAAGTGAATTTCATGGGAAGTCAGGGCAAATTGGGCCCATTACACGTGAGCATGGAGGGAGGGAGGCGGGGCGCGGGGAGCTTGTCCACCCCAGCCCTTCAGGCTGCACGTATTGTGGCAAGTGCCCGGTCTCGGCATTGTCCTGGGTGTCAGCCCCGGACGACAGGAGGCCCAGGCGCTGGTGGGCGGGCTGCACACGCCTGGACGGCAAACAGGACCATCTGGCTGCATCTGTGCCTGTGACAGTCATGTAATAGCATTAACTGCATGGATTTGAAGTTAGTGTCTTCATGTAAAAACGTGACACGGGATCTTTTTGGTTTTGTCCCATGTGTAGGGGAGTGGGGGGAGGTGTAATATTTTTGGAACAGTTTCTGATGTCATAACTATTAAAACAGCAAATTCCATATATAGGAAATCAATTTTGACTGTTGACATTACATGCATTTAAAAGTCACATTAATTAGTAAATTCAATTTATATTCTCACAATGTAAAAGTTTATCCAAGCATCTCTCAAAACATACTTGGTGTATAATATAAAGATTGATGTTTTTGAAATACAGTTAGTAGACATTTGTGGAATTCTGTCTTCTTAATTTTTTCATCATAACATTCAGCCTCAGCCCACACTGCCCGCCCTTTTGTAGCCAGCTGTCTGCGCTCGGGCTGGGCCCGCAGTGAGGCATCTTGCCTCGCCAGCCGGGCCTGTGTGACACGGACAGCAGGTGTTGCCATGCTGGACTCGCGATATTGAGCAGAGTGACTAAGAAACTGGAAACGGACAGACATTGGGAAGAGACAGACTGGACGCGTTCACGTTCCCGGTGCTGTCAGCACAGCTGCCCGGAAGTCGTGGTGTCCCATTCTACGGGTGAGGCCACTAGGAATACTTAGCCAATGCATTCTGTCCAGGGAAGAGCTACAGATCGTTGCTGTGAAGTGTACACGTCAGCACGTGGTCATGTAAACGCGCGTCCCTGGCAAGCTGGGTGCGGTGAGAGCCGTCTGCACATCCAGCAGGGGCTCTGATGCAGTCACGGATTGCAGCTGAAGGACTGTCGCCGTCATCCGAGCCCTGACCCTCGGGGCCCGTGTGCTGCACAAGGACAACAAGGTTTTCAGTTCTGTTTCCCAGCGTTCCCAAGATTTGCTTGGGAAACTAACGGGAACATAAAAACAATTCTGGTGTGAAGAGTGTGTGTGGAGTGAGCCCTCTGGACTTGGGGAGACACGACGGCAGCCAAATCACTGAGTTTCCGCTTGTGAAAAAGGTGTGTAGTGTCTGCCAGGCCTATTTAGTAATGTCACCGAAGGATAAACGATGGGTACGAAGTTTCCCTACATGCAGGCGCAGTGACAGCCCTGTGGCAGGTGTGAGTGTGGCGTCTGTCATCAGCGCCCCGTTCTGTGCAGGGCGCTGAGCTGGGGGGAGCCTGCAGCGTGGAGGCCGGTCTGCGAGGTTCCCCCGCGGGCGCCGAGTGTGATCTCACTGCAGCCTGCAGAGGGCACCCACGCGCCGTCACGGGCTCCCAGGTGAGCCGACAAAGGCCGGGCGCTGGCGAGCTTTGGCTTCCTTTCTTCATTGGAACCAGGTGAACAAGGTCCAGCTTATGGTGTTAATTTAGAGTGCGCCAGAGGCAGATGCACACGCCTAGAGGAAAACGAGCGGCTGCATTCACGCTCTGTTGCCCTAGGAAACTCGCACGCCCAGGCCCTGAACGCCATCTGAATTAAGAAACCCGTGTTTCATGGTTAACGTTTTTCTAGTTTCATGAACTTTTAAAGGTTTATCAGACCAAGTAAAGGAGACTGAAACGAAAGGGGCCACGGGGCTGCTGCGGGGAGACACGCACGCAGGGCGCAGGGTGTCGGGGACCCCGGGACACGGGGGCTCGTCACGCGGCCGTACCAGGCACGGGCTCCCTGGGGACACGCAGGTGGCAGATGGGCCCCGGCACGGTCGCCAGGCATTTTCAGGGATTACTGAGTCGAGGCGCTTCACCTGCAGGTCTGTGCCACTCAGGAGGCCACGGGGTCTGGGGGCCCCTCTGAGTCTCGAGCGCGTGTGACCGCAGGCAGCATGGCTGGAAACCGGCAGGCAGGCGTCTGATGCATCAGGGATGGCTCGGCCCGAAGCCCCAGGGCGTCAGATGTGGACTCGGCCTCTGTCTGCAGGTAGGCCCGCAGGGCCTTGGGTACCCACACCCCAGTGTAGGTCCACTGCAGCCTCAGCACTGACACGTTTCCTGCCCGAAAGTGCCCCAGGGCACGAATCATCAGGATGTGTCTAATATACATCTGTGCGGCACCGCCCGCTGGGCTCCGCCTGCTCTGCCCTCCCCACCCTGCGCCTTTTCCAGGATGTCACACAGCTGGGCTCAGCACGTGGCCGGTTCAGACGGGCTCCTTTCACTCCGTAGCACGCGGTTCCGTCCCCTGGGAGCTCTGACAGCCCACTGGGGGCCACGCGTGTCTCTGCATCACCTGCTGACCGCCGGCCTGATGCACATGATGCTAAACAGCTGCCACTGTGTGTCTTCTGTGGTGATGTGTTCAGGTCTTTTGCCCTTTGTTAAATTGGGTTGTTTTCATGCTGTTGAGTTTTGAGACTCTTGTACATTTTGGATAACAGTCTTTGATCAGATGTGTGTTTTGCAAATATTTTCTCCCAGCCTGTATCTTGTTGTTTCATTCTCTTAACAGTGTCTTTTGCAGAACAAAGTTTTTAGCTCTAATGAAGTTCCGTCTATCAGGTTTTTTTTCTTTTACTAGTTTGTCATTGGTGTAGTTTGAAACTAGTCATAAGCAAAGTGAAGGTGACCTGGATTTTCTGCCGTTTTCTTCTACTTACTGCATTTTTAGCGGCTTAATTCCGTTGGCTCTCTGTTTTCTCATTTGTGAATGGAATAGTAATACCCCACCGGCTGTTACACAGCTCCGATGGGTTAATGAGCGTGAACACATCTGTAGAAGTGAAAGGGCCATTAGCAGAGACCTGAATTCCACACATGATGGGATGATTGTTCAGAATCAGCCTTACCAGCCTCCCCGGCACGTTTAGCCCACGTCCCTGAGTGAAGGACAGTCAGCGAGCGCACGCCCACACAGCAGGGAGGGGACACACACAGAGTGAGAACCAGGGACATGGGACCGCCTCCACGTCACAGGAGTCACCAGGAAGTGCGGACAAGGGTCCCAGGGCAGTCACTCTTCTGGGAGAAGTCTCTGTGCGGAGTCTCCGCGTCTCAGATTCGGGGCCAGAGTGATGGGGGAGCCGTGGGGAACTGGGGGTGTGCGTCCGTGGGCAGGCAGCCCAGCAGAGCCCTCCCTCCCGCTTGGGCTGCTCTGGGGAGAGGGACCTGAGGGCAAGCCCCCCGAGGTGGGGGTGTGGGCACCGGCGTCCCTGGGCCCCTTCTCCCTGGGGCCACCCTGTCCTTTAATAGCCACAAAGACGGATGGAGCCTCCTAGCCCATCCCCACGGAGAAGCAGACACAGGATGTCATTTTCTTAAAAATGCCTAATAGTCTATCTGGGCAGAGAAACCTCACAGGTTATTTACCAGAGATCGTTTAATGTAAAGAATTATTAAGCAGGTGCAGACCGGCCCAGAAAGTGAGAAGAGTAAGTGGAGTGTCGCAGACCGGCAGCTGCGGGAAGCTGGCAGCGCCGACCCGCTGAGAACTGGCCTCAGAGATGGGCCTCCGAGCTGAGCTGCTGGCAGTGGCTGGCTGGCGCTGCCATCTGAGGATGAGGCCTTGAGTGAAGGAGAAAAGGCTGGAAATTGGGGCCACCTGCTAGGGCCAAATGTTGTTTCATGGTGCAGGAGCAGTGCTGGGGGAGGTGCTGACAAGGTGGAAGCCGAGAGGGAGATGGGGACAGAGAGAGATGACAGATAGATGATAGACATAGACAGGTAGATGATAGATATAGATAGATGACAGATGATAGATAGATAGGTGATAGATAGATGATAGATATAGATAGGTGATAGATGATAGATATAGATAGATAATAGATAGATGATATAGATAGATGATAGATGATAGATAGATGATAGGTGATAGATATAGATAGATGATAGATAGATATAGATAGATGATCGATAGAGATCGATGATAGGTAGATGATAGATAGATAGATAGATAGATAGATAGATGATAGATGATGGATAATAGACAGACACAGCGGAGGCTGAAGGAGCTTCTGTGCCCCGTCCCATCAGCAGACCCCATAAGGCATGAGCTGAGAGAGGAAAAAGATGGTTTGCACAGACCCAACTCCAGCCTCCCGAAGCAGATCATAGAAAGATGGTTTGATGCTGACTGGGAGATAATAGCCTAATAATCAACAGAGCTAATATTAACATTTATATCCATTTAGTCATTTACTTTCACAACGATCCCAGAAAGCAGGTACCATAATCATCTCCATTTTGCAAATGAAGAATCTGAGTCACAGACAGAAAGGTGCCCTTCCCTTGAGGTGACGCCGCTGCTGGGGTGAGAGGCAGGTGTGAGCGGCAGCCCTGCTGCCCTGGGCGGGCCCCTGTCCAAGCTCTCCACACGGGCGCACCTCCGCTCGCCGCTCGCCCTCAGGGCCCCGACCTCTGGAGCTCAGCTCCCCGCGCCCGTCCTGCCGCCCACACCCACTCCCCCAGCCTCTCCTATTGGTGTCTCCGTGTGTCTGGGACACAGCAGAGTAAAGCAGTCAGTATCTTTCCTGCCTTTTTAAAGGCAAAGCTGCTTGAACCAGATGACTCAATACCTCCCCCTCGGGCTGAAATGAGAGCCGCGGTGACCCAGAACCAGCCCAGAACCAGCCGGGCCACCAGGGACCAGAGCCCTGAATGGGGCCCGCGGAGTGGATCAGAGGTCTCACCTTGAGATTCCCATGTTATCGGAAAAAAGAACTCTAAGTTATTTAAGCGACCATATTCTGAGGCTATTTTTTTTTAACAAAACACATAGACTTAACTTTGGAAGAGGCCACAGGGGGCCTGTTAGATGGTGCAAGAAAGGGAAGTTCAGATGACAGCAGAAAGCTGTCCATGGGCAGCCACCTCATGGCGACCGGGCTTGAGGACTGGGCTCCACAGGTTTCAATGGGTCCCAGCCACTCGGTGCCCTCCGCCAGGCAGAGCTCAGACTCAGGAGAGCCAACGGTTTTCCTGGTTCCTCAGAAGGTTTTCTGATGTGGCAATGAGCAGGCCCCGTGCCTGCGGATTTGAAGTGGAGCAGACACACACGGTGACGCCGCCGCGGGAGGGCGCATTCCTACCTGAATCCCGGGTTAGTGGGAATGAGCGGGAAATAGGGAAAGCGGTCCCAGACGCAAAGGCTGCCTCTCACGATTCTGGCGAATGAGCGGAGCAGATGGTGGTTGTGTAGCCATGTCCTCTGGGGCGAGAGAAGCACCAGCCTTGAACTCATCTCAGATGCCAGAGACGCGGGTTTTCACAACAGTGACAGGTGGGTTGATTAATGGCCAAAGCTAAAGAAAAAACTACATAACTACACATACGATTTGGAATGTTCCCAAGATTCAACTTCAAAAAAGTAAAAAATAAGGGAAAGGTTGGTTTGGTTGTCTGGGTCCCAAGAACCACACTGAGAAGTAATGACAGCTAGAATGCCAGCGTTTTCAGTAAATGACCTGTAGGTGACAACCGAAACTGCACTCGCAGAAGAAAACAGTGCTTCTCCATTACAACACAAGAACGTTTCGCTGCCTGTTTTGACTTTGTTTTTTCCCTTGTCTCAGACTGTTGGAAACATCACCATTTTGCAGAAGACTCCGGCAGGCCTTGGGCATGGGTCCAGGCCAGGCTCTGACCTGCTCTGTGACAGTTCTGAGCTTGAGTTTCCTGGGAAGAGTCTGTTCTTTACGCCACAGAACCCTAAGCCTGCATCTTTGAATGGCATTTTCTCACATCATCTTGTTTTATTATCGTTTGGCATGAAAGCCTCTTAATGGCCTGCGAAGTCTTTCCTTCCACTTGTAGAGAAAAACCTCGCAGCCCCAGTGTTCGTGTGGAGAAACCCAGGTATCGAACCTGGGGTTCTCGGGGTCCCGCTGGCTGCCCTCCCTGCTGAGTGAGTCCGCGAGCCGGTGGAGGGCATCCACAATGATGCTCTCAATTGAAAACAGTGTTGGCTATTTGGTTCTCGTCTCTAAATTCCGGTGCATGCTAACCACGGGGTCCTTTGTTGGGCCAGGTGTGAAGGCAGCAGAGTGAGAGGAGGGTGGCTCTCCCCTGAAGATGTGCAAAGAGCCGGAGAAGGCAGCCACCTCCATGTGAGAGCCTGGCCTCACCCACCAGGCCACACTGTCCCTCCGGCACCGATGAGTGTGACGCAGCTGCTGGAAAAGAACCTCGCTACAGCCTGGCCATGAACGCATACACAGGCATCGAACCTGGACTCCCGGAGGCAGCTCTTTATCTCAGTCGCCATCCCCAAGGCGGGAAGCGGGGGGAACTCGGACAGCCTGTGCAGAGAGCTGCTCTGCATAGCTCTTCACTCAAAAAGAAACAGGCCGTGAGTTCCATTTGTCAGGTCCCTTTAACAACCATGGCAAGTTAAGGGGCCTGAACATGCCGCCATGTGGCATTAATTTAGGTTATTACGGCTGCATAATTGACCCTCACTTTATTGGCCGCATCTGCCAGCGCCCGCCCCCCTGAGCTGCAAATACTTGAGGATCCATTCCAGAAAGCCCCTCCCAGACCCCCAGACACAGTAACCGCTGGGGAGCTGTGCCCGCCGAGTAAACTGTTCTGGGTACCGCGTGTTTCACGTCCGTGTCCGTGTCCCGCAAAGGTGGCAGTGGAGGCTGGAAGCGCAGGCATTCAGTCACACATGTGGTGGGACTGTCCGCGGAGGGCGCCCTGGGCGAGCCAGCTGCCCTGGGAGCCGGTGGCCAACCTGTGTCGCCGGTCAGATGCCGCTGTCCCTCGGAGGCCACAAGCGTCAGGCCCCTGGGAGGCTGGCCTGGCTTCGTGTGCCTGGTTGTTAGCCTGGGGACAGTCTTGTGAGTGGTCACAGAGGAAGCTCTGTGTGTCCCCGGGGTCTGTGACATGGGAGCAGTGGACGCCATCGGCCAGGAAATGCCCTCAATGCTTAGCTCGATGTGGGGCCCACAGCCAGCATTCAAACCCACGTGGTGTCATTCCCGCTCATGTGGTGCTTGTGGGTCTGCACGGCTGTTCCCAGGAGGGCAGGGCTATGAGGGGTCCTCAGTCCCGAAGACACACGGAGGCCCAGGGGCTCAGCAGACGGCCACTCAGGCTGACCTGCAGACCCTGGGCTCCCGGGTCAAAGCCACTGTGACCCACAGCCCGCCCCAGAGTGCTGCCCCCACCTTCCGGCTGAAACCAGAATCCGTCCACCCCGGCCACTCCCCAAATCCTGCAGGGGCCCCCCGCTCCCTGCACCCGTGGCCCCCAGGCCTCTGTCCTCGCTGTCACTCTGGAGGCCCCTTGTGGGCAGGGTGTCCCCATTACACCTTGAATCAGCTCAGAGCTCAGGTCGATGGCGCTGAGGGTCCCGCGCAGCCCAGGCTACTGTCACTCGAGCCTTGTCACACTTCTAATGAGTCCACTGCGTGTGCTTTGCAGGCCACTGTCCTTCTCCAGCTCCGTCACCATACCCGTCCCTGCTCCTGGACTGTCTGGAACCTGGCCTCTGCCCAAGCAGAGGGGAGACCCTCCTGCGCCCAGGTAACCCTGTGCTGCCCACAGACACCGGCTGCTTCTCTCACAGCGTGGCCAGGAGTAGCCCCACCCCACCCCCCTATGTCCCAGCAGCGCCCGGAGCCTGGGCGTCCAGCGGGGCCATGTGTCCGGGAAGGGCAGGCGAGGGCCCAGTGTGCTCAGTCCCTCCCTCGTGTCTCCGGGGGCGCGTGAGGCTCGGACAGAGGATGGGCTCTTCTACATCGTGGCTTTTGGCTTTTTTTGCATTTCAGTGGAATGCTGCCTGAATTTGAGTTTCAGTTGGAAAAAGGCACTGCCAATACCTACCCACAATGTTGTAAAACTCAGGGAAAATCATGGAGAACACATTTTATCTGGGGTCTGGCATATTGGCAGCACTTAACCAACAGTAGCCCTTCTTACTGTGGTTTTAACTATACTTTCAATGCTTGTATATTTATCCATCTAACCAGATTAAAATGTTCATGAAGGTGTGAACCAGATCATACAAAGAATCAAATGAAAAGAATGCTGCTAGTTATTCTGAGGCCCATGGCTTGTGCCGTTATTTTTGCATCCTCCCCATGGGCCTGGAGTCGTACCTGTAAATACTCCACAAGTGACTGTTCGGTTCGCTCTTGGCATATTCCTCCTACACGGGCATGAAGGCGACAAGTAAAAGGAGGTTTGCCCTGAACTAAGAGTTCAGAGGGTATTCTAGCAAACGCAGTGGCATGGAAGTTGGAAAAAACGATTTTCTTTCTGCCAAGACAGATGTGCTTGGCACCACGCCCACATTTGCAGACTCCAAATGGCAGTGGTATCGACCGCCGTAGCAACGGTGTGGTTTCTGAGAGCTCCAGATTGCTCCTAAAGGTACGCGTTCCGTCAACAGTCCGCAGGTGTGCTGTGCTTAATCCACTAAAGATGCACTGCGAGTTGCTTTGGAAATATTACCTCATTGCTGCAGGCGAAAGGTTGCCAGGAAGTGTGAGCTGCACGGGCCCGAACCCACCTGACCAGCACAGAGAGCATCACCGTGGGTTCGGCAGTCCCCCCGAGACCCCGGCGAGCCGGAATGTTGAGTAAAAACATCCCTCAGCTCCTCTGTGAGCATCTACTTGCTGAAGCACCTTGGCCTCAGGTCAGCTCAAATTCTCTTTCTTAAAACTCTTTCTACCATAGCTATATTAGAAAAGAATACCAGAGTTACAGTTTGTGAATCTGCATGTATAAATGCATGGCTGTTTTATTCTACTTGGCTGTTTTTTCATATGAGAAAAAACCCCCGAATACTTAGGTCTACACACTATGTGGTATTTCCACAGGATAAGCTGGCGGGCACCCTGCCTGGACAGCCTCTCTTTCTCCACCTCTTTACAAGGCTCCTGCGAGAGTGGACGGAGTGGCTTCTCAGCAAAATAAAGAGCAGTTATTCTAAGAAACTGGAATGCCAGCTCTGTAAGAAACTCTGGACAAAATTATCTCCCATACTTAGAGACTAACGCTCAAATCTGCTTTATGACTACAAATGTCCTAATGTGTTTAAACGTTATGACGACCATGCAAATACCGTTGGATCCAAAGCCCTTCCCATTGTGTTGATCACTCCCTCGCAGTGTGTGTCCTCTGCGCTGTGCTACAAGCTCTGCGGCCTGAGCGCGTCTCCTTGGCTTCCTCAGCAGCGCTTTCCTTAACTGTGAAGTTCACGGCAAAGTTAAGCCATTCAACGCACTGAGCCTCATGGCCTCTCACAGCCCCTCACAGCCCCTCACAGCCCCTCACGGCCCCTCACGGCCCCTCACGGCCCCTCACGGCCCCTCACGGCCCCTCACCGCCCCTCACGGCCCCTCACAGCCCCTCATCACCCCTCACAGCCTCTCATGGCCCCTCACGGCCCCTCACAGCCTCTCATGGCCCCTCACGGCCCCTCACGGCCCCTCACGGCCCCTCACGGCCCCTCACAGCCCCTCATCACCCCTCACAGCCTCTCATGGCCCCTCACGGCCCCTCACAGCCCCTCATCACCCCTCACAGCCTCTCATGGCCCCTCACGGCCCCTCACGGTCCCTCTCAGCCCCTCTCAGCCCCTCACCGCCCCTCACAGCCCCTCACCGCCCCTCTCAGCCCCTCACAGCCCCTCACAGCCCCTCACGGCCCCTCACGGCCCCTCACAGCCTCTCACGGCCCCTCACGGCCCCTCACGGCCCCTCACGGCCCCTCATCACCCCTCACAGCCTCTCACGGCCCCTCACGGCCCCTCACGGCCCCTCACGGCCCCTCATCACCCCTCACAGCCTCTCATGGCCCCTCACGGCCCCTCATCACCCCTCACAGCCTCTCATGGCCCCTCACGGCCCCTCACAGCCCCTCATCACCCCTCACAGCCTCTCATGGCCCCTCACGGCCCCTCACGGCCCCTCACAGCCCCTCATCACCCCTCACAGCCTCTCATGGCCCCTCACGGCCCCTCACGGTCCCTCTCAGCCCCTCACAGCCCCTCACGGCCCCTCACAGCCTCTCATGGCCCCTCACGGCCCCTCACAGCCCCTCATCACCCCTCACAGCCTCTCATGGCCCCTCACGGCCCCTCACGGCCCCTCACAGCCCCTCATCACCCCTCACAGCCCCTCAAGGCCCCTCACGGCCCCTCACGGCCCCTCACAGCCCCTCATCACCCCTCACAGCCTCTCATGGCCCCTCACGGCCCCTCACGGTCCCTCTCAGCCCCTCTCAGCCCCTCACAGCCCCTCACAGCCCCTCACAGCCCCTCTCAGCCCCTCTCAGCCCCTCTCAGCCCCTCACAGCCCCTCACGGCCCCTCACGGCCCCTCACAGCCTCTCACGGCCCCTCACGGCCCCTCACGGCCCCTCACGGCCCCTCATCACCCCTCACAGCCTCTCACGGCCCCTCACGGCCCCTCACGGCCCCTCACGGCCCCTCAACGCCCCTCACAGCCTCTCATGGCCCCTCACGGCCCCTCATCACCCCTCACAGCCTCTCATGGCCCCTCACGGGCCCTCACAGCCACTCATCACCCCTCACAGCCTCTCATGGCCCCTCACGGCCCCTCACGGCCCCTCACAGCCCCTCATCACCCCTCACAGCCTCGCCTGGCCCCTCACGGCCCCTCACGGCCCCTCACAGCCCCTCACAGCCCCTCATCACCCCTCACAGCCTCTCATGGCCCCTCACGGCCCCTCACGGCCCCTCACGGCCCCTCATCACCCCTCACAGCCCCTCACGGCCCCTCACGGCCCCTCACGGCCCCTCACAGCCCCTCATCACCCCTCACAGCCTCTCACGGCCCCTCACGGCCCCTCACGGCCCCTCACGGCCCCTCACGGCCCCTCACGGCCCCTCACGGCCCCTCACGGCCTCTCATGGCCCCTCACGGCCCCTCACGGCCCCTCACGGCCCCTCACGGCCCCTCACCGCCCCTCACGGCCCCTCACGGCCCCTCACCGCCCCTCACGGCCCCTCACGGCCCCTCACGGCCCCTCACGGCCCCTCACGGCCCCTCACGGCCCCTCACGGCCCCTCATCACCCCTCACAGCCCCTCACGGCCCCTCACGGCCCCTCACGGCCCCTCACAGCCCCTCACGGCCCCTCACAGACCCTCACGGCCCCTCTCGGCCCCTCACGGCCCCTCACAGCCCCTCACGGCCCCTCTCTGCCCCTCACGGCCCCTCATAGCCCCTCACGGCCCCTCATAGCCCCTCACAGCCCCTCACAGCCCCTCTCAGCCCCTCACGGCCCCTCTCAGCCCCTCTCAGCCCCTCACGGCCCCTCATAGCCCCTCACGGCCCCTCACAGCCCCTCACAGCCCTTCTCAGCCCCTCACGGCCCCTCTCAGCCCCTCTCAGCCCCTCTCAGCCCCTCTCAGCCCCTCACAGCCCCTCATCACCCCTCACGGCCCCTCACGGCCCCTCACAGCCCCTCACGGCCCCTCACCGCCCCTCACAGCCCCTCTCAGCCCCTCTCAGCCCCTCACGGCCCCTCACGGCCCCTCACGGTCCCTCTCAGCCCCTCTCAGCCCCTCACGGCCCCTCATAGCCCCTCACAGCCCCTCACAGCCCCTCTCAGCCCCTCACGGCCCCTCATAGCCCCTCACAGCCCCTCACAGCCCCTCACGGCCCCTCACAGCCCCTCACAGCCCCTCACAGCCCCTCACGGCCCCTCACAGCCCCTCACAGCCCCTCTCAGCCCCTCACAGCCCCTCACGGCCCCTCACGGCCCCTCACGGCCCCTCACGGCCTCTCATCA
This sequence comes from Aselliscus stoliczkanus, assembly GCA_033961575.1. Classification (NCBI taxonomy): domain Eukaryota; kingdom Metazoa; phylum Chordata; class Mammalia; order Chiroptera; family Hipposideridae; genus Aselliscus; species Aselliscus stoliczkanus. The sequence goes on along the minus strand of CM066730.1, from coordinate 28,449,673 downwards.
CCCCTCACGGCCCCTCACGGCCCCTCACAGCCCCTCACCCTCACAGCCCCTCATCACCCCTCACGGCCCCTCACGGCCCCTCACGGCCCCTCACGGCCCCTCATCGCCCCTCACGGCCCCTCACGGCCCCTCACGGCCCCTCTCAGCCCCTCATGGCCCCTCACAGCCCCTCACGGCCCCTCACGGCCCCTCACAGCCCCTCACAGCCCCTCATCACACCTCACTGCCATGAGTATCTGATAGACAGAGTTTCGCTGTCTTAACACAAGGCTTTCCCAGGGGGACAGGAGGCTGTGTCTCAGGCTCCCTTCTCTGGCAGCTGGGCCATCTTCTAGCATCTTCTATAGCCAGCCAGCTGGTGAGCAGAGAGCACTGGTGGCCCTGCAGACGCAGCTCCCAAGCCCACAGAAAGGAGTATGAGCCCGACGGTGAAACGAGTTTGTGCAAATACTCACAAGCTGGGCACACCGTTCTGTCTGCTGGCAAAACCACATTTGTGTAAAATGTCAACATAAAGTGAAAATGTATTATTGAAATACATAGGTCAAAATTTTTCAGTTGTAATTACTTTAAAACTGCAAAGAGCCTGGTATAACATTGTGATTTATAATAATACACATTAGGTCTTCACCCATCCTGGCTCAGAGCTCTAGAAACCCTTGGGATTACCTCAGACGTGAGTCATGAGGCATCTTTTGTTCTGACCCCTAAGGATGGGGCTGGCGGCCAGGAGCACAAGCCTGTGATTGGAGGGTTGGCACTCTCACCGCCGCTGCCCCCACCACTCTGAAGCGGGGAGGGGCTGGAGGTTGAGTTCAGACACCTGTGACCAGTGATTTAATCAATCATGTCTACAAAATAAAGCTTCCCCAAACACCCGGAAGGACAGAATCCAGAGAGCCACAGCGTTGGTTGACACGTGGAGATGTGGGGGGTGGCCCTGGAGACGGCACAGGAGCCCCTCACCGTTCCCCAGGCCTTGTCCCGTATATCTCTTCTCTGCTGTCCCTGAGTTACATCCCTTTACCGTAGACTGGCGACCTCATGAGTAAACTGTCCCTGAGTTCTGAGAGACGCTCCAGCAAACTCACCAGGCCCTGGCTGGGGGTCCTGGGAGCCTCCCATCTACACACGCTGCAGCCAGCCGCAGTCAGCACAGGGTCCTATGGGACCTGGTACTATTTCCGGGTGGACACCGTCACAATTGAGGTGAACTGCAGGACATTGCTGGGGGGAGGGGCACATGACTCCCACTAATGTGGAGTCAGAATCAGAAATCTCAATTATATTTTATTTACTTATCTACACAGTTAACATTTACTCGTTCACTCTACAATTACACATCTCATCATACTATGAGCGACATCACAGGCAGATCCTGGCCCAGAAAGCAGGTGGCTTCATAAGCGTGTCTAATCGAGTGGCAGAAAAAGGAGACAGCCAGCATTGTATTTGGGGAGCGAGAAAGCGCTAGTGGGTGAGAAACTTCAAAAGCGGTGCTGGTGTAAAAAAGTTCCGGGGCTGTTTTAGCAGTTTCTTCATTGAAACCGCAGTGAGCCGCAATTCCTGTCAGCGCATTTTTGGTGATTTACCTAAAATAACGTGACTGTCAATCATGCTTTGACTCGTGACAGCAAGGGAACCCAAGCTTGGTGACCCAAGTGCTCCCCAAAGAAAACCATGTCAGTGCCCAGTGCCAGCGCGGAGTCACTGCCGGGTACCACCGGATGGGGTCATGTTTCTCTAAGTCAGGTTTGAAATGACACTTAAACTCCCGTTTATACAAACCACGCACAAACATAAACTCCAATCTAACTCGATCACGTCCGGCGACAGGCAGAACTGTAACTTAGCCCCAACTGTGGGAACTGAAATCAGACAGCTCAGCGCCGTCTAGCCCGCTAAGGCCACGTCTGGGGCCAGTGGGCACTGCCCGGCTGCCCCCTTGCAGGCCAGCGCCCGAGGCCCAGGCGCTTTCCAGGGCCCACAGCCTGAGACGCGTTATGCAGCCTAGTTTGTAAGCTCTGTTTCCCTCTGGCCGCAGGGCGTGCTGGCCGGCAGGCGGCACACACTAAGGCCCACAGAGGCACCAGGCCAGTCTGGGGCCACTTAGGTCGCACACGTGTGGGGCTGCCTGTGGACTTTAGGGCAGCAACGTGAGCCCGCGGCGGCTTCACCTGCTCAGGGTGGCAGGCGACACGGAACCCGGGCGGCAGGTGGCGCCAGAGGTCCTCCTAAGGCAGGCCGCAGGTGGGGACGCGCCAGAGTCCTCAGAGGGCCTGAGCGGGCGGCGACCGCCTGCCCCAGCGCTCCTGGCGAGCGTCCCAGGCCAGTCTTCTGAGCCTCATGGGGCAGAGGGACCAGGTGTGGAAACACGTGGGTGCTGCCGATCAAAAAGACTTCATTTTGAAGGTGTCACCACCCAGAAGTTAACAAAGCCACAATTCCAGGGGCTCTTGCCAATACGGCAGGGCATTCCCATTTGCTGACCTGGTGCACTTTTTCTGCAAGTGTCAAAGGTCGCCTAAAGTTCCTGCGTCAGACTTCGTGGGTTAGCACCCCCTGCATGGGCTCCTCCTCCTTCCCCGACTTTTCAGAGGAAGGACCCCAGGTTTTAGGCCAACGTGACAAGCTGGGGAAGTCATAGGGACGAGAACAGCTGTGGCAACAGACATGAGCGGGACGAAGGCTGGAGACGAAACCGACGGGCCTGTCACGCTGGAGCGGACAATGTTAACGTGTGGCTTAGGCGGCCGCGGCCGTGCCAAAGGCCAGGGGCTGCTCGGCGGGAAAACGCAGAGGCGGGCACCACAGCAGCTCCCCCGAGGGGCCCCGGTGAGAGCCGTCACCACTTCCGTCGCCATCCACTGCTCGTCCAGCCTCTCATATTTCTATTCCCGTCAGCTGAGCTTGAGAGCTTCCTTCATTCCTCTGTCTCCCCTGTGGTCCTCTCCCTGGCAGCTCCCACCAGCACTGCAAGAACCGCCCCCCCACCTCGCTCCCTAACTGTCACTGTCCACACATCCGGCCCTGCCAGGCACGCATCTGTCTGCCTATTCTTTCATCATCAGTGCTTTCCTGTCCCCAGCATTGAATCCATAGAGCTCCCAAAGTCGGCGATGCCCACTCTTGCCATCATGCTGGCACCCGTACCCCCCCACTGCCGGTGGTCCTCTAAATCTCCGGCACGGAGGCTCCTGCAGACGGTTCTCCCCACACAACAGCATGTCTCCTGAGCCGACGGCACACACCTGAGGCGGCGGGCCCCAGTCTCTGAAAGCTGTGTGTGGCTGGCAGCTTCCAGCCATGGGCAGCCTCAGGGCTTTGCAGCTGTTAGTGCCAGTAAGGGGTGCAGGCCTGTCTCATTGCTGGGGTGTGGGCTCGAGGAGGGTGAGCCACGGCAGCCTCCCACTTCGTACATCACCTCAGAACAGGACCGCTGAGGGGGTGGGAACAAGGGGGAGACGAGCGCGCTTATCCCCAGCCCAGAGGTGAGCACACGCTCCGATGGGGCCAAGACCAACCTCACACCCCCGTTTGCCAGGAGACAAGCTCATTGACATGACACTAACATTCAGACAAGGCAAGCCTCCGTGCGTCAGTCAGCAGGTGCTAAAAACACCATGGAAACCAGTGGAAAGCTTCAAAACGTGGAGCACGTAGGTGCAGAGTGACCTGAGGTAAGCCGCGCACAGCAGAACTGAACGAGAGTGAAGCGAGTTAACACGTAGAGACCGCCAGTGTGACACACAGCGAGGGGACAACTAGCAGCAGAGCGCCAAGGCCTTCGAATTAACGGCGGTGACGCAGTCACAGGTCAGTGGGAGGTGCCCCTGCGGTGCACCTCCTCAGACTGCTCGCCCCAGCCCCACCTCCCCGTCCTGCATCTGAAAGCGGTGTCACCGACCTACCGCCTGCCGTCGGGGACACGGCGGGAGCAAGGGCTGACCTTGCAGTAAGGCAGGTGGGGGAAGATTCATTGCTGAACTTTGTGCCACATGAACTAGAAAATGAAGCGATACAGAAATGCATGTGTCACGTTCCAGTGAGACGGTGCCCTGCCTGTCCCTGGAGGCCAGCTGCCCTTCCACGCTCTGTGCCTGCTCGTGTCCCAGGCCCGTCCTGGTGCCTGAGGTCCCCACAGCACTGCCTGGGGCTCAGGGATAGGCCCCAGGCGCCCTGCGTGGGGCTCCAAGGGCCACAGATACCTGAATCAGCACTTTTCTTTCTGGGGACACTGTCACAGCGACACTGTTCTGTGTCTGATGACACGATCAGCAAACGTCCATTTAAAGGTGACACTCCTTGGGTCACCGATGACAGAGTAAGGAGACACAGCCCGCAGGTGACGACGTGAAGGTGGGTACGAAGCCAGGGTTAGGCCGTCTGGGGACACACAGCTCCCTGGCCACCCATGGACTGGTCAGGGCTCCCCTCGCCGTCCTCACCTCCACAGGGATTCAGTCAGTCAGTCAACAAGCACTGGGCAGAGGCAGGCAGAGAGCAGACCTGCTTAGGAAGGAGCTGCATGAAGGAGCACACAGAGCAGGGCCAGCTCGGGCTGTGACAAGGCTGGGAATCAGGTGCTACGATGGAGCGACTGATGATGATGGGACAGGGATGGTGACACACGGGGCACCGGGTGGGAGGCCACAGGCCAGGGGTGGGGCCTGCCCTTGCTGCCCGTGTGCCATTTATCTGGAGTGACGGATGGTGCTTTCCCATCTCTGAGCTGAGAGAAGGTTGGCGGGTCTGGGCTGCGTGTCCAGGCAAGGTGACTGGAAAGGTCACCGACACATGTGCGGACCTACTGAGTCCTTGGTGAGGGCTGGTGCTGAAAACAGGCTGTGGTGCAGCCACCCGTCACTGTGACAGGCCCGTATCCCACAGACATTTTAACTGTTTTCAAACATACGTCAGCAGTTAACCACTTACATTAGTTTCTTCTTCCATGCCACATATTTATTCATTTATTAAAAAATCAATTTAGTGGCATAATTATTCATACAAAGTTCAATGAAAGAAAATTTTCACTGGCTTCATTTTTTTCCTGACCATTATTATTTATCTCCTATTAGGAAAAATCATTTTTATAGAGGAGAGCTGGATTGAAAATCACGGGTGCTTGGCTACAGAAATACGCTATGCCCTTGGTGCAAAGGCATGACAGGGTCATTTTACACCATGTCTACAAGTCGTACAGAGTTCATAAGAACATTTTAAAAGTTAGAGGTAAGGAGTTCGTAAGGACGTTTACTGTGAAAGGGAACAGGGAAGTGGAAGTGGAGGCATACCGAATACGATCAGGATATGTATAGATGAAAACCATTCCTGTATGTATGAGACACGTATTTCATAGATGAAGGATATATTGCATAATTCCTAGAAGTCTGAAGTTAGCTGGAAACCAAAGCATTAACAATTATTAAAGTTTTAAAATCTTTTTACTTTAAGATATAAGATAATTGGTAAACATTTCATTAAAAGAAAGGAACCTTCTGAGTGACTTCGTGTTTTCCTTCTACCTGGAAGTCACCAGGAATGCTACGATGTACACTCTTACTACAGTCTATATCTGCAGTAATTAAAAAAGTGTATGTACTAAGTGTGAGTTATTTTCTCATATGTGAAAATGTTCATGATATACAAATTCCAACAGCTTTGAAATTACATGGTTTTCATTACCTTGGGAGATTAGAATTATTTTACAATTTGCACATAAATTTTTTTTTTTTGAGGGCAGTGTCACTGGCCCTCATATGTGGGACCCAAACTGGGGCTGCTGGCTTCCCAAGCCAGCACCCAACCACCACGCCACTCAGCCGGCCCTGCACATAAATTTTTAAAAATATTATTTACACGATCCCATCTCAAAGTTGGTTAGTTCACATCACGCCGCCAGTGATAGCATTGGCATTTCCAAATGAGAAATAGATTCACATCATCTGTTTTTACAGCCCTGCTGACAGGTAGCTGCACAGCATGGTCTCGAGGCAGGCTTAGGAGAACAGTCCAGGACAGCTGCTGTGACAGAGGTGACATGTGTGGCTCACACGCCCACATAACCCTGCTTCTGGGAGTCTGACTCCGGAGAAGCACCGCTCCCCAGTTCCTGTTCTCTTGTAATTCTGTGGTCATGACCTAACCGCCACCGCGGTGTCAGGCTCTCAAAGGGCCATTGGGTGCAGGTGACTCCCAAGGGCTGCACCCCAGAGCCCCCATGTGCTGCTGTCCTGCCTCTGAGAGGACTCAGTGTTTACAACTGGGTCGGAAGCCCCCAGGACATTCCTGACTTTGTCCCCTCACATCACTCAAGTGTTCGGTGGGACAAACCACCAAGATGGAGTCCCAACAAGCCCGTCTGAGTAGTTACATTAAAACTTCAAACAGGGGGGCCGGCCGAGTGGCGTGTTGGGTAAGAGCTGGCTTGGGATGCCAGCAGCCCCGGTTCGGATCCCACATATAAGGGCCAGTGACACTGCCCTCTACAGCTAACAACAGCTCCACCTGGAGCTGGGCTGTGCGAGCCCTGGTGATGGTGTAGGCTGCAGCCCCTGCTGCAGTGGGCTGCCATAGGCTACAGTGAGTGGCCCGCAGCCAGCGTGAGCTGCCAATAGCCGCGGTGAGCGACCATCCAGAGGCCGGCGACCGATCTGCCTCACCCGGGAAGAGCGCAATGACGACACCAACATGGGCCAGTGAAGCAACGTCCTCCGCAATTAGACTGAAGAACAAAAGGACAGTAACTTGTCTGTTCCCCTTCCCCGGTTCCCAATGCTATTCCCCTCCCCAAATTCCCCAATAAAATATTAAAAAAATAAAAAACTTCAAATAGGAACCAACCTGTGCTACCAGTCCAGCCCTGGCCACATCCCTCCTGGCACAGACAGAACCACAGAGCCAGGTGCCTTGCTCCTGGGCACACAGTAATTGGACTTGAAATAACACCAATTTCTCATCTTTTCAGCTGTTCAATTATTTAGCATATTTACTGTCTGTCTACTGCATGGAAGACACTGTGAAGGGTATTTATAGGGAAAAACCTCTCGTGTTGAATTAGATTGAGCAGAGCTTCCAGAATCGGCTTTGAAGGACCTTCCAGGAATGTCTCGCGCATGGTCACTAACGGGGCCACCCATGACAGGTCGGTTTAAGGCAGCTTCGCATCAGGAGTGGCTGTGAAGAAGGGTTTTCATTTCACCTGGGATCCTCCGAGATGACAAAGAAATGTTTTCACGTCTCTGAATGACATAACTATGCAACAATGCTTACGCTCCTAGTGCCGAGACCCCTGTTAGAGAGCCTTGTCTCGGGCATGGGACGCAATCCACGGGTTGGGTTTTCCCGCACAGTGCGACGCCGGGCCTGCCCACAGAGTCCTTGTGACGTGTGACACCTTCGTCAAAGCCGTGCAGCGTCACCCCCGCCTACAACAGGCCCTGGGACATTTGTGCACGTTTCGATGTGTTAGTTCTTGAAATCTTTAACGGACGTAACATTCTCTCCTAGAACCACTACTGGAGAAGGTTCACTACTTAAAATTTTTCTATATTAGACACTTTTATAGTCATTTTTTACAGTTAAAATGAATTTGAGCCAATTGTCCGTTTTCAGTTACTCCATTTTATAGATGTTTGCAAAGCTATTGGTACTCAGCTCCACTGAGTGTGTGCCAGCCATGCCCAGAGCTGTCCACACGCTGGCGGTCCCCTCAGAGGCGGGTCCCAGGCATTGGAACGAGGACGCAGGGACGGACAGAGCGTCCTGCCCGGGGTCTCCCTCTGGCCCAGCTGGGGCTGACCATCATCCTGGTCACTCTGGCCCTGTCCCCTGTGAGTTGCCACGCCACATGCTCTGCCTTCCCCATTACGGCTTTTCCTTATTCACTTGCACAGTATCCTTATTTGTTACAGATATTTATCTTGTTTCTTTATAAATTTTTAGTAAATTATCCGCATTCAACAGGATTAGCAAAAATAATCTACACTCAATATTCACATAATTAATAGCGAAATACTTTCATGTACTATTCAAAATGCAGCGTATGGTTCAATCATCTGGTGAGTACCAGGGTCAATCCAACCCATCACCGGGTTTTTCACGCGGCGAAGTAACAGCGCACAGAAACACCGGCAGGTTTGCAGTAGAGCAGGTCGGTCAGTCCGAGCTGCACACGTCAGCAGGGCCGGGCTCCTGAGGTTTGCTGCCCTGAGCCCTGCTCGTGAAGGTGCTAAAGAGCTTCCATGTCTTTATCTAACGCCCCGTAGTAAAGGTGCCGCTAAGTAACAGAGCAGGTGAGCAGGGACCAGCCCGCCTGCGCCGGTGACGCTGCCTCCTGCCCTCGGCAGTCCCGTGTGTGTTGTGGGTGTTTCATCTTTGTCCTAGTTGGCTGTGACACATACCATTTTCTCTTAAGTACTTTTTACAACAAAGCTATGTAAATAGCCCGGACAGCCTCTGCTAGGGCGACACCAAGTCTCACTGAGGAAATCAGCTGAGGCTGCTGGCGATGAACGGTTTTCTGAACTTACCAACAAGCCTCCAAAGGCAGCCTCCCACTGGCATGTCACACCCAGTGCTCAGGTGTGACTTGGGGTCCCCACGGCCGCTGCGACTCGCACAGAGAGGTTCCCTTCCGCATTCTCAGGCCTTCATGCGAGTGTTAAGTGTAACAAGATTTTGTCCATCGGGAATTTAAAACTCAGGAGTAAAGGCCCTGTGATCTCAGTTAAAAGTCCCAACAATTGTGGCCACACAGTATTTCCACATTCCGCGCTCATCTAGAATACACAGCAGTATTCGCTTTGCTTAATAATCATTCATCATCGGTCACTGAGCGTGACCCTCTATTTCAGGGTCCGTCAAGTGGAGTGGACACGCGTGGTGCGGCATTCCACAGAGACGCCGCACCGGGGCGCATGCCTCCCGCTCCCTGCCCTCCTCTGGGGTCTGTGCGGGGTCTGCAGGGCCTGGTCTGACCGCGTGGCGGTGCACCCATCAGGGGCACGAGGGCACCTGCCGGGACTGTTCTCCTCGCCTCATTACAGGCTGGAAGCCAGAAAAATTACTCTTTCTCAGAGCAAGATCAGGAGAAGGGTGGGTTCTGGGCCACACGTGCCTGTGTTCACAGCAGAGAGGTGGTGACTGATGTGCGTTTGCCGACAGCCGTGAGAAACCCCAGGCCCCGGCCCACGTGTTTGGGTCCTCGCCACACACTCTGAGGCGTCCGGCGGTGGCTTCAGGGGCCACCCACCCTGCTGAAAAGCCAAGGTCCTCTGGGAGCCTGTTTCCTGGGGAGGCCACTTATCCTTGTGAGCCTGTTTTCTTACCTGCAAAAGTAGAATTTTCTTAGACAATGCTGAAATTCTATTCCTTCTTTAATATCTTATTGGAGCCCTTTTGAGTCCTTTGCTCCAGTTCATACAAACAAAAATTGGTTTCAGGAAACAAAAATTAACCTCATCTGTAAAAAAAACACTCATTTCCCCCCAACCCCATATTGATAATTAATTGATAATTAAATGCTGTGTCTGAGGAAGGTGATTTAAACAAACATGAGGCCGCTGTGGAGCACACTGCGGCCTGTCGACACCCACGAAGAAACGCACACACAGCTCAGACACCAGCCTCCCCAGTAGGCCGTGTCCATCAGTCTCATACTGAAGAAGGTCCCAGATAATTTTACTGATTATATCTATACAACACTAGAATTTTGTGAGGAATCAAATTAAAAATGGATTGATTTTCAAAACTGTTCCTGAGAACACACACTCAGAAACGTGTGCGCACAAGCCCATCACAGGTGGGGCCGCTGAGTGGCTTCTGGACAGAGATGCTGGTCACTCAGCTGCCACGGGTGCTGGCAGCCAACGCCCCGGGTGGAGGCTCCTCGAGGAAGCGCCAGCCTGAGCAGGTGGCCTTGTCCCCATGACGCCGCCAGCGGTGACAGCACGGCCCAGCCCCCACGCACCCACGGAGGCTGTTCCTGAGAGCGCTCCCCGGGAACCTCACGCAGTGTCTTCCTGGGTCTTCGACATGCAGCGTCTCTCCTCTGCAGGTGCAGGTACATATGAGAGACATTCACACCACTTGCTACATTTCCCCCTGCGGTTAGCCTATCTGGGGACTGACGCGCTGGCCCACAAGGCACGTGACACATTTTCACATGCATGCGCACATGTGTGTGTTAGCGTCTTGGCCCTGCCAAGGATTAGCAAGAAACGTAAGGTACACACGTGGGAACTGTGTCGCATGCACTGTGTGTGGGATGCACCTATCATTTCATGTTACACATTTAATAGTACCAGGAAATAAAAATACATCAAAGGAGATACTTGATAGCCCCTGTCAGAATTAGAAAGGACACACACATGTAGTGGGTGGTTGTGGTTGTGGCAGGAACAGAGGTCACATCACGAGGTCAGGCCCGGTCCCTCCACAGAGGGTAAAATGCCAGCAACTTTGAACTGCAGCAAAATTGGTCGATTGGCACGAAATAACCTTTAAATAAATATAGGGCTTTGGCATGTTAATCCATCTCAGAAAGGAAGTGCAGACCAGTGCCGAGTATCTTCTAAGGATCTGCAAGTACTCTCGGTGGCATGCCCACGTTTGTGACCCAAACCAGGAAAGTCCGCCCTGGGGGACCTCAGTTCTAATGAGGACGGGGAGAGGACAGTGTGGACAAGGAGCACAGTGAATACGGAGAGGGGAGGAGCCTGCCAGGCGGTGATCAGGGCTCTGACGGGGAGAAGCGCTTCCCGAGGCCCCTCCGCCCGGCCCCGCGGGCCCAGGCCGCTCCGTTTCCTCGTTTCCCCTGCACACCCTCCTCCTCGGGTGAGTCTCCACTGAACACATCCTGATTAAAGCCATGTGCTGCACTCAGGACTCAGAGGTGAAAGGCGTCCACCATCTGTTCCTCTAAACAAAGCTTGAGTTGTCCCATGGGCCCATCACAGGTGACCACACACGTGGCGCGGTCACTGCTGACCGTGGGCTCTGAGTTAGAGCCATTCGGGAGCCTGTCAGCAGGAGGATGGTTAGGACAGCCCTTGGTGACGAGTTAACACTGACTCAGCGTCTCGGAGGGCGGACACCGCTGCGCCATGGGGTGAAGAGGGCTCCGACGTCAGGCAGGAAAGGCCAGCACTCAGCCCCTTCGCATTCAGCAGATAATATCTGGGGAGGCTGAGCTGTGAGGGCTCCACCTGGGGATGCTGTGGGTGATCACTCAGGCTGGCAGGTAACAGCAGAGCCGGCGGCCCACGAAGAGCCCTGGCCCTCTTCCCCGTGTGCCTGACAAGACTCCGAGGGTCCGGATGGCAGCACGGAGCAGAGGGGAAGGGGCGTTTGGGGGTCTTCAGATATGGGGGGACAGGAAGAGGCCAAGGACAAACTCTGCAGTTTTGGTTTAGAATGCTAGCATAAGGCAGGGTCATAAAATGAAAAGGGACATTTCCGAAAGGAGAGTTTGGGGACGTGGGGACCCGGAACTCTGACCTGGACACGAGCGCAGGAGGCTTTCCATCACCCACGAGCGTGTTTGGGCAGGGCTGACCCTTCGAGGTGGTTTCGGGTCCTGGAGGGTGCCGACGTCACCCAGGTCCCTGAGGTCCACACTCTGCACCTGTCCGCAGGACGGCCGCTGAGCGTGAGCAGACGGTCCCCCCGCCGTCTCAGACAAGCTTCTTTTGGGTTTCTAGGTTCAATCTCATTACTGTTCCCCAACCCCAGGGGCAATGACAAGCCGATCAGTCTCCCTAATCACCAGTGGGTCTGTGGCATTTAGCTGGTAAATCACTAAATTTAATTAATACTCTTGATTGCTGGGGAAACTTAATTTCCACTGCTCTCTGTACTTTCATACAGATACAATCCTATTTCCTGTGCTACTCAAGACTTGTGATGGTAATAGACAGGGCACCAAATGAAATAAAAAATAAACAAATAAAAGCAATTATTAGCGATGCATGGCGGGACTGGCTGCCTGGACCCTGGGGCTTCCTCTTTCCCCGGAGGCCTGGCGGCCCGGAGGGCTGAGCCGCACGGCAGGGCCTCGGCGTCCCCCAAGAACTCAGGCCGGGCTCCTCGGCACCCGACGTCCGGTGAGGACTCAGGGAGCCAGGCACCCAGCTGCTGGCCCGCGGACCTCTGGCCCAGAGGGTCTCCCACCGATGGGCAGGCAGGGGAAAGAGGGGCGCTGCGACCTGACGGAAACAGCCCTTCTTGGAAACAGAAACCAGTGTGCGTTAGCCTTACACTCATCAGTTACGTGTGGTTCCTGCTGTTTGCAGCCTCAAGTTAAGCATCAGGACTTCCGAGTTCTGTAGGAGGAAGGATTCCCCAGGCTAAAGGAGCTGCTAGAAGTCACCAGGGTGCACCTGCCGCCCCTCCCTCCTGCACAAAGGACCCTGGTTCTCAAGGAGGCCACCTAACCACTGTCCCCAGCCCTGCTCCCACAGCAGCGCTGCACTGACCACCACGCCCCCCCGGCCTTGTAAAGAGTGCCAATGGCCTGTCACTAGGGTCCCAGGACACTGAGGGTTCTGCCATGAATGACCTCACTGTTGGGGGTGCAGATCAGACACCAAGCACCCCTCAGCTCTCAGAATTCCAGGTCATCATTCTTTCCTTGATGAAGGAGGTGTCCCCAGGAGGTCATTTCTTGGGTTGAAGTGGCACAATGGGGACACGCATGGGTTTTAAAGGAGGGGGTGTGTGGGACACTCCTACACCGCCTGGCCCTAGGCCCTCCCGTGGAAACGGACGTCACTGCAGAAAACGGGGCGGAGACCAGCCAACGGCACATTGCACAGGAGACAGCAAGCTTGTGTCCTTCACAGCTTTTAAAAAAACCCATGTTTTTCAGTAACTTTAGTTTCCTTCATGGTTTTTTAAATACAGGTTTTCATACGTAAAGGGATGTTCTTACTACCAACGTCTGAGCAGTTGGTAATAAAAGCTGACAAAATGTGAGCTTCAACTTCAGATTACGACTTAGCACAAATCTGAAAACACACTGTTTGCTCAGAGACATCCCCGTCGCTGCTTTACAAGTGTCTCTATTGAGTTAATGTCATTTGACCTTTACAGATGAGCTGACTCATTTCTGTATAAATGAATCAAACACAACCCTAGACTTACCTTACTATGAAACATTTTGCAGAATCATAATGCATTTCCTCCCCACTTATTTCTAGTTTGTTTTAGTCTGAAACAGAAAATAAGCAACGGTGGGCCAGCCGAGTGGCACGGTGGTTAAGCGCTGGCTTGGGAAACCAGCGGCCCCGGTTCGGGTCCCACAGAGGAGGGCCAGTGACACTGCCCTCAAAGAAAAGAAAAGGAAAAGAAGCAACGGTGAGGTCAGGGCGACACCAAGCAGACGACACTGAGAAGGAAGGCCACGCCGACTGCAGCCCCAGACGTGCCCGGGCTCACGGCCCCTGCGAGGGGCACAGGGCAGCGGGAGCCGGGCGGGCTGCAGCCTGGGCTCTGGCTTTCTCAGGCGACGTCCCTGTGGCAGGGCCTCCAAGTCAGGGGGAGGCAGGGAGACGCGGCGACTCGGCCAAGACCGCAGGGGAGCGCTGTGCCTTCCGTAACGCGTTTCAAAATCAGTGAGACCTGGAAGCAATGTTCCCGGCACGTTTTTCCAACGGTATGTAGTTTCTTTCAATTCCCACCAAGTTTTAAATACGTTTACTATATCCTCCTTTATTTTAGAAAGACGCCATCACTGCCTACAGCGTCTGCATTCAGGTTTGCTTTCGTCATTGCTGGCGGTGCCCGCGCAGCGCCTCTGGTCCCAGCGTCCCGCTGCGACGTGAAGTGTGTCAGTCTCGCTTCCTGCTCTCATAAAACGGACTGTGCTTTTCCCAGTCAGGCCGCATTTAACATTTCCTGCTTGCTTTTATTTTCATTTGTTGGAATATAATTGTGATGTGCCCAGCTGACCGCTCACATCTTCAGATTCATTCTGCCTGAGGGTGAGAGGATTCCTGGCTCCGTGGCTTGACTGTCTTTCAAAGGCGTGCTCTGCCCCGCTCCCCGCCTGACGCCCGCCCCCCGGGCCCCAAGCTGCGGGAACAGCAGCCCCTGCCCAGCGCTTTTGCTCTCATGCTCTCTCAGGTTTGTCCCAAGTTCCCTTTAACTTTCTACTCCACTAATTAGCCTTCCCATTCAGTGACTAAGTCTCCATTTCAGCTATTGAATCTTTTTTAATTCTAGAATTTCCAACAGGCTTTCACAGGTTCCAATTCTCTTCTAAAGCTTCATCTGATCATTTCTTGCACATGTCAATCAGTTAAAGTTCGTGGATGCTTACTCTCACGTCTGGACCTGCTCTGGGTGGTCTTGTGGCCACGCTCGTCCCTCAAGGACACGACCCTGCAGCTGCCTTGATGGGGCCGGTGGCCGTGGGCCAACACGCGTGAACCACGTGGAGGCCTCTGGGGTGCTGGCGTTCACACGCACAGGGTTTCCCAAGTGTCTGCTGCACCCCTGCTGGGACACACACCAGGCAGGTAAGGAGTGCACAGCCGTGAGACCCTGCCCAGACTTGGGGACCTGACAAAGGGCAGGACAGGCTGGCAGCGCGAGCAGGGCAACCCCGTGTCAGGGTCACCTGTTAACTTTAGTCTGTGGCAGAAACCCGTGGGGGACACTTGAGCTGCTCTGCAGAGTGGAGGAGGACGGGGACCTGCCTGTGGGTCCCTGAGGCACAGGAAGGCCCGTGGTGTGAGGATGGGGCGCCTGCCCGTCTGCCTTCACTGTGCTGGACCTTCCCTCCAGGCCCTGCGATGCCCGGGGGGACGTCCAGCTGCCAGCCTCCCTGCCCAGTGCAGGACTGACCGTGGGGGGGCGGAGCAAGGCGGGGGCAAAACCACCAGCACGCAAAGCGCGACAGCAGCTCCACCGAGAACCGTTGGCAAGTGTTGCGTTTATTCCTCCCATGGATGCTTGCAGGCGGGTGCTACGCCCTGCGTGTTGGCAGAGGGCATCTGCGGCGAGCCCGGCCCGGCCCTGTGGGGGGGTCCGGGGGAGAGCAGCCGGGGTTCAGCCTGTGCCCTGCGGGGCTGCTGCCTGAGCAGACGAAGGCTCCTGTGTCTGAGGGATGCAACCCTGCGTGCGCGTGAGCTTCCGAAAGCCCTTTGGAGGAGACTCATTTCCCCTGATTTAGACGTGTCTGCAGCTAGCTCCATAATTAAACTTGGAGGCCCTCCCCCACTTCCACGGAGTTGAATGCCTTAAGCGGATGCAGCTGTGTCATTCTTGGCCTCTTTCAAAGAAAATACACAGATCAGAAAGTGTGGAAAGGTGGCCGGTGCTCTCAGCAGCTCCTCAGAGCCCTCCGCGTGGCCTTCTCCAGATACAAGGTGATGGGACGTCCCAGCACGAGAGGGGCCTGCCTGTCACAGCTGGGCCTTCTTCGTGAGGCTGCATTCGTGGCGAGGGGCTCCGACACCTGTCAGGCGTGAGGGCCCTGTGGGGTGAAGGGGTGAGGAAGGCGTGCCCTCCTTGTGTAGGCTCATCGCAGCTTGTTTGGGGCGATTCTCCCTTCTTCTTTGTGGACGGGGAGTTTCTGGCTGCAGGGCACGCAGCCGCATCCATTCGAACAGTCCTGAGCCTAATACAGAGACTGTCCCGTCCGGCCACAGGCCCAACTGCATAAGTGGCCCTTGGGGTCGGGACAAACAAACGGCAACAACGAAGAAAATGCAACCTCAGTGTCTGGCACTCACGAGGCAGCCAGCCCTGAACCTGCACCAGCGCCAGAGGAGGCGCCCGCAGGCTTCCAAACAGAGAGGTCAGAGCGCGGCCGCGTGGCTACGGCCTTGCAGACCCATCTGCCCGAGTGGGGTGAGCGCAGCCCTGAAGCTCTCCTGGGTCACCACACAGAACACCCACCTCCCCTGTGACCCCTGTGGAGGAGACGCAGGCCCAGGGCTCTGTCCTGACCACAGACGTGGGGACAGGATGCCGGGATGCAGACGTGGCTCAGCGGTGCATCTGCAGGGCTGGGGGACCTCGCTGCCTCTCAGTGGCTCTGAATTGAAGGCTGTCTTTCACTGCCACCTACTTCACTTGGTGCCTCTCCTCACTGACAAAAGACAAAATGTGGACAGGGAGCTGCCTCACAGCAGATTCGAAGCCCTAAGAGGAGTCACTGAGCCTTTTCCTGTACGTGCAGAAGCTAACGGCAGGCAGCACGGAGGACGAAGCCCAGCCCTGAAAGGTGCCTCCAGCTGAGACCACGTGCTGTCCGGCCACCAGCTCCGCTGGCCCCTGGGCCTCGTAGCCGGGCACCCTGCTCGACACCACAGCTGACGTGGCTTTGCCACCATGCACGTGCCAGAAACCCCGGTCCCTGCAGGTCCACCCAGCAAGCTTCCCACACCACTGTCCTGAGACGAGGAACTGGAGTCCATTCTCCCAAATAAGGTCTAAAACACTCCAGAACGAAATAAACAAAACAAAACAAAACAGCCCACGAGGGATTCGAGTGACCTTGCCTTATCTTGGTAACCTTTCCAGTAATTTTACACAAAATCTACATTTTGCCAAATGTTTTATAAAAACTCAGCATTTACAGATTTGCATATATGCCAAAATTAAATATGATACAAGAGAAATCTTGAGAGGACAAAAAGGAGACCAAGGAACAGTTTGTTTTCTGTAAGCATTTGAAGGCAGATTCCCAATTAAATATGTTTACAGCATGTTTGTAACCCAGGGAGCCTTCCAGCGTCAGAACCAGGCTGGGCGACCTCTGGAAGCAGCGGGTTCTGGGAAGAGCAGCGCTGGGCACTGGTTTATTATGCCCTCTGCTTCCCCACACCCTGGACCTTCCAGCCTCGGCAGGCGTCCAGGGGCCAGCAACCCAGGGGCTCGGGGCACAGGGAACCCCCAACACTGAAAACCACCAAAGGATGGGATGTTATTACCTCTCCTTCTTCTAAAAGAATGAAGAATATTCTACAAAATCTAAAAAATCATAACTTTACAAATTCCACCCACAATTTCAGGGAAAAGAGCCAGCCACTTCTAAATATTATGCAAATTTAAAGTCATCCATTTAAAAGGGACTCTTTTAAACCTTTCATCAAATGCAAAATTTCTAATAGTTTTCATGAAAGCAAGCCAGAGCGGGCTTGACAAAGCACAGACCTTAAACGTGCACGTGATTATTTCCAGGACCGTAGGCTCCAGTTTCTTGGCACAGAGGAGACTATTTAAAAAAAAGAAAGGCTAGAGAAGCAGTGCCTCCTCTCTGCGCGGGACCCGGCCAGCCTCACGGCAGCGTCACTGGCTAAGCGTGGCCTCCCAAGGCTCCCCTGGGCGGACAGGTGTGGGGAGGAGAACTCAGACACCTGCTCCCTGCTCCAGCTGTGATGCTGTCCCTCCTCAGACTGGGAAGCACCTCCTTCCAGCCCCCAGTGTCTGCCTGGGGCGGGCTTTCAGGCCCCTCTGGGGAACCCTGACACCCTCACTTCCCATCTCAGCTCCTGGAAGATTTGGGCATCTCTTCCCTGTACCCCAAATTGTCTATGCACTGCAACTATGGGATGTGTGGTCAGCTATCCTCTTACCCAGGCCGAACGTCCCCGAGTGGAAGAATGGCCATGTAGCCACTGCGCAGTTGGCAGCCTCGTGCTAAACACAAGACATGGTCACTGAGAGAACGTGAGCCCGCCCCGCGCAGGAGTCTGACGGCCGGACGAAGGCCGGGCGACGGGAGAACGCTCCCCTTGCAGAGGCTGAGCTTCGGTACCATAGCTGGAGGCGTGCTGGTGATCCGACAAGCTAATTCCAGTTAAAACAATGAAACTTGATAGCCCTAAATTCTGATTTCTGTCACATCGAAATCCCCAGGGACCCTGCAGAAATATAGGATAACATTCCGAACCTAGAGCTCAACTGTGAAAAGAAGTTGTGAGTTAGTATTACACTGGGCTCCCCTAAAAAGTGATACTTTCTAATACTGTCTTAGATAAAACAGAAGGAAATTCTGACCTTACAGCGAGGGCTCAGATTTTTGATATTTGTGAAAAGTCAGGAAAACTGATATGCTATATTACAATCAGTGCGATTTGCTGCAACCTGGGTTTATATTTTCAGTACCTTTTTTTAGAAAATAGCTTTTCTGGAAGTGTTGGCATGTTTCAACAATCAGTATGTATTTTCCGATGGGCCTTTCAGAAGCCCACCTCGGACACGCAGGCTGGTGCCCCTTTACTTCTGTCAGTTTGGTGGCGTGAGCAAGACGGTGGAGGGGCGTGTCCCTGGTCAGTGAGGGTTATCTCACAGTTGTCACTGTGCTTGTCAGTCCAGAGTTAGAATAAAATCAAAAGTAAAAACAATCAAAACATGTACGTACGATGGAAGTAAGCCACTTGTCACAGATGTGAAAGCAGGTGAGTGAGGAGGCAGGGGGTCTCCAGGCACGTCTGCCTCGGGTCGGGCAGAGGCCGCAGCCCCGGCCACGGGGGCAGCCGGGCTGCGGGGCGTCTGCGTGCGCACTGGCCCCTCGGTCTCGCTCTACTGGATGATGGAAACTCGAGCAGGCTCCATCCTGTCTGCATCGTGACATTAGAAGCATCGGGTCAGGACACAGACTGTGCAGCCAGCCCAGTGGCTGCAGTTCCTGGGAAGGCCCCAGGGCTGCGGGCTGATGGGCCCTGGACCCCGGAGCGCGAGCTCCTCCCCCATGCCCAGTGCCGGAGCCCCGCTTCGGCCCAGGCTGTGGGGAATAGATCGCTGACCGCCACTGCCGCGGGTATTTTTGCTCTGCCAGCTGGACACACGTGACTAATGTGGCCAGCTGTGTGGGAACAATGTGTGCCAATAGTGTGCAAATGAGCAAAACGGCATCAGGACAGCACGAAGCTCGTCAGAGGCTCAACAGCAGATGTGACGCTGATGAGAGGGACGGAAATAGTCTGAGCTTCAGGGTCCCGGGCGCCACAACCGATCGCGACTTGAGAACAACCGTCCTGCACTTTTGCATCTGCAAACATGTACCCAAGGCCCTGTGATCATGTGCGAGGGAAAGAGCTGTGATGCGGTTCTGCAGGAAAAGGCGGCTCTGCGTCTTTCCTTCTGTTTCCAAGCAGACGTTAGGAGCACGGCCTGAACAGCGGGGTGTCCGACACCCCCCGGGAAACAGGGCTTTCCAGTGGATGGCCCCGGCCACGGCACCAGACTTGGCCTCCGAAATGGCGAATTCCGCACTGCCCCTCTGCCTTGTGGCCTTTGTCACTCTCTCTGAAGGACACGTACTTATAATAAAAGTGATGTCCAGGAATCTGCTGTAACAGTCTCCAAGTCATGCCTGGCCACAGGAGAGGCGGGGATGTCCACTAAGCAGGTAGCACGGTCCTGCCTGACACCCCAGCACCCCTAGGACGGTCATTTGACACGAAGGACACGGTCCCGGAGCAGAGCAGGCACCCAGCACACACCGTTGTCCACATGCCGGAGCTGACGGGGTCATCAGGGGTGGGAGTCCGGGCCTTCCCTCCCTCCCCGCAGCGGTCCTTTCTCTGGGAGCGTGCAGCATCTGCATTGCAGGTTCTCAGGAGAAATGGAGGGAGAGGTTTATGTGAGGCAGCGCCCCCGCAATTACAGAGGCCGAGCCCCAGCTCCAGGCCATCGGGCAGGGGGCCCCCACTCACGGGAGGGTCAGGCTCTTAGTTTTAGCCAGGCCGTCCACTGCTTGTGCGAGGCCCACCCACATTGGGGAGGCACTGTGCTTTACTCGGTCTGAAGGTTTACATGTTCATCTCTCCAAAAATGCCCTCACAGACACGCCCAGAATAATGTTTGACCAGATATCTGGGCTCACACGACTCAGCCAAGTTGATACATAGAATTAGCCATCACAGCATCTGAGAACTTTCTCTTTCAACTCACATCAAAGCCCCCAAGAGTGTTTCTAAATAACGTGTTAATAACGAAGGGTGATAACTGAGGGCAATGTTCTTGGCGGTTTTCCTCGACTCAGTTTCCCCACTAACGGCCAAGCACCTGGAGTGGGCGTGGTGTCACGCTGACAGCATGGCAGGCGCCGCCTCACTCGCTCTGCACAACAGCCCACACTACATGGGCGTTAGCAGACTTGCCAAAAGCCAAAAAACAGCAAGCGCCAAGGTGGCCTTTGTGCCCAGGCCGCCTGACTCCGATCTGACTACGGGGCTCGCCTGCTGCCCGGCCCGGCCACAGTTTGGAGCCAGCACACGGGTCTCGTGCGTGCTGGGAGCAGATAAAGGGCTGGAGGTGAGGCCGCCAGGCCAGGTCTGAGGATGCTGAGAAGGCTGGTGTGCCAAATGAACATGCTGCGACTACACAGATAGGAGGCAGACCAAAGCCCCATGAAGCTACGGACACAGGATGGGCTCCTCCGAACTCTGGGGCCTCTCTCGCCCGGGTGGCTACGTCTCTGTGTCCCTCCAATGAATTCCTGTTCCTGCTCACGTCAGCTGTAGAGTTCTGCTCTTGTAACCAGACACCGGAACAGGAGCCCTCTAGGCTGACCTTGCTGGAATCACCCACGAGTCAGCACTGAGTGGCTACTCGAGTGTGTCTCCTAACTGCTAAGCGCAGCCAGCCTCCTGCACTGGGGCTGAGGCCAGTGCCATCGCGTCATCATTGTAGTACAGACAGCCAGCCTTGGGGACACTGACTTCCTTGTCACCACTCTGCCAGGACGTTTGAGGATCCGGATTTTCTGAAGCCTGGGGTCTTACCACACCCCAGGCCCCACCAAATCTTTATGTGAAACCACAGCTCTCCAAGACCCAAGCCAAGCCTACAGGAAAATGTAATAAACAGTCCTGTCATGTTAGCTTGGGCATAATTACAGATTTTGACGAGAGACGTCTCATAGGTCAAGTATTAGCAAAAGGAGATGACCTTATTTTACAAAACACAACGTCTCAAACTTCAAAGGGTTCCCATCAATATTCAGGTATGACTCCTCCAGGACCTAACGGAGTTAAAGGGCGGGGAGACACAGTGACTCATCGAGCTGACTCATGACCGACTTCAGGTGAAAGGTGGAAATTGCGTTAACACATCGTAAGCGAGGCAATGGGCTCAGACCCGGGCAGCAGCCTCCAGACCAAGCCCAAGTGCCAGGCGCTGCCGCTGGCTGGTTGGCTGGTCCCGGGTGGGAGCCGCTGTGCGGGTGGCGGGCACCCCACACCCTCACCCTCTAGCCCGGCCCGGCTCCTCTGGAGACCCTGCTTCTGAAGGGCCCCAGCGGTGACTCACTGCCCTGATCCCACGTCTGAGCTGCAAGACATTTTGGGAAGTCTCTAACAATTTCAAATCTAAGTTCTTTGTTTCAGGCTAAATATGTCCCGTGTTGCTCACAGCCATGCGGTTTATGGTCTGGAATCACCAGGCTAAGAGGCAGTGCTTGCCGCCCGGACTCCATGGCCAAAGCCTATTATTCCCTGCCTTTGGCGCCGGGGGAGGCCAAGGTCACCCTGCGTGTGAGCGCTCGCGCCCCGCGTCCCACGCTCAGTGCCCCGAGCCGGCCGTGCTCCTCCTGTGGGCCTCACGGCGCTGGGCCCTGTCCCGTCAGAACGAGAACCACGCGGCACGGACAACCGGGCCTGCGTCCCACGGCCTGGCCCCGCGGTGCACACGGAGCGGGAGCGGCGTGCCCAGCGGAGGGACACGGCCATCAGGGGCCCACGCCCCGCGTGTCCGTGACCGTGTCCTCCGGCCTCCGGCCAGCAGGCCACCGGGCAGGCCCACCGGACGTGCGCGGCGGGCTGGGGCTTCTGTGCTTCACGCCGTGTCACCAGCCCCGTGGGCCCCTCTGCGCTGCTGTGTCCTCAGCACCAGGGAGCAACAGGCAGGAGACAGCCCTCCTTCCCTGCGGGGGCACGAGTGGGCTGGTCCTCACACGCACGCGAGTCCTGTGTGGGCCAACTTTGTCCTGCTCACGCGGGGCCGGCGACAGCTGCACATGGGCGCCCGAGGCACATGCACAGTGCGAGTCGGCGGGGACAGAACGCATTGCTGAGCCTGGAGTTTTCCAGCGTTTGGTCCTCAGGGAGCCACATGTCAAGAACTTGTAGGAAAATTCCTGGAAATTTGGCAAAAGACCCACAGTAACAGAAATTAAATTATTACTGCAATCTGCAGCATTGTTAAATTATTGTTAGTTAACAATATAGCTAACTTAAAAAATTGCAGAAGCTTCTCTTAGACCAGTTTGGTGTTTTTTTTTAATGGCCAATTTCCCAGGAACCCTACTGACAAAGACTGTCCCTTTTAAAGTTAAATTTTGTAATGACTCCCAGAGGCAGGGGAGGGATGGAGCAGAGTGCCCTGTCCCCACCCTGCGCTGGGGACGCTGGCCGAGGCAGTGGGCTCCGGCCAGAGAGCCGGGCCACGTCAGGATCTGGGCTCCAGAGCCTACTACTTTAACTAGTTTCTGATTGTGAGTGCGTCTCTTAAAGTCTTTGAGCTGCAGTTTTTATGTAAAGCTTAAGATTCTCACCTGTCTTCAAGCATGTTGGACGGCACTGTGTGTGTGCAACGGCTTCCCATTTACTTTGAGAGCGTCACGAATCTGGTCTTACCGGTACTTTTGCGAGTACTGCACTCCCTGCCCCTCGGCGACATGACACACTCAGAACTTAATATCAACAAGAAGCGTGTGCCAGCGCTTACTGTGGGCCCTGGCGGTGTTCTGGATGTAACGCTACGGAGGGAAGAGCATTCGTTTTCATCGCAGACCTTCGCAAACACTGGGCACGAGCTGCAGGCCGCGCCAGCTTCCAGGGCTCCGCAGCAGCTCGCAGACCCAGGGGACCTGCGTCTGTGCCCAGGAGCAAAGCATCCAAAATTCCGCGGGTCTCTGGTTCCCAGGAAGCGCCCAGTGGGGAAGCCCAGCTCCACTGTTTCGGTGACTCGCAGCTGTCCCTTCAGTGCAGAACCGCGGCTGAGCCCGCTGCCCTCCCTGATCCTGACCTGCTGCTTGGCCTACAGGCTGCCCGGCTGTTACCATTATGTGCTAATTGCGTGCACTGTCGGGAGAGGAAGGCCTGACCGGGGAGCCTGTCCGCTGCCCGAGCCCATCCTCTCCTTCCTTATTGTGTGAGCACGGCAAAGGGCACACTGCCCTACACCTTCTTTTTTTCTGTTTCCCCACTAGGTCTCATCACTTGTAGGTTTCCCATTTTTAATTAATGTATTTTATTTCTATCAACTTCCCTGAGTATTTATTAAGCCTCCAATAAAATCAGTTCATCTTGAGGTTATTTCCCACTCACTAGAAACAACTGGCCTCATAGCTTCCATTACACTAGGATTAACTAACGTAAGGACGTGATGCTGACTAAGAGGTAGCCACTGGCATGTGTGACTATTTAAATTTAAGCCGACCAAATTAAAATTCAAAACTCCAGGTTCCCAGTTGCACTGCCCAATGCCAGGTGCCCGAGAGCCGCGTTTGCAGAGCTGTGGGCAGGGTAGAGGGATGCCCCCACCACAGGAGGGAGTGCGGCGGGGTTTGACTGAGCAGGTGAGGCCTTCCGGTGGCCCCAGCTGCCGCAGGCGCACTTCCATCAGGCGCGTCCATCCTCTACTCCTGTGAACAGAGAGCAGGAGAGGGAACGGTTTCTAACTGCGAAGCCAGCATTCCTCTTATACCTGAGCCAGATAAAGACATGGCATGCAAGGGCAACCACAAAGCAAGATCTTATAAACAGGTGCAAAAATCCTCAACAAATATTAGCAAATTGAATCCAACAACGTGTAAAGTAAATTACACACCACAATCAAGTGATATTTAGTCCAGGTATTTAAGTCTGGTTCAAGATTTAAAAACCAATTAATATAATCCACCACATCAACAGGCTAAGGGGGAAAAGCATAGGATCATATTGAATGATGCAGCAAAAGCATTTGACAAAATCTAACGTTTATCAGTATTCATGATAAAAATGCTGAGCAAACTCGGGACAGAGAGGAATGTCCTTACCTTGACAAAGAACAGCTACAAAGGCCTGCAACTGAGAGCGTACTCAGTGGTAAGAACCATACTATCTGCATGATTCAACGCAACCTCAATCAGAATCCTGCGAGCAACTCTGTGGATGCTGACAAGCAGACTCTGAACATTGCACGGAGGCCCCAGAATGCCAACACATCGAAGCGGAGGATCAAAACTGAAGGCCTGGCGCTACCCAACCTGAGGCATGCCACAAAGCCATGGTAATCTAGAGAGAACAGAATCGGACAAATAAGAGGCATGTAGGTCAATGGAACAGAATGGAGAGCCCAAATACAGACCCACATAAACAGTCAACTTTTTTTTAACAAAGGAGCAAAAGCAATTCGTTGGAGAAAAGACAATCTTTGCAACAAAAGATGATGAAACAACAGGTTTCCATATGGAAAAAAAACTGAATTTAGACAAAGACATCACACCTTTCATAAAAATTAACTCAAAATGGGTAATGGATGTACATGTAAGATGCAGTATTATAAAACTCTGAGAAGAAAACATAGGAGGAAAGTCTGTGTAACTTGTGGCATGGTAATGAGTTTTTATGTATAACACCAAAAATATAAGGGGAAGGCACTCCAAGGAGCGATGCAGGCCGTGCGGGACCACGCCTACCACCAACGTCTGAACCAGCCTCACCGAGGGGTGCACAGAGCGCTGACCTACTGCGCTGGAAATACGAGCAGTCGGTCAGACTGAGGCAACAGGAAGTGCACGGAGGCGCAGAGTCGTGAGCACTCGAGTGTGTCAGTAACTGTGATACCAAACACACATGTACTGGAATCCCACAGTTGGGCAATGGACGGCGGCTGGCGGCAGGCAGCCAGCCTCCTCACGATGGCAGTGGGAGCTGACGGCGCACAAGGGGAGGGCGCCGGAATGATGCGTGTGGTCATGGGTTAGACGCGGAGTGTCAGTGGGAACCCATGTCTAGTGTAATACGCTGTTACATGTAAAATGTTGAATGAAATGTGTTTATACATGGGTTAGTATACATACATATGTCTTTGTTTTGTCAGCTAATTGATAGGGCCGAAAAGAAACAACACCCCATTTACAACTCCCACTCCTAGCACCCCAGTCTTGGCTCCTAACGCCAAGGTACCAGGAAGCAAGGAAGTGACCCAGACCAACGGTGCGGTGACGGGGTGTGCGGAGCGAGCGGCAGCGGATGAACGGGCCTCAGTGGCTGAAGGAGCGATCTGAGCAAGGGAACAAATACCTCGGTGTTGGGCTATAGCCCAAGTGTGAAGCCAGTACCCTCGAGTCCACACTGATGTAAACAACTGAATAAATAAACAAGTAGTGGAGAAGAGAGCAGGTCTTCCAGGCAGAAGCAAGCCCACCGACTCAGGTCGACGCTACGTGTCAGGGAAGGAGAGCACGACCCTACCCCTCACGCGTGGGCTGCACACCTGACTTCCTTCGGGGGGCACAGGACGGAAGGGGGTGGGGAAGTCCAAGGGCGAGAATCCTGGCCGGGCGCCTCAGCCAGCTGCTCGCCGTCAAGAGCAGACGCCGTCACGCCGACAGGACGCCTTTGAGACGATGGGATGAAAACAGCCTTCTTTCCATAAATTGCTTCATCATGAGAAAAAAACACACACGTTCCAATCACAGGCATCCTGACCAGCACCCCCCACACTGCCGGCATCATCAAACCCAGGAAAGTGATAAATGGCTACATCCGGGGCCAGGCAGGGACACTCCCTGTGACTAGGAAACACGGAAACTGAACCTTTCTACAAGCGTTTTCTGGATGGTGTGCCGAAGGAGTTCTTGTTAACAAATTCCAAGCACAGTCACACCTCTGAGTCAGCTTATCCAACCTCCAACTTACTGACTAGCAAAAACTTAGAAAACAGTAAGCGTAACTTTATGTGTCAGAGAAACGTTGCAAATTGGTACAACTTTGAAAACGCGCTCAGATTTCTATGTATCAGACATTTACACTGAACTCACAGCATCCTCACTCATGCTTCGGTTTCCTTAAGGTCAGAGTGAGTGACCATTTCCAGGCTTTAAACCCATCATTGCTGCCTCCAGCCAAGTCAGGTAAATTAAGGCAGAAGTACAGGGAGCTGCCAGCTGGCATTCGGAGGGGCCGAGGCCCAGAGCCCCAGCGGGTCACCCACAAGCCAGCCCGATGGGTCCCCTCCTGCCCTGCCGGGGACGGGGGCGAGCGCGGCAGCCTGTGGTGACATTCTGTGGGAGGCAGGGCAGGAGGGAAGGTCTGGAGCCCAGGGGGGCCGTCTTGAAGCCGACGGAAACTGAGGCGTCTGTCCTCTGCGCCCTCAGGGACATGTTTTTCCGTGCGCGTCCTGGTCCACGCCACGCTGCAGACACCAGCGAGGAGTGTGGCCCTGCTCTCTGAGGCAGGTGGGCACTGAGGACATATTTCCTGAAATGACTGTCCTGGGAAGCTCTGCATTCTAGACGGACTCTGCAAAAGTGTGAACTCAGTGACATCACCTTGTGCTTCAACAAAACAGGGCCAGCCCCGCCCACGTCCCTGGAACTGGCTTGGTGAGGCTCCTCTCTCCTGGATTCTGCCCAGGCCCCTAATCTCTGCCCCCGCCCCCCCGGCAAAAATGGGACGACAAGCCCAACAGTAATAAAGAAACAGCTGTTCTCCCATCCTCAGAGGCCTCTTTCTAAAGCCGCCACCCACGTGGAATCCTCCACAGACCCTGTCCCCACAGGATGGGCCCTCCGACACTCACTGGCCACCTCCAAGCACCTGTGGTTCCTCAGAGGCCCTGCTTTCCACGGGCCTCGGGACCCCTGGCCCTGAAATGTGGCCCCTGCTCTGCAGCTCAGGTGTGATCTGCGAGGCGGAACTCAGGAGGAGGCCTGAGCCCGGGCCCTGCCCACTGCCACTGCTGTGCTGTCCTTGTCCTCACACAGGACCTGAGCCCGGGAGACGGGCAGCAGGCAGGTGCTCACGCTTGCGGTCTGGACACACAGTAGGGCCCCTTCTGTTCTCAAGAAGTGTGTCAACTCCGGACATCCCGCCCAACACACCCTCCTTTCCAGTCTCCAGCCTTCCCAGGGCTGCTCTTTAAGAAACCGTTCTCTGTAACAGGACCTACCTAGCACTGGCAAGCGGAGTGGCACTTGAACAAGGCAATCTCTTGCAAACAGCATACAAAAAATACAAAGCAGAGCCAAAAACAAATGAGAAGAGATGGCTGTGAAAAACCGGTCGCCCCCGAGGGTGCCGCTGGTCTCAGCCACCAGCTGCTCTCTGCAGACATCGTCTCTCTGAAGCTGGGCGGCTGACCTCCTGGCACAGACCTGCACAGAAGTAGAGACTTTATCTTGCAAAAGAAATCATGAATTGGCTCCAAACGGCTGTAACTTGAAAACCTTAATTAAGCAATGTGGTCAATCATGGGGTGCGTGGCACCATCCGGGGGCCGGCAGTAAGGCCTAACTGTCCTGGAATGACCAGTGCAACACACACTGTTTCCAGCTAAGTGGGCGTGCTTTTCAGTAACGCCACACACACCGCGCCTGCCCACAGAGATCCCCGACGGGAAACGCATTCTTGGTCCCTTCCTGCTCCCACACACCACACATGGCTCTCTGTGACAATCGGCCAAAAGGAAACTTTGTGACGTGCCGTCGGCCAGGTCCCCAAGGAGACAGGGGTTCGGCGTAAAGGTCCATATGAACCCTCGGCCAACCGTGGGTCAGAGTTCCCTCTGGCTCTGCTGGAACTTAGCAAAGGGTAACAAGAAAATGAAAACCGGGCAAGATTCTTGGTCACTAGAATCCCACCGTCCAGAGCAGCTTTACCTGGACCCACTGAACTCACACTTGACCCCTGGCTGCAGTGGTCAAGCTCTGGACAACATGTCTGGACACAGCTGACAACAGTGGACAGAAACGCGATGTGCCCATTTTCAAAATGACTGTGTAAAATATGGGAGTATTTTTCCAAAAGACTAGGTTTCGCATTTACTAAACCACTGAAAGATAATGGTATCAAGTTTTACAGTATGCGAACACGACCTGCTTCAGATAAAGCTCAGACCACTTTGTGGACACAGGTGAGAAGTTCCACCTTCCCGCAAAGGAAGCTGCGTTCCAGCCCTGTCCCCACCGTTACAGAGACAATGGCAGCAAAGCTGGGCCTTGAACCCATGATGTCTGTCTGGTTCCAGCTACGTTTCCTCCCGGCACAGGTTTCCGTGGCTGTCCCAAGTGACACGGAGTGCCCTGCCCTGTTACGCAAAACAGGCGCTTCTCTACTTTGAAAATGGGAGGTTGTGTTTTGGCTGAAACCCTCGGTGATTGTGTTGCATTCCTGCTGTTGGAGCAGCTGTGGCAGCACTCTGCCCTGGGAGCGGGCACGCGGCCATCAGCGTGCCTGTCCGCGGGCCCCTGAGGCGGCTGACTGTGCAAGGTGGAATTGAGCACAGGCGACTCCAAGGCACAGCATGGTCCAGCGGGGCCAGGAAGTTGCTGGGCGGACACAGGAGGAGCCTCTGAAGTGGGGCCAGGTGTGCTCTGGGCATCAATCACATGGTTCGGCGACGGCGGGTATCATAAGGGGGGGACTTTGGGGTGACGGTAAGATAATGCCATGGTGCTCGATTGGATCTGCTTTCAATTATGCGGACTCTGTCCATAGAATTATTCCAAGTATGAAAACGACCCAGTTGCCTTCAGTCTCAAAGAACAAACCTTGAGCCGGCCCGTTTTCCATTTCTGAAGGAATGAAAATACATTTGGCCTCCACTTACGCAGGTCGCCCAGATGTAACAAAAGTTGGTGAATCATGTAATTGTCAGCATATGGCAAATCTGAGAACTTCAGAACAAGGGGTTCTCCGCTCAGCCGGGCAGGGGCTCCGGGAAAGCATGTGGCCATGGCATCTGACCCCCAGTAGGCTGAAGGGAGGCGTGCGTCTCTGCAGCGGCGGCTCCTTGGGCATCCAAATGAGAGAGCTCCCACTTAGGGCACCATGTGGTTCCTGCGAGGTCATCCAGATAGGTGTTTCCATCTGCAATTACCTATGTTAACAGGTATGAAAATTGCAACAGAACCCAAAGCAGAGTGAGTGACAAGCATGGGGAAGTTTGCTCCGGTCTGTGTGCAGCTCAGACAAAGGCTGTATTTATTCCTAAACCCATGCAGCCGAAGCTGAGCGACGCATCCCTTTAGGGAGCATTTTCACGCACACTGTGCCCGGGTCGCTCCTGCAGAGCATGGATATACATGGGCAATTCAGCAGGAAGACCTGCAGGGAGGTTTTCATATTTTCTGTTTTGGCATTAATTTCCTCCTTCCATATTTGTAAGGAGCAGGTCCTTACACACAGAGCTGCCATAGGGCCCGAATGTGCACATCTGTGGGCTAGTCTGACGAGTCTGGTGTGGGGCTGCCCGGGAATCTCTGGTGTCCATGCACTTGGAGGTGGCTCTCGCAGTCCTTGAGCAGCTCTGAGCTGACACTGGTGGCCTCTGCTGTCACCCTTGGCTCCTTATATACCTGTGGACAGCTTTCCCATTCCATTGCACCTCCGTTTTGCCCCTCAAGTTTTTTTTCACTTCAAAGCAACAAATCCAGTTCCTTCAATAGTCTTCTAGGGACAAGATTCTGAGAACACTCATCAGACTGTTGTTTTTTTAGTATATATTCTGGTTTTATGCTTTTAAAACATGTTACCCAAATGTTAGCAAAATGCCACACGTATAATTCGCCTCTCCTGTAGCTGCCCAAGATGGAATTGGAGGGACCTGCTGCTGACTCACAGTCAGACGAGCTGTCGTAACCACGCCGGGATGTGATCAGTTCACTGGCTCCCCGCCAGGCTCCCCGTCTGCCCTGGGCTCTCTCTCACCCCATGATTCGCCTGCCCTCGTGGGGACTGTAGAGGCCACAGTTAATGGCTCTCCCTGTCGGGGAAGATCATCTCTCTCAGGCTCTCCATCCCACTCCAAGAGGCCCGAACCAGGTGCGGGTGACGCCGCTTCCTCTGGGGAGCTCTCAGAAGTCACCTGTGCGAGGTCAATGCCAAGGTCATTAGCCCCTGATCTGATCTCATGTGAAGTCCCAACACTGAACAGGAAGAAACGATGTGAACACACCCGTGCTGGCAAACTCTTTCAGATTTCTTCTTGAAACGTCACAGTCCCCAAACATCCTGTGAAACCTGAGCAGGGACTCTAACTGGGGTGTGAAGTGAGGACTGCTTCCCCCATCATGAGTCCCAGCAGGTCCAACGCGGGAAGGACCAGTGTTTCAGAAAGGGTGCAAGTGCCTGAATCACCGAGGTGTTTGCTCCGTCATCACACGCTTCATTTCTTCCCGACCACTCTCATTTTCACTCTCCCCAGCACCCTTGTGTGAATTACAAGAGGCCATACACCGGCTGAGTGGCTCAATTGGTTAAGAGCTCAAAGTGCAAACTCTGAGCAACAGGGTCGCTGGTTCGATTCCTGGCCTGAGCTGAGCTGCCACTGAGCTGCCAACAGGTGACAGGACGGCTCAGCTAAAAAACAAAACAAAAACCAACAAAAAAACCCAAAAAGAGGTCACACACTTCTGCTGTCACTCTTTTCCTCCACATCACGCTCCTAAGCTTTGAAACCTCTCTGCCCTATTGTGACCTTACACTTTTTACGTTCTACGTATTTTATCAAGAAATTATCTGTAAAATCCTTTATTTTACCTACATTTTCCACATTGTGGTTTATTAATTTTGCATCTTTGAAAACGACTTTTTGAGGAAAAGCTGTTTATCTGATGATACGCCATCTTTATCTCCTGGGGAGTGTACAATCCCTGAGGGACAGCACTAAACCTTGCCTTTCATGTGTCCTGAGCCATGGGCTCCAAGACTGTTCTAGAATGAAAAGCTGGTGAGGACAAGCTGACAGCCGACACGCGTGCAGTTTCGTGGGAGCCTGTGCGCTGCTCCACACCCTTGTCTTTCCCATGAGAGCTGAAGAGGGAGAAGCCAGGAGCGAGGCCCAGACCGCTCTGCCAGCCGCTGCGCAGCCTGCGTGTGCTGCGGGGACAGGCGCGCGGGGGCCCCGCGGGCTCGGGCATGCCAGCCGCGCGCTTTCCGTCTGCTGTGAGCACTTGGGTCCCACCTATCAATACCCCTTGCCCTGCTCTGGAGTTTGAGGATCGCTGCTGCAGACGCAGGTCCTGGAGCCCGCGGCCAAGCCCGCTGTGCAGGTGACTCCGCAGGGTTTCGGAGGCGGAGCCACTACCACCCGAGTGACACGGAGCCCCTTCTGCCGCGGGAAACGCACTTATTCTGTTGTTTAGGATCGAAGCGCACAGATAAAAATTAAAACGAAAAGTTTGCTAAACGGAGCCGGGCGGCCTCGCGGCCTAGAGAAGGTGCGTGGCCTCCGGAGCCGCTCCCCACCGTGGGCAGCCACAGCGCAGGCCCAGCTGGTCGCAGCCCGAGGGGCCTCGGGGCAGAGGCCGGAGGGGAGGCGCCCAGCCACCCGCGCAGCTCCTCCTGGGCCCGCTCAGCTCTCCTGCACACCCTTCTCGGCCCTGTGACAACGCCTCCCACGGAGCGCGGGCTCCTGCCCAGAAGCTGAGCCCCGAGCCCTGCCCCGCGTGGCCCCGGCGCCCCGCGCACCTGCGTGTGGTCCTTCCAGCCGACACGCGGCGGCTCTCACAGGCCCGCCGTGAACTACGGCCTCACGCCCCCACGAGTGTCCTGCCCGCATCACCTGCACTCAGCAGGCCTACTACGCGCCCGCATCACCTCCACTCAGCAGGCCTACTACGCGCCCGCATCACCTCCACTCAGCAGGCCCACTACGCGCCCGCATCACCTGCACTCAGCAGGCCTACTACGCGCCCGCATCACCTCCACTCAGCAGGCCTACTGTGCACTGCACTTTATAGACGAGAAAGCCCGGAGCCGCATCGCACACCTGCCAGCGACACGGGCACCTGGAGGGCTGGGCTCGTGCCCACCCAAGTCCGCGCACCTGAGCTTCCCCACAGCTGGCCGCGCTCCCCGAGAAAGACGGCAGTTTTCCCACTGCCCCGGACACTGTCACGTGTATGATGCCATCAGAGGGCAGGAATCAAAGCCCTGACAACACACAAGTCCTGTGAAGTGGCAACGATTTCACATTCATCTGGCAGTATGTCGTTATAATTAATAGAGGATCCCCTGAAAGGAAAATACATAAAACAGAGAGGCACTGATAGAAGAAATAAAAGGGACGAAATAAATACAGGAAAATACAACAACACTGAAATAATCCAAAAGAAGGCAAGGCAGGCAGAACAGGAAAAAAAGAGATGAGACAAATGGAAGACAAACAGCCAAATGGGACGGAAACTCAGCCATATCAGTAACTAAATTATATGTAAATAAACTAAGTATAACCATTAAAAAACACAGATTGTGAAAGTGGATAAAAAACAAGGCCCAACTGCATTTTTTAAAAAGGAGGTACACTTTTAACATAAAGACAAAGATGGGTCAAAGGAAAATGATGGGTGAATGTATATTTTACAAATGCTAATTAACAAGACATTGTAGCAGGTATATCAAAAGCACATAGGATACACTACAACAAAAACAAATATTACCACTGCTATAAAGGACGTTTCATAATTATGAGCTAATTTGTTAAGAAAACACAATAATCATAAGCATGTGTGCACCTTATACAAGACTTGAAAATGTGAGAAGCAGAACTTGATTGAGTTAAGAAGATAAATACACAAATTCACTATTTGAATTGAAGATTCTGTCACTCATAGCTCAGTACTTGAGACAGCAATTACACAAAAGAATCACTAGGGATACAAAAAACTTGAACAATAACTCAACCAATTTGGCATAATTAACATTTATAGAATATTATAATCAAAAATGCAAAAAAACATTTTTCAATTGTGTGTGAAACACTCACTAAAATGCATTATAAGCATGCTATTAAATAAGTTTCAATTAATGTCAAGGGATTAAATTCATAGATAAAATTTATAGCTTCTCATGTCCCATAAGGTTTTTTAAAAGCTTGAGATAATCAAAACACACTAAAAAAAATCAATAGGGAAAACAAAAAGTGTGAAAATATTCTTATACATATATTTGATAAGAAAAACTCCTTCAGACTGTAAAAAGAGTTGCAACTTGATAATAAAGACAGTTAATTAAAACGGGGAAAAAGATCTGAACAACCTCTTCAAACAAGAAGATACAAATGACAGACCAGTCACCACATTAAAAATGCTTGACATTCTGAGTCATCAGGACAAATCACAGTCTGGGAGGAAATATTCACAATAATGTAACTGTCACAGTACCCATATCCATAATATATAAATAATTCTTACAGATCAATAAACAACCCAATAAAGTACTTGAATAGACACTTTATAAAAGAAGAGATACAAATAACCTATAAATACATAAAAATTTGTACAACATCCTTGGTCACTGAGGGAATGCAAATTAAAATTATAATGAGAGAATGCATCACACTGCACCATAATTCTATTTCATCCTGTTTCACAGTTAGGTATATTTTTTAACCATTTCATAGTTAAATATATTTGTACCTATTCACTATCGTGAGTCTTGAAGCATTTATTTGTCAGTGTATCAACTGAGCTGTGATTGAAAAATCCATTTCTCCCCAATTTGAATTATAAACATTCTGAGTGAAATATAACACAAGATAATAGAAACTATATAACTATGTCTCAAATGAGAGGGAGGGGGAGAGAGAGGGAGAGGAAGAGAGAGAGATTTGAAGATGTCAGAAAGGATGAGGAAACTCAAAGTGAGAGTGGTGAGTAGAAGTTGAATCCAAAATTGGCTATGAGGTTATCAGAAGCAAATCTAGACTTAAATACTGTAGATTTGGCTGGGATTCTAATCCAGAGAGGGCAACCTAGGCTTCATACCCATGAACCTGAAATTGAGTTAACCAGCAGAGAGCAGTATTCAGAGAAGGCTATTACAGCAATAAAATCTATTGGGTTGTTGGAAAAGTCATGACGCATTTTTGCAATGAAAAACATAGAAAAAATACATCATGACTTTTCCAACAACCCAATACATTAGAGGAACTCCATCATCCTGAGGGAATGTTAAAGCCATAAGCTTCAGGTGCTAGAGAAAACCATAATCAAAGAACATATTTGGAATGTTACACCTGCACCACATGTCAGAGTAGAATCCAGGTTCACATTGTCGATATGAATCTTACATGAAAAGCCAAAGTAGGATTACAAAAACTAGTAAAGAGTTGGTTTAACCAATAGGATCCCAGCATATTTAAATGTAAAATACCTGTAGGCACACTTTTATAAACACATCCTAGGACTCACCAAGGGTAAGCACACAATGAATTTATAATAATAATAATAATAATAACAACAACAACAACAACAACAAAGATCAGAAGGAAATGACCCCCTAAGAAAGAGACACATAAATGGAATAATAAGGTGAATTTTCCCCCTAATTCTAGAACTGCTACAACAACATGAAAGAAAACTAAACCTAAGGATAAGAAGGATTCAAAAAGATTTAAAGGAATAGAATTTCCACAGCATAAATAAGTGACTATAATAAGAAAGATATTTAAAAAAAAACCCATATTCATTTCTATAAAAAAAATGGAAAATATAAACTCTATTCTAGACATCACCAAAAAGAGAGCTAAATAATTTAGAAGACACCTATGAGGAGATCTTAGAGAGACAAGAGGACAGGACTATGAAAGAGAAGTTAAGAAATAATGAATATACAATAATAAGCTCTGTATCATGAAATGGGAATTTATGAGGGGATTAGTGGATAGGAGGTAATGGTTACAGGTTTTCCAGAATGAGAAATACATGATTCAAGGATCATGAAAAGTCCTGAGCAGCATTATATAAAAACAAATCTATACTGAAGAATGTGGTGGGAACATTTTAGAATACCCAAGGAAAAGTGAAAATTGTAAATGGAACCAGAAAATAAAGACAGATTATTTATGAAGAAATGACAGTTAGGCTAACAGAAGAATTTGTATTAATGGTAGTGGAGACCAGAGACAATGTGATGATATCTTGTAAGTTATGAAGGAAAGAAAACTTCATCCCACAACTCTATGCCCAACTAAGTTATCATTCAAGAGTGATTGTAAGTCAGACAGAGAAAGACAAATACCATATGATCTCATTTACATGTGGAATCTAAAGAATAGAATAAACGAACAAATAAAACAGAAACAGGCCCATAAGGTGCAGAGAACAAACTGGTGCTTTCCATAGGGGAGGGGGGCTTGGGGGATCGGTGAGAAAGGTGAAGGGATTAGGAAGTACAATTGGTAGTCACAAAATAGATGTGGGGATGTGAAATACAATAGGAGGAATATAATCAATAATGTTGTAAAGACTATGTAGGGTGTCAGATTGGTACTAGACTTATGTGGGGATTACTTCAAATAAATTATATAAATGCCTAACCACTGTGCTGTGTACCTGAAATGAATATAAAATAGTATTGAATGTCAACTATAATATATATAATCAATATTATATTATTATACTGAATATTTATATATAATGTAAAATACAGGTGTAAAGTACAGCATAGGGAATATCATCAATGGTGCTGTGATAGCTATGTACTGTATCAGATGAGTAGTAGGTTGTTGGGGTGATCACTTTGTGAGGGGTGTAAATGTCTAATCATTATGTTGTTTTGTATACCTGAAACTAATAATAATAAAAAAATCAATGATGTAAAAAAAGTGATTGTAATATGAACGCATTTGTAGACAGTTAATTTGGTACCTATTAATGACCTCTCAAAGAACTACAAAAGGATGTACTGCAAGAAAGATTGACCACCATGAATACACCGAGGGGAAAGGATAGTCTCTTCAATAAGCGGTGCTGGGAAAACTGGATATCCACACGCAAAATAATGAAATTGCATCTTGCATCATACACAAAACCAATTCAAAGTGTATTACAGACTTAAGACCTGAAACTATAAAACTCTTAGAAGACAACATAATGGAAAAGCCCTTTGACCTTGGTCTTGGAAATAATTTTTGGATATGGCACCGAAACCATAGGCAACAAAAGCAAAACTAAACAAGTGGGACAATATCAAACTAAAAGGCTTCTGCACAGCAAAGAAAACTATCAACAAAATGAAAAGCAACCTACTGAATGAGAGAAGATACTTGCAAACCCTATATCTGATAAGGTGTTAATATCCAAAATATAGAAGAATCTCCTACAACACAACAGCAAAAACAAAACAAACAAACAAAAACCTAATAACTAATTTTAAAAAATGGGCAGAGGATCTGAGTAGAAATTTTTTCCAAAGAAGACACAGATAGCCCAACAGGTCCATGAAAAGATGCTCAACGTCACTAATCATGAGGGAAATGCAAATCAAAACCACCATGATTTACCACATCACACCTGTCAGAATGGCATCATCAAAAAGACAAGAGGTCAGTGTTGGTAAGGATATATAGAAAAGGGACCTCTCATGCACTGTTGGTGGGATTGTAAACTGATGCAGCCATTATGGAAAACAGTATGGAGGGCTCTCAAAAAATTAAAACTCGAACTACCATATGACCCAGCAATCACACTTCTGGGTATTTATACTAAGAAAACAAAAACGCTAACTTAAAAAGACATATGCACCCCTCTGTTCATTGCAACATTATTCACAATAGCCAAGATATGGCAACATCCCAAGTGTCCTCCAACAAATTAATGGATAAAGAAAATGTGACATCTTTACAAGCTCAGTAGTGGAAACAGACAGTATGAAAATATTCTATTTTGTTAGATAATAGTGAATATTAATCAATATGTTAAAATTTAAACATGTGAACATAATAGATTATTCTACTTAATTCTCCATTGACTTTAAATTCTTTTCTAAATGTATTCTTTGCCCATTTCCCTGCCTTCCAATCTCCAAAGTAACACTGCTATTTTTCTCTCTGTCAATTTCCTGTCTCATTATTTGCTTACCAGCTGACTGCTTGGTGTGACTCTGACGGAACTGTGTTTTGTCTCATTAAGGAGGCTCCATTACGCCAGCCCCTTGCACAACCAAATCCCCAACGAGGTGACTGCCAGGACGTCATCTCCGCTGATTTTGACTAAAGCTGCCTGAAAGCTATGTTTGCATTATGAATTGCTTATTTAAATAAACGCTTATGGGAAAAGAATTTTAAACACCATCAATTTAAAATGCACATTAGGGCCGGCCGAGAGGCGTGTTGGTTAAGAGTTGGCTTGGGACACCGGCTCTGAGCAGCAGGACCCCGGTTCGGATCCCACATATGAGGGCCAGTGATGCTGCGTCCTCTACAGCTAAGATGGACAACAGCTCCACATGGAGCTGGGCTGCCGTGGATCGCTGTAGACGGCGTAGGCTGCAGTGGGCCGCTGTGAGCTAGTGTAAGTGGCCGGCACCCGGTGTGAGCTACCCAGAGCCGCTGTGAGCGGCCATCCAGTGGCCGGTGACGGGTCTTTCTCACCCGGGAAGAGTGCAATGATCATAGTACCAACATGGGTCAGTGAAGTGACATCCTCCACAACTAGACTGAAGAACAAAAAGACAGCAATTTGTCTGTTCCCCTTCCCCAATTCCCCAATAATATATTTTAAAAATAAATAAATAAAAATAAAATGCACATTAAACATTTTTTATAATTCATTTTTTCCTCTGCTTCTAAACTGCTGTCTCATGCGTAGCCCACAGAAAGAGGAAACGTTACCACTGGTGACAATACGTATGGACCTTGAAGGTATCATGCTAAGTGAAATGTCAGACCAAAAAGGATAAAAAACATGATTTTACTCACATGTGCTCTATAAAACAAAAAAAGAAAGAAATGAACAAATAGAACAAATACAGACTCACAGACACAGACAACAAAATGGTGGTGACCAGAGTGAGGGGGCTGCAAAACGGGAAAGGAGGTAAATACATGGTTATGGATGGAAATTAGACTTTGGGTGCTGAGCAGACAATGGCGTACACAGATATCAAATTATAATGTTGTACATCTGAAATCTATATAATGTTAACTAGTGTTACTTCAGTCAAAAAAAAAAAAGGAAAAATTATAATAAAAATATAACTTGGCAGATAAATTGATTTTCCTATTTTAGTTCAAGAACTTGTTTTCTAAAAAGCAATCCATACACTAAAATTAATGTGGGGAAATCTTTTCAAGTTAAAATGAAACTGTAATTCTATGTGTTGTACCTTTTTAATCCAAATGATAGCTTTTTATGCACTGGTTAGTTTATAAAATTTCTGGGGGTGCCAAGTGTGCGGAGGCATCCCAGAAACCCTACTCCAATAGTGTAATAAGTGACAACATTAAAAGCCATCATCTGGAGGAAAGAGGCTGAGCCCATGATATCTGGGCACAGAAACCCCTCATGCTCTTCGGATGTACAGTGATCAGTTTCAGTCCTAAAGGGTGTTTCATTTTCAGCATCCACCTGTCTAAATAATTCATTCTCTTTAAATATGCAGAATATGCAGCAACTGGAGCAGCCGACGAGATGGAAGGAGGGAGACGAGCACGCAGGCCCCGAGGTCGCGCCCTGTGCGCACGTCTGTGGAGGGCTGTGCGCTGTGCCCGGAGATCTCAGTCAACTACAATGTTTGCTTGACGTCTCAGAAAATTTCAAAAGACTGCTTCTTTTGTGTGAAGTTACATAGAACCAGAATTTATAAAGGGGATATTTAGAATTTTATCCTAGTTTTGTCCTGCTTTATGTCAGGCTGGAAAAGTGCCACACATGACACACTATGTATGTAGATAATTTAAATACAGTCCAGTTTCTTAAAGTCAACAACTTTGTATGGTTTAATGTAAATTAAATATGTATGTGATTTGTCAATTCCACGTTTTCAAATTCTTGAAGTGGTGGGTCTGGGGGTGGTGCAATGGCTGGGGGTGACGATATTAACTCTTTTAATTACTCCTTTCTCAGGATGGAGCCTGTTCCGTTTACACAGAAAACTGTGCAAGTCCAGTAAGTCAGCTAATTTGCCCTAAAACAAAATTCTCAGTGTTTACTGGGGAATAGAGCCAGGAAAAGAACCCGGCGACTCCTGGTGGCCCTGGCCACCCTCCCAGCCGACCCTCTGCAGGGGTTCTGGTTCAGAGCTCAGAGCATGAGCCCCAAGTGATGTGCAGAGGCAGAGTCTGAGAACAAGACCGAGGACGAGCCGGAGTGGCCGCCCCAGATCACTTTTCAGCCAACACGATAGGTTCCTAGGTGTTGTACCTTCGTGTCAGTGGTCAGGCCTCTTGGCACACAGTGACGCTAGCTGAACACGTATGGTAAGCATGTGCATTTAAAATCTATGCCAAAAAGAGTGGTGCAGCATTTTCTTTTCCAAGAACCTAGACTTTTTCATGGATTGGCTTTTGTTAAAACCAGCCTTTACACGCATGTGTGCTAGAGGGAAAGAGCTTGGGAGAAGCCGTCAGAAAGAGAGAGGCCCAGGGTGCCCAGAGCCCTGCACTCAAGCCAATGCGGGGCCAAAGGCAGCTGCTAAGTCAGGTTACACACAGACAGAGACACCCACACAGCTGGCTGGCGCCATCAGTGATGACAGTAGGCCGTCGGTGCCCCGGCCTCCTGGGCAAACCCCATCCTCCGCCCATCACCTGTGCTTCCCACTGTCCAACCTGCTGCTGAGGCTAAGGGTTACCAGAAAAAGCAATTACACAACCAACTACTGAACTCCGTGAGTTTCCACAACACATTATTTAGTGTTAATTATTTCTCAAAAAAACCACTTAGTTTGATTGAAATGTGTTGAAGTGTTGTAACGTGTAGCAATGAGCATTTTACTTAATCTGTTCTATTCTTTGGTCATTTTTGGAACAAGAAGTAGAATTAATATAAACAAGGAAAACAGTGCCTGTCTGCTAGCACCACCCACACAGAGAGCAACAGACTTGCTGCGGCCACGTGGCACCGGGTGCCAGCGGGCACACGCACACGACAAGCTGGCTGTGAGCAGCAAGAAGCGAAGCAGCTTGCTTATCCTCTTTGACTTGTTGCTAAAACAAGAAATTATTCAAAATGTGAAAAGGAAATTTGAAACCATTGTTCCATCCAGAACATAAATGCGTCAGTCAGGCCATGATTTATACTTGACAGGTAGCCAGCCCCTGCCCCACATCCTGAAAAGCTCTGTTGTCAGACTGCGTCCCTGATGGCTAAAGCATGTGGCATCTCTTCTTAGCCTACAACAAGGGACGTATGCTTTCTGAGGCACTGGGGAACCCGTGTGCCTGGGGGAATACTATTATCTCTTGTCAGAAGACCTGCCGAGACGGGATACGTTAGCTAGGGCCTTCGGGGTGGGCTAATCATTCATTTATCTAGTTTCTTTGGGTTCAATCTGATATCAACTTAACTCATCAGGGAGAAACTTACTTTGATGGCATTAATTTGGCTCCCTGCAGAAATACTGTCACCGAATTGCAATTCAACATGTGCTTTTAGATTTAAGGGTCATAATAATTAACTGCCCTCCAAAGGGCTTGTACATGTGCTGAGCAACTGTTGGAGAAGCCGCCTCTGTGCCCTTTATGTCACAGCCATGCTGGGCACTCATCCTAGGACTCAGACCCAGCGAGGAATTTCTCTCTTTTAAAAATGGCCGGGCTTCCTCAAATTGCTGGTACCTTTTGTGTTCTCTCTCTCTCTCTCTCTCTCTCTCTCTCTCTCTCTCTCTCTCTCTCTCTCTCTCCCCTCTCTCCTCTCTCTCTCTCTCTCTCTCTCTCTCTCTCTCTCTCTCTCTCTCTCTCTCTCTCTCTCTCTCCTCTCTCTCTCTCTCTCTCTCTCTCTCTCTCTCTCTCTCTCTTTGTCTCTCTCTCCCGCCCCCGCGGCTCTCTCTCTCTCTGGCTCTTATTCATCCTTCGGGTCTCTGTTTAGATGTCACCTCCTCCAAATGTCTCTCTCTCTCTCTCTCTCTCTCTCTCTCCCTCTCCCTCTCCTTCCCTCTCTCTCCCCCATTCCTGCATTCACCCATTCATCTAACCTGCACATTCACTGGAGTGCTCACTGCACGGCTCAGGGACTCCCCAAGGATGGGGTCCATGGACTGGGAGATGCTCCACACCTCCGAGGAGCTCAGTGCCCTGGATGAGGGGATGTGTCAGAAAACTGTAATGTTTTGAGTCTTTTAATGACTCTGTGACTCTATGTGAATAAATATTTTTTTTAAGTTAGAAGATATAGGAAAAACTGAGTGATTTGGCCAGATGAAGCAGACGGGCAGAGCACACAGCAGGTACAGGGACCGCCAGTCGTGGGGCTGCAGCATGAGTCTGTGACCCTGGAAGATGCTGTGGACATGCTCAGGAGTCAGAACCACCCTGGAATGAATGCGGTGCCACTGGGCGGATTCTCATTGAATATGCGTGTAGAAAGACAGCTATGGCACTGAGTACAAAGAAGGAAAACTGGGGCAGAAGACTGTTTAGCTGGGTGTTACAATGATCCAGATAAAGGAAAATAAAGGCCCAAAACACGTCTTGTAGATATTTTACTTCTCCTTCACACTGACTATGCCATTCCTGCCTTCTGAGTAACATCTTTCACCATCTTCACATTTCTTTTAACTTTCCTCTCTTACTTTAACTGTATATACAGAGGGTGTCAAAAAAATGTAAACACATTTTAAGAAAGGAAAACTGTATTAAAATTGTAATACTCAAAATATACTGATAACAATAGATGAATACAAGTCACGTTTGACTTCTGCAATTACAAGAGGTGCTCAAAGTGGTTCCCATCAGCGTCCAGACACTTCTGATTACTACGGCTTGAGCAATGCTGACCCAAGTGTCCACTTGTGTACATTTGTTGGCACCCCTGATACACACACACACACACACACACACACACACACATATTCATGTTATATATATTTTAAATATAAACCACCGTCAATATGTTTTTGGAAATAGGTGTGATGCAATTAATGAATTTTTATGTTAAAAATAATTTATTTTCCCCTTAGTATGACAATAGTATTCTGGAACAAGCTATTGAAAGAGCACTGGGTTTATAATGGAACTAAAATCAGATGAGAATTGATTCTGGCATCTCTTCAAGCCTGTCTTGAAATACTCACATATAATCAAAGACAATGAAATTAGCACTGTTTACACAAGACCTATTTTAGAGCCCACATGATGTAGAACTTTAATTTACATTACTTATGAGACTCTAGAATTTCACCATAATATTACTGTGATATGTTCTTTGAGTTGAACGAGACAAAGATCGGACATGAAAACAATTATTAAGAAGGAAGCAGATACTAAGCTAGAACTTCTCTTCCGGTCCCCTGCTACCTTCTGGTTCGCGTCTTCCTCACGGGGAGGTAAAGGGCCCTGAGGCTCCCAGTGGGCGAGTGCCCAGCATGTCAGAATGGGGGATCCCGTGCTCAGCCCACCCCCGCCCAGAGCAGCCCACCCTCCGGGCCCCTCTACCCACCTCCAGGGATGGTCAGAGCACAGACTTATCACACCCTTTGTGTTCTCTCTCCAAAGAGCCATTTCTGCTTTTAAAAATAGGAACAAGGCGGGAGCTAGTTTCCAGAAAATGCCTTTTTGGACATCTTCCCAGCATAGAGCATTTTGCCTCCCTTATTCTCTAGAGCCTTTCTAGCCATGTAGAAGCTTCCAGGAAGAGTTGACCCAGTGCATAATGAGAGTCGGTGTCGGATTAAATGGTATGAGACGAAATATGATGGACATCTGCTGCCTGGAACCCCCAGCACCACTCCCACCCCCAGCGGGTCGCCCCTCACCCCAGCTCATAGGAGTCTCCCCACAGTGAGCAGCAAGAGGCTGGCTCCTCCACAAGGGCCTGTTAGTGATGACGAGCCTTACTCTCTTTTCCCATTTTATTGAGATATAGTGGACACACAGCCATGCGTAAGTTTCAGGTGGGCAGCAGGGTCCTTACACTGACATATATTGTAAAATGACTCCCAAGAGACTCACTTCAGATTGAAAGACACATGGAGATGGAAAGTAAAGGGATGGAAGAAGATATTTCATGAAAATGAAAAAAAAAAAGCTGATATATCAATACTTATACCAGACAAAATAGACTTTAAAACAACGGCTAGAACAAGAGACAAAGAACCCAGTCATCCCACTTCAGGGTATTTACCCAAAGAAACCCAAAATGCTACTTCGCAGGGCGTGTGCATCTATCTGCATGTTGATTGCAGCATTGTTTACAATGGCCAAGATGTGGAGGCAGCCTGTGTGTCTGTAGATGGAAGAATGGATAAAGAGGAGGTGGTGCATATATACAGTGGAATATTGCTTGGCCAGGGAAGGGAATGGGTTTCTGCCATCTGTGGCGGCATGGATGGACCTGGAGGGTATGGTGTTGAGATAAGTAAGTCAGACAGAGAAAGACAGATGCAATGTGATTTCGCTTATATGTGGAATCTAAAGAACAAAATAACAAACAAAACAGAAACAAACTCACAGATACAGAGAACATTTTGATGGTTGACACACGGGAGGTGGCGTTGGGAGAAGGTGAAAAGGGGGAAGGGATCAAGAAGTACAAATTGGTTGTTACACAGTAGACATGGGGATGTAGGGTACAGCATAAGGAATATAGTCGATAGTATTGTAATAACTGTGTATGGTGTCAGATGGGCACTAGATTTATTGAGGTCATAGATGGGAGGGGGTTGGGACAGGGTGAAAAAGGGGAAAGGATTAAGAAGAACAAATTGGTAATTACAAAATAGTCATGGGGATGTGAAATAAAGCATAGGGAATATAGTCAATGTTGTGGGAATAACTATGCATGGTGCTAGTTGGGTACTAGACTGGTCAGGGGGAATCACTTCTTAGATTATATAAATGTCTAACCATTATGCAGTACACCTGAAATTAATATGAAATAACATTGAATGTCAACTGTAATTGAAAAATTAAAAAGCGGGGGAAGGTGAAGGGGAATAAGAGGTCCAAATCTCCAGGTATAAAACAAATAAGTCACAGGGACATAATGTACAGCATGGGGAATATGGTCAATAATATTGTGACAGCATGGACGGTGTCAGGTGGCTGTTGAACTTATCAAGGGGAT
The DNA here is from genome assembly GCA_033961575.1 of Aselliscus stoliczkanus. Classification (NCBI taxonomy): domain Eukaryota; kingdom Metazoa; phylum Chordata; class Mammalia; order Chiroptera; family Hipposideridae; genus Aselliscus; species Aselliscus stoliczkanus. Next base: position 28,405,503 of record CM066730.1, on the reverse strand, counting down.
CACTTCTTTAGGTCTATAAATGTTTAACAACTGTGGTGCACCCCTGAAAACATTCAACCCCCAGGTCACTTCCTCCCTGTGGAACCCTGGAGCAATGCAGTTCCCAGTCCGTGGACCTGCCAGGAGTGTGGCCCTGGTGGGGGTGGGGCAGGAGGTTAGGTGGCACCTGGCCACAGGGGGAAGTCCCAGGTGTCAGGTGCAGGAAGGCGGGCAAGAGCCCCAGGTGGGGGCCCCTCAGCCCTGCACAGGGTGTTCCTTCGGATTCAGGGGTCACCGGCTTTCCCAGGAGGGAAAGAGTTCCAGATGCACATTGGTCACTTCCCACATCCAGTCAGTCAGTCTTTAGAGCCACTTATGGCAGTGTCACTGCTGCCATTCTTCACATGAGAAAACTCACTCAGGGAATTGAAGGACTTGCCCCAATCGCGTTGGCCATGCATATGGAGCACCCACTCTTCATCAGCTGCTGTGCTGGGAATGGGGCTTCTGTTAGCGAACGCTCACCGAGTGGTCACCATGCACAGGGCCCCCGAGGGTGTCAGCCAGCTCTCCCCCCACTGTGGGGTCGGGTGGACGGCCCAGCGGACAGCAAGCCGCAGCCTTTTCCTTCCATGACAGTGTTTTCTGTTGAACGAACTTGTGTGGGTGTTCAGAGAAGCAGAAGGTTTAGGGCCAGTGACACACAATGAAATCATTTCCTCCACAAGCCAGCAAAGCCAAGTGTGTTTGCTGCCTGGACACTTGATTAATTCAGTTCTCATGGGAGTGGATGATTTTTCCACAGGACTTGGCAGCCTGTGCAAAATCCTTCTCACAACCAATTTCCATGTCTTTGTCGATCTGTAGAATGAGGCCTAGAAAAATGGTCAGTGTGGGGTCTAGCTGATAACTGAGCAGGTGACATGAAGTCCTCGTTTATGAATCACCTGGCGTTCATTCAAGTGCATACATCCTCGTGCTGTGTAATAAGGATTTCATTTCCTGTTACTGCTTCCCATCAAAAAATCAGAATATTATATTAATTCATTGTGATAATTCTTATGACAGAAAAAACTTTAGAACGCAAAATTGTTCTGAACAAGGATTACATGCCCTGGGAAAATAAGCTAGAGTATTAGAAGGAAAGTTTCTTTCAGAAAGTCTACTGAACTTCCGGGGGTGGGGGGACCCGTCTGTGGGGGAGAGGCAGCAGGAAAGTGGCACCTTGCATCTTCTGGCTGTCACATGGGACAGTGGGCTGACGAGATCCCTGCAACTTACAGAGTAAACGCGATGCTGGGGAGAAAAGGGGGGCTCAGGGCACAAGGGGGGCACACCGCTCACACTGGAGGGTCAGGGAGAGATTTCAGGAAGAGGCAACTTTTATACTTGAGTATGAGAAATCATATTACAGCCTAGAGTCAATACATGGGCCCTTCTAGGCATGAGAGAGAGAGGCAGGTTTGGGTAAAGCCCCCCGCCCCTGGGGGTGGGGGGCATTACATTGAGAAAATCAGAATAAACACTATTACTTGCCCAGGACAGAGTATGTTAGAACAAAGTTGGGGTGTGGCCAAAACTGATTGCTCTGATTGGCTGAACATATGGTGTCAAATAATTAATGATTACTGCTCAAATAAGTGAAAATGTGAGTTACAGTCTTAGAAGATAGATCTGGAGGCAAAGGGACAAGGTGTTCATGCAGACAGTGGGTGTGAACAAGTGTTTGCTAAGAAGCCAGCCCAGTGTCTAGTCAAGGAGGTGCTCCCTCCCCAAGTTTCCCACTCTGTCCCCCCATTTAAGCTTTGTCTTCCAGCCCTGCAGGTTACCAGGGTCATGGTGCGTGTGGGCGTCTGTGCAGGCGTGTGCATGTCTGCGTGTGCACACGTGCGTGTGTGTGTGCTATCTGCATTGTACCTGGGGGAGTGTGTGATGAATGGGGCACCTTCACCCACACTGGCTCTATTTCCGTCTCTGAATGAGACAGAAGTGCATTTGTTTTTACAGGATTCCCACTCTGGGTGTGTTGACCTCAGGCTTGGATTGAAGTGTTCTTTACATACCTGGCCGTCATTCTGGGCCCTGAAGTCTGGCACATTTGCAAGTTCACGAGTAAACCCATCTCTTCCAACATTTGTTCTGGCCCAGTTCACGGGAATGTTACGCCCAGTCACGGCTGTGCCACATCCTGACAGAAGGCACAGAGCCAGTGAGCCAGCCAGGTTCAGGGATGCTGTCTAAATCCTACCAAGATGTCTCACTATTACCCAATACCCTCGCAGGCTCTGTGAGAGGAAAGCCCTCTTAAGCTTGCATGCATTTTGTTAAAAGACACACATTGTGGTCTCTAAGAAGTCGTTTTGCTAAAAGGTGGTGCATGGCAGAAGTGTCCATGAACTTGAGGGACAGGATTTCAACTTAATTCCTCTTCGGAAAGTATGACAGCGTAGTGAGAAGATCAAGTGACATGAAATGACATGGACTTTGGCTGTCTTTCCCAGCTCTGCCATCAAACACCCTTGTGGCCTCAGGCAAGGAACTGAACCTCCCTGAACTCCACTTGTCAGATACCTGCCCTTGCACTCCCCGGGCACAGGTAACACTGGGGGACACCTGAAGAGAGGCGGGAAGGGCACCGTTTCCCTCGGCCCCTCCGGGAGCCTCCCGAGTGGCAGCCCCCCACCCCCCAGGAGTCTCTAGCCAATGCCAGCTGCTGGAGACCCACTGGGCCTTTGTCCCACAATCCAGCAGCTGTGCCCTTTCCAACTGTCCAGGCAGCCATGCAGAGATGCTTTCCAAAAGCAGCGCCTGCCATGGGACGGCTGGGGGCTTACCTGGCCTCGGTGCCCAGGCCTCTGAGGGAGAAAGGCCGGAAGGCCTGTCGTTCTGTGGTGCTGGGAGGCGCTCCCTTGAGAAGGAACAGAAAGCACCCGGGTCTGTGCTCTGCCGCATTGATGTGGCTGGGACCGACTCTGGTCCCAGCAAGCATGATTTAAGATGACTTCTGATTATAAAGAAATGCTTAATACAAGGTTAATTGTATTAGTGTTGCAGTTATTCAAACCTTTTGCTCACCAGTAGCACCTTAATCCACAGAAAATGCAGCTTAGTGGGCATTGCTGTCCTTGGGAGACGGGTCTCAGAAGTGGGGGGCTGGGACATGTTCTATTCTGAGCCTGAACAAGAGAAATGATCCTCTCAAATGAGCCTGGTGACTGTCATGGAGATTGTCACGAAGAAACACAAGCATCTTTGAAAACTGGAAGATTTTGCCTCAATTCACGGCCACGTGCCTACATCACCCAAAATACCCACAGCTCAACTTGATCAAGGAAGCAGAGCAGAGGCAAAACCACGTGAAACAAAATCACTGGCGCAGGAAGTCCCAGGTCGTCAGGCCTCCATTCAGCCCCTTTGATTGGACCCGGAGCTGCGTCCCCGCTTCGAGGGCCGAGAGTCAGACTCGGCAGCTGCCCGTCTGTGAGCCGCTCATGGGAGCCACCCTCCTCTGATCGCCTCAATAACTCTGAGATCACTTGAAGCTCGCGGGGAGGAAAAAATAGCAAAGGGAAATTTAGAAAAACTTCATGCAGTCATTTCCTTTTGCATTTTGGAAGAATTTTATATCATCACTAGAAATTTCACTATACTCATTAACAAGCCAAATGCTAGAATGCAAGCATAGTTTTTAAGAGGTATTTGCATATTGAAAATAAAATGATCACTTTCTTCTTCATTTTTTAAATTTCTTGGAAGTTTTTTAGAATCTATTAATATTTCATATCTAAAGAAAAGAAAATGAGGTTTTTAAAACCACATTTGGAATCTGACACATGAAGTATTAGAGACAGAAAGGTTGATGTTGGGTGTGCTTGGCACAAAGAAGCACAGTAACACTGAGGAGACGTGGGGGGCCGGCTGGGTGGTGGGAGCCCCTTCACAGAGCCTATGTCACACACCTTAAACACATAGGATTTTTATTAAAATATGTAAGTAAAGTTTTAAAAATTAAAAAAGAAAAACAAGTGTGAGTACGTGGAGCTGACCCATGCAACTGTGGAGACTGACGCGTCCCAGCATGTGCTGTCTGGCAGCTTGAGGACCGGGACAGCTGGTGGCAGGAGAAGACCCCGTCTCAGCTGGAAGCCCATCAGGCACCAGGCGGACAGTACGCCCCCCTTTCTGCTGTCAGACCCCTCCCCCAGGGGCCTGGTGAAACCCAGCACCTAGTGGAAGGCAACCTCCTTCGCCCAGTCCACTGACTCAAACGTCAGTTTCGTCCAGAAGCCCCGTCCTGGACACAGAATCCTGTCTGACCTAATGGGACCTGGGGCCCAGTCAAGTGGACTCATAAAACCATCACATGGACATACAAGTTAGTACTTTTAACCCAAATTGGTCATGAATTATTTCCTGAAGTTTGTCGATGACTGTTCCACTGACTTCACCCTGCCCTGCCGTCCACCCCTTTATCTGCATTCAGGCTCCTCCGTGTCTAGCGGAGGTGGTAGCAGGCCTCCCCGAGTCCAGGATCTGCAGAGGCAGGACTGGGGCAGACCCAGAGCCCGTCCAGGGAGCGCCCTTGTGATGGGCAGAGGTGGGGTGGGCTGGAGAGGGGCATGGAGCACTCAGCTCGCCGCAGTCCCAGGTCTCTCGTCTCATGATAGGCTGGCAGATAAGGTGACTCCTGAGGCTCCTTGAAACTTTACTATTTCGTTTCCTGTCTTTCTAATTACAATCTTGGAATTGGGGTCTTTTGTTACCAATGTGCAGGGTCTGTCCCTCGCAGAGTGGACTTGATTGACAGGGCTGTTCTTGATCCTGGAGAGCTTGGACCCTCCCTGACCTGAGGTCAGTGTGCCCTGCACCATGCCCATGCTCCCCGACGGGCTCAGGAAAATCCACTCATCTGTGCATGCCCAGCAGTCACACGGGCTCCTGGCACAAAACCCGTCCTTATCACATTCGTATGGAATTCATATGTTCTCCTTTGTCACTGAAGAAATACACGTCAGTATTTTCTAAGCAAATACCTGTTTCTATTAAATAAAAACTAAGGGCCATTATTCCTTAGTGCACATCTTTGTCTTTCTTGGTATCTCCAGGGGTCATGAAATGCATTCAGAGAGGTCGCCTGCCTCCTACAGACCTGGGAGAGATCGCTCAGCAGAGACTGTGTCTGCCCAGCCCCCACTCCCTTTATTATTATTACACTAAAAAATCAGATCCCTGTATTTAAAATGCTTTTATATGCTGAATAAATTAATATTGACAAATATTGGGTCGTCGGAAAAGTCATGACGTATGTTTTTCAAAGTCATTTATTTATATAAAGAACAAAGATCAATCAATGATATATTACCCATTTTGTTTGATAACCTTTTGCCATCTTTCAGTGAGCTTCATAATTCCTCATTCACAGAAGGACCTGACCTGTCTTTATTTGTGAAAAACTGAACAAGGTGCTGATTTACAGCCTCATCTGAATTGAACGTTATACCACGCAAGGAGTTTTGAAGAGAGCGGAACAAGTGGAAGTCTGACGGTGCAAGGTCAGGCAAGTATGGAGGGCATGGCAACACATCCCATCCAAGCTCCAATAATTTTTGACAGGTGATCAAATTTGTGTGTGGTCTCGCGTTGTCACGATAGAACACAACTCCTTTACAATTAACAAGCTCTGGACATTTTTGGATGATGGATTCATTCAAACTGTCCAATTGCCTACAGTACACATTTGGATTGTTCGGTTCCTTGGTAGGAGCTCGAAAAACACGACACCTTTAAAATCCCACCACACTGAGAGCATAACCTTCCTCTGATGAATGTCTGCTTTCGATGTCATTTGAAGCGAATCATCACATCGGGACCAAGACCGTTTGTGCACCACATTGTTGCAAACAATCCACTTCCCATCACCAGTTATCAGTCACTTCAAAAAAGGATCATTTTCCTCACGTTTAATGAGCATATTGCAGATGTTTATACACACCATCAAATGAATTTCTTTGAGTTCATGCAGAACCCAAATATCGAGCTTGCTTACGTATCCCAGCTTCTTCAGGTGGTCATGAACGCTTGAATGATGCGTGTTCAATGTTTCTGCAATCTCTCGTGTCTTGTAACATGGCTTTGACTCAATCAATGCCTTTACTTTGTTGTCATCAACCTCGGTGGGCCTCCCTGACCGAGGAGTGTTGTTGAGATCAAAATCACCAGCATGGAAAAATGGCGGAATAGACAGACGCTGTGCTAACTACCTCCCAGGATCACACCAAAATCACAAACAATTTATACAACATTCAACCCCGGAGGTCCCCGAAATACTAGACGAACAGAACCACGAAACGAAGAACTTAAAGAGGAGGTCGCGTCGGGTCTGGTGGGACGGGCGGAGATGAGAGAGGGCGAGCCCCGTGAGGGAAGCCCCAGCCATGGGAGGCTTGTCTGGTTGGGGGAGACCCTCCGGCCGCACCCCAAGCTCACCAGCCCGGAGCTCCTTTGCCGGGAAGAGGAGTTCTAAGACAGCCGGCAGTAAATTAGTGAGGACTCTCTCTGCTCAGCTCGGTGAGGCTGAGAGCGGCTGGAGAATCAGTGGGGCCGGCGCCCGGGCGTGCTCGCCGGTGAGCACTTGCCTGGTTCATGTTGAAGGGAGGGGCTGTGTGAGCCGGGAGCCTGCGGGACGGACTGAGCTGAGCACCTTTGGAACAAAAGCTGAAGTTCTTGGACTATTCTTCCCCTGGTGTGGAGTTTGCACGGGAGTGGTGTACAGGAGGGCGCCATTCTGTCGGGCTTAGGCCCTCCCACAGAGGGTCAGGTCCGGGACCTCATTGGTCTGGTGGGATAGGCGCAGGAGTGCGTGTGTGCGTGCACCTGCAGCCTCGGATCCCCACCCTCCTCCCAGCTTATACTGCGTTGCCAGGGAAATGCAGGGCGGGTGCCCTCCGGCTCCAACAGGCTGCTCACTGAGACCCGGGAGTGCGTGAGCCGCCTCGGATCCCCACCCTCCGCCCGGCTTGTGCTGCGTTGCCAGGGGAACGCCTGGTGGGTGTGCTCTGGCTGCAACGGGCTGCTCACTGAGATGCAGGAGTGCGAGATCCACCTTGGGTTCCCGCTCTCCACACTGTGCTTGCAGAGTTGCCAGGCTGGTGATTGGTTGTCGGGCTGCTCGGCCTGATCTGCGAGCAGCTGATTGGGACAGGCTGAGACGGGGAGAGTTCCTGGGAGTGTTGGGCCGTGAGCTGTGTGCCTGCGTGATCCAGCCAGGGCTCTCCTGGTGATCTATCTAATACATCAAAGCAATCCCAGAGCGACAGCCAGAATGGGGAAACAAAGAAACATGTCACAAGGAAAAGATCAAAAGAAAACTCTAGAAATGGAACTAAATGAAACAGAGGGAGCCAACCTTTCAGAGACAGAGTTTAGAACACTGATGATAAGAATGTTTGGGCCAGCTGAGTGGCACGGTGGTTAAGAGCTGGCTTGGGAAGCCAGCAGCCCCGGTTCGGGTCCCACATATGAGGGTCAGTGACACTGCCCTCAAAAAAAAAAGAATGTTTAACAAAATTAGTGAGGACATAGGAAGGACAGAGAAATCATAAAAAACAACCACTTAGAACTAAAGAATACAATAATTGAAATGAAGAACACACTCAAAGGAATCACCAGTAGAGTAGATGAAGCAGAGGAGCGGATCAGCGATTTGGAAGATAAAATAGCAAAAATCACCCAGTTAGAACAACAAAAAGACCAAAGAATAAAAAACAATGAAAATAGTTAAGAGCCCTATGGGACAAGATGAAGCTCAACAACCTTTACATCATAGGAATATCAGAAGGAGAAGAGAAGAATCAAGGGGTCGAGAATGTATTTCAAAAAAATAATGACTGAAAACTTCCCTACCCTGGTGAAGGAAATCAACATACATGCCCAGGAAGTGCAGAGGGTTCCAAACAAGCTGAACCCAAACAGGTCCACACCAAGACACATCATAGTTAAAATGGCAAAGGTTAAAGACAGAGACAGAATCCTAAAAGCAGCAAGAGAAAGACAGCAGGTTACATACAAAGGAACTCCTGTTAGACTAACAGCTGACTTGTCTACAGAAACTCTGCAGGCCAGAAGGGAGTGGCAGGAGATACTCAAAGTGACACAAAATAAAGGCCTACAACCAAGATTGCTCTACCCAGCACGGCTATCACTTAAAATTGAAGGAGAAATAAAGAGCTTCTCAGAAAAGAATAAGCTTAAGGAATTCATTACCACCAAGCCAGCATAGCAAGAAATGTTAAAAGGGCTTTTTTAAACAAAAGAAAGGGGTAAACAAGCTAACTCAGGGAGACCAGGAATACAAATAACAAAATGGCAATACATATGCACCTATCAATAATCATTTTAAATGTGAATGGGCTAAATGCTCCAATCAAAAGACAGAGAGTGGCTGAGTGGATAAGAAAATAGGACCCATGTATAGGCTGTTTACAGATGGAATAAGATATTTCATGCAAATGGAAATGAGAAAAAAAAAACCTGGAGTAGCAGTACTTATTTTGGACAAAATAGACTTTAAAATGACTACAATAAAAGACAAAGAAGGGCAATAACCCTAATAAACATCTATGCACCCAACATAGGAACTCCTAATTACATGTAACAGATTTTGACAGACATAAAGACAGAGATCAACAATAACACTATCATAGTAGGGGACTTCAACACCCCATTGTCACCAATGGACAGTCCCTCTATACAGAAAATCAACACAGCAAGAGTGGCCTTAAATGACACTTTAGACCAGCTGGACTTTGTCAATATTTTTAGAGCATTTCACCCTGAAACAACGGAATATACATTCTTCTCAAGTGCACATGGGACATTTTCCAAGATAGACTATGTTAGGCCACAAAATAAGTCTCAGTAAATTTAAGAAGATTGAAGTCATATCAAGCAGATATAAAGGAAAAACTGATGGTTGCTGGCTGGGAGGGAGTGGGGGAGAGGGAGAGGGGAAGGTTCTGGACAGTGTAGGTGGGACTACAATGTTGCTGCAGGGATATGGGGCGCAGTTCTGGGAATGTAATTGATAATGTTGTGAAGAGACTATTATGTTAAGTGAAATAAGTCAGTGGGAGAAAGACAAATACCATATGATCTCACTTATATGTGGAATGTGAAAAACTGAATGAACTAGCAAAGTAAACAGACTCATAGATGTAGAGGAAAAACTGAGCGTTGTTAGTTGGAAGGGGGGTGGGGATAAAGGAGAAGGGGAAGGGATTAGACAGCATAAATAGGCAACTACCATATTGCCACAGGGATATGAAACACAGTTCGGGGAATATAATAATGTTGTAAAAATTTTGTGGCGTGTCAGATGGTCACATGTCTTGTTAGGGAGACCACTTCATGGATGGAGTAGAGGCTTGATCACTGCACTGTACACCTGAAGCTGATGTTGTATAGTATTGTGTGCCAACTGTAACTGAATATATAGATAGTCACGGGATGTGGAGTATACTGTGGAAGGGAGTCAAAGGAATGGTAATAGATATTTATGATATGGGGGGGAGGAGTGGGGTGGCGAACTGGGGGAGGGGGATTGTCACTTTGCAGGGTAAAAAGTATAACTATTGCATTGTGTTGTACACCTGAAACTAATTTTTTTTAAATGTTTATTTCACAATAAAAGATTATTAAAAAAAAAATCACCAGCATGGAATTTGTGAACCATCGTTGGCACTGACATTCTTGTAGAGCATTGTCACTGTAAACTTTATGTAACTTTTCACAAGGTTGATGTGTGTTCTTCCCTTTATGGAAATAAAACAGTAAAATATGGCAAAAATGCAGTGTTTGGTCTTCCATCTTCAACTTGTTGTACAATCTCCAAAACTCACCCAAATCACTAATTTTTTTTTCAGAATGAAGTTAGAACTTTCAGCTGTCAAATGACATAGCAATAACATAGATGCGAATGACTCTAGTACTTCCAAAACTGAACTACTGCCATTTGTTGCAAACATGTGTCATGGCTTTTCCGACAACCCAATATTTAAGGAGGAAACTAACTTAGTAAATATACCTGAAAATGGTTACGGTCTCTAGGATATCACAAATATTTAGAAAATTATAATGCCTACACAAGTAAATTATTTATTACAAAGCAACTGTCAATGATGAACCATTTAAACCATTTAAAATATATCTTCAAAAATTGGGATGTGAACAGACTAATACTAAGAAATACTTTAAAATGTAAAATTTGAAATGCTGGCTATAGAGGAAAAGAAAAAATGGCAGCCTCCCCTGGTGTCTAATCCAACATTTAAAGGACTTGTCCATTCATAACCTTCCCATCCTCACAACAAGAAAACAGCTGAATAAACTCAACAACCTTTTAGATTCATCAGAGAATTGAGGTCACAGGATAAACAGCCACACTGAAAAGTGGAGAGACAGATGCAGACAGATGAAAGGAGCAGGAGTAGCTGAAGCCAGCAGCCTGTAGGGTCACTTCCGGGGCGAGTGAGTAGCCACTGCAGACTGAACGTGGACAAGCTTCAGGGAGCAGTAAGAATCCCTTTGGGTCATTGGAAGGATCCCGGCTTTTGTGTGTTTTACCCCACGAGCTCTACCAGCTTCTTAGATTGAACATTGGAGGAAATGCTCCCCATTTTTCTGGAAGCCACTATGAAACATGCCCAGATCACTCCTTACAAAGCTTACCCATTTGGGGCGTCATCAGAGGCTAGCCCACTAGGGGAAAGAAACACCCACCTCCAGCTGGCTCTGGCCTTCCTGTGTCACTTTGAGGTTGGGGAGGGGGGAGCACTTGTGAAGGCAACCCCAGGGCACAGCCTGTCTATGTGACAGAGACCTAATCATGGGAGGCTGCCCTCTCCTCCCACTCCTCCCCTACACCCACAGGGCCCTCCTGTAATAACTACATTACAGTGGAAAGAACTACAGGTCTCAGACACTATTTAAGAAGTCTCTAGAGAAACAAAAAGGCAAAAGGAGACACAAAAACAAGAACACCAAGGCAAAGTTTAGCCTCTGGCTCCACAGCTACAGCAGAAGGTAAGCAATGCCTAACTCCTTGCCGGGTAAACATACAAGCCATGCTAGAGGACTGTTCACCTCAGTCACTTTGATCCTACACATCAATCTGCTTTTCAGTACAAAATTACAAGACATGCTATTAGGCAAAAACACAGACTGAAGAGAAAAAGCAAGCATCAAATATGTGATAGAACACATACTTTGGAATTATCAGACCATGAATTTAAACCAATTATAATATTCCAAGGACACTAATGGAAAAAGTGGATAACATGTAAGAAAAGATAGGTAATGGAAGCAGAGAAATGGAAACTCTAAGAAGGAATCAAAAGGAAATGCCAGAAATCAAAACATTCATAGAAATGAAAAGTCCTTTTGATAGGATCATCAGTAGCCTGGACACAGCCAACAAAAGAACCAGTGAGCTTGAAAACATGTCAACAGAAACTTTTCAAACTAAAATGCACAGAGAGAAAAAAAAGAATAGAATGTCTAAGAATTGTCAGACAATTACAAAAGACATAACATATACATAATGGAAATATTAGGAGAAGAAAGAACAGAACAGAAAAAGATATTTAAAGTAATAGTATATGGCTGAGACTTTTTCAAAATTAATGACAGACACCAAGCCACAGATCCAGGAAGCTCAAAAAGCACCAAACATGGTGAATACTCATATCAAAACATCTACACCTAGCATATCATATTCAAACTTCAGAAAACCAAAGACAAAACTCATGAAAGCATCCAGAGGGGGGAAATCCACCACATTTATAGAGAAACAAAAGTCAGAATTACACCAGATGTCTATTCATAAACCACACAAGCATGAGGAAAATGGAGAAAGATAAAGCACTGAAAGAAAAGCCAGTTTAGAATTCTGTACCTAGCAAAATGTTCCTTCCAAAGCAAAGGCAAAATAAGACTTTCTCAGAGAAACAAAAATTGATTTGTGTCTGGTAGTTCTGCCCTGTGAGAAATGGCAAAAGAAGCTCTGCAGAGAGAAAGAAAATTGAATAGGCCTGAAACTTGGATCTACACAAAGAAAGGAAGAGCATAGAGGAGAAAATGAAAGGGATGTTTAGGGTGGTGACGCTATTTTGTAGGACATTGTACTGATGGGTACATGACTGTGTGTATTTGTCAACCTCATAAAGCCACACACATGAAGCATGAACCCTAACATAAATTATGAATGGATTTCACTGAATAAAAATGTGTCAATAATGACTCACCACCTGTGACAAATGTACCTCCCTAATGAAGCATATTAATAGGGAAACTGGTTCAGGGTGAGAGGGGATATATGGGAGCTGTTATTACTTCCTGCTCAATCTTTCTGTAAACATAAGGATTTTATTTAAAAAATAGAAGTCTATTAGTTAAAAAGACAAAAAACTAAATGATAACAAACAAGGAGCATCTCAACTGTCCTCCAGACTAATTTACATCAGATTTACCCCCCAAAGAATTACCATCCCAGACAATACTTATATGACTGAATCTTCAAAAGAAATAACTTTACTTGTAGCATTATTTTTCCTATCAATAGTCATTATAAACATGTGTGTTTCTGTCTGTGTTTGCATGTAGATATGCACATGTGTCTGATGCAGGTTTAGTATCTTGGGAGAAATGAATTGTGTGATAGCTCAGAGTGATCTTTCTGGAGGCTAAAGGAAGACAGACAGCCTGACTTTTGTTATGTCAATGTGAAAACGTCCCTCCCGCCGCCCACTGAATTACATTTGCATGTCTCTGCTGTAAGGGAACTAGCCAAGGGGGTCTGGTTGAACATTTGGTGATTATTAGACTTCAGAACCAAATTATAAATTTGGCGTCATCACTTCTTGAGATGACAGATGGGGCTCAGATACATACATCCTTGCTACCCATATTGTACTATTGCTTTTCTTAACTTTGTAAACTGCAAAAATTGCTTTTAAGAGCACAAATCATGAAGGCACTCATGAAGGGATTTGAGCTGTTTCATCTCCAACTTGGAGTCAAGGGCAATTAAGGATAAGCAATCTCTTTTACAGCAATAAGGAAACTCTGGGTTGGGGGTCTTTTCAGACTATAAGATGAACCCCCAAAGTGAAGGGGAAAAGAACTTGAGGCACAGAGACTCTTCCACAACATTCCCTCCATTGTTATAAACAACTTGTGCTTCGAGAGCTTGCCCAGAAGTACCCTGACTTAGCAGAAAAATCAGCATGGCGGCACCCAATCCAGTAGCACATCTTGGACTTACTCATCAGAGCTGAGCTTCAAATTAAGATGGAAGAAAGGTAGCAGTAGTCTCTGGCGTCACACCCACGTCCCTTTGCTGCCACAGCATCACTCTCTATTGCAGGACCACAAGACCATGGGACCCCATGGACCACAGGACCACATGGACCACGGGACCATAGGACCATGGGACCACAGGACCACAGGACCACAAGACCACAGGACCACAGGACCACATGGACCACAGGACCATGAGACCACAGGACCACATGGACCACGGGACCATGGGACCATGGGACCACAGGACCACATGGACCACAGGACCACATGGGCCACAGGACCACGGGACCACGGGACCACATGGACCACATGGACCACAGGACCACATGGACCACAGGACCACGGGACCATAGGACCATGGGACCACAGGACCACGGGACCACAGGACCACATGGACCACATGGACCACGGGACCACAGGACCACATGGACCACAGGACCATATGGACCACAGGACCACAGGACCACAGGACCATGGGACCACAGGACCATGTGACCACAGGACCACAGGACCACATGGACCACAGGACCACAGGACCATGGGACCACAGGACCATGTGACCACATGGACCACAGGACCACAGGACCATGGGACCACAGGACCATGTGACCACAGGACCACGGGACCACATGGACCACAGGACCACGAGACCACAGGACCACATGGACCACAGGACCACGAGACCACAGAACCACATGGACCACAGGACCACGGGACCATAGGACCATGGGACCACAGGACCACGGGACCACAGGACCACATGGACCACATGGACCACATGGACCACAGGACCACATGGACCACAGGACCATGGGACCACAGGACTATGTGACCACAGGACCACAGGACCACATGGACCACAGGACCACAGGACCACAGGACCATGGGACCACAGGACCATGTGACCACATGGACCACAGGACCACAGGACCATGTGACCACATGGACCACAGGACCACAGGACCATGGGACCACAGGACCATGTGACCACAGGACCACGGGACCACATGGACCACAGGACCACGAGACCACAGGACCACAGGACCACATGGACCACAGGACCACGAGACCACAGAACCACATGGACCACATGGACCACGGGACCATGGGACCACAGGACCACATGGACCACAGGACCATGGGACCATGGGACCACATGGACCACATGGACCATGGGACCATGGGACCATAGGACCACGGGATCACGGGACCACATGGACCACATGGACCACGGGACCACAGGACCACATGGACCACAGGACCACAGGACCATGTGACCACAGGACCATGTGACCACAGGACCACAGGACCACATGGACCACAGGACCATGGGACCACAGGACCACAGGACCACGGGACCATAGGACCGTATGAACCACAGGACCATGGGACCATGGGACAGCATAGCCACAGCTCTCTGCTGATGACTAGGAATTAGACAGGAAGAGGCAGCTGTTCTGATGTCTCTTTTTCGTTATTTTAAAACTTGTTTGCTGTCACTTTCTAATATTTTTCTAATAATTAGAGTTGCCCACAGAGAAACTGACTGCTTTGCTCTGTTGTTCCCTTAACTGCAGGCTGCCTAGGACTCGCCCAGTTAAATGCAGAGGTCGTTTCCAATCAGTGGGACTGGGCTGGGGACACAGAAGGTGCATGTCCACAAGATCCCAGATGACTGTTAAGCAGGTGGGTCGAGACCTACTTGGAGAAAACCTGCACTGGACACATCAGACACTTTATCTAAACACCCAGTTACAGCATGAGGGGATGACCACTCTACCTTCTACTTGTGAGAGTTTAGGAATTGTTGGTCAGACTGTTCATTGGAAGATGAATCTGCAATCTACGTGCAAAGTGGGTTGGAGTCAGACCTCGCAGCAAGTGGGCAGACCACTGAGAAGGTGTTGGCCTCTCCCCAGTGAGCAGTTGCATGTCCCTACACAGTCAGGGCATGACAGGGACGCCTGTCCAGTGCATCCCCTACTTCTGCACCAACCAACCCCTTGCCTACACATGTGACACACTCACTAGATCTCGCTCAAACTTCCACAATCGCTAGGTTGTCACTTGGTGCTCTCTGCTGCAATGACCCAGCACAAATATCAAATGGAAAATGTAAATCGAACTGACAAAATATATACTTAGGCCATTATTTTACCCCAGAAACTGATCACAGCCTAATGACGAACTAATGGAACACGGGACCACAGGATTTAGATGAAAATGCAGAGGAGCAGATCATTTCTGGGTGCTGAGATGACAAGCATTGCTGAGTGGTATTCTCCGCGATGGAGCACCACTGAAAACTGTAAGCTAAGCTACGAGCATGCAGCAGCATTCCACACTCTAGGGAAGGAAGAGCAGTTCAGGGTCACAAGGTCAGCTCAGAACCAGGACACACCCTCCAGCCCCAAAAGCAGCGTCTCCGTGGGAGGCAGCATCCACCCCCTGACCTTCCATGAGGCTAGCCCAGCGGATCCTGCAGCCTCCTGTCTGCACACACCCTCCCTCCACCCCTGCAAACAGATCTGTTGCAACACATAAAGACAACAAGTTTGTAACATTAAATAGTGATTATGTTTGGTCTGTCTCAACATACTGACCTGTGGCCTCTTCTCCCAGGAAGCTAAGGGAGGGGCTTACTTGGAACTTACACTACAGGCTTCATCCCTTCGCCTGAGTCCAACTCTCAGCTGACACACCCAAGGCCGCCTTCTGCACTGATGCCCGTCACCAGATTCTCCAGCAAAGATGGTGCTTCCACGCTTGGATTTTAAATGCCCTGTGGTTCTGTGCAGGTCCCTGTGCACTCCTGCTGGGAAGAGCTTTCCATGTGTCAGGGGTGGTCTTGTCCTGTGGACCCTGGCGAGGTCATCTTAACTCTACCAAGGGGATCGAACATTGGAAGGCTCCTGAGAGAATCACGAGTTTCAAACCCTACCCTGACTCCAGTTGCACAAAAAATTTTCCCATTTCCCTATTATACAGGACATGGAATGTGGATGATTGGCCCTTTCTTAGAAAACCTGAGTTTCAACCACTGATTTTTTACTACTTTCTAAAGTGTTACGTTAAGCTTATAAGAATTGACATATTGTAGAAAAAATGATACTAGCATTCAACAATACAAGGAAATAATGGAGAAAGAAATGTTAGTACAAAGGGGCTGATGGAACAAATGGGGGGAAAGTGGGACCTGATTTCCCCAACGGTACTGCTTAAGGAGTATCGTTGATCTTTCAGCAATTAAAATAAAACAGAACTAAATGACCCCCTAACACTTCTCTCTTCTGCCCCTGCCAGTGGCCTGACCTACTCTGCAACTGCCCCCGAGAGGGGTTAAGGGCACACTCATTTTGCACCAATGACCTGACCTGCCGTGTGTCAGGCACTGACATGGTCTCTCGATAAATGAGTCGTTAACCTCAAAGTTTTTACAACCTATTTGAGGAGACGGAAAGTTAGGCCACGAGGAGCACCTGGGGATGATGCCTTGAAAATGACACTTAACACTTGTAATGACATGACACAGGATGCCTACTTGCGGGTTTTTCCTAACATATTGAATTTTGCAAGTATATAGTGTGTTTTTCATCCTATGCAATAGGAATAACAAAGATTTAATTTCAAAAATCGTTTAAGAGTTATTGACTATGTCTCAATCCAATATTCTTAAATGTTCTGTTAATCTCAATTTCCATGTGTTTTCTTGGATAGGAATTGTGGATTGTGGGAATGCTGTCCTAAAAGACATCAGATTAAAACAGTGGCCTCTGCTGCGGACACCTCTTGAGATGACCCCATGGGGACAACACTACAGCACGTAAAAATCGAGTTATTGTTCAATTTAAAAACACTTCATATTGTCCATGTCACATGACTGGTTTGCTTACACAGACTGTAAGACGTCCTTCCAGCAGAGGGAGGGCTGGGAGGGAATTCCCTGTCTCATGATCCACACCTTTGCAGAATTCCTGTGGATTTCTATGGATCCAGTGGACACTGCATTTGCAAATCCCACTAGAGCTTAGGGCACAAATGTCAGTGGCACGCCCGAGTTTCAGGGGTCCTGCTGCCTCTCACAGGACAACAGACTAATCCAAGCAGACGGCCAGCATTACAGACCCAGTCTCTGTAGTAAGGGGCAAAGTTCGTGACCCTTCAAGTGAGGAAGACAACTTTCACAAGGCAACACCTTGGAAAATGTGGCATTTTTAACTGAAAATAAATTCAAAGATTTCGAGGTGAAAAAGGTGCTGCAGTTGGAATTCCAGGTGGGTGTGAATAGGATAATTATGCTAAAACTATGACTTGATTGCAGTAATATTCTATGCATTATTCTAGCAGTGTATTGCGTCTTCATAAGGACTCTATGAAGTAGACGTGTTTCAAACATTTAATGGAAGAAATTGGCTTCGGAGGTTGGGACTCCCCAGGGTCATGCAGTCATGATATAGAGTTGCCCAAACCTAGATCTTTCACCTGTAAAGAGAGGGTTTTCTACACAAGACAGTGTCTGGGAACAAAGATGTCAGAAAAGGAACATGACACTTCTGAGAGACTCAGAGGGGCTGGTGGTGCAGAGGAGGGTGCAAGGGGCCGAGACTGGCCCTCGTGAGGACATGTGACAGAGCGTCACAGGGTAGTGTTCACTATGGCAGCCTCCAGGGTTCACAGAGAGACGGGTGAGGGCTGGCCTCCTGGCTGGTTTGGGTTCGCTCACCGCCGTCCATCTTGTGCCCAGGACCATGGCAAAACAACGTACTAAGGATCAAACTACTTGAATAATTCAATGGATGCTGAAATCAATCTACTTGTGTGGAAGTGGACACACATAGGACACCCACTCCTGTGACGTGACCGGCAGATCTTGGGGGACAGGCCAGATAGAGGGGCCTCACGCGGCGCAGCCACAATGGGTTTAAAACAATGACCAACTTCCACAGACTTAGAAAAGCCGGGTGAAGCGGTTCTGCCAGAGTGATGACATGACTCAACATCTCGGGGCAGAAAAAGCAGAGGAACAGAAAAGAATCTGGTATTTTCCTTGTTCCATTTGTCATATTTTTGCCTATGAAATGCCCAAACAGTAGCAGCTATATTTTTGAAAGCCGGGTATGAGCCATGCGCTTTCCCCGTTCTGTTCTGTGACTCTGGTGGCAAGCACATGCAGGGGACATCGGGCTTTCATTTTGGGGAGGAGGCAGACTGCATGCAGCGCGGATGAAGGGCCCAGTGAAAGGGGCAGACGGCACCTGATGCCCTCAGCTCCTGCCTCTCCTCCACGAACCCATCGGCCTGCTCTTTTCCTCCAGGCTACACTTGACCACGGGTCTCACTGTATCTCGGGGAGTTTCATCCACAGGTGACACACTGACAGCGACCTCAGCAAATGGCTTCACCTTTATGAGCCTCTGGTATGAGTGGTGACAGTAACACCTACCATAGAGCTCTGTAAAGAGTATATGGGACACATGTGTGTGCACACAGATACCATGTACACATCCGTGCCCACTCACCCACCTGCGCCCTCACCCACCTGAGCCCTCACCCACCTGCGCCCTCACCCACCTGTGCCCTAACCCACCTGCGCCCTCACCCACCTGCGCCCTCACCCACCTGCGCCTTCACCCTCCTGAGCCCTCACCCACCTGCGCCCTCACCCACCTGCGCCCTCACCCACCTGTGCCCTAACCCACCTGTGCCCTAACCCACCTGCGCCCTCACCCACCTGCGCCTTCACCCATCTGCGCCTTCACCCTCCTGAGCCCTCACCCACCTGCGCCCTCAACCCACCTGCGCCCTCGCCCACCTGCGCCCTCGCCCACCTGCGCCCTCGCCCACCTGCGCCCTTAACCCACCTGCGCCCTCACCCACCTGTGCCCTCACCCACCTGCGCCCTCACCCACCTGAGCCCTCACCCACCTGAGCCCTCACCCACCTGAGCCCTCACCCACCTGTGCCCTTAACCCACCTGCGCCCTTAACCCACCTGCGCCCTCACCCACCTGCGCCCTCACCCACCTGCGCCTTCACCCACCTTAGCCCTCACACCCCTTGGTAAATGCCAGGCCCATTTCCCTCCTCTTCTTTGGAACACACAATAGGTGAAAATAACATAATGATTGTTAGTAGCAAATGGAGACCGCGCATGCTCTGATTATTCGCTAATGTCCACATGTTCGTACTGAGAACGGCTGCTGCTGGTCCCTAGCACTTGTGCCACATGCCTGGCTCTCGGGAAGAGTTTGCTGAGAGGACGGCCTTGGCCACACCCTGTCCCATCTTCCCTCTGGTCTTCCTTCCTGTGGACATGATGCCAACAGAGCAGGTGCGTGCGGTGCACACAGGCCTGGCGCCTCCACCTGGCAGCCGTCACGGCGAGGGATTTCAGGGCCCACGTCCTCAGTGGCAGCCCTCGCCGACCAGACAGATGTCACCGCTGGAGCCTCCACGTGTCCGAGGGACGGCCCTCTGCTGGCAGGTCTGATGCCTCATCCGGGGACCGAGTGGGGGTGTCATGCAGGGCTTTTGCCACACAAACGAGCTGGCAAGATTTTCACTACACAGAGCAGCCGTCTTTCCAAGAGACTCTGGGCATTTGGTGCCCAGATGTTTGGCTATTTTTCTATTTTCAAGGAAAACAACAGAAGAAAGTGTATCAAAGGATGTGCAGCCTCGTTAAAGACAATGATAAGCCAGTCTCTTAGCGAGTTCAGCCATCTTCAGAGCAGCCAAAGGCCTGTAGAACAGGGCTGTGGCATGTTGTGTGTCCCCAGAGATGGCTGACCCTCCATCAGGTCAGCACACCTCCACCACCACCCTGAAACACGGATCCGGCATCTCATCATGTCCCTCATAATTCATGATTAATTTGTGGCTTTGAGCAGGAACTTTTCCTGTCAATCAAATCCTTGCTTATTTTGTGTCCACAGCCAAACCTACTGATGGCCTACTTTTGGAACTGCTATCTTCTGGAGTGCCCAGATAGGTGCAAGGAAAATCTGGAGAGCCCACTGAGAAAACGTGGTGAATCTCTGATAAACGAGGACGAGGGTCCTCATGAAAACGTAATTATTCTATGAAAATCTCCAGTTTCAGAAAGCAGAGTTAATGATTTTAAAAAGTGGCAAGCCCCCAATAACACCAGAGAAGTAGGTGTCCCTTTCATCACATGGTCATTAAAACAGGTCATGTCTGAGGGCCGGCCGAGTGGTGCATTGTTTAAGAGCTGGCTTGGGACACCAGCCCGGTTCGGGTCCCACATATGAAGGCCAGTGACACTGTCCTCTACAGCTAACAACAGCTCCACCTGGAGCTGGGCTGTGCGAGCCCCGGCGACGGTGTAGACTGCAGCCCCTGCTGCGGTGGGCTGCCATAGGCTACAGTGAGTGGCCGGCAGCCAGCGTGAGTGGCCAGCAGCCAGTGTGAGCTGCCAATAGCCACGGTGAGCGGCCATCCAGAGGCCAGTGACCAATCTGCCCCATCCGGGAAGAGCTCAATGACGATGCCAACATGGGCCAGTGAAGCAACATCCTCCACAACTAGACTGAAGAACAAAAAGATAGCGACTTGTCTGTTCCCCTTCCCTGATTCCCCGATAAAATCTTAAAAAAAAAAAAAAGAGTGCGAGCTCTGAGCAACAGGGTCACTAGTTCGATTCCCAACCCGAGATGAGCTGCTGATAAGCTGCCAACAGGTGGCAGGATGGCTCAGCTAAAAAATACAAAAACAAAATAAAACAAAAAAAAGCCCGTGTCCGGACACTAGGACATATGGGGGTGTTCTCGTGATCATCAGCTCTTACTAAAACTAGACTTCCCAGGCGCCGCAACAAACACGTTTGTCCACATTCTTCTATTAGAAATTCAAGGTCAACTCGTGGACTTGCTCAGCAGCTGACAGATACTGAAGGTCTGGGGTCCACTGTCACCCTGTCCCCTGCTCTGTCCCCTTTCTGGACCGCCTGCGGTCTGTCCTCAGTGCTGCAGACTCCCCGAGGGACAGACCCCCAGGGCCCAACGGGGAGGCTTGAGGCTGGGATGAAGGGGCCTCGGGGGGGAAGGGGCAGGCCCCAAGGGCGAGTCTCGCTTCCAAGGGGACAGGCTCTCGGCCGGGCCTGATGCTTCCATCTGAGCAGTGACATAAGCACCAAAACTCCTCCAGGGGGTCCTGTGTCAGGAGGCCCCTCGTGAGAGCGAGGAGAGCAGTTTCTGGAGCCTGGGCGGTCGGAGCCCACGTGGAGAGGCCTGGGCGGGCAGCGCAGCGCCCCCAGCGGAGCTTCTGCTACGGGAGCAGGAAGACAGCGCAGGCGTGTGGGTCACCAGACATGATGCTTCTCCCTGAAAGATAAGATGCA
The DNA here is from genome assembly GCA_033961575.1 of Aselliscus stoliczkanus. NCBI lineage: Eukaryota > Metazoa > Chordata > Mammalia > Chiroptera > Hipposideridae > Aselliscus > Aselliscus stoliczkanus. Next base: position 28,383,810 of record CM066730.1, on the reverse strand, counting down.
TTGTTTTAAGTTTGTGAATGGAAATAATCCAATAAAGAGAAAAAGTCACGATTTAAGGTGCAGACGGGGTACCTGCCGGAGTGACGGAAGGTGGCTCTCTGCACACGTGAAGAAGCTGCCTCGTGTGTTGGTGGAAATCCACCCAGGAGGGAGGGGGAGGGCGCCTGGGGGTGAGGTGGGGGGCGTGGACAGGCTCCTGGCCGGGGGGCTTCTATTTCTTCAGTGACAATGGAGGCATGGTCACCGGCCAACAGGGAAGGCAGGCAGAGTCATTGGTTTGAAGGGCGAAGAGAAGGTGTGAGCTGGCCTGCTGGGGCTGTCCTGGGGGACCTATGATGGCGGGGCAGCGCCTGCAGCCCCCCTAGATGCTGACCCGACTCCGGGGGCTGCCCTATCAGCTGTGGCCTCCCTCCATCAAGCCGGAGCCTCAGAACAGACGGGGAATGGAGAGTCACATCTCACCCAGCAAATACCATGATGGAAACGCGGCAGAGTAGGAAACGTGACATGTGGATTAAACCGAGTGAGGAGGTGACCGGGCCGATGCTGTGAGCAGGTCGGCTCCATGAGCTGAGGGGCATGCTGGGTGCAGCCATGTCAGAGTCGGGCATCACTACGTGCACTTCTCAATTTGATTTCTTGGTTCTTCCATTTTCCAACCTGGAATTCAACAGCAGATCCCTGCTGCCTGTCCCCGTGGTCACTTTCTGGTGACCATTTCCCAGCCTGTCAGCTGTTGTCTGCACGGGATGCTGAGATTTCATTGTCACAGTTTTTCACGGAGAACAGTCTCACCCTTTGCTTTTTCTACACGGAAACTCATGTACCACATATTTAACCAATGTTAACATGTGCTACATTTCATTTATCTAAAACATGATCACCGCGTTAGGGTAACTTGAGCCCCAGAAGTGAAATATCAGCATTTTAAATTCCGCTGAGCAGGATAAAAAGTGCCCTGCTCTGAGAAGGGGGCCGGGAGCCGTAGAAGCCGAAGGAAGAAATGGGGACGGGAGGGGCAGAGAGAAGCCCTGACGCTGACTGGTCTAGCTGTCACATAAAACAACAAAATGTTTCGCGCCTCCAGATAATTGAAAACACAGCCGCTCTCAGGAATCACTTATGATTACATGTTACTGTACTAATCTGAAAATTTATTTTTACAAAGCAACTTCTTGATTCAAGAAACACAAAATTTTACCAACCTAAGATTCCCAAGAAAATCTTGTTACACTAACCCTGGATAATATGCAGGCACAGAAAAGATAATGTAAGACAAGTCACTGCCCGTCAGAATGTTGTTGTTTTTTTCATTAAAAACCTGTAAATTAAAGACCTACTGCATGTCAAACACTTGCCAGGTAAAGGGGACACGTTCCAGATGCCATTCCTGCCTCACAAAGTACAACACACTGCTAGTATCAATACTTTATTCATTTCCAGTTAGTCGAAGAAACAATGTACTGTCGCTCAGGCACCAGAGGGCCTGAGTGCTAATCCAAGTAGCGGGCTGTGCCATTTCTGAGTGAGCTCCCAGTTTCCGCACGGCCGGCCATGTCCCTGTCTGGGTCCCGGCTCCGCGGAGCCAGCGCGGGCTTCCTCTCACTCTGCCTACGCTTCCGCTGCCCTCTTCGGAGGGTCAGTGCATGGTTCTCTGTGACTGCCCCTGGCGACTCATCTTGTGGTGAATGATATTAAGTTTCTAGCCCAGGCCTCTCTCCCAAGCCCTGGTACACACACCAACCATCATAATATTCATGTCATCGTGACTGTCGCCATCATCATCACATCAACATTGTCACTAACAGTTGTAACATATTTTCAAATTTTTAAATCACGTTTATAATCATTCTTCATTTTATCCCCCTAAAAATCCTGTGAGATAAACTTTATTACCACTGGACTCTTCCAGTAAGCAAATGCTTACTTTAAATGCTCTGTGAAAGGGGATCTTAAATGACCCTGTCCCTGGGACACAGAGGTGACTCAGTCAAGTTGAGAAGATAAACACATACGGAGAGAATTATAGTAGAATGAAGTCAGTACAGAGATTTCCAATTGCAACGGCCACGGGAAGGCGGGTCTACAGAGTGAGTCCTCCGGGGCCAAGTCCCAAACACGCGTAGAGATCTCAGGTGTGCAGACACCAAGGTGGGAATAAACAACACGGGGCAGACAGCTGAGCAGGACGGATGGCACAGGAGTGGGAACATACAGGCACACACAGGCCACCGCAGGCCGTCTGCAGCCCACAGGACACAAAGCTCTAGGTGCACAGGTGACACCAACCTGCCAGAAGCCATGGCCACCCCATAGGGCTGCTGCTGGGTTCAGGGAACGGGACCTGATAAATGGTTTTCAGCCAAGGTTTGAAAGGGTCTCATATGTGTTCCAGGCAAAACATCCAATAACTGAGCAGAGGGTGAGTTTGGGGGCCCAAACCCCACAGTGTGGCGTCCAGGTAGGCGCTGCTGGAATTCGGGGAGGGGGTAAGACCTCTGCCCTCACATGGAGACAGGGTGAAGGCATGTGGGTGTATTCAGAAAGTGAAAGAGGGGGCCTGATGGCTGCCCCCGGGGGATGGATCCAGAGGAGACAGGGCTCAAGAGAGAGTCTTGCGTTCCCGCGTGGGCAGGTGATGGTGATGCTGACGACACACGGGGCTGAGGAGGCCGCAAGTCACCTCACCTGGGGACACACCTGAGCTGGAGTGACAGCACGACAGCCTCCTGTGTGGGAGACGACTGACACTCAGGGCAGCTGGAGGGGGGCCGAGAGCTGGTGTGAGGGAGCGGGCCTGGGAAGGCCGCAGGGAGCATCAGGCGTCGCCAGTCACTCCAGGGAAAGAGACAGGGCGAGCCAGGGCGGCAGGAGGGCGACGGAGCCCCGGGATGTCAGGGGGATCACTCCAGGGAAAGAGACAGGGCGAGCCAGGGCGGCAGGAGGGCGACGGAGCCCCGGGATGTCAGGGGGAAATAGGAAAGCTTAATTAGGGGGGGTAAAGTGCTGTTAAAAAGTGAGGTAGGGGGCCGGCCGAGTGGCGCGGTGGTTAAGCGCTGGCTTGGGACGCCAGCGGCCCCGGTTCGGGTCCCACATGTGAGGGCCAGTGACACTGCCCTCCAAAAAAAAAAAAAAAGTGAGGTAGGTAAAGGTCTAATCATTATGCTCGGTTGTACACCTGAAACTAATAAAATAAATTGAAATAGGCTAATTGCTCAACATCAAACAAGCAGTAAACTCTTATTCATACAATAAATATGTAATTGTTAAAAAATGTATTTTAAGGTAAAACATAAAGACTATAATGGGACTTGGATAAGCCCCATGTTGTAAGAAATCAGGTTTTAAGAAAACGTGTCACTCATCCAAATTAGTGTTTTAGCAAAGTTATCTGTACACATATCTGTCGGGAGTGGAAAGAGAGGAGGCCGGAGTCTCGGGGGGCAGGGAGGGTGGGGAGGGGTGCGGGGAGTGCAGGCCGAGCCCCCATCTCCTCTCACAAAGCCACGGAGGGCGGACGTTTCCTGGACTCGGGCAGATGCTGTCTTTTGTTCTCCATGGCTAGGCCACCATTGCCCAGATCTGTGGCTGAGGAGTAGCTTTCCTATTTGTGCCCCTTGGTTCTGGTTGGAGGTTGTGTAGCATCCATCCAGGATGTGGGGGAGCTCTGAGGGGCTCCCCTGACTGGATCGTGCTGGAGCTAAGCAGCGGGGCTGCCCCATCCCTGGGCCCCTGCCGTCTCCCCGCTGTGCATGCTCCTCGCTGCGTCCCTCTCTTTTCATCGACAGGGAGGGGCCCGGGGGATGTGGCCACTCTGTCTTGTCTCAGAGGAAATAGGGGCCCTGATGAGTCTCTTTGGGTCCCTTAAATGCCCGTCCTGTAGTTTCTGGTGGCCCCTGCAGGTCCCGGGCACAAGGGGTGCAGGTGAAGGGACATGGCACCCGTGGGGGTGGGGGTGCTTGCCACTAACCTTCTGTGGGGCGCGAATCCCCGGCCTTCCTGGCGAGTGGCTCATCACATACATCTCCTACACGAGCCTCTGGGGACACTGCAGTGGCCCTGCTCAGTACCGTGTGGGGAAAGGGGACATCTGGCCCTGCCAAGCACTGGGAATGTCCCCCAGCTCTGCTTGGGGGACCATCCCCATCCGTCCACAGCACCGCCCGCCCTCCATGCCCCGACCCTCCCTCGGGGGCCTTGTCTCCACGGCAGTCTTTTATGTGCACTGGGCACTAAGGGCTGGAATTGCCTAGAACTTTCTCTCTGACAGCTTGGATGGCATGGCCCTATCGACTGTCTCAGTTTGGAGATTCCTCAAAGTTTTGGGTATGCTGATGGCTCTGTCTCTTGCCTCCCAGCACTTTCCTGCAGTTATTTTATCTTTAATTGTTTTCTGACATCTGATTGGGATCAGAGGCAAAAGGAAGATAAATGTGTGCGTTCAATAAATCATATTATTTCATAAACTCTTTAAAGATAGTCATAAATTTGATGTGTAAAAGGGCTTATAATAATCCCTGATTCCCACCTCTTTAACCTATAGGAAATATTCATTTTTCACAAGACAACTGATATGCTAAAACACAAATATGTTTCTCTATTATTAGGGTCCTTCAAGAATTTCCCCAAGTTACACAAATGTAATCAAATAAGTTTGTCATTCTTAAAACAGACACATATGTCCCAACAAACTCTAATGCTGAGTTATTTCAGTGATGGAAATATTATACTCAAAGATATACGGTGTAATATTATATCTCTCTCCTGCCGAGGACATTCGTTGAAGGAAAGCTGAGTATGAACTATCGCCCAGCTACTGGGTTTGAGAAACAAAAGTCTGTTGTAAAGGTGTGTATTTTTACGCTCTGGCCATATGCAAATGAGATCAAGCCTTATTTACATGTCTCACTTTTGAAATGATGTTCATTAACGTCACTGTAAAATTGGGCCCGTGGATAATAAAGTGGATAAGGCAGAAAAATGTACAAAGAGCATGTCTGTTCTGGCCCATTTGCCACACACTCAGCCGGCCAGCCGCCCCGAGCAGGGACTGTGCAGCCGAGAGCAGGGCTGTGAGTCTGCGTCTGTGAGCACCTGGGCTGCAGGGCTCAGGTCAGCCTGAGTGGGTGGCACAACCACCACGCTGCGCTCCCGTCACGACCTCGCCCACGCCCGTGGCAACAGACTTCGGTCACAAACTAGCAGTGAAACTTACAGTCGTTGTAGGAAAAGCACTCAAAGTCTACATGAGCTCCATCTTTCATGTCAGGAGTGGCGTGCAGAGGTCATCGAATGGGAAGGCTCCCTACGTGTGGATGGGGCCCAGTGGTCACACCCCGAAATTAACGCTGGCTGTTAACAGCGCAGGTCCCAGTTGTTACTAGAACGGTCCAGCGGACTGAAGCTGGATGTTTTCTTGCAGAAAACCAGAAACGTGTGAGGTTTGCAACACCAATATGCTTTAAATGTCCATGGTTTTAAACTATCCAATACTTAAAAAAATGCTTCTCTCGAGAAGATATTCAGCTCTGCAGAAAACAAACAAAATGAGAATAAGCCGCTGAGTTAAAGCCTCAGAATTTGGGAGTTCACAGGGCAAGCCAGCGTACAGGACACACAGCAGACAGGGCCCGCCCGGCCGCCCGGCCTCGGCTCTGCGCAGCCCGGGAGCCCCCGGGAGGCCCCTTCTGACCCGGCTCTGGGGCCCGCGGGGCGCCCGCTGCTGACACAGCGAGTGGGCAGCGATGGGCCGCTGAGCTCTCACCTCCTTTCTGGGGCGCCAAACCCCCCACGAGGTCACTCCCTTCCGAGCCCCAGGGCACTGCGTGGCTTAGTAAGTTCCTGCACAAACTGGGCGTTTCGGGTTTTATTGTCCCCTGAGGGGTCGCTGCTGGGTTATGTTCATTTATTCTCTTTCATTCTTGATCTATTATTTACACGAGGAAATACTCCTGGGTTTTTTCTGTCTGAAAATCCTCAGCTATTCCTGGCACTCGCGGAACAGCTTTCGTCAGGCTGGTCACCGAGCTCCGTCGCTGCGTGTCTCCCAGCCCGTGGCGAGGCCCACGCGACCGCACCGCGGGGGCAGGACCCGAGGCCGCGGGCGACAGCACGCCGCCCTGTCGCTTGGCTCCCGCTGGCACCTGTGCTGGACGGCCGGCCTGAGCGCGGGAGCCCCCCGACCTGTGCGGCCGCCGCCGCGGGCTCCCGGAGGCCTGGGGTCGGACGGGACGGCGGGCGCCCGCCCGGGGCACAGGACACCCACCGGCACGGGGGGCCTGGAGAGCGGCGCCTTGCTTGGGCCTCTGTTACTGCCATGTGCGGGCCTCATGAGTTGCTCGGGTCACACGCTCAGGACAGCGCGTGTGCCTCCCGCGGGCACTGGCGTGGCCCCACCGCCCCCACGGCCCGCACCACCAGGCTCGAGGGCGCCCAGCTGCTGCTGCCGCCGACTCAGCCCCGCACCCGGCCACCGGCCCCTTCGGAGTCCAAGCTGTTGCTGGCGGGCGCCGCGCCGGGCCGCCCTGCTCAGTGCCGGCCCGGGACCCCGGGCGGCCCAGGCAGGGCCTCCCGATCCGGTCCCCGCTCTGTGGCGTGAGGACTGCCTCCCCCACGCCCAGCACGAGCGGCGTGTGGGGACACGCAGCGGCAGGCGGCCCCTTCTGGTTCTGTGCCCACTGGGCGATGGGTCATACTCAGGTTTGCATCCTGCAGAATGCCGGCCTTGACAACACGGGGCGGGGTGTGCATTCCGGCAAGTGGACTCCTCGGGCCCTCCTATCAGCGGTACTTCACTCCTGAACATTTCAGCGACAACCCCAGTTATTTTCACTCACAGGCCAGCCAGGCCTTTGCAGACAGGCCCCTCCCCTCCCCACTGAGCGGCCAAGTGCCCAGAGGAGTGGCCTGAGCACTTGTCACCAGCAGGCCCTGCCCCTGCCTCTGCCCCCAGCATGGGATGGACACCCAGTGGGTGAAGTGACTCATTCACGATGACAGCAGTCGGGCAAGAAGGCAGCTTCCAGAGTCTCAGGTCAGCGGCGCCCCCAGCGTGTCCGAGCGCCTGGTTCTGCTTCTCCCACAGAAAGAGCAGCCTGTTTTGCTTATGAGCTTATGACAACGTTCAAGCGATTGTACCTGCCTGAGAGAAACAATCACTCATCCTGGCAAACAACAAACAGTAAGTTTGTCTGCGGTAAGTACAAAAACTGGGAGTTACAGTGAGGGACACTTGGTGAAGTTGGTGAGTGAAGGTTGCTCCGTTTTCCTTCCATGGAAGCTGTGCCCAGTATATCCACAAAGACCTGCTCACAAGGCCAATGCGAGGGTTGAAACTGAGATGATGAGCAGCAGCAGGATAGGTCGGACACCAGTCACCCCAGCAGTACCCACCCCGGGGCCCCGTCACCGGAGCAGCTGTGCGGCCACAGCTCCCGTAATTCACACGAGGAAACGACTTTCCCAGCCATTCCACCTGGGTCGTTTATAATCACACGGCCGTGACCCTTTCTCCGAGCCCATAAACTAGGGAATTTTTCATTATTGCCTCACAACCTTTGGAAGCAGTCTGAATACATTGTGGGGAACAATTTGGGGCACTGAGATTTTAGTTTGTAAAAAAAAAATCACTCATTCATTAAAATGTTAACATCAAAATACCTTTTTCCCCCATAAAACTGAAAGGAAAAAAAGTAGAGTGCATTCCATAAAACATTAAAGAAAATGCTGAAGCCATTTGAAAGAAAACCGATTTTCCAATTCACTGCCTGTCCCTAAAGGGACAGATTCCTGTGAGCACCTGGAAAACGCTCCATAATGACGTGTGCTGTTTGCCAAACAGCTTCTCCTGTTCTAGTGTCAGGGGACTTACTTCCCCCCACGATAAATGCAGGTTTCCTGATGCTCAAGCCACATTCAAGGGCAGAGCTTCCAACTGAGGCAGAAAAGGAAGGGAATTTAATAAATTAGCACAACTGAAAATATACATAGATCACCAGATATCTACAAAATTGATAAGCTACTGTGGTGTTTCACTCAATTCATTTTAATGAATTATGTATGCACATGACTGTATAGTCATAGATCCGTTATTAATACTCATTTAACTATTGTTAAACACGTTTAAAACTCCTTCTAAAGTCACTCATACAAGAACACTTCAATAAAGAACTAAATAAAGAAGTAGCTCCAATAAGTAGAGTCATCACCACAGGCAAATAACAAAATTTAAAACCCCACATCAGATAATTATGAATAGATCAACTATCTGAACTTGTCAAGCATATTTATCCCAATTGGAAACACCTACAAACATATGTAACCAAAATCCATCTTGGTATGAAAACGGCAAGTAATTCAAGAAATCGCTATTCTTGAACATGCAGGATCTTGTCCCTGGTGGATGAGCAGGACCTTGGCTGGGGCTTTTGAGGGGAGGGACTCAGGGGTGGACGCTCCCTACAAAGACTCAAGTGAAAGCAGACAGAAATGGAGGGCATGTGACTCAATTTACACAAAATCTTTTAAAAATGGGCAAAACCAAGATTGCTATTTAGAGATGCAGCCTTTCAAGCTATAACTGGAAACTCTAAGAAGGAATGTCTTTTAAGTAGAAACAAACACCATTCAGAGGATACGCCTTAGAACAACAACTCTCGTAGCTAGTAGCCCTGCAGACCCCTGGGCAGACCTGGACGCCGGAGTCACAGATGCATGGTGGGCCCGGGAGCATGCATCTATGAGCTCTGTAGGTATTCCCTAGGCTCAACAAAACTGGGTCTTCTTAAAATTGTCATTATATGCAATGACATGATACTATAGAGAGAGAATCCCAAAGACTTCACCAAAAAACTGCTAGAACTGATACACGAATTGGGTAAGGTAGCAGGTTACAAAATTAATATTCAGAAATCAGTGGCATTTCTATACACCAATAATAAACTATCAGAAGAAGAAATCAGGAAATCAATCCCTTTTACAATTGCTTCAAAAACAATAAAATATCTAGGAATCAATTTAACTAAAGAGGTAAAAGACCTGTACTCAAAAAATTATGAGACACTGAAGAGAGAAATCAAAGAAGATACAAATAAATGGAAATACATACCATGCTCATGGATAGGAAGAATTAATATAGTTAAAATGTCAATACTACCTAAAGCAATATATAGATTCAATGCAATTCCAATCAAACTACCAAGGACATTTTTCTCAGAAATAGAACATAGAATCCTAAAATTTATATGGAGCCACAAAAGACCCCGAATAGCTACGGCAATGTTGAGAAATAAGAACAAAGTGGGAGGCATCACACTACCTGACATCAAAACATACTACAAGGCTACAGTAATCAAAACAATATGGTACTGGCATAAAAACAGACACATAGACCAATGGAGTAGAATAGAGAGCCCAGGAATAAACCCATCTATATACAGTCATTTAATCTATGACAATGGAAGCAAGAATTTACGTTGGAGTAAAGATAGTCTATTTAATAAATGGTGCTGGGAAAATTGGACTGACATGTGCAAAAAAATGAAAATAGACCACGTACTTATACCATATACGAGAACAAACTCAAAATGGATTCAAGACTTAAATATAAGACCTGAAACTATAAAACTCCTAGAAGAAAATATAGGGAGTAAGTTTGCAGACATTACACTGAGTAATATTTTTAACGATATATCCCCTCGGGCAAGGGAAATAAAAGAAAAAAATGAACATATGGGATTACATCAAACTTAAAAGCTTTTTCACAGCAAAGGAAATCATCAATAAAACAAAAGGCAGCCTACTGAATGGGAGAAGATATTTGCCAACGATATATCTGATAAGGGGTTGATATGCAAAATTTATAAAACACTCATGCAATTCAACACCAAAAAAATAAACAACCCAATTAAAAAATGGGCAGAGGATATGAGGAGGCATTTCTCTAAACAGGACATACAGATGGCCAACAGGCATATGAAAAAATGTTCAACCTCACTAATCATCAGAGAAATGCAAATAAAAACCACAATGAGATACCACCTCACTCCAGTCAGAATGTCTATCATCAACAAATCAACAAACATACCAGAAGGAGAAGAGAAGAAGCAAGGGGTTGAAAATGTATTTGAAAAAATAATGACTGAAAACTTCCCTACCCTGGTGAAGGAAATCAACATACATGCCCAGGAAGTGCAGAGGGATCCAAACAAGCTGAACCCAAACAGGTCCACACCAAGACACATCATAGTTAAAATGGCAAAGGTTAAAGACAGAGACAGAATCCTAGAGGCAGCAAGAGAAAGACAGCAGGTTACATACAAGGAACTCCTGTTAGACTAACAGCTGACTTGTCTACAGAAACTCTGCAGGCCAGAAGGGAGTGGCAGGAGATACTCAAAGTGACACAAAATAAAGGCCTACAACCAAGATTGCTCTACCCAGCACGGCTATCACTTAAAATTGAAGGAGAAATAAAGAGCTTCTCAGAAAAGAATAAGCTTAAGGAGTTCATTACCACCAAGCCAGCATTGCAAGAAATGTTAAAAGGGCTTTTTAAAACAAAAGAAAGGGGTAAACAAGCTAACCCAGGGAGACCAGGAATACAAATAACAAAATGGCAATACATATGCACCTATCAATAATCATTTTAAATGTGAATGGGCTAAATGCTCCAATCAAAAGACAGAGAGTGGCTGAGTGGATAAGAAAATAGGACACATACATATGCTGTTTACAGATGGAATAAGATATTTCATGCAAATGGAAATGAGGGGAAAAAAAGCTGGAGTACCAATACTTATTTTGGACAAAACAGACTTTAAAATGACTACAATAAAAGACAAAGAAGGGCACTATAACCCTAATAAACACCTGTGCACCCAACATAGGAACTCGTAATTACATATAACAGATTTTAACAGACATAAAGACAGAGATCAACAGTAACACTATCATAGTAGGGGACTTCAACACCATTGTCACCAATGGACAGACCCTCTAGACAGAAAATCAACACAGAAAGAGAGGCCTTAAATGACACTTTAGACCAGCTGGACTTTGTAGATATTTTTAGAGCATTTCACCCTGAAAAAACAGAATATACATTCTTCTCAAGTACACATGGGACATTTTCCAAGATAGACCATGTTAGGCCACAAAACAAGTCTCAGTAAACTTAAGAAGATTGAAGTCATATCAAGCAGATATAAAGGAAAAACTGATGGTTGCTGGCTGGGAGGGAGTGGGGAAGAGGGAGAGGGGGAAGGTTTTGGACAGTGTAGGTGGGACTACAATGTTGCCGCAGGAATATGGGGGCAGTTCTGGGAATGTAATTGATAATGTTGTGAAGAGACTATTATGTTGCGAGAAATAAGTCAGTCGGAGAAGGACAGGTACCATGTGATCTCACTCGTGTGTGGAGTCTGAAGAGCTGAGTGAACGATCAAAGTAAACAGACTCGTAGATGTAGAGGAAAAACTGAGGGTTGCTAGTTGGGAGGGGGTTCGGATGGGGGGGAAGGGGAAGGGATTAGACAGCATAAATAGACAACTACCATATTGCCACAGGGATATGAAACACAGTTCGGGGAATATAATAATGTTATAAAAATTTTGTGGCGTGTCAGATAGTCACATGTCTTGTTAGGGAGACCACTTCATGGATGGAGTAGAGGCTTGATCACTGCACTGTACACCTGAAGCTGAGGTTGTATAGTATTGTGTGCCAACTGTAACTGAATATGTGGGTGGTCACGGGATGTGGAGTATACTGTGGAGGGGAGTCAGGGGAGTTGTGATGGATATGTATGATATGCGGGGGGAGGGGGGTGGCGAACTGGGGGAGGGGGGTTGTCACTTTGGGGGGTAAAGAGTATAACTATTGCATTGTATTGTACACCTGAAACTAATAAAAAAATGTGCAAAAACAAACAAACAAACAAATCAACAAACAACAAGTGCTGGCGAGGGTGTGGAGAAAAGGGAACCCTGGTGCACTGTTGGTGGGACTGCAAATTGGTGCAGCCATTATGGAAATCAGTATGGAGGTATCTCAAAACCCTGGAAATGGAACTGCCATATGACCCAGCAATTCCACTCTTGGGTATCTACCCAGAGGAATCCAAGATGCTAATTCGAAAAAATATATGCACCCCTTTGTTTATTGTAGCGCTATTTACAATAGCCAAGACTTGGAAACTACCGAAATGCCCATCAGTAGATGACTGGATTAAGAAACGGTGGTACAGGAGACTTCCAGTAAAATGGCGCAATAGACAGACGCTGTGCTAACTGCCTCCCAGGATCACACCAAAATTACAAGCAAATTATACAGCATTCAACCCTGGAGGTCCCCGGAACACTGGAGGAACAGAACCACTAAACGAAGAACTTAAAGAGGAGGCCACGTCGGGTCTGGTAGGACGGGCGGAGACGAGAGAGGGCGAGCCCCGTGAGGGAAGCCCCAGCCATGGGAAGCTTGTCTGGTTGGGGGAGACCCTCCGGCCACACCCCAAGCTCACCAGCCCAGCGCTCCTTTGCCGGGAAGAGGAGTTCTAAGACAGCCGGCAGTAAGTTAGTGAGGACTCTCTGCTCAGCTCGGTGAGGCTGAGAGCGGCCGGAGAATCCGTGGGGCCGGCTCCCGGGCTTGCTCGCCGGTGAGCACTTACCTGGTTCCTGGCGGAGGGAGTGGCGGTGTGAGCCGGGAGCCTGCGGGACGGACTGAGCTGAGCACCTTTGGAGCAAAGGCTGGAGGTGTTTGGACTGTGGTTCCCGTGGTGCGGAGCCTGCACGCGAGTGGTGTAGAGAGGACGCCATTTTGTCAGGCTTGGGCCCGCCCACGGAGGGTCAGGTCCGGGACCTCATTGGTCTGGTGGAATTGGCGCAGAAGTGCGTGTGTGCGTGCGTGCGCGCATGCGCCCTTGGATCCCCACCCTCTGCTCGGCTTGCACTGCGTTGCCAGGGAAACGCGGGGCGTGTGCCCTCCGGCTCCAACAGGCTGCTCACTGAGACGCAGGAGTGCGCAAGCCACCTCGGGTCCCCACTCTCCGCCCTGCGCTTGCAGAGTTGCCAGGCTGGTGACTGGTTGTCGGGCTGCTCGGCCTGATCTGCGAGCGGCTGATTGGGACAGGCTGAGACGGGGAGTTTTCCTGGGAGTGTTGGGCCGTGAGCCGTGTGCCTGCGTGATCCAGCCAGGGCTCTCCTGGTGATCTATCTAATACATCAAAGCAATCCCAGAGTGACAGCCAGAATGGGGAAACAAAGAAACATGTCACAAGTAAAAGATCAGAAAAAAACCTCTAGAAATGGAACTAAATGAAACAGAGAGAGCCAACCTTTCAGAGACAGAGTTTAGGACACTGATGATAAGAATGTTTAAGGAACTTAGCGAGGACATAAGGAAGGATAGAGAAACCATAAAAAACAACCTGTTAGAACTAAAGAATACAATAACTGAAATGAAGAACACACTCGAAGGAATCACCAGTAGAGTAGATGAAGCAGAGGAGCGGATCAGCGATTTGGAAGACAAAATAGCAGAAATCACCCAGTTGGCACAACAAAAAGACCAAAGAATAAAAAACAATGAAAATAGTTTAAGCGCCCTATGGGACAAGGTGAAACACAACCACCTTCGAATCATAGGGATACCAGAAGGAGAAGAGAAGAAGCCAGGGATCGAGAATGTATTTGAAAAAATAATGACTGAAAACTTCCCTACCCTGGTGAAGGAAATCAACATACATGCCCAGGAAGTGCAGAGGGTTCCAAACAGGCTGAACCCAAACAGGTCCACACCAAGACACATCCTAGTTAAAATGGCAAAGGTTAAAGACAGAGACAGAATCCTAGAGGCTGGAAGAGAAAGACAGCAGGTTACATACAAAGGCACTCCTGTTAGACTAACAGCTGACTTGTCTACAGAAACTCTGCAGGCCAGAAGGGAGAGGCAGGAGATATTCAAAGTGACACAAAATAAAGGCCTACAACCAAGATTGCTCTACCCAGCACGGCTATCATTTAAAATTGAAGGAGAAATAAAGAGCTTCACAGAAAAAGAATAAGCTTAAGGAATTCATTACCACCAAGCCAGCATTGCAAGAAATGTTAAAAGGGCTTTTTTAAACAAAAGAAAGGGGTAAACAAGCTAACCCAGAGAGACAATTTAAGAAGATTGAAGTCATATCAAGCAGATATAAAGGAAAAACTGATGGTTGCTGGCTGGGAGGGAGTGGGGAAGAGGGAGAGGGGGAAGGTTTTGGACAGTGTATGTGGGACTACAAGGTTGCCGCAGGGATATGGGGGCAGTTCTGGGAATGTAATTGATAATGTTGTGAAGAGACTATTATGTTGTGAGAAATAAGTCAGTCGGAGAAGGACAGGTACCATGTGATCTCACTCGTGTGTGGAGTCTGAAGAGCCGAGTGAATGATCAAAGTAAACAGACTCATAGATGTAGAGGAAAAACTGAGGGTGGCTAGTTGGGAGGGGGTGGGGATGGGGGGAAGGGGAAGGGATTAGACAGCATAAATAGACAACTACAATATTGCCCCAGGGATATGAAACACAGTTCGGGGGATATAATAATGTTGTAAAACTTTTGTGGCGTGTCAGATGGTCACATGTCTTGTTAGGGAGACCACTTCATGGATGGAGTAGAGGCTTGATCACTGCACTGTACACCTGAAGCTGATGTTGTATAGTATTGTATGCCAACTGCAACTGAATATGTGGATGGTCACGGGATGTGGAGTATACTGTGGAGGGGAGTCAGGGGAGTTGTGATGGATATGTATGATATGCGGGGGGAGTAGGGTGGCGAACTGGGGGAGGGGGGTTGTCACTTTGGGGGGTAAAGAGTATAACTATTGCATTGTGTTGTACACCTGAAACTAGTAAAATAAAATTAAATTAAAAAAAAAAAGAAACGGTGGTACATTTATACAATGGAGTATTACTCCGTTATAAAGAAGAATGAAATTGTACCATTTGCAACGATATGGATGGACCTAGAGACTATTATGTTGAGTGAAATAAGTCAGTCGGAGAAAGACAAATACCACATGATCTCACTTATATGTGAAATTTGAAAAACTGAAGGAATGAACAAAAGAAACAGAAACAGTCTCATAGATATAGAGGAAAAACAGGGTTGCTAGTTGGGAGGGGGGTGGGGATGGGGGGAAGGGGAAGGGATTAGACAGCATAAATAGGTAACTACAGTATTGTCACAGGGATATGAAACAAAGTTCAGGGAATATAATATTGTTAAAATTTTGTGGGGTGTCAGATGGTCACATGTCTTGTTAGGGAGACCACTTCATGGATGTAGTAGAGGCTTGATCACGGCACTGTACACCTGAAGCTGATGTTGTATAGTATTGTATGCCAACTGCAATTGAATATGTAGACAGTCACGGGATGTGGATTATGCGGTGGAAGGGAGTCAGAGGAATTGTAACAGATACTACGATATGCGGGAGGAGTGGGGGGGGGAGAATTGGGGGAGGGGGTTGTCACTTTTGAGGGGTAAAAAGTATAACTATTGCACTTTGCTGTACACCTGAAGCTAATTAAAAAATATATTAAAAAAATGAAAAAAAAAGAAATAAATAAAAAGATCATATTATCAAAAACAAAACAAAGCTGGGTCTTCTGAGTCCTCTCTTGTTTGTACTTTTGAGGAATTACAATGTTCTTTCCGTGCTAACTGAAGATAGGAGGACATGCTGAAAAGAAAATGTATGAACCTGAAGAGTTTGGACTGTGAAGGATGTGGGAGGAGGTTAGGGTGCTGGCCCAGGAGGGGCGCATTCACTGTGTCTGACAGGCCGCGTGGCTGCAGCCTGGTCGGGGACACTGGGGCCGGGGCCCTTCGCACGCTGAGGGGCGTCAGCTGGGGCAGGACAGCTCACAGAAGACTCATCCTTCGGGGCCTCATAACGTTCATATTCTGGCCAATAATACGTTTGTGATTTTAATGCCAGCTATGACAGCTAAAAGAGACTTTTTCCTTTGGTTTGGCACTTCCTGATATTCAAGAGAGTGAAGTTAGTAAGACAGGCATCGGCATGATGTAAAAAAGAACGATTCCTTGATTAGTGAGAAGGTTTTCTTTGTGACAATGCATGGAGGGAAAATTTGTTGCCTTACAAATTTACATAATGTACTTTCTCCCTAAAATTTAATTTACAAGCTTTTAAATTTACGTCCAAATTCTGCTTTGACAAATGCCAGGATTGCCCAAGAGTCCATCCCATCACTCTGCCTCCTCACACCATGATTCCCATTAACTGTTTTCACGTCTCTGCCTGGTCGCGTGTTCTCACTTATGGGCATAAAGACCACGGGCGCTGGGCTCTGTCTGCAGCGAGGCTGTGCCGCCCACAGAACTTGGGGGAACGGCCACCCAAGGAAGGGGCCACGCGGGGCTCTGAGGCCATAGCTCAGGCCTTCTGCTACGCCCGGTCTGCAGGTGACCCAGCGGCAGGGGCCAGCAGACTCCTAAGAGAGCAAGAAGAAAGTGTGCCATGTTGGAGAGAATGTCTTCATTTCATGCTTTAATGACTCTTCTCCCCGTGTGCATTATAATGCGGATGATATTGGAATCCATTCCCAAATAAACACATTTACAACAATGAGCGTGCAATCGGAACATCACCAGCCACAGTGGGTCTGCCGGATGCGGTGGGACACTGGCAGGGTGGAGCTGCCACCGACGTCACATACGCCGCTCATCGCCTGGGAATGTCCCCTGTCCCCCGCCCCAGGGCTTACCGCCTGAGCTGCTGGCGGCCAGCAGACAAGCCGCTTGCCACGTCTTCAGCGGTTACACTGGGACATTTTCTCTATGGAACTTTTACTTCTCCAGCCAGTTACACTCATCTTTCTACTCCGAATTGCAAGCCTGTGCCTCTTTCATCCCAGAAATGTGTCTGTGTAACTCACAGGGTGAGCTTTCGGGGTCCCCTCCCCCTGGCCAGGGCTCCCTGGCACGTTTCCCACAGTCTGCTCTGCAGGCAGGTCTGTGCTGGGAAGACCCGGAGTGCTCCTGGGAGCAGGAGGTCACAACACTCGGGGAACCCTGGGCCTCGGCCTCCAACCACTTCTTCCCTTAAATCAACACTGTGAACCTTATCTTATGCATTGTCACAGTATTTTAGGTCCACACGTCTCATATGCAAAATCATCTGAATATGTCAAATACAGTAAAACCTTGGATTGCGAGTAACGTGGTTTGCGACTATTCTGTAAGGTGAGCAAACATTTCTAATACATTTTAATGTGGTAAACGAGCGATGTCTTGCAATATGAGTAGTTTGTTTCCAGAACGAATTACGCTCACAAACCAAGGTATCACTGTACTTACTTATAGTATAAAGCTAATTTTATAAGACTACAAACGTGCATAAGTACAAAGAGATAAAAACATGCCAAAATAAAAGAAAGCAGTTACCTTTGGTTAATGGGAAATCTTTTTCTCTTCTTTTGCATGATTTTATTTTCTACAAATATTTAAATGTGTCAATTTATAACCAATAATTATAACAACAAATATTACTTAAAAAGCAAAAGCCAAATGCATTGCATAGGGCATTATTCGGGGGGTTTATTCAAAAGCAAACATTGTATGAGAGACTAGTCTTCAATTGTCTGAACAAGATATGCTTGCAGGGAAAATTAGTACAAATTCTTACTTAATTAGACTAATGTGATAGATCCACTGAGTTAACAGAAAGTCAGCGCAAACATTAAATCCACCACGTCTGAAAGCCTCACACGGGAACGGAGTCCCGTGCCTTCTCCCCCGGGGGGGGCTGCGACACCCCCGCTCTGAGAGCAGCTGCCCGGGCTCCCTGCCGCACCTGGCCGGGCCCCGGAAGCCCCACCCCTCACCTGGCGCTCTCTTCCCGGACTGCTCCCAAGCCAGCCGCAGCTGGGGTCCCCTGAGCACCCCTCGATGGCAGACATCACACTTCACAGTGATTCTGCCCAGGGGTTCATGGGGAGGTACCAAGGCACATCTGAGAAGAGGGGGCACCGGGGTGGACCGAGAGGGGCACACAGGTGCCGTGAGCTGGCTGCCCTGCTGTCCTAGCCGGGCTCAGCTTCAAGGACACAGCGGTGCGCCTGCCATACCCTCTCCCTGCCCCGTCTCATCCCACCTCGCAGCACCGTGGGCGAGGCCACGCCAGCTCTCATTGCTCCTGCGGACAAGTGACATCATTTCCACCGTCGCCCACATGTGCCATGGGCGCCCTTTCACATGGAAGACTGTGAACGGGCACCAGCCATCGCCATCCATGGGACATGCCCGTGGTCACCACCACGCCCTTCGGCAGTTGAACCTTTGGTGGACGTCTGACCCACCTAGGGCCACTCCCACCCTCCATCCCAGGGAATCTGTGGGTCAGTGGGCAGTCCAGCTGGAAGGACGTGAGCCCCACCCCTGTGAATGACTGAGGAATCACTCTCAGGCTGATTGAGTGGTTACACGGGGAGCAGGGAAAGTGAGTCCATGCAACCTGCAGCTCTGCCCAGAAACGGAAGAACTAGGTGCTTCTTTAAAAATATTTATACATTTGTCAGCTGGTGTAACAACAAGATTACCTGTTTGATGGTGGGCTATGCCCACCCGCAACTAAAGACTGAACTCAGCACCTTGAGCTTAGAGGCCACGAGCTACCAATGGGAAGCCAGATGGCGACTGGCGCTCTCTACAACAAAGATTGAAGAACAACAACTTGGCTGGTCCCCCTCCCCCAATTCCCCAACACTGTTCCCCTCCCCCAATTTCCCAATAAAATCTTTAAAAATAAAGGTAGTATATAATGTTTCTAGAAATTATGAAAAATATATGTATTTATACATTTGAAATTACTGAAAATATAGATTTATAGGTATGTGGATATAAGTGGTGTGGAGAAACACAACAGATAATATTTTCACAATAAGAGCAACTAAAAATTTTTTATATTAGTTTTTTCTATTTCAAGGAACACTCAAGGCATTAATGTTCACTGATTTCTGGCAGCACAGCTATTTCCAGACCTCCGTCACTCCTCAGGAGCACATGGGACCCTGCATGCCAAGGGCAACACAAACTGTATCTGGACTGTGGATACAAGCAAAAATAATCCCACGGAGAAAAAGCAAACTCTGAAGGGAGCAGGTTTTCTCACAGTCTCTCCTGCAGCTGCAGTATGTACGCCAGCCCCTGGCAGAGCTGCCCCCAGGTATCTGGCCTCAGAGGTGCAGCCGGCTCTGCCCGTCAGCCCCACGGCCAGGCTCAGTCAGGACAGTCCCTGGAGGGCTCGACTCTTCCACGGCCTCCTTTTGGGGTGTTTCTGGCAGAGGTGAAAACCAGAGACCTGAAACCCCTTTCCTCACCAACAGTACAGACAAGCCTACCACTGACGAGGCCTGGAAGGCTGGGAATCACGCAGGCGCACATTTTCGCTCATTTTTAGGGTGCCGATGCAGCCCTTGCCCTGCCCAAGACTCTGCTATTTAATCTGCAATTGACCAGATGTTCATCCACTGAGCAAACACTGAAGACCGAACACAAGCCAAACTCGGCAGACGTGTGAGTGACCCGCACAGTGACAAGCCAACTGGGTCCCTGCACAGTGGGACACACACTGCAGGGCAGGCGGCGGGGGCCGACGCTGGGCACATGCTCAGCCAGCACCCTGCCCTCCCACCCCCGGGTCAGGGTCAGGGGCACAAATGGTGGACTAGCTCCCCATGGATATGTGTCCAGGGCAGTGTCGAGGCTACACTGCCGGTTCTGTAAATACTATGCCAATCCAATCAGAAGTGTGGGAGGTGTGTGTGGGAAGAGCTGTAACAGACACATCTCCTCACCACCCGTGAGCTCTGAGGTGGTGGCACAGTTAGGCTGCACCCACCCAACACTCACACCACCCTTCAGAAGCGAGGGTCTCTGGTCACCTATGGAACGCGCCTCCTCGCAGCGGGTCGTGAACTGCAACAGCAGCCACAGGCGGGAAGGCCCCAGAGGAAGCCCGGTGGCCTCTGCATTGCCTGGAGCCAGCAAGGTCGTGACAAGTGGTGACACTGTGATGAACGCCAGCTGCATCAAAACGTGATTTATGAATCTGAAATCGCATATGCAAGTACACTATCAAAATTGAGAGAGCAAAATTTATCCCAAAATGGGACATTTCCCCAAGAAGATATATTTCCTTCCAAAAATAATGGCAAGCTTTGACTTTCGACTGAGCTCCTTCAGAAAAACGGAAACGGGATGGGAGCATAGAATTTACACTGATGTTGAAGCAGCTAAGTCACAGCTGCTTCAGGGACAGCGCCCAGCAAATAGAGCAGAGACTGGATACATGACGCGCTAAGAGCCTGAATCGCACGGCCACCCACTGGGGTTCACACGTTAGCTGGATAAACATAAGGAAGACCATCCTGTTAGCAGCCTAGCGTCACATGATCCTAATACCACTTTCCTTTCACCGAGATGCACAACCATCTACTGCATATCAATAATACATCAAGTGCAAATGCAGCCTTCCTTCCAAGTTCCATAGAGGTAATAACACATTAAAGCTACCGTGCGGGTGAAAATTAAAAGGAGGAAACTCTGGGATTCATCAGGGTGAAGGTGAGAGTTCGTCTTCACCACCGACCGCCGTCAGCACACGGTGTGTCCACCGCATGCTGGCCCCGGTACCCCAGGTCTGGGCACGCGCTCCCTCCAGCTTTCTCGCGTCTGTGAGGGCCACACCCTGACTGAGCCTCTGCTTCCCACACACCCTCTCCCTGCGGTTTGGCTTACCGTTGCGAGTGGCCAGGCGTGGGTGTCACTGGGGAGTGTTACCAGAACTGCGGGGAGCTTACAGGCAGTGGGACCACAGTGGGAGACCAGCACAGCCTACAGCCAAGCCCTCTGGGGATGGGAGGCAGCTCTCCGCTCGGGCGGCTGCGCCCCTCCCTGCTCGGAGGAACAGATGTGAAGCTACGGGTCAGACAACAGGACACTGGCTGTCTGGCCTTGCTGATTGGCTGAGCTGCTGTTTGGGTCTCTGTCTCCCTTCAGTCCACACTGGAGAGCCGCCACGGGCACAGCCCCGGGGAGGAAGTCAGGGCATCTTCCCTCCCTCTGTCCACCCCATCTCCACCTTTACCTTCCAGGCTCCCCGGCCTCCTCTTGTCCTGGAGCCCTCCCACACAGAGAGAGACACATACACATACCCCCCGGTTAGATCTGGGTTTGAGCTGACACAATACATAAAGACCGCACAGCCCCTGTCTGGTTACCATAGGTTCAACCTCGGCATTCACTCTCCATGTGTTTTCTTTTTGCCACTGTCCTCTGCACACGTCACACTCAGTAAGATCACAAATAGGGCAGAAGTCAGGTGTTCCTGCACAGCATATACTAATATCATTGACACCGAACCTAGAGTTAGAGGCCAAGAATGACTGGGTTCTCTCTCTCTGTCTCTGTCTCACAGAGAACAGGTGTGCGAGATGACAGGACATGTGTTAACTGACTAATGGGAAAGTCCTTTCACAAAGAATATTCCTATCAAACCATTTCACTGTAACTTTAAATGTATTACAACTTGATTAATGACATCTCAATGAAGCTGACAAAAGGGTTGGTTTAGGATTAGAGATCAAACTACAGAAGTGAGACACAAGATCTCACACATGATGGGCCATTTCAGCATTCACACCAAGCTGGCTTCAGAAGTAAAACATAAAAGAAAAGAATGTATGTACATGGGCTCAACCAACCAACCAACCAGCCAACCAGCCAACCAGCCAACCAGCCAACCAACCAGCCGACCAACTAAAGAACAGAGAGCAGGCCTCACAGACACCAGCATGGCTCCTGAACGCCTACGAGCCATCTCAGGACTTTGCCTAAACTTGTAAACCTCTAAGAGGAGGGAGCCCTCTTTTCTTCTCAGAAGTGCCGGCAGTGGCCACCGGCTGGCTGTTCCCGACACTCCGCAGCCAGCCAGCCTCCCTCGGCAGTTGAGTCACTGCCCGAATACTGCATCCTCGGGGCCACAAGGATGGACTCAGCGATGCGCAGGGCCGCTCTCAGGCGCCATCGGGGCCTCTGGGGTCCCGTGTACTGGGCCCTGGGAATGGCTTTCCAGACCCGACCACCATTGGGCTTTCCCACTAGTGAGCTAACAGTGCTTGTACTGCACAGCGAGGGAGCAGGTCGGACTCTAAGGACAGACAATGAACAGGACACAGAGCCCGAAGTCCTTCTCTGGGTTTCAGGCCCAAATATGCCAAGCTCCTGGCTGCCCCAGGGATCTCAAAGGCCACGCCACGGAACTCACCACCTCCTCCTTTCCGCCCAGGCCCCATATTTCGGACTAGCTCCATCACTAAACCAAGTGCCCGGGCCAGACTGCCAGACACCTGCAGACCCACGTGCATTCCCCTCCCGGCTTCACGGCTCCGAGTCCGCACCACTGAGGTGCCCTCTCCTTGCCGTGGGCCACCCCTTCCAGCTCCCATCTGACCACAGCATGATCCTGGGGAGGCAGCTGTCCGCGGCTGCAGAAAGAGGTCCGAAGTCAGGGTCCGGCCCCCAGATGCCCTGGTGACCCAGCAGCCCTCCTGTCTGCCACCCCCTCCCCAGCTGTCACCTCCTGGTTCCCTCTTTCCTATGCGGGGCAGGCACAGCCCTCCTGGGGAGTCCTCTTCCGGGGACCCCTGCCCCCTCCATGGTCCCCACCTCACGGAACTCTACTTGCCTGGCGGCTCTCGACCCACATGTCTTCCTCCACCTCTGAGCCCCAAGCCTGAGCTTGAGTGCTTCCTCATGCATGGTCGCCTTCCAGACCTTATTACGACACCTGTGAGACCCCAGGTTGACCTGCCTACCTCGAGGTAGGAATTGAAAACACCATTGTGATGAGTAGTGAGTTACGTTGAAGCGTACAGGGTGGTGGGGACAGGGAGGGACTCGAGAGCACCTGAAACCTGCGCCCACTCAGACTTAATAATTTCATAAACACTGTGCCGATCGAAGATGCACAAACCAAATGCCACCGAGAGACGGCACCTCTCGTCCCCATCATGGTATCCCAGCCCCCGGGACCCAGCCTGTCACATGGCTCACACTCGCTTCATTTCTCAAAGACCATTTGCGACCTTTGGCTTAAAGAGATGGATCCTCAGTATAGCAATCTACCATTTCATCCAGAAGGACACAGGTAAGAAGAAGGAATTTTCCTTCCCTACGATGGGAAGCCTATTAGGAGCCCAGAAATGTAAGGCTAGGCTCTGCTGTGCTATGTTAAGCTGCATACTGAGACGTGCACACCTTTTAAAGGCACAGCTGGAGGCGAGTGTGGGCACCTGCACATGCCCAGGTGACCCCCCCGGGGGCACAGGGACGAGCTCTGGCCCCCAGATGCCTGATCCGGCTTCCCTGAGCTCCACCCTACAGCAGCCACTGCTTTGGCTTCCAGCACGTCTGATTACATTTGAATCTGCTCGTGAATCTGAAATAAGTGAAGTTGTGCAATGTAAATCTCTGTTGGGCTTCCGTTATTCCACGTGAGGTCTGTGAGAGCCTCCCCTGATGCTGCGTGTCAGCTGCTGACTCCCTCCAATTACAGAGCAGCGTTCCATCCTGTGGATACAGCTCCGGTAGTTTAGGCTCTTGCTGATGGAATTTGCATGTAGTTCAAGGTTGGGGCCATTATGAGCAAACTTGAAATAGGTAGCATGTCATGGGTTAGTTGCAATTAATTGTAATTTCTAACTTAAATAATAAGCAAATACCAGTTAACAGCTGTGCATTTTATTTCCAAAAGTGTCCTCTGCTGTTTAGTTTAGCCAACATCCTGCCAGTGCTGATTTTCCAGCAAAAAGGGTGTGGGAGGCCCCAAAGCCTTCATGACTGTCTGGTCCCAGACTGACTCACCTCCCATTGGGTCACCTGCCGCTGCACCCCACAGAGGAACGGGGGAAGGGAGCGAGCCAGACGCGTGCAAACAGCCAGGAGCTCTTTCCCACAGCGGACGCGCCGTCCCTGAGCCCGGTCCTTCCCAGGCACGTCCATAAGTCACCCGCTCTGGTCCACTCAGCACAGACTCACCGTGTGAGTTTTCAGCTGTGAGCTGATAAAAAATTAATCTGCCGGGCCGGCCGGGTGGCGCATTGGTTAAGCGCTGGTTTTGGGATGCCAGCGGCCCCGGTTCGGATCCCACACGAGGGCCAGTGACACTGCCCTCTACAGCTAACAACAGCTCCACCTGGAGCTGGGCTGTGCGAGCCCCGGTGATGGTGTAGGCTGCAGCCCCTGCTGCAGTGGGCTGCCATAGGCTACAGTGAGTGGCCCGCAGACAGCGTGAGCGGCTGGCAGCCAAGCGTGAGCTGCCAATAGCCGCGGTGAGCGACATCCAGAGGCCGGCGACCGATCTGCCTCATCCGGGAAGAGCGCAACGACGATACCAACAGTGAAGCAACGTCCTCCGCAACTAAACTGAAGAACAAAAAGACAGCAACTTGTCTGTTCCCCTTCCCCAATTCCCCAACGCTGTTCCCCTCCCCCAATTCCCCAATAAAATCTTTAAAAAAAAAATTAATCTGCGATTTGTTACATTTTTAATCTTTTTAATTCCCATATCATGTTTTCAACCTTGGTCATAAAGTTAAAAATGGTGAAAAATGAAAAGCATTGCCAAGGAGGAGACCCCAAGACACAAAGCCTGAGTGCAGGACGATGTCACCCAAGCGGGGTCAGGCAAGGGAGAGGTCCGTGTGTTCCCTGCTTGCTTTCGTGTCGTTGTCTGTGTCATTCCTCCCGTGCAGAGCGCCCTGTTCTGGCAGATGCAGGCCCCGAAGGCCCCCAGCGAACGAGGCGCCGCGACGGCCCCTCAGAGCTCAGTGTTTGTCAGCGAGCTGCCCACTGGGTCTTGTCCCCTGCGAGTGGGTTGCGTGCTGCCCATGCTTCTAAACCCTAAGGACGAGGATGGTTCCCAGTACGCTGGCGGAAGGAAGCCCAGGCCTGGAGCCTGCCTCCCACCAGCTGCAAGCTCGCCAGCCACCAGAAACAGTCCATTTGGTGACAACCAGCCAAGCTGCTAATGCAGCTCTATCAGCAGAGATGTGAACTGCAGTAATTTGAAACCCACTCTGTCTTCCAGGAAGACGCAGCCTTTGTGTGCAACTCAAAGTGGCTGGACCTTTAATAACTCAGTTTAACGCTGAAACTTGTTGTCACTTGTTGGCAACGTAGTGAAGAATCCCTGCTCAATCCAACTACCAGAAGACTGATGATGACAAGACCATGTAACTCGAAGAACGTTGGCTGCTTCCCTGGTCCTCCTTCCCTCCGCTCTGCGTGTCACCTAAGTGCACAGCACAGCTGTGGTTCCAGGTGCCCCCTGCACACTGAGGACAGGTGAGCTTGTCACAGGCGCGTGGAGATAGAGGCACAAGCCGTGCTCACGTGGGCCAAATGAGTCACTGCACAAGCTGCTCATCTGTGTGCATTCCCCTCCAAAGGACATTTCCCCCAGGTGGTCATGGGTTTTGTCCAACACAAAATTACATTTAAAAATATATATCCACCAATAAAGCAAACTTCTTACTTTGGAAATAACCAACATCAACTGGAGTGCTGACATTCTAGTGGAGACAAAGCGACGTGCCCGCACGCCAGCTGGGACAGCGTCCCCGTGTCCTTCCCCGTACTTCCCACGTCCTCCTCTCTCACCTTCTTTGGCCTCCACCTCCTGCAGGAACTAAGCCCATCTCTCAGCAAGAAGGGCCTGAGCCAGGGGCAATGTGGCCAGAGCTGGAACGTCCTCCATGCGATACGCTCCCAGGGTCCCCACACTGTCCAGGTCCTGAGACCAGAAACCCGGTCATTCCCAGAGGCCAAGGGCAAACCCCCTGCTCCAATGCCAGTGCCCCCGGGAGTGAGGCAGCAACCCAACTCTTTTTCTCGTTAGATTAACTGCAGCAAAGGAAGAGGGCCAAACACGACACTGCCGAGGAGATTTGGAGAGGGCAGGGGACACACCAGGAGAAAGGCTGGGGACACACATGCCGTAGGCGTCTGTAGAAACCGGAGCTGCTGGGAGGCCACACACAGCGATAACACGGAAAAGCAGCGGGCAGGCGGGGAGCTGGGGGCCGAGAGGGGTTAGGGTGCCTGCGCCCGCCGGGCAGGTTAGGTCCGGGTTGCAGGAGTTAAATACCGTTTCCCCGAAAATAAGACCTACCTGGAAAATAAGCCCCAGCATGATTTAGGTGCCAAAATATGGCACCGTGGCATACTGAATATTTTAAGCTGAAGGAGTTTGTGGAAAAGGCACCTTCTCCCTGAAATAGGCCATAAAACCCTCATGTGAGGGTGCGTGCCCCCCCGCCCGCACCTGGAGGAATCATGCTGGGGCTGCTTCTCTAGCGGGCTCTTATTTTCAGGGAAACACGGTAACTTACTCAGGGTCAGACAGTAAGTGACAGAAGCACACCGTGTGCTCGCTCTGAAGGACCCAGGTCTTTGCCCCCAACACCCCCCACCCCCCAAGGGTCCCCGTGGTTTCAGAGGACTATGGCTGAACTCTTCCAGTTGGAGAAAGGTACGGCTTCGGCCTCAGTGCTGCAGTCCGCTGGCCACAGTGCCGCTGCCCTCCTGGGGCCCGCTCCTCCCCGTAGGGCTGGGGCACCTCGCCTCAGGGTGGGGTGCGGACCGTCTGCAGGGCGGCTGCCTCTCGATGCTGTGCTGCCACTGTCAGCACTGCCCTTGGTCCAGGCCTCAGGAGAAGAGTAAGGTGCACAGGGCAGGAGAGGGGACCGGGCCTCCGACGGTGAGGCCGGGGTGAGCCAACGCCCCAGGACGCGCACGCTTTGCCCCACGCCCATCTTCACAGCACAGGCAACTGCGGCCACAGAAGCTTGGCTTCAAACGCTGGCTCTGCTATGTGTGGGAAGGCTGACTGAGACTCAGTTACTGGAACTTAAAATTTCGGTTTCTTCGTCAGTCAAAAAAGGGTCGATGCTCCTTAGGCGCTCAGTTACCTGAGTCATAGCTGCTCTGAAAGAGGAGACGCTGGCATTGTGCACAGGAGCCAAGGCGGAGGGCATGCTAAGTAAGTGCCAACTGCCATCACCGTTTACGTGTATTTCTCAGAGTCGCGCCTTGCTCTGAAGAGGGGAACAACCAGGCGTCACTCCTGCCTGAGCCCTGCAGGGTAGCAGTGCCATCCCATCTCGGGCACAGAGCCGCCCGCAGCCCTGCACAGGTGGAGGCACAGGGCACGTCCACCAGGATTCCTGAAATCTGTTTCGCAGGTAACGGTCTGTTGCCACAGCACAATCTCTGTACTTCTATGTGGACATCCCCTGAATATTTTCTAGAAAACAGAAACCTCAGCCGTTGGCAAGGCTCACGGGAACCATTCATCGTGCCGCTTCGCCCCTGCGTTTGCCACCTTGACGTCTGCTCTGAAGGCTGCGCAGCTAAAGGCAAAACAGTTCACCTGAAAATTTTAAGACAACGTGCAGTTTCCTGCGCCTTCAGTGCGGGCGGAGCGACTGCCGCATCATGTCCGCTCTGGGAAAGCTGCTGTCTGTCTCCTAAATGGCAAAGGCTGCGTGTCTCAAAAGCAAGTGGCCTGAACCAGGTGTGAATTGTGGCCACCGGCCATGCTGAGGTCAGGAAAGCAGGCTGCAGCAGGCGCTGCGGGGCAGGCCTGGGCGGCGGTCCCCTGCAGCTGCAATCTGGGGGGCTGAGGAAGGTCCGCACACACAGCCAGCCCCCTGGGATTCGGGCTCAGTGGCCCCAGGTGGCACTTACCTGGCTGACAGCCGGGAAGGTACAGAAAACGCTGCAAATGACGGGAGATAAGGGGTGTGACAGAACTGCAGTGCGGAGGGCAGGTTTGGAGAAGGTCCTGTGATGACACAGGAGCTCAGCCTGGGGCCCGAAGGCTGGAGACCTGGCCTGCCTCCCTGTCACACGGGGACCTTTGGGAATGCCGGCCCAGCCTCGGGCCCCGGTGTCCCCGCAGCTCACTCCCAGGTGGGACCTCCAGGAGCCACCGTGCAAAGGCCCAAGCGTCTCGCTTCATAATGGGTCGGGTCAGGACAGAGCTCCCTGGACTGGTGACCTGGAGGTCCAAACACCGCTGAGGACGCGCTCCCCACGGAGCAGGCAAGGCGGGACACTGCTCCATAATGCTGTTACAAGTGAATGTGAAAATGTTCTTACAGCGCAGTTTTCATGCTCAGCCTGGAACATGAGGCATGTGCGGAGAGAAGAGGAATGTGGAGACTGGCCGGGGGCTCGCGGGAGGCAGGCGGAGCTGATGGAACAGAGGTGTCAGGACAGAGGTGGTCTCAGAGGTGTGTGATGGCGCCAGAATTATACGGAACCCACAGCTGCTCACACGCCCCTTCATTATTTCACTCGCCCGCTTTCAAAGCTAAATTGTTCTTCGCTGGTCTCAACCTTCTCATGGGAACATGGCTCCATGGACCCGAACTGCAGGGACGCAGGCTGCTCGAGACGCCCCTACACCTGCCCATCAGGGTCACCTCTGCGGCCCTGCCCAGCCTGGCATTGGCGAGGACAGCAGCTGCTGGGGCCGGACGTGGTCGCTCAGGGGACGTGAGACCCCAGACCTGCTTCATGTGGGCAGACCTGGAAACCACCCCAGAGTCTTAAGTTGTCCCAGGACCTCAGGAGGATGTGACAACTGAGCGCTCATGAAGGAGGAGGCTGTGAGGTGCTGGTCCTCAGGCAGGGCAGGGAACGGCGGAGAAGGGTCACGGCCCGGCCGGTGGGCTGGTCAGAGCTCCTGGCGCTGACCTCTGCGGTGGCCGAGCCCCCACGTCCTCCCGCTCATCCGGAGTCCTCGTGCTCTATGCCCCAGGCCATTGTCTGCGTGTCCCAGGCTAATCCGCCTTCCCAAGTAGGTGATGCTGTCCCCTCCCGCCCAGCTCCCCCAGGGAGGCACCCACCACAGCAATGGGACTCGCTAGCAGTCATTGGAACGTCATTAACAGGTGAGTTTGGTCAACAAAACTTCAGACCGAATTTCAGAAACACTCATCCCAGGCAGGGCATTCTGAATGGCATATGCTAAGCCGGCGGCGGCCCCTCAGTGGTCTCCCGAGAAACAGAACCTGTGGGGTGGAGAGGCTGCCTAGACAGAGAGGTCCTGAGGGCCGGTGAGTCGGATCTACAGGGCAGGCTAGAACCCCCGGCGGGGGGACCCGCTTTCATAAGGCAGGATCTCTTCTCCAGGAAGCCCCAGCTCTCCTTTTCAGGCCTTCGGCAGACTGCGTGAGCCCCCGCCGCCACGTGATGGAGGATGACCTCTGTCACCGAAAGTCCCTGACCACAGGTTAAGGAGACTGGGCAGCCACAGGCACGTGCTCTCATGGGATGGCAGGGGGCACGCCATGTGGCACAGAAGATGAAAACACGCAGTGACAAGCAGGCACACCTCCAGGACACCATCCACACGATAACCAAGACCCTAAGACCCACGTAGGAGACACTTAAAAACAGAAAGCAGCCTCACCCCCCCGCCTGCGGGACATCTGATGCAGCAGCACAGCCCAAGGTAGGGCGGGCACTGAGCTACAGAGAGGAGCTGCGGACTGTCGGACGGGAACTGTCTGTCGTACATTTGAGGCAGAAAACCAGCAAACATTACGTGTTGATATTCGTAGCATGAGCTCATTTTTGACGAGAGAAAACAGATGGAGAACAGGTTTGTATCCAGCAGACGCCGGGCGGGGCCTGCACCATCTATGGAGGGCATTTCCCTCTGGAAGCTGAGCTGGACTGTGACAGCGGCTGTGTGCCAGGCTCCCCGTCTCAGCACGTGCACTGTGGGGCCAGGTGTTCAGGGTGGGTGTCCTCACCCCGCAAGGTATGCCCCCCACCCCGGCTCACCCACCCCTGCCAGGTGCACCCCACCCATCACCATGACCAAACCGAATCCAGGTGCCATGAAATGTCCCCAGGGCACAAGTGCCTCCGGTGAGAACCACAGAGCACACATGTAGGGACTGCGGGGTCTGTGGCAATTTGAAAGTAAAATGTGAGGAAGTGTGAGCCCAAGAGGCATCAGACCCGCCAGTGTCCTGACTCCATTTCCTCACCCACAAAACGGTACGATTCAGGGTCATGACAAAATCACCCAGCACATGGCAGGCTCTTCTTGGGTGTCAGATCCTTTCTCCCTCTTTGATCGTGGGTGCCTCTCCCCCGCCCCCAGGGCCTGGCACACAGTAGGTGCTCAGGGAAATATGCCAACAGCTCAGTGGGCAGCCAGCACTGCAGAAGAGAAACCAGTCTGTGGGTCTCAGGGGCAGAAGAGTGGTGTGCCTTCAGGGTGACACACTGGTCTGTGACTATAAATGGAATGAATAGAGTGAACATTTAGAAGACATTAGGGTTATTTTATTTACCGAAAAGAGTCTTACAAAAATAGATGGAATGCTTAAAATTAGTGCCCAGTAAGAATTTGCTAATTACCAATATGAAATATTTAGTGGCCTGAAGGAACAATGGGGAGGAAACTGCAGAGCAGAAGCCACACTGGTGCCCAGAGCAGACCCCTAGGGCTTGCCGACCAGACACAGCTCAGCAATTAAGAGGAGGCCACAGGTGGTGCCGACGGGCAAAGACAGAGCGTGTGAAGCTAGGAGTCCCCAAGAAAGTGGCTGTGTGACCGGGGTGTTACACAACTTCTCCACGCCTTGGTTTCCTCTTTGATGAAACCATGATCTGGTGTAAATGTCTCAGGCATTGGGAAAACACTCAATTAAAGTGAAATGGTACAAACCAGAAATCAGAAAGTAACCAGGCACACAACATAAAAAAAATTTTTAAACTGTGTTGCTGAAGTATGTTGCTTTATAGAGTAGTGCCAAACTTCTAAAAAGCAATTTAATAGTTCTGTTAATTTGCACAAAAAAATGTACACTTTGACCCACTGTTTATTCCCACTTCTATAAGGGAACAATCTATAAGGAAATAAGTGAATTACTTGTAACTCCACGTTCCCTTTTCACAGGAAACCTGTACACATTCTATTAAACCTGTGACACACCCCACCAGCGACGGGTGGCGGTGTGGGTAGCCAGCCCGGGGCCTGACCAATCAGGGTGCTCTCGTATTTTGAAGTAATGATCTAACCTACTAAACGAAGCCTGCTTTGTCTTGTCACTCTGCTGGAATTTTAAACGATGTCAAGGATGAAATTCTGCTCTCCAAAAAAGATTCTGTTAGTCTAAGTTCTAAAGAATTGCTGAGGTTACTGTTGAGTTTCAAGAATATGTGTAAACTTCAAATGAGCATGTTTTATTATGCATTCTCTCCTAAAATTACATTCGACATGAGCGTCACTTCTCAGAGCCCACAGGCTTGGCTCCTGCCTGTGTGAACCCAATCACAGTGTCCCTTCCGGTTCAGTAGCAGGTCCGTGAGCGGACTTCTGTGAATGGTGCCTCCCTGCTGTGAGACGGAGGGTTCCGCGTAAACACGCGACAGTCATCAGAAACACAAAAGCAATACAGAGCTTGAGTCTATGTGACTTATTTGCAGTTTTGGTGTTTAAAATTTTAAATGGTTAAAAAACAAAATTTGAGATAGTAAAACAGTGTGAACGGAAAGGTGTAATATTTTCATTTGGAAACTGCAAATTTTGCCATGTGATGAACCCTTCACAGAAATTGAATAGTATCATCAAAATTGACATTCATCCTTTTCCAAGCATTAGTTGCTGCTTTAAAACATGGAAACTGAAAAAAATAATCATTATGAATGAGTACTGCATGAGTATTAACTGAGGGCAGAAGTGTGACACATAGAAGGGGTGCTGGCGACACCCCACCAGGTGCCGAACACACCAGGATCAGCCCCGCCGGCCAGTGAGAGACACAGCCCAGCAGCGTGGCCGGCCGGCCACAGGGGTTTAGGATGCTGTTAGGAGAGAGTAGTGAGTGCGTCAAAGCCTCAGTGTCCACGTTGGGAGGGAACCTTGAGGCTGCAACAAGGAGGAAGGTCAGAGAAGCAAACCTGGCCCAGGAACCAACCTCTGGCACTTTAGACAGAAAAGAGAGACGTAATCAGGGAGCTAGATGCGCGGTGACAGGGCCAGGCACACACACACTGGGCCTCTCTCACAGCGGCGGCATTTCCAATTCCTTTACGTGTTTCATGAGGATCAGTTGTTTTTAATTTTGATGTACTTGAATTCATCAATTTTTCCCTTATGATCCCCAGGGTTTCTTTCATGTGAAAGATGTACTTCTATAACCTGAGTCCAAACATTCTCTCACATTTTAATTTTTAAGATTTTAATGGTTACATTTAAATCTTCATCTATTTTGATTTTATTGAATGATGCAAACTATGGGTTCGTATTTTATTTTTCCAGTGAACACTCAGTGCCTGCTCCCGGGATCTTCGCGTGTTTCTGCTCTTCCATTGTCACTCTCTTGATCCAGGACGTGGAGAGGGCGTCCAGGCCACACCTCCAGACGCGGTCGCAGCGAGGCAGAAACCTGCCATCTCTCTGTGTCTGGCCTGTAGAGCAGAGTGGATGCTGGCGGGCACCCCCCAATGGGACGCCCGCACACACACTGTCGAGAGCCGGGCTGCAGGTCCAGGTGCATAGGTAACTGAAGGGAACAGGCAGCCGTAGCCCCTCGCCATGACGGTACAAGCAGGGGGCTAAATTTGAGAAAGCCCCAGCACAGCAGCTCCACCATTGCACTTCCCCACGGAGGGCACCATGAGGGCGCAGATGTGGGGATGGTCCCAAGGGGCCGGGGGACATGGGCAGGCTGGGGTGGAAACCACCAACTGCTGAGTCAGCCTGGAGACGTGTCAGCCCCACGGGGCGGTCTCTGCGGAGGACTCCCAGGACAGAGGCTGAGAGGAGGCGCCTGGGCCAAGCGTGTGGCCACCAGGCTGCGGGCCCCTGACCCTGGCCCCTCCAGGCTGCCTCAACAAGTCACGAGCGGCTCTGCCAGCTTGTCTGGGTGGAGGTGGTGGCTGCACCAGCAGACACCGGCGAAGGGACCTCCGTGTTGGCTATGACAACTGGTCTTCAATCTGCTGGGAAAATACACGTACTATACAAGCTGCATTTAGTCTAACGGATTGACTTTTCTTGTCAGATTGCTTCAAGCATTACTATGTTTACAAAAACTGTTATATAGTTTTAGATTTAAAGATAGCTTTATTCCTTTCATGTAATGCTTACATCATCTTGAATTACTTAAAAATAATTTTAGCTTCAAGAAGCAGAAACCCAACCGGCAGTATCTTACAGAGGGATTCGTTCTTTTTCCAAATAACAAAAAGTTATTGTGAAATTAGGGTCATTTCTTCAGCTCTGCAGGAAAGGAGCAGCAGGGTCTGTCACTTTGGCCTCCTGGTCAGCAGCTCAGGGCCTGGAACCGGCCACCGCCCTCCTCGACTTCTGCCCCATAATGTCACTTCTAGGTCCTTGGACATGTTAAGATTAAAACAAGAGGCTGCTTTTTCATGAGTCAGAGCCTATGTAATCCACCCAAAATTCGATTGAGTACCTTTTTAATGAGAGTTTCTATTAAACACTGTCAGTAGCTGACCTGACAAGTTGAGTTTTCTGGGGACTAAGTATTGTTTGTTCTGTTTTCTTAGTCACGTGTTGGGAGGGGGTCACACCCTGGGCCGGCAGGGACCCGGAAGCCCTCCGTCGGATCCTTGGGCCCAGCTCGCGTTGTGCTCTCAGCAGCCCCATCACCGGCCCCGTCACTGTTCCCTCTGCAGCCCTAAAAAGTGGCTCTGACATGAAAGCTGCAAAATAGTTTTCCGAGAGCATACTAAACGGAGGGAGCTGTTTTCTATTTTCAGCACGCGGCCAGAGACAGGAAAGCCACCAGGTGTGCGAGGCCCTGCCTCTTCCTCTCCCCACGGAAGAAAACAGGCCAAGCATGCACCAATCAAACTGAAACGCACGGCTGCTGCTGAGTGCTGTTTTTTCCTGGAATTCATTACCCTGTAGACCACGCAGCGTGTTCTGAGGGGAATCGTGGAGCGCACTACGTGGAGAATGGAATCAAGGACGAGACACAATGTTCCCTTTCCCGAGTATGACCCGGTCATTACAGCAACCGCACCTCCGATGACAGAGCAGCAGGTGGGGCAGTGAGGTGCCTCTGGCGACTGCGGCCTGTGCACTGGTCATCAGGCCTCGGCTTCCTGTTTACACCGCGATCTGCAGCACGTCCCTCTGCGCCTGAGGCTGAGCACGAGCCTTGCCCAGCATGCTCTGTCCGCTGTGTAGCTTAGCACCGCCCCCATCACAGCTGGGCTGGAAACGGTTCGCCCCATCAGGCTGACCGGCCCCTTCTCCTAGGCCATGCCCTCCGCACCGCAGCAATGGCATGACCTGGCGGCCCCTACATGCCGTCTCCTTCCCGGGTGTGGTCACCCTGGTCAACCTGGCACCGGCGGGCAGGCAGAGCCAGGCAGGACAGGCGGGACCCCGGCCGGACCCAGTGACGTCACACACAGCTGCCCTGCCACCTGGCCCCTGCCCACGAGCACCTGTGTGGCTTCATGATTTCTGCCCCGACTCCCACCCGACACGTGGTGTGCTGCAGTGTCTACTGAATGGAAATAAAATTCAAGCGAACACTTAGATGACAACCAGGAGACACTTACTGCCAAGAGGCAGTCCCTCCGGGCAGGCAGCCAGTGACCTGTCTCCGTCAGCACCTGGCCGGGGACCACGGGAGCCCGAGAGTGGCATGAGCAGCGAGTGAGGGACACAGTGTCAGGGGCTGAGCCGTGAAAATGTGGGGTGTCCCAGCGCTTGGATTGCTGCCTGACACATCAGGCCTATGCTTCCTACAACCTCACCCTTAGAGCCAGAAGGTTTGAGCTGATCAATTCTCATCTTGAAGTAACAGCGGCTCCATTTAGCAGAAACAGCAGCCACACCTGCATCCAGTGGGTCCCACAAGGGAGCCTGAGGGAGGTGAGTTGTAGCTCACGTTTCTAGGTCCTTCCTGGTCTTGACAAGCCTTAGGTGTGTGTTTCACGGTTCCAAAGATGGAATTGGGGCCGACACATAAATACTGAACGAAGCCAGAGTCAGCACCATTGAGCCAATAAGAATGAGCAGCGAGAGGACACAGAGGACAAGTCGAGCTCCCAGCATGGAGGGCAGCTGGGCAAGGCCTGACTTTCCAACTTTGGGGGCTGCTAAGGGCTTCATTCCCTGACAGCGTGGTCCCCATATAATGAGGGACAGCAGGGACGTGACCCTCCATAATCACTCGTTTCATCACAGCGGCGCTAACAGGTAAGATAAGCAGGTAAGACATAAGCTGACAGGTAAGAGAGCAAGTACCTGTGGGCACCCAGTGAATCCGCTGTGTCACATGTGCCAGAGCGGGCACAGGCCTGGCATCACGTCACCCTCAGGCCGTGTGCAGCAGGACTGGGGACACGAGACCAGCGTGATTAAAATAGAACTGAGCAGCCCTGGAGACAGGAGTGCAGTCCCGCCCCACCCCTGGTCGCGAAGACCACGTAAGGTCACGGGGAGAGCTGCCCGGGCAGCAAAGACCCGGTGAGACTGCAGGACAAAAGGGGACGGCTGGCGGTGCCTTGGTTCCCTAACAGTAACATAAATGCAGTGTCGCTCCCATTTGGTGAAGGCCCGCAGACACCGTCCCTGTGAATGGAAAAGCGTGCACACATAGGCCTTGTCATCAGCCACCCTGTCACGCGGAAGCCCTGCCGTGAAAGCCCAGTGTCACCTCTGCAGCCAGAAACAAGGGATTCTGGCCCAGTGTAGGCCCTTGTGAAGTGCTTTTATCAAGTGAACTGCAACGAAGCAAACAAACCCTTTCCCATTTCAATGGGATGAAACTTCCTGTGAGATGAAAGTAGCTTGTCCTGACCCCACACGCATGCTCAGACCCCCAAGCGCCAGCTGCGTGGCGTGTGCCGCGAGGCCTCAAGCACACATTTCTCACTTTCTTTCGTTTTGTGATTTTTGTCTCATACTGAACTGAGTAATTCTGTTTCTAGGGGCTAATTCCCCAGTCCGTTACAGGTCATGGGAGGGACACATCTCGGTGTGGCTTGCTCCTGTATCTGGGTGCACACAGCTCAGGGGTGTTTGCGAGAGCTGTACTGTGGTCCTCGCCTTAACATTAGGCAGCACTGTCAGATTCAAAAGTGAGAGCTTGTGAGTCGGGTCTCTCAATTTCCTCAATCTCAAAAGGAGGTATTACAGGTGTACACAGACCCTGGAGTTGTATTTTAATAGGCATTTACCATTCATTCAATGGAAATAAATACAAGCCAAAAAGTTACAGATGCGTCTTCTGGTTTCAGACCCCT
This sequence comes from Aselliscus stoliczkanus, assembly GCA_033961575.1. Classification (NCBI taxonomy): domain Eukaryota; kingdom Metazoa; phylum Chordata; class Mammalia; order Chiroptera; family Hipposideridae; genus Aselliscus; species Aselliscus stoliczkanus. The sequence continues at coordinate 28,347,423 of CM066730.1, read as the reverse complement.
TCTCAAAGCCATGAGGGGTCATGGAAGTCCCCAAACCAGTCACATCCCATGATGTCATTTTTACAAGGATGATTTAGAAAATGTCCTAAAAACTTGGGGAGTTTAAAACTCAGAACCTTCGTTAGCTTTCAAGAGATACTACCCGTGGGTGTGGGGGAAGCTCTCCTAAGACCTGGGCAGTCGGCAGAGCCTCCGCAGCCCCAGCTCCCTCACAGGATCAAACAGCAACAAAGATCATAAAACCACAAGAAGGAGGCAAGGCTAACTTCTGATCCATCAACACAGACGCGGAGAGGCTGAAAACCCAGTTCCCCTGAGAACACGCACAGCTGGGACCCCACGACACCACATCACTCTGCAAGGCCCACCCACACACCTCCCAATTCTGTGCACAGTTCCACTTTCCAATTCAAAGTGCTTGTGAGGCCAGACGAGCTTGGGCACAGGGTCTGGGCAGCAGGCAGTGGCCCTCGCCAGACGTCTGGGCTGGGTGGGACTTCTGCAATCTCCCACCACTAGGACAGACTCCCAGCCAGGAGGCGAGATGGCAGCTCAGAGAAGAACCATTTTGATTTGGAAACATAAAATAATATGCTTTTCTTGCACTGCAAGTTTACAGTTTAACATTATAAAAAAAACAAGACTATTAATACTAAGGCATGAATATGTGGACATGATCAGAGACCTGTTTGGCCAGAATGGCTTATTCTCTCTGTTCTTTTCCCGTAAGGCTCGCGAAGAAGCTTGTATCTTTTAGGACACTCATGGCCTTTTAGGACGAGGGCACATGGACATGTCGTCCATGCCTTTTGTCCTCGTGCCCCCAGCCGCGCTCTGGCTTCCCTATGACTGCAGCCTCGTCCCCACATGTATGTGGTTCCTTTGGTCATACGTCACCCTTCCCTCGGGACATGTTTCTCTTACCAGAAACATTCACTCACTCATTTAACAAAATGTGTTCTATAAAAAAGTGGGGGACACAGCAGTGTAAGAATCCCACAACCAGGGCAGACCAGGACGCAAAGGAATAACAATAGTGTTGACCCAACAGGTGGCCAGAGGACACACCCGCCCTGTCTGGGCACCTATGCCCCTTGGCTTCAGCCTGCCACATCAGAGCGGACACCTGCAGAGCGCTCCAAGGACACGCGTGTAGTCACAGCTCAGGGCGTGTACCGTAAATGCACTCCACAGAAACGACGGGTGGGCTTCCCAGCTTGCAGAGCTGAGATCAAACTCACCATAGCCTGTTTCCTGAAATAAGTGACTCCAGCACCCGGTACACTGGCTTGGGGGCAGTGAGGAGGCCGACTCGCCTCTGCCTGAGACAGAAGTGGGGCTGCTGGCTCACTGGTGACCTCACAGGGCACAGGACCTGTTTTCCTGCCTGAGACCAGCTGCACAATTAGGTGGAGGCAGGGCCCCAATGAAACACAGGTGCCCTGCTTCACAAACAAGCTTTTCCCGGGAACACAATTTCAAGGTCTGAATTCCGGATTGTGTCCCCAGAGCAGCACAGTTGTTGATCACGGTTAGAGTCCCCAGAATGTTATTTGCAAAAGCCTGCTGACAAAAGTGATTAGTGTTTCGGCGTGACAGGCTGCACCCCACGGGGAAGAAAGGAGGTGCCCGTGGTTGGACCCGCCTTGCCTGCAGAGCTCCTCGGTCAAGCTCACCTACTACGTGCACACTGTCGGCCTGTTCGTTGGGATCAACATATGTACACATGTGGGCACCTAGGGTTTGGTTTTCCATTTTAATCCAGGAGGCATTTCGGTTTTCTTTTTTTCTTTTTGAGGGCAGTGTCACTGGCCCTCACCTGTGGGACCCGAACCGGGGCGCGGCGTCCCAGGCCAGCGCCCAACCTCCGCCCCACTCGGCCGGCCCCATTTTGGTTTCCTGGGCCCGTCTGTCCCCACAGCGGCGCCGCGAGCGCGCCTGGGAACAGCGCGCCGGCCGCGCTCGCCCCCGGCACCCCAGGCCTCCGCAGTGCGCGCGCGCGTGGCGCGGACACGGGCGGCGGCCTGTGGCCTCGCGCTGCTCCTCGCTGTAAAGCAACGAAAACGTCCAAATGGCCTCTTCTGTAACCAGCGCGACGGGACAGTCGCCACACAGACATAAAAGCCGGGTCATCAGAGGGTCACAGTACCGCCTACGAGGAAACACAGTCGCGTCTCTGGCCTTGAACACTGGCCCGAACTGGCGCGGGCACGTGGGCGCGGCCGGCGCGCGGCCCCGGGGCTCCCCGCCGCCAGGCGGTCCTGTCAGGGGCCTCCAGCGCAGGGCGCCCCCTGCAGCAGGCTGAGGCGTGCGGCTGCAGGCTGAGGGCCGGGCGCCGCCGCCATCTTCCCTGGGCGGCGCTCCCCGCCGGCAGCGGCGCCATCTTTCCCGCCCCCGTGGAGCCCGCCCCCGCGCGCACCGCCTGAATCTGATTGGCCCGTGAGCGCCCAGGCTCCGCCTGCCGGCGCGCTGGGCCCCTCCCACTGCAGGCCGCCTTGGCGGGAGGCGCTGTCTCCGCCGGAAGCGGCCCGGCCGCAGGGCGCGGCCTGGGGAGCCTGCGTGCCGCCTGCAGAGATGGAACTGCGGGTCCTGCTTCCAGACGGGGGCCGGGGCGCCGCAGGCCCGCGACCCGGCGGGCGTGATCTGCAGAGTGCCGCCTCGCGGAGCCGACAGCCCCCGGGCCCTGTCCTCGGAGGAGCGGCTCCCGGCTCCCAGGCCTCGGGCGCGGGGCCTCCCGCAGGCGGCCGGCCGTCCCCGGCTGTTCCGCGGAGTCACTGCCAAGTCTCCCATTGGCCTCGGACCGAGCGTTTCTTTTTTTAAAGGTTTTTATTGGGGAACCGGGGAAGGGAGCATGTAAGTTGCTGTCCTTCGGTTCTTCAGTCTGGTTGCGGAGGACGCGGCTTCACCGGCCCGTGTTGGCATCGTCACTGCGCCCTTCCCGGGTGAGGCAGATCGCTCGCCGGCCCCTGGACCGCAGCTCACGGCGGCCCAGCCCCAGGTCCAGCTGCTGTTCCCCATCTTAGCTGTAGAGGGCGCAGCGTCACTGGCCCATGTGGGAATGGAACCAGTGGCCCTATTCAGAGCTTGCGCTCCCACCCACGAAGCCAGCCCCCTGAGGCTTTCTCAGAAGGGGCCATGTCCTCCCATCGAGCCCCACCTGTCTCAGTTTCCTGCGACAAACACTGTGTTGACTAAATGCTGAATGAGCATATGCTCACACACCCAATGTCATCAGAAATCCACACGCAGCTGCTGTAGGTCCTCCGTCCATCGTGTGTGTGGCACATTTTCTGCATGAGAACTCACAGGTAATGTTCGTTCTGGCCTCAGTGTGTGTGGAGGTCAGCAGGGGTCCTCCTGAGACGACCACATCTCTGCCCATCTCGGATGGCCTCCTTGGCCTTCTCTCCGGGTATTTAGTTTAAAATTACGTTTGCTGGTGTTTTGGACTAAATATCTGAACGTGGGCCTTTAGGAAGTAATCAGGCTGTGAGTGGGCCCCTCACACATGGGATCAGTGCCCACATAACACAGACCCCACAAGCCACCTTGCCCTTCACCATGTGAGGACCCTGCGAGGAGACGCCATCTGTGGGGCAGGAAGCGGGTCCTCACTGGACACCAGCCCTGCCAACACCTTGATCTTGGACTTCCAGGCTCCAGAATGGCGAGAAATCAATGCCTGTTTCTCCAGCGCTCGGTGGGTCTGCGGTGTTCCTGTTAACCTAACTAACTCAGACACCTGGGTCTCCCCACATCAATGCCCTCAACCTAGACCAGGGTCGCCTTCCACCCAACGGGGTCACCCAGTAATAGATGCCCCTCCCCACATTTTCCCATTTAAAACTTGAGGAATTTAAAGAGAAATTCTAAAAAGTCAGAGGGAAAAAGCAAGCTTTCATAAACTCAGCAAGAATTCTATTAAAAAAAAAACCCTCTCATTTACAATAAATTGAAAAGATTTCATTTCCACTATCATCAAAAGATGGCTTCAATAATTAGAAAACTATTTCCTTTGGAAGCAATTGAGTTCAACATATACTTTAACTGCTGTCCATTTAGTGACAATGTAGACAGCAAAAGTTTCTAAAACGCAGCTGCACTTCATCCAAGGCTTTATGATCATAAAAATACTTGGCACTTCATAAGCTAGTAGCTTTTGTGTTTTGCAAAATCTCCATTTAACGTTTTCAAATTTGTCCTTCAGATCCATCACTGACTGGCACACTTTTTCTTCCTCAGCACAGACTCAACATGGAAATTGTAGCTGAACTGGGGTGAAGCAGATGGCCCCCAGGAAATGCAGCCCCGGAGGCGCCCTTCCAAGCCCAAACCTGCCCTCTCTGTCACTCTGTGGAAGCCTCTAGAGCAGCCGTGATGGAGGAAGGTCTGATCTGGTGGCCTATGTCACAGCCCTTGTGAGAGACGCCCAGCCAGGAGCTGGGACCGCTGGCATCAGTGGCCGGCACGGCCGTAGGCACAGCAGCACAGAGAACAGCGAGGGCCAGTGGGTCACAACAGCGCAGCACCTGCAGCTGCCAAGCATGGGGACAGGGTGGCAGCCAGGGTGCTGGGGTCCCCAGCCTGCTCGTGCCCATTCACGTCTAAGCTGAATTTGTTCCCACCCCGTCCCTGACCCGTGCTCCTGGGACCTCCTAAAGCAAGTCCCAGCCGATCCCCCCTACCCCCTGCTGGGACCTCCCAGCCAGTCCCTCCTAAAGCAGCTCAGCCTTGCTATGCTGACCCTCCCTCTCCCCGATGGCCATGTCTGGTGACACCCAGAGGTACATTCGAGCAGGAGACTGCTCAGGTCCCAACAGAAAGACGAAGGCTGATGGACTGGAGCAGTGCTGGTGTCCACACGTGGACAAGCTGTGCCAACCCCACTCAGGGCGCCTACAGCTTCCTCTGCAGTGTTAGCATCCGTGTTGTGCACATCGTGCAAAGGGGTGTCACAGTGAAGTCCCATGTGGCTGCTCAGGTGGCCTAGGGCACTTGCCACCTGTGCTCAGTGGCTGAACGAGAAAAACGACAGCATCTTACTGATCAATTATGAGTTTCTCCTGAACTGTGGGACTGGTGCTTTTTTTTGAGGGCAGTGTCACTGGCCCTCACATGTGGGACCCGAACCGGGGCCGCTGGCTTCCCAAGCCAGCGCTGAACCACCGCGCCACTCAGCCGGCCCGGGACTTGTGCTTTAAATTCAGATTTTAGCAGCTATGTAAATTCAGTTCTCCAGTGTATACGGCAATGCTACAGAACGAACAGTACCTGTTTTCCTATGCTGTTGAAGCCCTGCCCATATGCCCCAGGGACACACCTGTGTCTGAACAGCTGGGTTTGCGTTGGTCACACAAGGACACCCCCAGGGATCATGTAATGGGTAAGAAAGGAAGAATAAACTTATGAATAAATTACATTTACTCTAAGGACAGTTTATTAAAGAAATTCTTACCTTCTTGAGCTCAATGATTATTGCCTCCATAAAATATGAGATACTTTGAAATCCTAGTTCTTTATAAATTCACAAATGAAATATATCTGTAGCAAAGAATTAAAGTGTAGAAATCACATGAAATGAGCCTGAAAGGAAGAGAAAAAAGCATGTAAACTGTAAGGCCATTTCAATTTTTGTTTATTCTAAGGCAATAGGAAGGTTTTAAATGGTTATTTCTTTGTCCAGGAAAAAAAATTAAAAAGCTAGAGCAAAATGATATATACTGATTAAAGAGATCAGAGAGCCTCCAAGATAATGAGTCATTGTGGGGCCAAAACCTGGGCAAGGAGGGAGCCCAGACATGTGGCCTGGTTTGGGGTCCCCATCCCCCTGGAGGCACCCGCCGACTCTGAAAGCTGTGTCTGAGAGACGAGACACTGAGCACTTTTGACAGACTCATTGGGGTAAGTCTGCCAAAAGTTCTGCTTTGACAAAAAAAAAAAAAAATGTTTCGTTAGTATTTTTTCATCATTTGGCACAAACTTTGGATCCATGGCCTGCCCCAGGGAGAGAGACAACAGCAGTTCTCCCTCGGGCGGTGACCAAACGCAGTAATACGTCTGTCGTAAGGGGGCATCACCAAGTTCCTGAATGGACGTGGGGTACGGGAGAGGTTGCCAAGGCTTTGTCCTGAACTAGGGGAAGCTGCAGTCACCACGGCGGGGACAAGGGGAGTCCAGGCTGCACATGTTTAGTGGGCGGGGTCCTGCCCAGTGAGCTGTCCTTGGTCAACCAGGAGGACACGCTGAGGAGACGGGCGATGCGAGCCTGTGGGTAGGGACGGACATTGGCCTGGAAATGTTACTATGTAGACATATTCAGAATGTAGGTGGCATTTGAAAAAATAATGGATGAGAACAACATAGGGGGATGTCACTACAGAAGAAAGACGCTCAAGGTCTGAGCCTGTGAGCGCCACCGTCAGAGGAAGGAGGGAGTAAAGCAGCAAGCACAGCGGGAGGGTTGGGCGGTGCGGGCGAGACCAGGAGCGGGGATGTTTGGAGACCAGGTGAGGACGGCCATCGTGGAGGGTACAAACATGTCACATGCTGCTCACTACATGTGAATTCAGGGCGGGATTAATTACTGGGTTTACCCACACAGGAGTGGCATGAGTAACACTGATTGGAGGCAAATACACCTCAAAGTCTTCCATGGATGGGTCTAGATTATAGATAATTATGGCTAATTTACACACACATGCACACGCACAGCAGGTTGGGGTTTAAGTTCTTAAAAGGAAAGATGCAGGACATAGCACAGGTAACAGATGGCCACTACACCTTGCTATCAGAAATTATCTGAAAACGTTCACGGTGAATTTCTGCATGCCATTCTAACGTCACACGTGCATAATGCACTTTGGCAATCCCTCTGTTAGTTTCCACTAACAGTGTTCTAAGCCATGACAAAGGTCTGTAGTGGGGCCTCAGTGAGTGGGAGGCAGGTGGGGCGAGGAGACAGGATGAGAGGAGGAATCCCGCCCAGACACCCCGCCCAGTCGCCCACCTGCACACCCAGTGTCTTCATCTACGAAAGAGGCAAGTCCTATCTGCCCTGTTTTACCCAAGATTCATGAAATAATGAAGACAATAGTTTCAATAATGAAGACAATATGTGTCTTCATAGTAAAAATAATAAAGACAATATATGTCTGCCACTATTTTGTTACATTGAGTAGCAGGCATGTCATTTTATAGAGATCGTTTTCATTTTTGTTGTCAGTCTTTTCATTCAGAATATCAGTGGCCAACCTTCCAAGGCCTCTGGTTTAGCCCAGGCTGCATAACAGTCCCACAGAGCGGGCGGCCTAAACAACCAGAAACACATTTCTCACAGATCCTGAGGCTGCACGTCCAAAGCGCAGGTGCTGGCGGGTCGGCCTCGTGTTGGGGCCGCGAGTGTTTGAGCTCAGAGGGCTCCTCTCTGCGTGGGAGACAGAGCTGGGGGCTTTCTCCTCACAAGGGTGCTAATCCCTAACGGCGCCCCACCCTCGTGGCCTCGCCCACCCGTCACCTCCCAAAGGCCTCTCAGATGCCATCACCGTGGGGGTGGGGCTTCCAGGTATGCATCTCAGGGGCACACTCGGTGGACCCATACTTGTCCACTTAAGGACATATTTTCTTTCACTGGAAAGAGAAAACGTTTTTTTAATGGTGAGATGATAAAAATCTCTGTCATTCCAATTAACCCAGGGTCCTCAAAAGAACAAGCTCCTAAAGCAAAATGGACAGCCTCGCTTTAGGTTTCCGAGGCTCCTCGCTCAAGCACATTCAGCTCTGGGCCCATGTGACCCCATGAGGACGTTTGCTCCCTTTTTCATTAGTTTTGTCACCCTCACGATGACGAAGATATTGGCATTAACACTTTTTAATGCCATTTGTCATCGTTCCAAAGGCCGCTATTTGCAGAATTTCCCTATGATGTGGCCAGAATAGACCTCGTTAATGTCTTAAGTAAAAGAAACATGTTATCAATTAAAGCGCAGTTCTTTTATAAAAAGACAATAATTAACCAAAAGCCCACGTGTTGGCAGACACTTATTTCACAGCAGATTTAATGTGGTGACAACACAACTCATTTTGGAAGTGAGAATAATGGATGCTTCAGACGAACGTGGGACAGAAATGGCTGCTCTGTTGTTGGAGGGTAGAGACGCACCGGTGACTGAACACCCAGCTCTGCCACCAGCAGCCTGAAGTAAACGAGCAGAGGGTCGGAGAACACCCATTGCCATGGCAGCCCGGCTGTCACTCAGCTGAAGCCAGAGATGTCCCTCCATGTCCATGACGTGATTGTCTTCAGACCCACAGCTCTGAAGTCAGGCATTTAATATGCAGCAGCTCATGTTACCTGTGCCCGGGCTTATTGTCCTGAAGGGGTAACTAGGAATGAACTAAGGGAAACAAGCCATCGGCCTGGGCGGGGCGCTGGGCGAGGTGTTGGTCTTGGGTCTGAGGCAGGCAGCTTGGCACAACTCACAAGGACGCAAGGGCCAGTGGCAGTGACAGAAGGAGGGACCCGTCCGCCTCGCAAAAGAAAGAAATGGCCGGAACCTGCAGGAGCAGACGGAACCGCCGAAAGGGGCGTGTGGAGGGGAGAGTGGGGTTGTGAGGGGCCACACAGTGGAAACGTGGGTCGGCAAAGGGGGGTCAGGAGGCGGGCGGGGCCTGAGCATGAGCCTGGAGGCCAGGTCCCCTCACAGCGAGTGCGGGGGGCGCTGGTGATGTCTGCGAAGGAAATACAACCGTCCTGCTCTGGATGAAAGGTGCTGGTGCATTTACACCAGGGGAGCCGGTGGGGAGCTGGGTCACAGGCAGGGGACATTTGGGACACTTTGGTTCCAGGTAAGGAATGTGAGGACCTGAACAACGGCCTTCGGAGGGCAGCTGAGCGGGAGATTGTGACAGGTCTCCAGAGCTGGTGTGACAGCACGACGGGGAGGTCATTACATGAGGGGAAGGGGCAGGGGCCGCGGGTCAGCAGGACCGAGCGCGGTGGCTCTGTGTGCCACGCGGAGGCCGTGAGGACACTAGCGGAGTCACGTGGTCTCGTGGCCACAGCACAGCTTCGCAAACACCGTTCTCTCTGAATGACAGGCTGGGGACGTCACAGGAAGCGCAGCGGTCAGGCCCCAAGTGTCATGCGGCCACTTCCAGCTGGCTGGGGCCTCGGCCTTCTTGAGCTGAGAGCCCTCCCGCAGGAGAAGCTGTGACGATGCCCGCTGGGCCCTCTGAGGCCAGCCTGGCAACACCAAAGCAAAGTGTGAGAAGGCACTGGGCGCTGGGCCGCAGACAGGGGCGAGGACATCTGGCTGGCCGGCCTGTGTTCTGTAACGGGTGTGTGAGTGGGTGTACATGCCAAGGCTTTGGGGCGGCACCCTCCGTGCCCACACCCTGGGCTCCCGCTGGACGGGCCAGTGCTGTGTGAAGCGCTGACTGTCCCCAAGCGAGGGGGACGTGCAGCCCCGCCGGGTCAATATGTGCAAAGGTGGGAATATTTCTAAGAAAGTGCGATGTGCCAGTGGGGTCACCAGTGCTGGGTGTTCGCCTCACATGGACACCCGTCTCTCTGCAATGGTGCTTCTCAAGCTCTGAGATGAGTTTCTGACCGGAACTGCACAGTGCCCAGACACCTCTGCTGATGAGTTTCTTTAGAGCAGGAATGTGAAAAACGCGGGTACACACCTACCAGTGTCCCTGGGTCCACTGTGCTCACACGTGGCCTGTGTGGGGTTCAAACCCGCATGTCAGCCTCTGAAACCAGCTCATGCCTGGACCTCACCCAGCTGCCCACACCGGGGGACAACGGAAGGGAAGCCTGAGACAAGGGCACCGGGCTGTGACCTCAGGGCCAGGGCGGAGCAGCCCCGGCTTTCCTGATTCCCACTGCGCTCTGCCATCTCGGGGCAAGTGCTGGTTTCTCTGCTCGGCCTGCATCAGGAGAAGCAGGTCTGCAACCCACCTTTTCTCATCGAGAGCACGGTGGGTAAGGGCAACCCTGCCATTCCCCAGCTTTCAAAACTGGGGTTGGGTGATGGAAATAACTTTTTACTTTCTCTTACACCATTTCAGGACTTCCTGGGCTCAGCAGAGAAAGCTATTTACGTTACATAGCAGAATTGCCGAGGAAGGATCTCAGAGCCTCCCATAAGGATGCCCTGCATTTACACGTCTCTTCTCTCTCCGCTTGGGTACAGCACTCTCACGCGGCTTGTCGGATGCACCCACTTTCCCAGCCACCTCAGAAAGGTGTCCAAAGTGCAGCAGGCTCGCCTCTGTGGCTAGTGACGTGGGGGGACTCGCGAGCGAGCCACGAGTCCGGAATATTCACACTGCCCAGTGCCCTCCCTGAGCCCAGCCTCAGAGCAGCCTCTGCCCACAGACCACAAACTCAGCCTGCAAGCGGGGGGCTCTGGCGGCCTCTGGGTTGCAGAGTGACCGGATGGACAACTGTTCTGTGTGACCTCAGCCTGTGCACAAGCTCACCTCCCAGGATCACCTCGTCCGCATGCTCCAAATAATGCCATTCCCAAAAGATTTCTAGGAAACATGAAAAAAAAGCAAATTTTGGTACAAGACATCATTTAAAGTATAATTAAACTAATGTGCTTTTCCCTTGCCCTTTTCTGTAGATGTTATCTTACCGCTTGTCAGCCAGAAACAGCCATTTGCCTCAGGGAAGGTGAGACTGTCAGAGCAGGAACACAAAGTAAAGCAGGAGGCGTTATTCAGACTTTGAGTAGCAGCATGAGACATCTGCATCTCTCCCGAACAATGTTTTCAAAAGTCAGGCTGTGAGAGGATAAACAGATGCGGTGTCTGGGTACACACACACACACACACACGAGCAGGCACTCACAGACACTCGCACAATACTTCAAAGCTACTCTGAACCGGACAGCCAGGCCTGGGCACATCTGTGCCGAGTGATGCAGAGGGGATGGAGGGCGTGACAAAGGAAGCCCACCTGCCCGGGAAAGGCCGCCGGGACCAGGAAGAGGGCGTTTCGTGCAAAGAAGAGTCAGAACAAGGAGTTCAAAGCCATGATCTCTTCCTTGCCTCTAAGGATGGGAGCTTGAGGCAGGCCCCATGGGAACTCCAGAGAGGAATGGGAACCTTCAGGAGTGCTCCCACGTGACCGGGCAGAGCCGGGGTGCTCCTGTTGCCCCCCCCCGGCCTCAGTGGGTGTTCCTAGGTGACACTGGGGACGAGGATGGAGGCTCCTCGCCATCCACAGATGTCTGGGGATTCCCATGGAGACGTGCAGGGGCTGGGTGGCAGGAGCACTAGGGGAGGAGGGGTTCGGAGTGTGGAGCCTCCCTGTCACAAGGTGGCCACGCAGACCCACCCTGAGCACTCCCCTCCCACCTAGGGGAGGGGGAGGGGAGGACCCAAAGGCTGAGCACGTCCCCCAAGAAGCTGAATCAACATGAAACGTGAGGACCCTGAGATCCATCTGGTGGATGGCTTAGGGGCCCCTTCCCCACGCGTGTGGCAGGAGGGTCCACGTACAAAAGCAAAGGAACATACGCTGTGGGAAACAACGTTGGAAAACCTGACTCTTCTCCCAACCAAAGCTTAAAATCAGTGCGGCAAAGATGAACCACGTTACAAGCACAAACGTACACACAGCCGCCTGTGCTTTATAAGCGTGACGGTACAGCCATAACTGTCGCGATGACACCAGAAGGAATTACACTAAAATAATAGTGGGCCACGCTAACCATGGCTATCTGGGTCAAGGGCACTTGCTTCTCTTCTCTATTTTATATACATTTTTGTAACATGGTCACATTACTGTTGTAAAAACAAGGCACCTTTACAGGAGTAGCATTGCTCAGAGCCTGCATCATCTAAAAATCAATTTCATGCACTTAAAGGAAATGTTTTCTTCCAGAAATATTCTTGCTGTCTGCAGTAGCTCCCAGGGATTCTCTGCACCTCAGCAAACATGCAGGGGACAGGACCTGTTGTGTGTGGGCTGTGGCAGGCAGGACACACTCGGGCTAGCTCAGGGACAGGTGAGGACAGACGCAGACGCGGGCTGTGGGCTGCCGCTGGGGAGGGAGGGAGCTGCCGGGACTCCCGGCACACAAGCCCTCAGACCCCCTTTCCTGGTCACCTGACGCTGAGCTAAAGGTGCTGAAGAGTGAGTTTACTGCGGAGGAAGACTCAGTTCCGTGACAGGAGGTGCCTTGGGCCTGGGCCCTGAGGCCACGGCCCGCTGGCCCCGTGCAGGGGAGCCTGTTCTGTCCCCCAATCAGGGAGACTGCACTCCTTCTTTAGGACAGTTACAAAAAATAACGGAAACAGAGCCATTTGAGACAGAGCTGGACCCCTGTGCCAGGGACTGCCTCACATGAGTGATGCCTCAAACCTTGGGGAGGTTAAAACTACTGGGGGCCCAGGGTGACTCCCTGTCCCAAAGAGACAGAGGTTTGCAAGGGGAACAAGAAAGCAGATGTGGTGACGATAGGACCGATGACCCTGGACTGAAAATTGAAAACACTGTTGGGGGCACTTTGCAAGTTGCATAGATGTCTAAGCACCAGGCAATACGCCTGACACTAATATAAAGTAATATGGAATGTCAAAAAAAATCAGCCTCTGTTTCACCGTGTCTCATTTTCTGCACCAACAGCAACGCCTTCCTTCTGTGCTGTCACTGCCCCTCCCTGTCGTCCCGTGAACACCCCTGGCCTTTATCTCCTCATCAGGACACTATCTGGGCTTCTGACTGAACCAGTGCTTCCGGAATGCTGTTCTTACTGACCTCACGTCATGTCAGCTGCCTCCATCTTTGAAAGCCTTTTATTTTCAGGTGAACAGGACGCACTGGACCCTTCCCCACGGGCTCAGAGGGACGTTCCGGGCCAGGAGTGAGGGCGTGGCTCTGGTCTCTTACTTCCCTCCCGCCCTGCCCCCTCCCTTCTCTCCTGCTCTCTCAAGCCTTCTCCCTTTTTCCACATTCTCATCAAATAAATGCTTTCTCAGGGGACTTTGCCCAAAAGCAGCCCCGACCAAGCCAAAAGCCGGTGGCTTTGCTCGAGCTTCTATTAGCCACAGAGAAGAAAACCAACTTGTAGAAAACGCACTTCCTGGAGTTGCTATTAAACCCTGTAATTACCGTTTCGTTCAGAAGCAGCACTTTACAAGCATCCGACATCCAGTAACTAAAGTCCGAGGGAGAGTCGGTTCCTCTCGGCAGCAATGCTCCCAGCGGCTGAGGTTACTCCCTGCAGGAGGAAGCCAGGGCTTCAGCAGCTGCGCCCTGGTTCGTTCTCCCGGGCAGAGCAGGGCCCTGGAGCCCCAGGCCACATCCATGTGGCCGGTAGAGTGTTACACTACTTTCTAAGTATGTTCGCTCGTATTAGCTTATCAATTCTTGTTTCATTTTTGCGCTCAGGTCTTACTTTACATTTTTTTTCCAGGGGGTAAGAAGACAACACAATAGAAAATCGGACTTCTGGGCAGGCCGAGTGGCGTGGTGGTTAAGCGCTTGGGACGCCAGCGGCCCTGGTTCGGGTCCCACATATGAGGGCCAGTGACACTGCCCTAAAAAAAAAAAAAAAAAAAAAGGGAAAGAAAATAGGACTTCTAAGGATTTCTACAAACAAGTGAATATTAATACTACTTTTTAAAATGATCTCACAGTAGTAAACCATGCACTTCAGATGACTCCTCACAGGGGTTCTGGGAAGAAATTCTAGCCGTGCGTGGCCCACTGACTGGAAGCTCCCCTCCCCTGCAGGACAGGCTTCCCGGCTAGCCACGGGCTCAGGGCGGACGCAGCAATGGGCACAGCGTGACGGGGGACATGGCAGGGCCAGCCACCAGCTGTCCATCCATCCATCCATGCAGGCTGCACTTTACAGACCATCCCATGACAACCCCCAATGGCACACCCTGTGGTGGCGATGCCAGTGGCCAGTTATCTGCAAGGATACCCCGGGGTGCCAGACGTTCTGAAGGGCCTTTCCCACGGGACACATGCTTTATGAGGAGGCAGCAGTAAGTCTGGGGGCACTGAGGCGCGACTATGGCGTCAGGAGACTCTGTGGGGCAGAGGGAAAGCCACCAGAGTGCCACCATATTCGTCACCACCTCTGATTGTGTCGTGTCATGTTAAGCTTGGGGTTCAGATCTAAAGGCACGCTGACCCAGGGCAGATGCGCTCATCCACGGTGGCCTGTGGGCACCCTTTCCAAGATGACAATGACAAACAGGCCATTTCCACATCTCTCCCCACCAACCCGCTCATCACCATAATTATTTGTTAAAGCCTTATGTTGGGATGATGCCTATATATCCTTAAAGGGAACCAAAGGCACGGGGGTCTCTCCGAGCATTTTTCTGATGTTTGTAACACTTCATTTGATTAAGATTAATTCGTTAATCTCCTAAAGGCTGACTGCAGTGATGTTTTGCTATTTTCTGTCAGAATCGACATGCCGATTTCTTGTTTCAAAGCAGGACCCTTCCCCGGACCCCCACCTCCACACAGTCAGGAAGGAGGAACCCCTGCCCCGAACACTTACACACAGGCACATCCACTTACGTCCTTCTGAATCGTGATGCCTTCTAGGGGTGCCACGAGGGTCGTTCTGCCCTACGCTGCACCTTGAGCCTCTCACTGCTCACCTGGAATAGAGAACACAAAGAAGTGTCCCCTCCGGTACATGATGTCACCGAGCCTGAGACCGTGCTCATGTCCCCATGAAGGGCTCGTGGAGAAAGCATCGCCCAGACCTTTCTGTCCTGGAACCGGAGACCATGTGAATCCCTGCCTTCCCCTCACTGTCCTGTCCCTTGGCCTGCCCGGCTGCACGCATCCCAAGCTTACTGTGGTGACGTGGCTGTGGCCTCCAGCTGCAGGTGACACCAGCCCTGCTGGATGGAGCTGTGACGGATGAGCCGGCCCAGACGTCTGTGAGGCCACATCTGGAAAAAGCCCAGGCCCTCCTTGGAAGTTCCCCCAGAAAGTGTGAAAACCTTGCTTCTCATAACTTTCCATCTCAGGTTGTGTAACTTTCGACTCAGTCGTTAAGACGGCAGAAACACTCTGTGTTCAGGCAGAAGCTGCACCGTGGGCAGCTGGGCACGTGGCCTGATCTTCCAGGCAGCTCTGCTCGCGCTGCCTGGAGAGATGCTCGTAAGCAGCACAACGGAAGGGTTTTACTAGTGGAGGGAAGAGTGACATCGGCTTTATGAACGTGCACACGTGTGGGGCAGGGATTTCATTTCAGTCTTACAGAGAAGACCTGCAATCAATACTTGTCAAAAGCTGGACGGTGTCTGGGCTGACCGACTGGCGCAGTGGTTAAGCGCTGGCTTGGGACGCCAGCGGCCCCAGTTCAAGTCCCACATATGAGGGCCAGTGACACTGCCCTCAAAAAAAAAAAAAAAAAAAGCTGGACAGTGTCTTAAGCTACACTGATTGAAATATACAAAAAGATACTGTCAGGGAGAATAAGAAGCTAAAAAGAGAAAAGGGACAAAAGCCAAGCAAGATAGAGACTGTTGCCTTTTTCTCACAAATAATACGCCACCAACACCTGCCTATAGCTCTCGGCCCATCTCCACGGCTGCAGCCGCTCTCCAAGTCCATGGATGGGAGGAGACTGTGGGCCCCACGGCGGGCTTGGACCCTGGGAGGTGACTCCGACCCCCCCCACGCCCCCCCCGCAGGGCCCTGTGTCCTCCCAGGGTCTGAGTGACACGGAAACGCCTATTCTCTGAGCGCCCACCCCCACGGGCCACCCACGGGCTTTCTCCTCTGCTGCTCTGCACGCTGAGTTTGGTTTAATGTTTCTCCCGTGGGTCTGTGGGTCTGCAGAGGGTATTTCCCTGCCATCTGCACAGCAGGTTTCGTCGTCCATCAGCGTCATTACTGTTTTAATAAACACAAGTCTGCAGAGTGCCGTGGCGTTGAGCCGATATTTGGCTCCCATCCTTCCAAGGCCACCCACTCATTTGGGACCTCCGTGAGTCAAGGGCTGTGTCCAGGGTTGTGGCTCCTCGGTGTGAACTGACCATGGGGGGTCTCATTCACGCAGGGCCTCTCACTGCCTGCAGCTTCGCACTCTGCTTCACGGAGACCACAAGTAAGTCCCTGAACCACAGGCCAGCCTGTCGCCAGCACAGGACCAAGATGCTTCTAGAAGCTTCTGATCATGCACCTGTCCTGGGAGTTCCTGTGTCCCATGAACATGGCTGAGCTGAGGGCCACAGATGCGCGGGAAGCACTAAGTTCTGCCAGTGAGCTGGGCTATTTTGTCTGAAGTCACGAGTGAACATTTGGTTATTTACAGGAAGCTGCTCACAGCCGGCATCAGAAAGGTTCCAGGGCCCGGACACAAGGCCACAGTGCTGGTCCTTCACCCAACAGCCACCCCTGGGCGTCATGGCGGTGGGCAGGCATGGTGGCTGCAGACGCACATGGGGTGGTCGGAGGTTTCACCATTTTGCTGGATTCTCAGCACACAGTTTTGCGGGGACCTCCCCAGAGGTCCTCAACCCACCAGTAAGTGTGTCAGTCTTTCCTTAACTTGGTGTGTTTTGATCTGTCTGCCAGGCTTTGCATTGGGGTCCCTCCTGCAATTGAAGAAAGCGAGGCGGTACACAGCACTGACACATCGGGTCGCGCTGCCTTTGGGCGAACTCACCACACTTGGTGTCTGCATCGGGTCAGAAGAAACCACAAGACCTGCTGCTTCCCACGCTGCTCTGGGGCATGGCCCAACTCACGTGGAACAGCCCACAACCCCAGGCAGCTGACGGTGTGCGTTACAGCGGCCGGTGGGCGAGCCGCCCTTTCATCCTCACTCACCCCCTTCACCATGGAAAAGCGTCAGGCTCTTGGGGACCACAAAGTATCGGTAGACAGAAGTGACAGAAACCTGCAGACTGTCCGCCCTGGGAGACCTGCCCGTGCCGGGGCAGCCCTGTGAACTCCCGGGACTCGGGACGCGGTCTGGAAACCAGGGGCGTTTCTCGTCCATCAGAGATCCGTGTCCTGTCCGACATCATGCCGAGTGGGCGTGGGCGCCAGCAGAGCGCCCCTGTGGCGCAGCTCCCAAGGGCCTGTCACGCCCCAAGCTGGGTGACACCCATCTCCACGGGGGGTGGGGAGTGGCGCTTAAACCCTAGGTTTCTAGAATTCATTGAAATGTGTCATACAACCCACATATATAAACCCGCTTTATGAAATTACCACATCATCTGCAATCAAGTTCTTAAGACTCTTCCTGTTTAGACAGATTGAGAAAAGGCGCATCTGTGTTGTAACAATGGCAGGGACTTCTATGTCCCACCCTCTAGCTGCCACAACATTGAGACATTTCTCCAGAAGCAGAAGAGTGGGGCCACTTGCCATTGTTCAGACTCTCAGCATTTTAAATATTTTAGTTAAAAAGCATAATACTTAAAGGAAAGCCAAGTTCCAACAGGTAAATCCCCACCTATCAGAAATACACCAGTCACTGGAATATATGTCTGATAATGCATGCTAAGTCCCAAAATAGATCACGTTTTTTTCAGGGAAAAGATGATTTTTAAGGAAAAATGGCAAGCAGGTTAAAGACAATGGGTGACATTCACAACTATATCTTTATTTCTACAACAGAACCGTGCACTTTCCGGGTTTTGTTTTTTCTTTTACATTGTGGTAAAATACAGACAACAAAAGTTACTGTCTTAACCAGTGCATGGTTCGGTGGTGTTAAGCCCACTCCCACAGCTGTGCAGTGTCACCACCACTGAGACCCTGACCCCCAGCCCTGCGTCCGCCGCCACCCATCTCTCTGGAGCTGACATCTCAGCACCACACATAAGTGGAATCACACAACAATGAGCTTTATGAATCTGATTTTATACCACTATATAAGGACATTTCAAAAGTGGCTTTTAAAATAAAAATAATTTTAAAAACCAAGTTTTCACTTTATTTTTGGTTGTCTAAACTTAGCCTGAGGCCTCTGGCTGGTTTTCATTAGCTTGAAAGCAAGCCAGTGTCTTTACAAAAAGAATCCCTTTTCTCGGGGAGTTCATGGCCCAGGGGTCGGTAACAGGACATGGGGTCTCTGGTGCTGCACCAAAACCCCGAATGTGCCATCTGGAACTTGGGGAAATGCACAGTGGGTCAAACTCGGAAGCCTTGAGCCGAGACACTGGGCTCAGTGGCTGTCATTTAGTCCATACTAGAAAAGGTTTGTCAGTGAATAAAGGAAGGAACCACTGAATACATGAATACTGGAAATCATGTGGCGTTTGTCCTCTAATGCCTTACAGCTGCACGTGTGCAGGTAACTATCCGTCTTCAAGGATACAAGTTCCCTCGGCACAGCAGGGGCCACACGTGCGAGGTGGCAGCATCTCAGGAAGCGGGGGCCCTGGGGAGAACCTGTCCTCTGTAAACTGCACGTAAAGCCCAGCGCATACCCTGAATTTCCACCGTCCTCAGGCACGTGTGAAACAAAAATGCATTTTTACTTTGAATAATGTCAGGCGGCAGGGAGAGAGAGGGAGAATTTTAAAGAAGGAAAACAAAACAATTTCAGACTCCGAGGTTTTAGGACCAATAAGTTGGAGCAATTCCACGGATTTACCAAAAAATCATTTAGCCTAATAAAATTTGATGGGTCTACAAAGGCCTCTCACTTCACGAAATCGCAGCCAAAAGCACACTAGTAACTCTAACCTCATCGCTCAAAACTGTATTTCTGGACACCAGAACCCCTAACGCTGGACGGAATCCACAGTAAACGACTCTTCCTACGGCCCAGTGGGTGTGTGGTCCTCCAGCATGTGAAAAACCCACAGTTTGGTTTGTAATTAAATCAGATCTCAGAACACAGTGAGAACAGATCTCTGGGTGAAAATACTAATCAGTGCTCAGAACAAACGTCAGGTCGGCGGCTGCTGGAAGTCTCAGAACCGGTTCACAGCGAGCGTCTCACGCAAACACGGCTCTCAGCGTTCAGCACCGTCTGGTTCCCACATGTGGCTGCCCTGGGAACCGCCTGGGACACGGTCTGTGGGGGACCCGAGAGCCGGCAGCGCAGGGAGCCCGCGGAGCCCCACCTAAGCAAGAAGGTCCGCCACTCAGAAGAAAAACACCGCTGTCTGCTCTGCCCTGAAGCTCGTCACTGACGCGAACGGGGCCCCAGGACCATCTTCTCGAGGGCGGCAATGCTCCGGGCAGCGACGATGACCTGGGACTCGGCATCCGGCCCGGGGTCGGGGTCCGGGGCAGCGCCCGGACCTGCCTGGCCCCTGCGGGAGGGGCGAGTGCCTACGCACAGCTCCGGGCCGGCCGAGCAGGAGCCCGCGGGCCAGCGAGGCGCTGCAGCTGTGCAAGGCAGCTCCGCCCTGTGGCTCAGGCCACACTTGGGGTCATCCTGTATTCCTCAACTGCACCTCCAAACCCAATCCGATAGGAACGCTGTCAGCTCTACTGAAATGGACCCAGAACCGGTATATTTCTCACTGGGTTTATTGCAGTTGGAAAAACTGGTGGGACATTCTGCAGTTTGCTCAGGCTTTCCGCTTTGGACGTCGCCCAGAAGGCCACCGTCTAGCAGCCTCTCCTTCACGCGGAGAACTGGCGATCCTCCTCAAGTGTCAGCACGCCCAGAGCTCAGACCCTGCACGCCGGCGGGCCAGCACTACACAGGAAGACAGCAGACAGTCTAATATAACGAAGTAAACACACGAGTAAACAAGCAAAAGTAAAACGAGCCCCTGAAGGGCAGAAGGGGGACCCCAGGTCAGCCTTAGCCTCAGCCCCAGCGGGTCCCCTCTGCCTGGGTTTCCTCCCCCCTGATGTGAGGCCAGGCCACCTCTGGCTGAGTCCAGGGCCCACCTGTGTGATTAGAAGGCTATCAACCTTCCTGAGACGTAGTAGGGTTTTGAAATGCTGCGCAGAGAAGGAGACCCTAGGCAAACCTTGCTGGTGAGCTGTGCCCTGTCTTCGTGTAACTGAGGCTCCCACTTTCTATTTGTGCCCTGTCTCCATGATTAATTAAGATAGCAATCTCATTGATCAGGGCTCAGATGATGTTTGGTCATATATCGATGGCGCTAATAAATGTCACATAACCATTTCTGTCACAAGCAAGTGGGGCGACAGCATGCAGGGCCTGTGCCCACAGTGAGCTGTGACCTTCCTGCCAGTTCACCCATCTACAGCTCAGTTGCCCCTGGGGCCACAAGCACTTCAACGTTAAAAAATAGCTCCAAAACATGAAAAGAAACTGCAAAATCCACATTAATGGATCTGTCTGGGAGGAAAGTTAAAACTCGTTTATTGGGCCAGCCGAGTGGCGCGGTGGTTAAGAGCTGGCTTGGGACGCCAGCAGCCCAGGTTTGGATCCCACATTTGAGGGCCAGTGACACTACCCTCTAAAAAAAGACAAAAAACTCGTTTACTTCATTTTGTAATTCACGTTTCTTTCAACAAGCTCATGTTCAAAATATAAGGAAACCATTACTGACTCTGTGGCAACGTGACATTTCACATCAGCCACATGGTGTGACGCTGCTGCCGTGCAGTGTGTGAGCTGTCAGGGCGAGTGCTGGGGTCCAGCAGGGCCGCCCAGTGGCTCTTCCCTGGGCTCTGTGGCCTCCCGTCTCTAACTCCCCCACGGCCCTGTCTGCAGTCCTGTGAAGTCTTTCTTCCAGGCTTCCATCAGTTTCGAGGCCAGTGAGTCTCCCACTTATAGTTCTAAGATGTCGGTGCTAATATTCTCCGTTCAAAGTTGAAAGTCTGCACAGACAACTTAGGTAGGTTCTAAATTTGAGTAAACAGCATCTCAGCCTACTTTCTCAAATCCCAAATGCTCTAGTTTACTCATGTTTGAAAAAGAGCAGTTTCCAAACCCTGCACAGAAGGTAGAGGCCGTCTGACATAGTAGAAAGAAAACAGCTCAGTCATAACAGAAGTTTATCTTTTCACTCACTTAAGGGTGAAAATAAAATCATAAAATAGAATATTAATTTAGGCAAATTAGGAATTGATTTGTCAAATCCCACTCTAGACTAAGAAATTTCAAGATTACAAGATGTTGGGATGTGAGATCAATTCGTTGTACCTTTAAAAAACATCTGTCGTCACTTTCACTAAAATTAAAAGGCACTGTTTTCTGGATATTGTCCAACGGAAGTCATCATTTTAGAAGGCCGAACAGCGCTTCCCAGCAGATGTGAGAATTCCTTTGCTAAGAGGACGTACAAAGCTGTTCTCAGCTTTGCAAGCTCTGTCCTCAGCTCCCAAAGGACAAAGTTGAGACAGTTCAAGTCAAATCGCCCAGGCCCTGGCTCTCTGGGGAGCTCAGCAACACTTTATTGAAGTCGCTGTCAGGAAAAAAGAATGGGTGGTGACAGAGCAGGCTTTGATGTTGAATATGGAGGTTATGAAATGTTCATGCCGCAAAAGTTTAAAAAGCAAAGCGTCTTCAGCATATCTGTCCCAAGGTCTCTTTAGGGCAAGTCTTGTTTGGCTTCCTGCTCTCTGTTTCTCTGATGTGTGGCAAGCGGGTATCTGCCAAACAGGAGGTCACAAGAATTCACTAATGACGTGAAGCTGGCACCTGGGGGGGTGGAGGGGGGGGCCCTCCTGTTGTCTCCGTTTTCCCACTCCCATGTTATAGTCAGTGTTTTCTGTAACGTATCAAAACCTTTTTTTTAAGGACAGTCTCAAGTGGCTTCCTCCAAAATGGCATTTTGTGGATTTTCATATATATACATATATATATTTAGTAGGAAATAACACAAAAGGCAAATACAGGGAAAAATACCCTAATGTCTCACAGCATGTTAGATGGCAACTTTTAAAATATGTATTTTATGTGTGATGCAATGTTCAAAACATTTTTTAAATTATTGCTAATATTTGTCAGAAAGTCCTCATTTTTACTGTGGTAAATACTTAAACATAACGTTTTCCATCGGCACCACTTTTAGGTGTTCAGTTCACTTGCATTAAGTACCTTCGTGTGCAGACATCACCACAGCATCCCCAGAACTCCGTCATCTCTGCAAACGGAAGCCCCGCCCACATGGAACGCTGAGCCCCTGCCCCCACGCTGTTCTGGAACCACCACTCCCCTCTGGGTTTGACCACTCCACATACCTCACACAGTATTTGTATGAGGAATCAAACAATCATTGACTTGGAATCGTACAGAATTTGTCCTTTTGTGTCTGGCTCATCTCTCGGCACAACATCCTCTAGGTTCCTCCACGCTGTGACGTGTGTCAGAACTCCCTCCTCGGTCAGGCTAACGTCCATCAGACGTATGGGTCCGTGCTTGTCCAGGACCCATGGACATTTGGGCTGTTTCCACCTTTCGGCTCTTGTGAATGTGCTGCTATGAACATGGGGACACAAGCGCCAGTTTGAGTCCCTGCTGTCAGGCCTTGCGAGCACACACCCAGGGGCAGAAGTGCTGTGTCCCGTGGGCTCCACGGCCCTCTTACCTTCCACCAAGAGCTCCTGAGGGTTCCAGTGTTTCCACATTCTTGTCAACAGATGTTTTGTGTCGTTTGACAAGAGCTTTCCTAATGGGTGTGAAAAGATACCTCACTGTGGCTTCAATTTAAATTTCCCTGATGACTAGTGATGTCCAGCATTTTTTCACGTCTCTGTTGGCCAGCTGTATATTTTCTTTGGAGAAGTACCACTGAAGACCTTTGCCCATTTTTTTAATCCATTTGTTTGGTTTTGTTGTTGCTGAGTTGTAGAAATTCTTTTTATATTCTGGACACTAATCTCCTATCCGATGTATGATTTGCAAATCTTTTCTCCCACTGTACGAGTTGTCTTTTCATTCTGTTGATAGTGTCCTTTGATACACAAAGGTTTTAATTTTAATGAAGTTCACTTTATTTTTCTTTTGCTACCTCTGCATTTGGTATCAGACCCAAGAAATCATTCATAAATCCCATATCATGAATCTGTTTCACATTTTCTTCTAAGAGTTGTATAGTTTTAGCTCCTACGTGTAGGTCTTTGATCCATTTTGAGGTAATTTTAGTATATGATGTGAGGTA
This sequence comes from Aselliscus stoliczkanus, assembly GCA_033961575.1. NCBI lineage: Eukaryota > Metazoa > Chordata > Mammalia > Chiroptera > Hipposideridae > Aselliscus > Aselliscus stoliczkanus. The sequence continues at coordinate 28,324,374 of CM066730.1, read as the reverse complement.
AGAATACAACTTCATTCTTTTGTATGTGGATATCCAGCTTTCCCAACACAATTTGTTAAAAAAGACTGTCCAAAATGTGGCCAACAAACACATGAAAAGATGCTGAACATGACTAATCATCAGGAAAATGATTCCCAAAACAACAGTAAGCTATCACTGCACACCGGTTATAATGCCTGTTATCTAAAAGACAGGAGAAAAGGGAACCCTCGTGCACTGTTGCTGGGAATATAAACTGGTGCAGTCACCATGGAAAACAGTATGGAGGGTCCTCAAAAAATTAAAAATAGAACTACCTTATGACCCAGCAACTCCACTTTTGTATTTATTCAAAAATGAATTTAAAACACTAATTTGAAAAGACATATGCACCTTATGTTCATTGCAGCATTATTTACAATAGCCAACATATGGAAGCAACCTAAGTGTCCATTAATAGATGACTGGATAAAGAAAACAAGGTACATATACACAATGGAATATTACTCAGCCATAAAAAAAATGAAGTCTTGCCATGTGCAACAACATGGATGAACCTACAGGGTATTATGTGAAGTAAAATAGGTCAAACAGAGAGAGACAAATACTGTATGATTTCATTTATATGTTCAATCTAAAAAGCAAAACAAATGATCACACAAAACAAAAAAGAAACAGACTCATAGATACAGAGAACAAACTGATGGTTGCCAGATGGAAGAGGGGGAGAGAGGGTGGGTGACATAAGTAAAGGGAATTAAGAAGTCCAAACTGCCAGCTATAAGACAAATATGACACAGGGATGTAACGTACAGCATAGGGAATATAGTCAATACTATTGTAATAAATTTATATGCTGGCAGATGGGTACTAGACTTAAAGTGGTGATCATTTTTGTAAGGTATTTAAATGTCAAACATGGTGTTGTACACGTGAAACTAATATAATATTCTATGTCAACTATACTTCAACTAAAATTATTTTAGTTTCAAAGGAAGCATTACTGTTTTTTAAGGTAACACTAATTTTCATATTAAAATACAAAAACGTTGGGGCGGCCTGTTAGATCAGTTGGTTAGTGAACAGGCTCATAACACCAAAGTTGCCAGTTCGATTCCCACATGGGCCACTGAGATGTGCCCTCCACAACTAGAATGAAATAACTACTTGAAAAACACACTGTTCCCCAATTTAAAAAGAAAAAAAATACAAAAATGCTGACCATTTTTTGTGCGCTAACTATACCAGCCAGTATACAAGAGACAAAAGTAACATCCAAAATACTGGTCAATAATGTTTCATAATTTATTTCTAAAAATGGAAATAAATCAAGCATGCAATTAATAAATTATGGGGAAAACACAAGAACAACAATCAGAAAAATAATATAAACAAAATATAATGAATTAGAAGACAGACTAATAAAACAAATTATATAATTAAAATGCTAATTCTTTCAAAATAAGCAATAAAATGGTTATGAGTATTCAAGAAAATTTAAAATCCCAAATCAAATATTATAAATACAATTACAGAGAAAAATATTTTCTATTTTAGAGATGTAAACCCTACATATAATATATTTACTGATTCCATAATAGGCATATTAATATAATTATACATTTTGACCAAGTAGTATTTATATTAAAAAATGCAAGGATAGTTTAATATTAATATATGCATTGTTATAATTTACCACCCCACTTAGTCAAAGAAAAAAATATCACTTTTATAAATCATAAAACTGCCTTACAAAATCTCATATCTATTTACAGGGAGGGGGAAATCTATTTGTACAAAAATTAGATTTAAAAAAGTCAATTGCAGGGCCGGCCAAGTGGCGCATTGGTTAAGAGCTGGTTTGGGATGCCACCTGCCCCGGTTCGGATCCCACATCAGCTCCACCTGGAGCTGGGCTGTGCGAGCCCTGGTGATGGTGTGGGCTGCAGCCCCTGCTGCAGTGGGCTGCCATGGGCTACAGTGAGTGGCCGGCAGCCAGCGTGAGCTGCCAATAGCCACGGTGAGCGACCATCCAGAGGCCGGCGACCGATCTGCCTCATCCGGGAAGAGCGCAATGACGACACCAACATGGGCCAGTGAAACAACATCCTCCACAACTAGACTGAAGAACAAAAAGACAGCAACTTGTCTGTTCCCCTTCCCAGATTCCCCAACGCTGTTCCCCTCCCCCAATTCCCCAATAAAATCTTTAAAAAAAAAAATCAATTGCAAACCACCATCAAAAATCTTAATATCAGATTAACACACAAGAAATTCATTCTTAAAAAATGAATAAGCAAGGATGCTCAATGTCATCACAATTATTTACTATAAACAATAAGTCAAGTAAAAGGTAAACTTACACGCTTTGAGCACTGAGCCAAAGTGATGACAAAAATTGTCTCTAATCCTTACATCCACCCACAAAGGCAACAATATTTTTCCAGTTTAATGAAGACATTATGGACACCCTGACAGGTACATAACTTAGTGACAGTCACTCAGAAGTGAATGGTCGGACTGGGACTGAAACCTGGCTTGTCTAAATCCAAAGGCATTGCTTTTGGCCACTTGTGGTTTCCTTGTTCTGGATATTCTACCTAATGAAACAAGACAAAGGGAAGAAATAAGAGACAAATACGGAAAAGTAGGGGACGAAATTAGTGCTTACTGTAGATCATATGACTATTACTTGCAAAGTCCAGGGAGCCTATTGAAAATTAGCAATGAAGTAAGATGGTTAGACACAAATAAATGTGAAAAATCGCAATGCTAGTATTAGAAAATAGGATGGAAAAGATTCCCTTTGTAATAGCAACCAAAAAATTTAAATACCTACAAATGCCCACCCATCAATGTGGCGGACCTATATAGCAAAATCTGTCATCTGTTAATGGGAAAAACTCTAAAAAGACCTGGATAAATGAAGAGATAAGTCTTGAATAAAAACAAAATATTATAAGGATATTAATTCTTCCAATATAATCTGACAGTGCAAATCTAAATTTATTTACAAAAACAAATAGAGAAAATCTTTTTAAAATTATTTAAAATACAATAAGGTGACACTTGTACAATTGTTATTAAAATGTATTTTAAAGTCTTAATAATTGAAAAAGTATTACAATGGTAACAGACGAATATATAAAAAAAACACTAAATATAAACCCCAGAAATATATAAACGTTCTTTATATGGTGAATGTGGTTTTTTTCCAATAAGTACATGAATTAAAGCATTAAGTGTACTAGAAAAATGAAGGGATTTCTAAAATTATTTTACTGATTTATATTTTTCAGGTATAGCTGACATACATCATTAGTTTCAGATGTACTATATAATGACTCGGTATATGTATAGATTACGAAATGATCACCACACTATGTCTAGAACGTCCATCGCCTCACATGGTAACAAAGTTTTTTGTGTGACAACTTTTAAGACTCACTCTCTCAGCACCGCTCCAATACTGCTAATTGCAGTCACCACGTTGTACATGACTTCTCCATGAGGCATCTATTGGATGAGTGGGAGTTTGTACCTTTTGACCCCTGAAGGGTTAAATTGTAAGGAAGCTGGCTGATTCTGGGATTTTAGATGAAGCATGGTCTCCGGGGCTTCATTATGCAGTCAATGCTGATAAACCAAATTTCTCTCAAGTACAATGCCACCTGATGTGCAGAATGCTAACCCTGAAGCAAGATCCTGAATTGCTCTTGAATCACCAAGGCAAGATTCAATTATGTACAACACAATTTGGGTTCTCTGTTTTCATATATACGAATTCTTTAGAAACTAACCAGTGATGAAGGTGAGTGGGTCACGTCAGCCACTTGACCTCCCTTTTGTACTTCCTCCCTGGCATCATCCTACACTGTGCTGTTAGAACTCAAATAAAATCTATTCTTCTTTAAAAAGAACTGTTATTATATTCGTGATTAATGGGATCATTTCTCTCCCTCAGCCAGGCTTGGAAAAAAAGTGGTTTCCTGCTTAGATATGAGTGATGGAATCTGAACCTTACATCCAAAAATATAGATCCCACTCTGCAGAGTATATTTCCATGAAGAAGTTTAAGTCAAAAGACATATGGGTGGTGTGGCTTTTTTATGACTTTGGTAAACTGCACCTGACAAAATAATGAGGACATTGAGGCTGAGTCTGTAGAGAGTGGAACGGCAGTGAGGATGGGTGGGGGAACCTGTTTGGCCAAGTCTAACACACAGTCATCTCTAGCCTTCAGTCTAACCTCCGACACCTGAGGTTTGGATTCCTTCACTCCTGCGACTTCCTTGTTCCGAGAAAGCAACTTGAGAAAAAAAGAGGCTGAGCTTGTGGCATTGAGCAGCTCTTGAAAGTCAAACGTGCAAGAGTCAGCAAGCCTGTTGGTGACAAAGGAAGCGTCCCAGATGAAATGCACCACAGCTGGGTCTGACTCACTTCCAGAAAGCTACGCAATCACTGAAAGTCAATTCTGTTCCACCCTAGGCACCCTCTTGGGTGTGGGGTGCCTTTCCCATCTTCTAATACCCATCCAACCATATCTCAGTTGTCAAAACAAGTAAGATTTAACCTAAGAATGATGTAACCAGAAATGTAAAGCAGCTGTCAAGTTTTCTTCTGGTAATTAATCATGATTATCAAAGTGCATTTATTATCTTCTCAATTGTGTAAATTTGTTCTTTGTAACATACTGTATGAGAGGTATATGGATACCTCAAGAAGTATTTCAACAATATCTGCAACTTCCCTGAGGGTACTGCAGAATTTTTAGAGTTCCTTATCCTCCTCAGGCTAATTTATAGCATTTCAAGATATGGGCAAGGGTGCGTTTTAAAGTAGGTTGTCTACATGGATGAGATGTAAAACCTCTGCTTAAGACTACATGTTTTATTCAATAAACATCTGGAACAAAGACAGGGAAACATAGGAGCAATGAAGAAAAACAAAAAAGAAATAAGGAGCAAGACAAGGATCAGGGAGGAAGGACATTGAGCCCCACAAGGCCCTGCGCTGACAGGACCTGGTGACACCGGGGTAGGCGTGACACCTGCTGTGACAGAGGCCACACTCTCACAGATCAGGCACTGCAGTACGATGTGATAATGCAAAGAGGGCTAAAAACGGACTGTACCTGCGTACATATTTAATTTTAATTATTAACATTATTTTAATAGCAAATGCTGTGTACTATGACAAATCAAATTTTTATAGATAATTATCTAAAGTAAAAGGAACTGTAAAATTATCTTGCATTTTCATCTTTTATTGGAAGAGATCACATTTTAAAATGTGAAATAAGAAATTTTACCTCCTAATACCTTCAAAAGTACATGAGGGGAGCAGACAGATATGAATTTAAGAAAATGGATATAAATCCTATACATGTACCACAATTTTTAAAGAGTATCTTGAAAAAAACATACTTATTTCAAGACTGATATTATTTTTGGTTAAAACCCTATATATCAACAAAGCAGCACTATAGGAAATTATAACTTTTTTTATCCAAATGAGAAATAGAAACTAACACCAAAAGGAACATTAACTCAATAGCTGGAGTCAATATAACAGAGAAAAGCAGGCATCCATGAATGTTATGCCTCGGATACGTACCAAACAAATATATAAGAATGCTAGGGGGCCGGCCGAGTGGCGCATTGGTTAAGAGCTGGTTTGGGACGCCAGCAGCCCCAGTTCGGATCCCACATATGAGGGCCAGTGACACTGCCCTCTACAGCTAACAACAGCTCCACCTGGAGCTGGGCTGTGTGAGCCCCGGCGTTGGTGTCGGCTGCAGCTCCTGCTGCAGTGGGCTGCCATAGGCTACAGTGAGTGGCCAGCGTGAGCTGCCAATAGCCGCGGTGAGCGACCATCCAGAGGCCGGCGACCGATCTGCCTCATCCGGAAAGAGCGCAATGATGATACCAACATGGGCCAATGAAGCAACGTCCTCCACAACTAGACTGAAGAACAAAAAAAAGACAGCAACTTTTCTGTTCCCCTTCCCTGATTCCCCAACGCTGTTCCCCTCCCCCAATTAAAAAAAAAAAAAGAATGCTTAGGAAATATTTAACTACAGACACGCATTTCAAGGCTAAATGTGATCGCAAATCACTGTTGGTAAAAATGATACTGAGCTTCTGTTCAATAGGATTTCACACCCATATGTTCTATGTATTATACAATGTTAGGTGACAATGTCTATAACATAATTAATTGCCACTTCTCTGAAATGTCCATGTAACAAAGGTGCAGCCAGCAGTTCCCCATGTAATTCCAGTTTTGGGTCTTGACCTAGGATCAAATTAGGAGTAGAAGACAACTTCTTTAACATAAGAGAGGACAATTGAAAAACCCACAGCTAACATCACACTTCATAGTGAAAGACTTAACACTTTCCCCCTAAAATCAAGAACAAGAAAAAGCTGCCCACTTCCACATAGTACTGTACTGGAAGTCCTGGCCAGAGCAAGTAGGCAAGAAAGAGAAACCATAGGCATTCAAATTGGAAAGGAAGAAGTAAAACCATCTCTATTGGTAGATGACATGGCTCTACATACAGAAAATCCCATAGAATCCATACCTAAAACAAACAAATTACTACAGTAACACAGAAATCCAACAAAGTTGCAGGGTATACAATCAACTAAAAAAAAAAAAAGTTATGTTTCTATACAGTAGCAACTTCCTCTTATCAGCAACTTCCTTCAGGGCACTGCAGACTTTTTAGTGTTCCTTACCACCCTCAATCAAGCAGGCTAATTATTTTTAGATTAAATAATCTAAAAAGAAACTAAGAAAACAATTTCATTTACAATAACATCCAAAAGAATAAAGTATCTAGAAAGAAATCTAACCAAGGAACTAAGAGTTGTACATTGCAACTACAAGACGCTGCTGAAAGAAATGAAAGACCTAAATACATGGAAAGACATCCTGTTTTCTGGACTCAATATTGTTACTCAATATTGACTCAATATTGTTACTATGTGATAAAATGGCAATGCTCCCAAAGTGATTGACAGATGCAGTGCGATTCCCATATTCTAACAGCCTTTTGTGCAGGAATGGAAACGCTGATGGTCAAATTCACACAGAACTGTGTGGAGCCCTAAAATAATCAATCTTGGAAAAGTACAACAGGACTCACACTTTTCAATTTCAAAACTCACGTCGGAGTTTTGTGACCTGGCCCCAACGCCCGTGCTTGCAGCATCTGCTGCCAGGGTTGTTGGTGGACATGCTCCAAGGGGGTGTAGTTGGAGCGGCATGAGGCCCAGGTCCCCAGAGGTCAAACAAGGCTGGTTTCAGCTTCCGGCCTGCACACAGGTGAGCTGTCTGCAGCATATTTTGTGCCACGTCTTTTGCAGTTTTGCACTTTTTGTTGGTAATTTTGCTGTTTAAAATGGCCCCCAAACACATTGCTGAAGTGCCTGTCTCATGCTCCTAAGCCCAAGAGGGCAAATCCATGATGAAATAATCCTCACATACAAATCTTAACAGCTTTGTCATAAAAACCTATATTTGGTCTTCCGGGATTTTTAGTCTTACTCTGTATTTTTATCAAAGGGACTCATGCACAGAGGCAACCCTTTTTCCTGTTTCGGCTACACTTTTGTGCGCTGACTCCATATTTCTGTATCGCATGCTTGGGCGGAACCTGCGACTTGTCAGACCGGGCACGTTGCACTGTGTCCCCGCTGCTGCACTCCTGGCTCCAGTTCCTCGGGCTGCGGCCTCAGCTGCCCATCTTCCTCAAAACAGCTGTCTTGTACTTGAGGTTAGATCAGTACTTTTGTGCCTGAAAGCTCAGTGGACATAGATGATAAACTGAGTCTGTTTTTTAAAGATTTCATCGTCTCTGCAGGTAATAACCGCCTTGTTTCTTGTTTGATTACTACTCAAGTAATACAACACTATATCTTCTCTCAAGACTCGGGCGTGTCCAGTTGTCTCCCAGCTTCTTCATCTTGGACACACGACTACCTGCACTAAATGCCCTGCAAAGTGGACGCACAGACGCCGTGCTGGGACCGCCGCCCCCACCTGCATCCCTGCTCCCTTCTGCCTGGTTCCCTCCCGCTTTGGGAAGGACACACCGCACTGCCTTCCTGAGGGAGGGCAGTTAGGGGGCACGTGTCTTGTCTGAAAACACCTGATAATATCTGAAAATATCCATATTCTACCCCAAATTATAACTGATCATTGGACAGGATATGGCACCTGAAGGAAGGAAGGTGGCTACCTTCCGACGTCAGGGCCACTTGTGGCATCTAAGCCACGTCATGATCTCTCGTGTCTATCCCAGGTCTTCCGCTGCCCCCTGCTCTGAAACCTCCCAGCTGTGCTTTGGTCTGGCTGTGTCTTCATCCACTGGGCTGGGCTCTCAGTTTATCTTTCCATCTGGAAAGTCATGCTTTTGGTCCTGGAAATGTGTTTGTTAATTATTTGTGACTCTCTTCCCTCCAAGTCCTCTGTCCTCTTGTTCAGGAATTCTCATTCAGTGGCACAGTGAGCCTCCAGGACTCCTTGTCTGAGTTCATGTAGTTCCCGTCACCTTTTCCACCCTCATCTTTTCCCTCCAGCTTATAAAAGATTTCCTCTCTGACTGAGTCTGAACTTTCTGTGACAGATACACTTATTTTGGAGGGTTCACTGTTGTCCCCTGAATATTTCTAATGACATCTTGTTCTCATCTGATGGCTCTGATACCATCTCGAACCTCCCTTGGGAAGTGATTATTTTCTGTCTTCTGCTTGTGAAATCTTCCAATTTGCATATTTGCTTGTTGTGTGTTCTCTGTCTTTCCTGTTAGAAAGTGTCCTAATCTGCAAGGGAGCCATGGTTAGAACACCCGTTCCATGCCACCCACCATCCACGCCATCCTTCCAAGGCCACCGCAGGTCTCGTTCAGCTGCTAACGCGGGCTCAGAGTTCTAGAAAGGCTGCTCCTCTTTGGGCGTCTCCAGGGCTGGCTGAGGGCAACACGCTCCTGCCCACTTCCGTCCTCCTCAGCAGTGACCAGGCCCTGCGGGGTGGGTAGCGCGTCATTAAAGCTGCTCCAATGACAGTTTTACTTGCAGTTGAAGCCACCATCAATAAGTCCAAAGTCCTTCTTTCTCAGAGTGATGTGCAGCTTGCAGCCTCTCTTGCTAAAGAAGGAAAATGTCCAAATTTAACCTCTATGAAGAGATGGGCGCAGTAAGAGAGGAGGGAGCGACGGGCCCTGGACCGCTCCCATGAGGCCAGCTCCTCTGGGAGCCCACCTCCCCAGGGCACGTGGGTGCGGCCTGCTGCCCACAGAAGGGTCACATGTCCAGTCCGCTCCCCATAGGTGACAGGAGAACTGCCCGGTTTTATACAACACTCAATATGCAGGCAGAGACCAGGGGTGCTGGGGTCATGGCCAGGAGAACCCCCGATGGAGCTGGTTCACGGAGCGCTGCGGCAGTGAGGCGTTTGTCCTCTGAGCAGAATGATGGGGAACTGTCGGCCTGCAGTGCTGTGCCGGCGTTGGGCAGGATCAGCTGAGAACACAGACTGTGTAACCAAAGCAATTATATTTTTAAACATGCTCAAAATTATTTTTAACCTTTTATAATCTTGTCTGTTTTTTACTGTCAGAAACTATTTTAAACTTGTGCTTTCTTTATTAAATTCAGAAATACTGCAAATTGTGAATGAAAGAGACAGGGGCTCCATAAGGAGAGACGCCCGCAGCTAAGAAAAGGGGGGGGCACATCTGGCCACGCCGCTTCCGGGGCACAGGCCCCGCCCACTGCGGCCACGCCGCTTCCGGGGCACAGGCCCCGCCCACTGCCCTGCCCCAGGCCGGGGCCCGCCTGCCCTGCGTGTCCCTCCTTTGTGTCCTGCCCCCACACTGTGTCAGGCACAGGCAGCATGTTTACTCCCACCTACAGTGGACATCAGGGTGACAGGCACCCAACAGAGAGAGCTTCATGCTGCCAGCTGCCCCTGCCTGCGCTGCCAGCTGCACTTTCTGTCTGGGCATCTCTGCAGCCCTGAGCCCCGGGGGCTGGCCGTGGACTTGGAAGTGCTGGATGTCGAGAGAGGGGGTGAAGGTGGGAAGATAGGGACAGCTGGGGTGGAGGGGCAGGTGGAGGTGTGTCCCCATCACTGGGGTGAGACAGTTGACCATTTCACAGCTGAGCACGCTACAGAAGCAGAGTGGGTCTGCCCCTGGCACTACGATTTAGAGGTGCTGGGGTTTGACAGGTTTAGCTGGAAGCTTTACTTTAAAGATTGGGAATGACCCAAAAAAAGTATCATGTTTTAATTTCCTCCAGAAAAGCACATCAGATATTATGGACCTCGCTTTTGTGTCCAAACAGAGAACAGATATTTTTATTTCTTTTTCTTTTTTTGTTGTTGTTTTGTGGGATCTTTTTTAGTTGCGGTAAGTTCACCAATCTTAAGGGTACTTTTTTAGACTCAATTTTTTAAGATCAGTTGTAGGTTTACAACAAAATCAGGAAGGAGGTACAGAGAGCCCCTCATCCCCTGTCCCACCAACGCAGCCCCCATCGCATGGGACATTTGTTATGAAGGGTGAGCCTACACTGACATCAGCACCCACAGTCCACAGTTTACATGAGAGCTCACACTCGATGTGGCCACTCTATGGCTTTGGACAAATGTATAGTGACACGTATGTAGCCGGTGTCACTGCATAAATACTGGGTTCTGCCTGTTCATCTCCCCGTCAAGGGACACCCCACCCCCCGCAGCCGCTGACCTTTTTATTGTCTCCACAGATTTCTAAAATCATGTTCATGAGGAATACTGCTCTGTGTTCTTTTGTGGGAATGTCTCTGTCGTTTTTGGTATTAGGGCTGTGTGGCTAAAATATGTGGGGAAGAATTCCTTTAGCCCCCACTTTCTGCAGGGGTTTGTGTAAGTTTTTCATCTATCATTCCAGAATTCACCATCTAGGCCCAAAGTTATCTTTGTGATACGGTTTTTGATAACCTTCAATACAAAAGTTCAAATTTTTTATTAGATATATAGGTATACAATTTTCAGTTTCTTTCTTTGTGTCACTTTTGGTAAGCTGTCTGTCAAAGACTGTCCATTTTATTTAAGTTATCCAAGTTATTTGAATAACTTTGTTTATAACATTCCCTTATAATCTTTCTAAATTATGTAGAATTGCAGTGGTATCCCCTTTTTTATTTCTGATAATTTGTCTTTTTATTATTTTATCTTAGTTTCACTACATTTATTAATTTTATCACTTTTCAAAGATACCACTTAAACTATTTTATCTTCATGGTTTGCCTCTCTCTATTTTACTTATTTCAGTTTTTATTAATTTCTTCCATTCTATTTATTTGCTTTTTAATTTACTTTTCTTTTTTCAGTTTCTTATATGGAAACATTGAACAAATTTAAACCATTGTTCTTTTCTAATATCAGCATTAAAAGATGTAAATTTCCCTCTAAATGCTACTATCACTATTTTCATAAAGTTTAAATATTCTCTAATTTCCCTGGTATTTTCACCTTTTACTCGAGTTATTTAGAAGTGCGTTGTTTACTTCCGAAGTATTTGGGGGCTTTTCTAGATTGTTTTTGTAATTAATTTTTCATCTGATTCTGTTTTGCTCAGACAGCCGGAACCATATGGTTTCAGGTTCTCAGAAGCTATGCAGACACTGGCAGTCCCGCATCTGGTCTGTGTCGGGGGCTGAACATTTAGAGAACTATGTGTTCTCTAGTTGTGTGGACTGTTGCATAAAAGCAAATTAAGTCAAGTTAGTTGATAGCATTTTTCAAATTTTCCATATCATTACTGGTTTTCTGTCTAGTTCTATCAATTACTGAGACAGTGATGTTAAAATTCTCCATCTATGTTTTTGGTCATAATGAGAAATCTCATTCCAAGTACGGAAACATCCAATGGAGTGAGTAAACCCACTCATTCTAGCTACATTAGGAAAGAAACCTTCCCACTTATCTGTAATCTTGAGTAATATATGATTTTAACAAAAGGGAAGTAGGTTATAATACTGGGATAGGAGAATTTTATGCTGTATTTTTCTAAACAACTAAGTGCTGAAATTCCTGGGATTTAAATAATAATGTTTACATTGTGGTAAATGTAATTTAAAACATCTCAGTGAATTATTTCTATCAAGATTCATCTTCAAGTTTATTTTAGACATAGAAAATTACAGTTTTTTATTTTGTGTGGTTAACACAGAGTATCTAATGTTACAGCAGGTGTGAAATATTGACAACGTTTTCCTGACTTGTCCTCTTCCTAGCACACCAAAAGGAAATGATGGAAGTGTCCTGGGTTCACAGCGTTTGTTTTACTTTTCAAGTTGCAAGTACCAAAGTGCACCCTGAGGTCTGATTGTGTCCCTGAGGCAGAGCCGTCCTGGGGACTCCTCCACTCCCCCAGTCTAAGAAGAGGCCACCAGGTGCTGCATTTAGCAACACCTGTTTTACTCTCTATCAGTTATGTTGCTTATTTATTTATTTTTTGAGGGCAGTGTCACTGGCCCTCATATGTGGGACCCAAACCGGGGCCGCTGGCTTACCGCGCCACTCGGCCGGCCCTATCAGTTATTCAACTATCGTCACCTTCCTTTTGATTCGCAATTTGTATTGAGAAACAATGTTATTTTGGTGTTGTATAATTCTACCTTTCTAGTACATTGCTCTGTGGAATTATGTGAAAAATATTTGAGAAACAGTCTATATTGCATAAGTAAATTCTTTGTAAGTTGTGAACTTTGACACTCCATCTCTATTTCTCTCACAGCTTACCAAAAGGGGTCCTTTTCTACACCTTTAGCTCTTCTCTAAAAGCAAAGATTTGGAAAGAAACAACTCAGCCTGACAGAAAAATTAAAATAAAACGACATTTGTAATTGAAAAAAAAAATATCTCCAACATGATGTTAGATTTGTCTATTTCTCCTTTTCATTCTATCATTTTTCTTTTCATGTATTTTGAGGCTTTGTATTTAGATTCGTCTGTATTAATGATTATTATGTCTTCCTAAAAATCTGACCCTTTGATTATTGTAAAATGTTCCTCTTTATCTCCGGAAATAGTCTCTGCCTTTAAGTCCCCATCTTCTGGTACTGAGCCACATCAGCTCACATACTGATTACATGGTGTATCTTTTTCTCTCCTTTTACTTTCAACCTATTTTTTTATACTTAAAGACTTTTGTAGGCAGCATATAGTAAGTCTAATTTTTTATTTAATCTATGTAGACAGCCTCTTCATTTTAATTGGAATATTTGGCCCATTTACATGTAACATATTACTAATACGGTTGGATTTGGATCTTGAAAATTAAAACTGTTATGTTAATGAGGCTAAGCTAGCCTGATAAAATTAAAAAACAGATGGAAAAGAACTAAAGAACTTCAGCTGAAAATCAGCTTGCCCCTGGTCACCAACAGTCCTATCAACTGTCCACAGATGAATGAGAGAAACCCTCGGAGATTAACTGAACTACCCCAAACCAGAAGAAACACCACGAAATTGTGAACTAAATAATTGGCTATTGTTTTAACTACTAAATTTTGAGGTCATTTGTTACCCAGTCAAAAATAACTGATGCACTCTCACTGACAACTGTTTACTTAATTGACTGCTCTAACTGTCCCATTTCTAAGTTAGTCTGAATGTTTCTCTGCCTAACACTTTTCTCATTTTATAGGTAAAAATCTGTTAAGCCCACTTCTGGCATATAAACTTTTTGCTAAATTTCATTCAGTGGATGATTTCATTTGAGTATGTTCAACTTCTAAGATCTCTACCCATGTTCAAGAGATGACATACTTACTCAGGACACTTCAAATCACCAACCTACATCTTCATTTTAATCATTAGGAGCCCTATGGTTTTCTTTAATATATTTATACATTCTTGACTTTTTCCCCTTCTTCAAAATCAGAGATATCCTCCATATTCCATCAATTAGAGAAACTGCTTTAGGCAGCCAAAAATTCCACCCATGTCTATTATTAAATCAGTTAGTAGATAGGACTTATAATGTCTCTGTGAAAAATTACTGGTGCTAAAAATCAAAATATATAGAAATATATATGGTTGCCCTGGGGCTGCTCTAGCAGAGAATGAAATATCCCAGGGAAAGAATGGAACCCATTAAAAACATTGTTGATCACTAACCCACAAATATTCTAATTATAATGAGTTTGTGTATATACCTCATAGGCATACCATCATCAATATATATCACTGATGAAAAAAATTAGCCCTCAAGCTCAAGTCCATCATATGGCTGAATCAGGGTATAAACCTTAACTTTGCCCCAATGTGAAAAGGGCACTAAATTGTGATTATATGTTATCAATACTTGTAGGAGTACTCATGCCCTTACTGATTTTTAAGGTATGGAACAAGATTTTGCATATAAATATTTTTAACTCTTTATGTATAAATAAAAGAGAAATTAAAATTTCAATTTAGTAACATTTTGGAGTTGCAGGATCATTTTCTAATGTTAAATTCAGAGTTCCTAAGAAACAGCCCAGGAGACTGAAATTTTAGGTACTGCTATCGGCTAAACTATATTTGTTTTCATGCCTCACATTCTCAACGCACTATGTTTTATTTATGGGAACTCTATATAAAACTTGGAAAACTGAACAAAAACAAACAGATATGGTTTGCCTTTTGAGTCACGAGAGTTCAAAACTTACCAGTTCAACACCGTGTTCATAGGACCTTCTAAAAACATCAGGGTAGTCACAGCAAAGGCAGATAACACGTGCCACCATCACAAAACTGTTTGCTTGTTAATCCACATAGTTAAAAAGAGCTCCAGGTTCAGCAGAGGAGTCCCAAGGGTGTGCAAAGTAAGATTTCTGGCTTCTGGGTCCTGAATCTATAAACCATGAAACTTGGAACATCTGGAAACATTGAGTTGTGTTCTGCAAGACAGAGGTGAGGGGCCAAGGAGGCCTCTGAGTAATCCTCGCCAGCCAGCTTGGCCTTGGAACAGCTATCTCCCCATTGATCTTCCACTCAAGACAGCTGGTGGGCATAGCCACGGGACTCCGTGCCGGAAGCCAAAGTTAGCAACCAGACAGTTTTTTTTGTATTTACCTTCATGGATTCCTTTCTGGGGGTTCTAATTCGTATGTGACCCTGGAAAGGCTGAATCCTGCACACCAGGACCAAAGGCGGTCGCGATTTCCTTGGAGGCATAGAGCCAGTTCACCCCATGTTTAGAGTCTTGTACTAGGGAACAAAGGGCCAAGCTGCAAAACTCTTGGAGAGCATGAGAACCTAGGGAAAGCCAACAACAAGTTACACAAAGCAAACAAAAGCTAATTTAAAGCAAAAGGGTCTCCCAGCAGCCTACTCCCGCCTAAGCCGAGCCGCCACAATTCTCTAACGCTATTTTCTACTCCTTTAGCTGCAGGGCTCACTCTCCTCTGAACAGCCTTCTCGTCCTCCATTTCCTCTTAAGATTTAGAGAATACCAGTTGACACAACAGACAGATGTGGGCTGTGGGAAATGCGAAGGAAACCAAACCAAACCAGAACACTGTCCCCTGCACAGGGACCTGCACTCATCGCTGGAACACGCTGGCCTTTCCCACCAGCCCTGCGCGCCCCGTGGCGCCCTCGGTGCGCCGGGAACCCAGGCCACCGCATCTGCGAGCGCGGCCGGGGCCCTGGGGTGCAGGCCACCGTCAGCTCCACACAGCGCGAGGGCTCCGCAGCACGCGGGTTCACAACCACGAGACCAGAGGTTTGTAGCGTTTCCCTACAGCGCCTAAGGCGTGCACCTGCCAACGCTACCCACTTGAGTCCCGCACTGGGCCTCAGAGCAGGCGTGGGAGGGGCCGGAGGTGGGAGGAGCAGGAAGTGGGTGGCCGGACGTGGGAGGGGCCATCTGAAAGGACCGGCAGTGGGCGGGGCCGGACGTGGGAGGGGCCGCGCGCGTTGCCCTGATCAGCCGGAAGTCCGCTCGCCCTTTCCGCCCCAGAACCAGTGCAGCCTGTGACCCGGGGCCCCGACGACGGTGGGCGCCGTCGCTACCAGGAGATGCCGCAGGAGCTCTGCCCGGAACGGTGAGCCCCGGGCGCCGGGCGCGTCCGCAGCGCTGACCGGCAGCCGTGAGACCTGGGCGGCGCCGCTCCCGACGCTGCCTGCGAGCTGCGGAAAGAGGCCGCGGAGGCCCGACGATGCCTCGGGGCCGCGGGGCCGGGCCCAGCGACGCAAGCGCAGCGCTGCCCGGACCACACGGCCCAGCGCCCCCGCCGCCTTCCCCGGGCCCACGAAGCCATCGCAGCGCTCCTAAGCGCGCCCACGGCAGAGCCTCGTCACTGCCGCGATGCCCCCGGCAGCAGCGTTTCCTCTCGGCGGCACACATCAGACACCACCGCCCCCGCTCGCCGAGGTCAGGGCCCAGCGCGTCCCGGAAACACGCCCGCGTGGACCCGCGGAGAGAAGGCGCGACGGAGATGCTTCCCCTCTTACAGAGGCAGTTTTTATACCAATCTTATTTCAGATCCAAAAATAAGTCGATTTTAATACCTAAAATTATCAATTTAATGCTTAACGTATTTTCACATTTATTTTATGACAGTTATTGGCCTTCCTGAGAAACAGCACTGTGTGGGTTATGTTGGAAAAAAAAGGATAAATTGCTCCAGTGTCTGGCCAGACACCTCGGAATGACCCAGCACAGCCAACCTTTTCACATAACTCGCCACAGCTCAGGACATGCATGTTTCCAGTTCACAAATGTGGAAATCAGAAATGGAAGAGAACAAGCGATTTGCTACAGCAACACTAGGACTTTCCACAACCACCTCTGATCATCCACAAGCCAGTCAACACTGTACACAAAGGGACACTTTCCTTTGCAAATGGTATACATACTTGCATACATTACTTGGGTACAACTTCTTTTACCTTCTCTGTTTAAATGTTGTATATAAATGTGAGAAGATCCTACCAGAATCATGTACCATACAAGCCCTGATTACCTGGCCTAAAGCCTCACAGGTAACCCCAGGTGTACACAGGGTCTCCATGGTGTCCACGTCCTCAGAGCAGAGGCTCTGGAGCTCATGTCTGCACTGCAGGACAGCACTGCCCCTCTCTCACCTCAGTGAAGAAAAACTGCAGTTCTCTGTCAGGGAGACGAGGAGACTATCCCATGGGCAAGTTCTCGTGCATCCAGACTCTCCTTCTGCCTCTCGCTTTCAGTTCTGCTACAACCCTTCATCCACAATGTGTGCATTCTTATTTGATTTGTTTAACGGAAGGACATGGCTCTAACGGGACTACAGTTTAATCGTCTATGGTGACTGGGTCTCAGCGCATCTGCCTCTTCCTAAAAATTTAACTTTATTCATTTGTCAAGTCCTGCTGGAACCACATGGGAAAGAGAAAGCTGGCAGATTCTGACATTTCAAACAAGCAATTTCCACACCAGATTCACTTTTGAGAAAGGTGTGTCTAAAAATAGTCCCAAGTGATCAGCGCCGCTAGTTGGAACCTGTAAGCAGGCAGATGGGATCCAGACTTCACATTGCAGGCAGGACCGTGGGTACGCCGGTGTGGATCCCTGCAGCCAAAGCACAAAGCCCAGTATGAACCCCCATGAAGGAAGGCAGGGTGAACAGAGGGGAGATGAGGGGACATGCGGCTCATTTCACTCAGTGAAGACGTCCAAGGACGTCTGGGAATGTGTATGCAGCACCCCTCAGCCCACTGAATATCCACAAGTCTGAGCAGAGAAACAGGAAATTAAAATGGTTCTTTTCTGCTTTTGTTCCTTTTTTATATAATTGCAAAGAGGAAAAGAAAAAGGCACCTAAGTTCATAGCAAAAAAATTAGGATTTCTATTCTACAAGGGTCTGTAAATTCCTTTAAAAAAAAAAGTTAAAAAAATGCTCATGGTTATGGAATTGAAGAGGCACAAAGTGATGTGATAAGAGGCACTCCTCACCCTACTGTCCACGGGCCCAGCCCTCATCCCACTGTGACCTGGTGCGGCTGTCACCCTCTCTCCGGCTTGTCTGCCCTGCTGATTCTTAAATCCAACAGGACCTTCATCGGTGCTGTGCTCTGACCTAAACAATATGAATCAGGATTTCCCAGCTGGACTCTACTGTAAAAGTTTAAACATTTTCTGAGATTTGCTTCACCTGTGAACGAGACGGAGCGATGACCTCACCTGCCTTTGATTAAAAGCTCAGCCCCATTGCTCAGTGCCCTTGGAGAACCACTTCGGGACTTTTGAAGTGCCAAGTCCAATCTAAAACGAAATTTCAAAGTTTAATCACCGTTCTGTAATTAGCATGTGTTATAGTGACTGCATGTGGCCCAAAGTAGAATGAGTATGAAGTGCCTGAATCATGCTGGGTCAGACCAAGCAACACTGTGTCAGGGCAAGGGGGTGGGTGCTGGCCTTTGTCCAACCTCGCTGCAAACACAGTGCAGGCTGTTTATATCTTGGTGCTTTTTCTGTCACTTACTAAGCCACCATGGGCAAGATGAAAAATCCTAGTACTGGTGGAGGAGAAGTAATTTGGCCAGATGCCAAGAAAGTGGCCAGTGTCCTTCCATGCCGATCTGACCATGGAATTTTGCCTTTATTTGGGTACCGGAGGAAGAAGGAACATGAGCAAGTTAAACAAAGGGAAACTAAGAATATCCCTCTTGATGAAAAACTGAAATTTCTTCTTGAATTTTGAATTTGGGTGACTAAGGGCTTTATCCTTACATTTTGGTGCCAATGAAAGAAAACAACTGTTAGGCCTACAGCATCCTGGTCCATGTACACCGACACATTCAACAGATGTCTTGTATTATGAACAGAATGCTTGCATGGCACAGGCTTGTCTAATCAGCGTTCATTAAACATGGACATATAAGGGTGGCAGACACTCGGCTGGCCCTGTCGTTTCTATCAGGCACTGACACTCGATAGTGATTTACATGCAGCCGTGGAAAATGAGTCAACGTGCCTGATACTATACTGTAACTGGTTGGTTCTTTTCACAAAAGGGTGAGGGAGGAATCCGTATTTTATTATTTCTGCTCCTTGAGACACACTCTTTTTTGGCCGACACGACATTTACAGGCATCTGGTTGGTGTTCTATTCTGAAAACAATGCAAAAAATGAGGTTTCTTGGTCTTTTTCCCCTCGTTATCACTATTATAGCCATGACTTAGATTTCAAACTTCTGCATCACTAAATGTGAAGGTTTACCTTTTGTGAAACAAAGCTGGTAAGTGGCAACAGGAGGGGATAAGAAGCGAAGTGAAAGAGAAAGCTCCGCCAAACTGACACTGGTTTAGGTGCCAATCTGATGCAATTCTGTCATCTCTGACTCATTACGTGGTTCACATGCAACTCTCACACTGAAAGAAAACACGATGGAGACAATGTGAGGTGTTGCTGAGAAGCGGGGCGTGGGAACCCAAGGAGGGTTAACAGAGAAGATGAGGGTTCCTGTGCAGAAGCCACCACAGTAGCTGCTGGTCCGCTGAGCTCACCTGAGTTCCTGCGTGCAGGCCGTGGGTGCCCCGGCCAGGACTTGGAAATGCCGCCTGGGTGCCCATGAGCACAGAACCTGCCCCACAAAACCCCAGCCCCCTGCAGGGCTGAGCAACAAGCTCTGGTTTTTATTCCATCTCAGTAAATGTGCTAATTAATTTAAAGCCTCAAGCTCTCCTCTTGTGTGGGTTGACAGCTCTGACTATACAACAGAAAGGAATTTAGTTGAAAAGTGAAAAATACCATTTACTTGGGTGAATGGTGACTCACCGAATGATGCCCCTGAATTTGCAGAGCATGAATGGGGCCTAAGAGATCTTCTAATTTTGCTTCCTTGTTTCACATTTGAGGACACAGAGGCCAAAGAGGTTAAGTCGCTCATCCGAGGACATAAGCTAATTAGTGGCAGCTGGGACCAGAACCCTCCTTGGGTGGTGACTTCTACAGGGCTGCTGGCCACACACTGGAGACAGGCCAGCTCAGAAAACATTGATTGGGCTGCTCCCTTCACCCCCGAGCTCAGCCCCCAACTCTTACCTGACTTGCTCAGCCGTAAAGATTCATTTGTCACTGTTCAGGAATTCAAAGTTTTCTTTCAATTGTCTCAGGCAGATTGACCTGTGGTTTAGGAACCGCCAGCGTTTTCTCAACCAGCCCAGCTGCTGTGAGTGAGGCCAGGGTGGGTGGCAGAGGGAACTCCACCTTGAGCACCAACCATCCCCACTATGTAAATATTTGTTCAGCAATGAGTCAAGGGTCCACTTGCCTCTATGACATAGTGTCAGAGCATCTGCCATGACAGCATCAGGCATTCGTTCAGTCTTGATGCAGGAACACTGTCTGGTCCCCAAGACAAATGTAACAGTTGGGGGCCTGTCGCCTCTTCCATCAGCACTTGCTAGTGGCCTCAGAGAAACCACCTCTAGAATGTCAGCTGCTATTTTGACAAATTTGGCCCCTTGAAAGAATCTTTCTGTGATACGCATTATAACTCTAGGTAGTTTTCTGTGAGGACAGCACTTTCAACCTCACCTATGTGGATGGTTTGGTCTGGAAAGAATTAAAAGCCTAAAACGTTCCACCTTGGTCATTAACATGAGGACAGGCATGGACCCAGTCACTCTAGACGCATGTGGAGTGTCCGCCATGTCTCACACCCTCAGTGAACATCTCTGGAGGACAGAACATGTATCCCTGCTCTCAGCCTGGAGGGAGACCAGCAAGCCTTTCCAACTGCGCTTCCTCTCATTTTCCTGGGAGCGTCCCCACCCCCACCCAGGCGTCTAGACATGTGCAGAACTAGAGGTAATGGTGATGAGCTAGACACACGTGTAAATGGGTGCTCTGGAATTTTTGAACCCAGCACCCCCCGGGTCACCCCCCACTGCAGGGACAGCTGCCTTGAGAAAGCAAAACCTGGGCCTGGCAGGAAGCTGCCAGTAGCCACATGGTCTCCCATCTTCTGCCATGTGTTGGCCACACTCTCAGTAGCTACTTGGTGCAGAAATTTATATGAAGGGTCACTCACTATCAAAGGCATTGCATGACCTCTGTTTTGTGTGCAAAAAAGAACCACTTTTCCTTCTTTCTCCTGTCCTCAATTGAAACAAATCCTTTTCATAAAGCCCAAGGAGGAAAGCCAAGTAAGTGTTAAGCGAACGCACTTAGGAATAAAAGCTAAAATGCGTAAGCAAAGCAGCACCTCGGGCATGACGCCCAGGGCAGCTGCCGCCTCGGCTGTTGGCGGGTGCCACAGGCCAGGATAGTGGAAAGAGCATCAGGGGCCGCTCAGGCCAGCCTGGCCCATAGCTCTGCGTGGCCAGCTCCAGGCAGGGCCAGGACCTTGGGCTGCAGATGGAGCTCCTGATGCCGATGTGTCTTCAATGTAGGGGCAGAAATGCACTGTGAAAGCTGTAAATATATATGGCCTTGTCCTCTCCGTAGGGAAGACGCCATCTCTGGACACCCTTGATGTAAACAGTGGTTGTTTCAGGAGATTTCCAGGGAGAAACGGGTTTGCTCCTCTCTCCAGACCAGTGAAATAACAGCCTGAAGCCTCGGTGACCTGAACTTGGTGACAGAGGAGGTCAGTGGGGACATCACATGCAGCTCCTGTCTGCCCCCAACCCTGGGCCTCCACCAGCACTCTGTAGCCCTCCCATCCCCATTTCCTTTGGAGTCCCTTACGTGGAGGGTTGGTGGTGTTTCTGAGCTGCAGCCCCAGCAATGGACAAATGCCGACCAACCCTCCCTGAGTCGAGCCTCGGTGTGTATGCCCTCCCCACAAGCTCTCTTTCTATCTAAACTCAATTCCAGATGTTTCACAAGCACAAAAGATCTGTGTTGTCCTCTGTTAGAAAAGTGACCCAGTTGCTGCCGTGAAAGCCAGACAGCAGCTGGGAGGCACCCGTGACCCGACCGAGCACGTCACATTTCTACAAAAGCTGTTTCGGGTTTAGTGCGGCTACTGGCATATAGTGCACATATAGGCACATTAAACGTTAGCAGTTGTGGAGCCAGCAGTGGCAGAAGGTGGCCACAGAGGGTGGCCTGTCGCAGGCCAGGGAAACCTGTGCTCTGTGAGTCGAATCCTCCATCCTCTATGTCCTTTAAACTTGGAGTCTGTGACTGCAGTTGCCACCTGTTAGACCCAGGCTTCATGACAGTGGTCTGGCAGGACCTCTCTACTTATTCTGAACCTAAGTTCACCCAGTGTCACAAAGCCAAGTGGCTGCACAGAACGCCCACGTCCCTGGTCACTGGCCGCTTCCAGGAACACTTCCCTGAGTCCCTCCCTGTAGTTGTCAGGAGAAGGTGGCAATTTAAACTGCCCTGGTCCCCATGCTGTGACCCCTCCTGACGGCACAGCCTCGGGCCTTTTCGTGTGGGAGCCGGTGGGCTGTGGGCAGGCCAGGTGAGGAGGGACCGCGTGCCCCCTCCGGCCCCGCCCCACCTAGCTCACCATCCCCTCAGTGGGCCTGAGGGAAATAAAGCTGAACATTTTGATAAAAATGTAAAGAATTTTTTTCAAAGAGCATATTATGAATTTGACCTCAAAGGCAAGGGAAGTAAAAGCTAAAATAAATGAATGGTACTATATCAAACTAAAAAGCTTCTGCACAGCAAAAGAAACCATCAATAAAATAAAGAGACAACCAACCAAATGGGAGAAGATATTTGCAAACAATGCCTCTGATTAGGAGCTAATATCCAAATTATATAAGGAACTCATAAATTCAACAACAAAAAAACAATCCAATTAAAAAATGGGCAGAGGACCTGAATAGACATTTCTCCAAAGAGGACATACAGATGGCCAATAGACATATGAAAAAATGTTCAACATCACTAATCATCAGAGAAATGCAAATAAAAACCACAATGAGGGCCGGCCGAATGGCGCATTGGTTAAGAATTGGCTTGGGACGCCAGCGGCCCCAGTTCGGATCCCACATATAAGGGCCAGTGACACTGCCCTCTAGAGCTAACAACAGCTCCACCTGGAGCTGGGCTGTGCGAGCCCCGGTGATGGTGTGGGCTGCAGCCCCTGCTGCAGTGGGCTGCCATAGGCTACAGTGAGTGGCCGGCAGCCAGCGTGAGCTGCCAATAGCCGTGGTGAGCGACCATCCAGAGGCCGGCGACCGATCTGCCTCATCCGGGAAGAGCGCAATGACGATACCAACTTGGGCCAATGAAGCAACGTCCTCCACAGCTAGACTGAAGAACAAAAAGACAGCAACTTGTCTGTTCCCTTCCCTGATTCCCCAATGCTGTTCCCCTCCCCCAATTCCTCAATAAAATCTTTAAAAAAAAAATCACACACAATGAGATTTCACCTCACACCAGTTAGAATGTCCATCATCAACAAGACAAATAATAACAAGTGTTGGAGAGGCTGTGGAGAAAAAGGTACCCTCATACACTGTCGGTGGGACTGCAGATTTGTGTAGTTGCTATGGAAGGCAGTGTGGAGGTCCCTCAAAAAATTAAGGATAGAACTACCATATGAGCCAGCAATCCCTCTCCTGAGTATATACCCAAAAAAATCTGAAAACATTTATCCATAAATATATATGTGCTCCGATGTTCACTGCAGCTTTATTTACAGTGGCCAAGACATGGAAACAACCAAGATGTCCTTCAATAGATGATTAGATAAAGAAGATGTGGTATATATACACAATGGAACACTATTCTGCCATAAGAAAAGATGAAATACTGCCATTTGCAACAACATGGATGGATCTTGAGATTATTATGGTAGGCAAAATAAGTCAGACAGAAAAAGTCAAGAACCATATGATTTCACTGATATGTGGGATATAAAACTGAAAGCAACTAAGGAACAAGACAAACAAATAAAGAAACAAAAACTCATAGACAAAGGCAATAGTTTATTGGTTACCAGAGAGTAAGGGGGAAGGGAGTTGGTAGAAGATAAAGGGGATCAAATACATGGTGATGGAATAAAAACTGACTCTGGGTGGTGAACACACAATGTGATATATAGATAATGTATTATAGAATTGTACACCTGAAACCAATGTAACTTTATTAACCACTGTCACCCCAATAAACTTTAATTTTAAAAAAATGTAAAGAATTTTCAAAAATATCTTCCTAGAGTTATATTTATTTCATGGTTGTAGTACCTTTGGCTCTCTGTAACTATGAGAGTTGTATTAAAAATATAGAAAGCCATGGCACAGGCTAATCAAACGGGTGAGGTGACAGAGTGCTGTCTGTTAAGGAGGGTAAGTCACCTCGGAGTGTGGGAGTCACGGCTTAAAATCTGTAGCCCCGAAATGTAGTCCTGTGACTTGTCATTTACACTGAGGTTTCAAATCAGACTGGGATTCCTTCTGCTTGGAGCTGATGTTTGCCTGCCAGACTAGGTCTGAGCTGGCATTGGCCTTGGTGATGGACTTCAGGGGAACCTCCCATCCCCTCATTGTTCTGCGGGAGGAGGGTAGCATCTCTGCTGGGTCCTGGCCTTCTGGAATCACACTGGGAAGGATCACAGGGCCTCCTTCCTGGACCCTTGAACACTGTCACGTTTCCAAGGGAACCAATTCACTTTGGGAAACCCACAGTCACATCAAGTCAATTATTAGGGACAGTGATTAATGAACTTTTAATTTTATTATTTAGAAATTTTTATGGAATCATTTAAGGAGATGATTTAGCCTCTAGCAGAGGAAAATCTTGTACATCAAAGATGCGTTCTTCAATTAAGTGGCCAATGTCATTTCACATGGATTTCCAATCAGGTTGAGTCACCGCCTGCCAAGCTTGTGGTGATCTCTGGATAAGCAAACCTTTTTGGTAGAAACCCTTTGGCAAAACAAATGAGTTGTGTACAGAAGATTGAGGAGTTCATGCAGAGGGAGAGCCCACTGTGTGTGTCTCTTCATTTATATGAAATGTGTGAAAACAGACCATCACTGTTAGGGGTGAGTAGGGAGGAAAGTCCTGATTTCTTCTATATAAATACACATTGTGTGTTTCTTTTACAGTGAAAAATTATATCTTCATGTTACTGGAATTAGCTAACAAAATACAAAAAAATACTATGTTGTGCTTAGTTTCGGATATGTATTAGTGAAGGTTAGCCATTGACACAGCACAATAAAGAAATCTTTACAGTTACAAAGAAGACTCAGGAGGAAACAATGCTACTAAGCAGAGGACTAGCTGGCTTTACCGTCCCAGACTGAATTCTTATTCAGCAGAAAGGCTGAAGTTGAATACTGATTAAAGCTCCAAGGAACTCCCACAGCCACAAAGGGAGCCACGGAGTCAGAGCATCCGCATAAAGACAGGTAGCATCGCGGTGGGCAGGCCTGTGGACACAGTGTGCCGGATAATTCAGTGCAGACTCCCACCCAGAAGCAGGCGAGCCTGTCTTGGAAAGACTGGGCCACTTGGGACCAATGCATTTTCCATACAGTAAGAAATAAAGAAATAAACTGACAGAAAACACTAAATATGTATAAGACGGAGTACTTTCGCTGACCACCAATCAGCACTGAGATTTCCTGAACAGCCGCAGCTTGAAGACGCACTCACTGCACCTGAGAACAGCGGTCACTGGGCCAGGTGAGCCCTGGAGACCTCCGTGCTCCCCCCCAGTCCCCTTGACCAGGCGCTTGGCGTCCGGAGCCCTGGTCATGGCCAGCAGAGGCCCTCCACAGTGGCTTCAGCTCTCTCTTGTCCCTTGAGCTGCTTCTGTGCCACACAGAGCCCTCATCCATCTTTTACTCCAAGATACCCAAGTATAGTTCTTTTTACAAAATAAGCTGTATTTCCAACTTGTTTACAAGTTGCCTTTAAAAGTTAACAGGAAAAACGAGGGTGCACAGTGGGAGCAGCACAGGAGTGCCCGTCACAATCCTCAAAGGTTGGCCTTGATTCTGCTACGTGAGAAGCTGTGTGATGGTAAGAAACTGAACTCCCTGAAGCCTGAGACTAGATAGTGGTTTTCAGCGTTTGTTAAGTAGTGGGACTCTCCTAATTTCTTCTAAGTGTAGCAGGAAGCACGAGCCCAAGTCACAAATGAAAGCAGAGTCTGGAGGAAGACGATGCTCTGCCGCCCTGAGTCCTGGCACGCGCCGCTGCCCTGGGCACCCTGGTCTCGGTTCCAGTGCAGCCCCGTACGATTTCACCGTTTAGGTCAGCAAGAGAAGCAAATGCAGATTCTTACCCACAGACATGTCAGGCACAGGAGCCTTGCTGTCTGGAATACCCACGAAGATGCCTCAGTTCTGATGAAAAGCAGAAGATAACAGTCTTGGGTCTGTCATAGGGACTAACAGATTGACATTCGCAGTGGCAGCCCCATCCCGGCCTGGGGCTGAGTGCCGGTTCACTGGAACATGGACGTCGCTTGCGGTAGGGCTAAGCTGGGCTTGTTACGTGGACCAGGAAAGCCAACTTGCAGTGGCTTGGCCAAACCGAGAATTATAATATTTTTTGCCTAAAAAAGCAGGCACAGGTAGGCGGTCTAACACCCCAACAGCAGCCCCAGCATCGCCAAAGTCCCGCCGGCTTCTGGCTCCACACGCCCTGGGCGTGGCTTTGGTCCCCATGCTCCAACGCGCCCCTCAGTTGGAGGACAGGAAGTAACTGTAGCTGACCAGGGGCCACCGCCTCTCTCACCTTGGGTTCCAGTGACAGAGGCCACTGGCCAGGTTACCCATCTGACCTGCGACAGGCCCTCCATGTGTCTGCTGCCAAGCGCTGAACAGAAACCACTGCGGCCTCTTCCTCCGAGCTTCCAGCGAGGTCCAGCTGGTGGGAAGGCGTCGGAGGGAGAGACGAATATACATGTTAGTGATTGTCCCCGACCCCGGGCTGACGTGCTGCTGGCTCTCACCTCAACCCTCGGGGTCTGGGAGTAGGGGAACCCCTGGGTGCCGAACAGCCCCGCAAACTGTGCATAGCTTCATAGACGGTCATGTCACAAAGCATTCCCCTACTTATCGTAACAACAAGCAAGTCTACTGGGCCATCTCAGCAGTGTCCGCTGCTGACCAACCAACACCCATCCACACTCCTCTCCAATACCTCACTCAACCCTCACCTACACGCTGCTCTCGGCTCAAAATCCAGGGTTTCAGATGATGTGCACCCTACCCAGGACCAGCCATGGCTCCTCCCACCCAGGAACCCAGCTGCCCGGAGCGTGCCCCGTAGGCCTTGGAGGGAAAGGAGCGGAACGGCCCCATGCCACGCGGTAAGCTCCATGACACAGGACGGCTGGTGGCACACACTGGCCCAGCCCGCAAACCAGATCCTGCCTGAAGCGAGGAGAAAACGGAGCCCTTCATCGGAGGCACCTACTTGTGACCGTGACAAATGTCCAAGAATGACCCAGCTGCGGAACCGAACATCCGTGAGCCACCGAGTGATCTATCCTCTTGTGTGTATGTGTTTACATGTGTGTGCTGTTTGCTCATATGTGTGTGTATGTATATATGTATTTTACACATATATTTTTAAGACATTTTCAAGCTTCCTGTTACTTATCACAAAATTCACTGCTAAATAATTCACTGTTAACTTTTGGGTCAGCTATAGTGAAAGCATGAGCAACTCGGTGGTGATTTGAAGGGAATATGAGTTATCAACCTTGAAAATAAAAAGCAGAGGCCCAGGTGCAGAAGTGAAGGAAGAAAAGAGAGTAAGAGAAATAAGTGTATATAGAGTGGAAGGTCAGGTGATATGATCCATAATTAACCTAAGAGTAAGGTGTGTGTGTTATGGAATTTCCAACGGATCCGCTGGACAAGCAAAAACAGAGAAGTAATAAGTTTGTATTGGACAGAGGGGAGGGGAGCTGGTGAGAAGGCAGGGGCTAAATTGTCACCACACCCAGAAGTCAACAGACATTATTTAAAATTGTCTAATGTATTTAAAATAATATCATTAGTGTGTGTGAGAATCACCTGCAGACTCGCTGGGTGGGGGGTTCGGGGGGCTGCACCTCTGTGGATCTCACCGTCCTCAGCGGGCGCCACACTGGCCCAGCACTTGGAGGGGCCAGGTCCCCCATGGCATCGCCAGCACCGGAAGTAGGGACAGTCCCTACGCCACATGGGGGATGGGAAAGGCATGGGGCTGGGTGTGGCTCTGATCTCCTTGAAGCTTGTGATTTGATGTGACGGATGTAAGTCGCGTGTTTTGGAAAGTGTGTGCACAGAGAACGTGTCCGTAATGCGAAGGAGTCTCTCCTGGACCTTCCGAGAGTACAGAAAGTGACGATGATGATGATGATAACAATAACAAAGATGCATCTTTCTTGAGCAACAAAAAGGGATTGTGGTCAACTTTGACACGTCTTTCTAAAATCGCTTGCCCTCACTCCCCAAAGCCCAGGCTGGAGTTTCACCAGCACCCACCTGGACTGGAATGCAAACTTCCATGGCAGTAAACTCATCTTTGCTTATCTGCAAACATTAAGTGTTCTAATGTAGCTCACCACAATTTAAATATCAAAATAACCATTAAAAAAATGTAAAGAAATTAGGAAATTAATTCTAAAGCGTCCACAATTGTTTTAAAAATCCATTTGTACAGTGGCATAAGTTTACATTTACATAAAAAATAATGAATAGCAATTTTCCTTATGAGTTGTTACTTGCTTTAGAAATAAATTAACCACAGATTCTTTAAATAACAAACATCTTTAACACATTTAACATTCAATTCAGCTTAAATTTCACCCGTATTCTCAGGCATATACATAAGTAATTACAAGCATATTTTCAGGGTCAGCTCTCCAAAAAGATTTTGTAAAAAATTGAGCCAATAATTCAGGCGGCATTTCTACAGATGCCAAACATTTGGAAGTGTCTGGATGATTGATTCCATTTTTCATTTTTCATCTGAAAGTTCTTGCCTTTTGTGGAGTAGATATTGCTGTAGTGTGTATCAGTTTCTCAAAGCTGAGTGCATTTAAAAGATGGAGGAAATTATAATTACCAAGCCCTCACACATGGGACTATTCTTTCACAAACCTGCTAATCATAAGGGTTCAAATAAAAGTCAAAAATTGAAAGAGCTCTTTTACTCTTGTCATATAAATTACATCAGAACAAAGCTGGGCCCAGTGAAAGCTTCAGCCCTGGGATTGACAGAAATTTGCTCCCACTATTTTCTGTCACTCTGTGATTTCAACCAGCTGACAATAAAAATGGGGTTTCTTCGTAAGTGGTATGGACACGAGATTCTTCATTAGAAATATTCATCAAGACCTGAGTAAGAGCAGCTCACAGGGCATATAGGGAGTTGCCAACCACTCTAAGTAGTACTTAGCAATTAATTTTAGCAAAAAAAAAAAAAAAGAGCTCGTTGCTAATACTGCAACTAGAAATGCATTGGGGGCCACTCCAGCCAATTCCGGGTGTGACTGTTTCCGCACAGACCCTCAGTAGATTGGCTACATCCTCACTCACGTCACGGTTATCGATAACATTTAGTAACGTCCTATCTGAGAAAGTCAAACACCAGAAACTCTGAATCATGCAAACTCTGCTTACTTTCTGCCATGTACACACAGCTATTTATCATATAAATGCAATGTAATGCCAAATATTAAAATGTTCAAGGCAGTTAAAATATATTTTGATCTTAGTAAACTAAATTTACAGACAAAAATAAAGTGCCCCTTTTAAAGATGGGCATTTCTCAAACCCAAGTGTTCCTACTCAGTGGAGAGAAAATGACCACCCATTGTCACCTGCCCAAGACATTGTCCGAGTTGTTGCTGTGACATTGTTAGAATAGGCTCTTTCTATTCCTACTCCATTCTGATCATTTTAATGGCTGTTTTTGTAAATATGTAGTAATGACTACAAATGAAATACAAATAATACATTAGCAAGGCTCTTAATGGCAAACTTCAGCTTCTCAGTCACACCCAGTGGTGAGGGAACGTGAGGACAGACATGACAGGACACCACGTCCAGCTAACAAGCAGCATCACAGAGCCTGGGGCTGACAGTAAGGGGATGTCGGACCCACAAAGCCTGAGAGCCTTTGAAGAGGACCCACAACTGGGCATGATCATCAGCACACGGCTGTGGTCCTTGGTCTATGGCAGGGAAACAGAGGCAGGCACACAGTGGACCTTTCCTGAATTCCTGTGTGGGCCCAGCTGGGCCACAGCACACCAATCACGAAGATTCACACCAGCCATGAACCCACACCCCGCAGAGGAACCACACGAGTAAGTGAAGTCTGCCAGGGTCATCAGTATGTCAGATTGTGAAATATGAAACTATTCAAGAAATAGTGACCAGACATTCTCAAAACGGAAGAAAAAGGACTGAATTTCAGTCTGAATACACAGAGAGGGAGACTCACCTGAGCTGTGTCTGACGCACGGGTGGGTCTGTGGCCGCTCATGGTCACTGCAGGCTGGGTCCCGGCAGAGGGCAGCCCACACGCTTACAGAACAGACATCAGCAAAACGTGGGTCACTAGCATGGTCAAAAGGACAGTGGCACATGCAGTGACAATGCTGACAAATTTGTCATTGCTGCTCTGTATGACAACAAAAACAAATGTTCCCATATTAGGACAGTCCCCAAAATGTAGGTTTCAGAGAGGACAAAGGCCAGCAGTGTGCTTGGGCAAAGCAGCCAAACCATGAGCGGCATGAAGAAGCCACGCTGTCTGCCACTTAGTTCATAAAGGCACTCGCTCTGCTATCTGTGTCACCCGCACTCCAAAGAGGAGTTGGAAGCAACCTCGTTTCATAGGTGAAAAAATTAAGAGCCACAAGGTGAAGGGACTAGGATCGGCCTCAGTAAGAACCCAGCTCCTGTTCGCTCCCTGACGCCCTCAGATACAAAGGCTTCTCTCTTCACAGCCAGGCTAACGCACAGCGTGGCTGCCTCTGCAATTCTGTGATAGATCCCAGCAGAAGAGGACAGAGGCATAGGCAATTCTGAATTAGGCTTAGAATGGACTAAAGGAAGGGCTTGAAGGACAAGTAAACTATGGAACTCATTGCCACAAGAGGTGGCACAGACCACGGACACTGACAGACCCAAAGGTCCCCGCGGTAGACACCCTCAGAGGCGAACAGCAATCTCAGGACACTGGGCCACCCCGAGGCCAAGCGCACAGACAGCAACCTGCCTTCTGCAAGCGGTCCCTGACCCTCGGAGCTCGATGGGTCTGGGGTCCTTCTCAGGGGCTGTAGTATCTGTGTTGCCATGGCGATGGAACTGGTGGGCTGTGCCGTGCCTGGCTTCTGTCCATCTGTGACGTAGGGCAGTCCATCTGGTCTGGGCAGCACAGTCTCCTCAGACATGAGCCCACCCTCACACGCAGCCGCACTAGTGGTCAGGCCGTACGACTGACCCTCAGTGCCACACAAAGCAGAGTAAAGATGTTGTGCTTTCCTTTAAAGTTTTGCTCTGTGTTGTGTTCATTTCGATGACGCCTGTGTTTTTCTAAGTCGGCTAAAGTTACCTCGTAAATAAGTCCAGTAACAGGAGTTTCCTTTGCTCACTGCAGGATCCCTAAACCTGCCTGCAGCCGCCACCCGATGAATGAATTACAGAATGGAGGTTCTAACACTTCCAAGTTCAAGTTCACATTCTTTTTTCTCACTCTATTTTTAAATGCCCATATAGAACTGTATGTCATGGATTGCTAATCTCAGGATGAAAGAGTGAAGAAAACAAGATTAATTCTATTACAAAGCCAAGAATTCTGTACCCTCATCTCCAGGTCTTAGCCCTGAGCTTTCCCCCTTTGTCACATGTATTCCTGCAAAAGTGGTTGATCCCACGCCTCAGATTTCAGTTCAAATGCAGAGGGCTTCTCCAACCACCTTATGGAACATAAGTTCCCCTCCACCCCTGTCGTCTAATCTCTATCTTAGCAGTATTTGCTTTCTTTCCTTTTTTTACTTTTTATAACTTGCTAGTATTTTATTCAGTCACCCAGAGTGGCACAGGGTAGGGACAGTTATACCTGGCTCCTGGTGTGGCACTTGACACACACTGGATGCTTCACAGCTCTGTGCAGTGACAGCATCTGACTAAAGGAAGGAAGGAAGGAATGAGTGGATGAATGAATGAAAGAATGAATGCATCAGTGAATGAATGGGTAAATGAATGGGTGACTGAATGAGTGAGTGAATGAGTGGGTGAGTGAATGAATGAGGGATTGAATGTGAATGACTGAATGAGTGGATGAGGGGATGAGTGGGTGAATGGATTAAAAGCCTTCTCACTGGTTTGTTGCCCTCACACCCTTTGGCCCGTTCTCCAAGTCCAGTCCTGGGTGTCTAGTACATAATATAAATCCGCTTGTGTCCATCCTACCTCACAGACCACAGGACAAAGTGCCAAGGACTCCGAGCGGCCCCCTTTGTCTTCGTTTTGTCCCTTACCCTCTGCTCTGAGAGGAAGGCGCAGGGAGGCGAGGCTCAGGGAGCTCGGCGTTCCCAGGACACACTTTCCTCGAGTAAAAGCAGCGGTAGGAAAGAGCAAAGAAAGGTGTCCCGGTGAGAGAGAACCGCCTGGGCGATGGTCCTGGAGACACGCAGAGCGCCAGGCGCTGGAGTCTGAGCTCAAGACAGAGTCTTTCTGCCCTGAGCGCAGGGCTGCTGGATGCAGGGAGGGCTGGGGCCCGGGAGCCAGCTGCCCGCGCTCCCCTGCCCGGGGCCCGTCTGCTGGCACACAGCCTCCCTGCCTGCTCGTCCACGCCCTGGGCCAGGGACCGGACGCTCTGCCAGGGCTTAAAACCCTTTCTTCCTGAATTGCTTAGGACAAAGAAGGCATCACAGCAAGGATCAGCTTTCTGAAGACAGCACGTTCCTCATTTACAAGGACTGGCATCCACCCACGTGGAGGGACAGGCAGGCACGTCTGCTGAATGCTGACCAACAGGACGGGGCACAAGTGTCCTGTGCCACTCCCGGGCCTGGCTCCGCCAGCCTCGCTCTCAGGCGAGATGGAGAGGACCCAGCGGGGACATCCTGGGCCCAGCGAAGGACTCAGCCTGACCCGAACACGTCCCTACAAATACCAGATGTGACTAGAGAGAGATGAGGTTTACGGCATTAAGGCCTGCATATGTAGGAATTGTTGTCAGAGTGGTTCTCTTATCCTAAAAACATACTTCTTGGTTTGAGAGTTTCTCTGGAATCTGGCACTTTTGTGGCCCGTTGGCAGTGCCTGCATGACCCCAATCATTGCCTGTGTCACTTTCGAGCAGGATATTGATCTCCTGTAAAACAAAATCCAGAAAGTGTATGGAATGCAGACATCCTGGGGTTGTTCTCAGCATACACAACTATATTTGTTCAGATGTTGCCGTGGTGATTTGACTTCATAAGTTTGATTTGACTTCATAAACAGGAGTGTCTTTTTTTTTTTAACATATTGATATGGGATGTGTCCATTTAAATTCCTTCTCCTTGGTGCCATCAAAAGGTACAAGATTGGAGCCTCAGAGGGCAGATAAGTGTTAACACACCTGAAGCCGTCTTCTCTGGCTGGATTTTATAACTAAACAGTTCCAAGGAACAGAGCGAAGTCCATACCCCATACAGCCTTTCATGTGGCACAGGACAGCTGGGTAACAGTCACGGTCAGCTGTGGAGTACCCCAACCTTTACACCTGGCTTTGCGGATGCAAAAGAGGGTCTCAAGGAGTGAGGGGGTGGATAACAGATGCACCCTCCGATGGAAGGATGTGCCCCTGAGCAGTATGCCTCCTCTGCACATGGGAAGGAGGCAGAGGCTGTGGTTCATGGATCCAAATAGACTCCTGGGGAGCACGCATGCGCCATGACTTATGAGGGGTTCATTTCTTACCTCCATCCTAGGAAGACTACTGCTATTAGGAAGCTTCTCATCCCCAATGCTTTATTTAGTTTCTAGTACATTCCTATACTGATAACAGTAATAGTGACAATAACACAACTGAGAAAAGTTAAACGTATTTGTTCATAACACATAATGTTTTCCCCAATGAAAGGTAACTTTTTTCTCTCTAGTAAGAGTTTACTTACGTTGTTAAATGATCAATAGAACGGTTGGACAAATATAAGAATTCATTTAAAAATATAGTTAACGTATATCTCTTTTAGAAGTCTTACAAGGTAATTAATGTTCATCTCAAATAAAATACACACCTTTTGGGAAAAGAGAAAAGTGATTGTAGTTAAAATATACTTTTATAGGGCCGGCCGAGTGGCGCGGTGGTTAAGAGCTGGCTTGGGACATCAGCGGTCCTGGTTCGGATCCCACATATGAGGGCCAGTGACACTGCCCTCTACAGCTAACAACAGCTCCACCTGGAGCTGGGCTGTGCGAGCCCCGGCGACGGTGTAGGCTGCAGCCCCTGCTGCAGTGGGCTGCCATAGGCTACAGTGAGTGGCCCGCAGCCAGCGCGAGCTGCCAATAGCCACAATGAGTGGCCGTCCAGAGGCCAGCGACTGAGCACAATGACAATACCAACATGGGCCAGTGAAGCAACGTCCTCCCCAACTAGACTGAAGAACAAAAGGACAGCAACTTGTCTGTTCCCCTTTCCTGATTCCCCAACACTGTTCCTCTCCCCCAATTCCCCAATAAAATCTTTAAAAAAAATACTTTTATAAAATATGCTTTATACTGTTTATAGCTGAAGAAATCTCTTGTCCGTCTCACAACATAGATCTACAGTAAAAATAGAATCAACACAAGTTTTCCCTGTCTGATTAGTTTTCTCTCTACAACCCAACTCAATATAAGTTTTCTCAAAAGGAGACAAAACTAGATCAAATCCAGCAAAAGAAATCATTAGCTATTTTTCACCAATAATGCTACAATATAATTAGTTGCTTAATTTTCTCTCTTACCTTCCTGGACCCTTCATAGTAGAAAGTTGTTCACTTACTGAAGGAGGAAGTTAAATTGTTTAATATAAGTATGTCACTTCTTGTCTGAAAATCGATGGTGAAATTCATACTGATTATTTCAAGTGAATAAGCTTCAGCTTTTTGTAGGAACCTGGCATTTTGTTGTTTTGATACTTTTTGCGAACAATCATAGAATTATATAGCTGTGGACTTCAAAGGTCATGCGGCCCAACCCCTCAGTTCACACAGAAAGCGGTGGAGAGACTAAACGATTTGGCAAACACGATGGCACATTTGCAGGGCCAGTTGACTGCACTTTGCCCTGCCCTTCGCCAACGCGGATGCCAAGCTGGCCAGTCCGGCAGTGCTGACCGCGGGCACCATTTCCGCTGCTTGGAGAACCCCAAGAGCTTCGGCCCGACAACACCATGCATTGAGAAGCTCAGTGGACATTATAAATCAATGCACTCATTAAGTTCAAAGTCTGTAAAACGGCTCATACAAAGTGAGGTGCACCTTGAGTCACGTCAGCACAGAGCCTGGCAAATGTGAATGAACTAAGTAAGACATGGGGTATCTGATCCCACTGTCCAGATCTCACGAGTCCGAACACCAACCAGGTACCGCTGTGCTGCTGGTGCCTCCACGCGGGGGAGCCTCACGCCTGAGGCTGAAGTTCTGGGTGTACGAAGGGCGGTCACAGAAGTCCCTCAGAAAGCCGTTCGTCTGCCCCATGGAAAGCTGCAAAAGGAAAAATGGATACTATTAATAACCAGCAAGGCCTCTTTGGTTGGTAGAATTTGAGGAGGGGTGATAGTTCTTACTGGTGTTTTTTAGGAAAAAAATGTAGCTTTTGATTTTTTAAAATACTATTTAAAAGGAAAGGTTCTATGTAAATTTAAAATAACATGAGGTAGGGCTAATTTCCTCTTTTCTTTTTCACGGCAGCAAGATTTTTTTCCCCGAAAAAGTTTTACACCAAAATATTTTGCAATACAAGCTCGCATGCTGGAAACGGGCCGTGGGCCCACCAGGGGCTGGGCTCCGGCAGGGGGACCCCAGGGGGCGTCTGTCGCCAGACGGCGGCGCTCTTGCGGGACGATTGTACACTACTTTTCACACACAGAAAGGGCAAAAGGAAAAACATCCCATTTTATCTGCCTAAGATCTGCTTGATAGGAATTTTTACTTTTCCTTGAGTATGGCTTAACAAAAACGTTCACGTTTTAGTCGTGTTGCTCGCAAAAAAATGCTGAGAAATGACACCATTTGTTTTCAGAGAGCAGTTTCGACACTTCCCCCCAAGGCTTGTGTGTTGGGGGAGGTGACACATTGTCTCATCTTCCTTCTCCGTTCCATTTACCCCACCCTCATTCTGCCAAACTCTTGGTCCTGCTGAGGAAGCAGACCTCGTGAAGGAGGGAGGCGGAGATGGAGACGGAGCCCCAGGGAGGCACAGCGGCCGCCCCTCGGGCCTGGCCCCGCGGAGGCTCCCTGCTGGCCGTGGCCCTTTGTGGGACTGCGCTAAACACCGTTCCCAATCAGATCGCTGGCTTGGAGCCCGTCCAGCCCTTGCCCACAAAGAGCCAATGCAAGGAGAAAGTGCACAGATGATGGATAATACAGTTTACAAGAGAAAAAGAATTACAGGATATAGATTGTCGAACTCGCCCAGTGCCTGCCTACATCTAAAGAACCAAAACTTTCTGGAAGGCGCGGGCTTGGGGGGAGGCGCCCGGGGACTTCCTAGGAAGGGAAGGGAGGGACCAGCCTCGAGGGTCCCGGACCAGAGCGGCCTGGCACGTCCCGTGGGGGTTCCAGGGTTTGGGGGTTGCGCGGGCGGGGGTCCGGGCCAGGCACTCGCGTGCACCCCGAGTTTTCTAGAGCGTCGCCTGCCCTGACCCCGAGCCAGCCCCTCGTCCCCGGGCGGTCCCTCCCCAAAGCCGCACGGCCAAGGGTCGCTGCTGACCACCGAGGGTGCTGAGAGCGGCCCCATGCTGGCAGGTCCCTCTGAAACCGAGACGTTAATTGACTTATTAAATGTGGAGGCGACCAAGCAGCTCCTTTTTTAATAGCCCAAGATCTACATTTAGACAAAAACAGATCTGAGTTCCTGGTATAAAGGCGTTTCTTCTCATCCTGTCACAAGTGACAGGAACGGAGGGAAACAGACTGAGGGGAGGGGGGTGAATGGGGAAGAGCTGGGAAAGGAGGGGGGAGATGCGGGAGGAGAGGCGGAGGAAGGGAGGTAGGGGGGACAGCGGATGGGAGAGGGACGGGGGGAGGGGGAGGGGGAGGGGGAGGGGGCAGGGGGACATGTGGAGGGAGGGGGAGATGGGGAGGGGAGAGGGCGAGGGGAGGGGGAGGAGGGAGGGGGAGATGGGGAGGGAGGGGGAGAGCGGGGAGGGGAGGGGAGGGGAGGGAGGAGGGGAGGGGAGGAGGGAGGGGGGAGATGGGGAGACGGGGAGGGGGAGAGGGGGAAGGGGAGGGGGAAATGGGGAGGGGGAAATGGGGAGGGGGGAAATGGGGAGGGGAGGAGGGAGATGGGGAGGGGGAGATGGGGAGGAGGGAGGGTGAGATGGGGAAACGGGGAGGGGGGAGAGGGGGGACGGGGAGGGGGGAAATGGGGAGGGGGGAAATGGGGAGGGGGAGGGGGGAGATGGGGAGGGGAGATGGGGAGGGGGAGATGGGGAGGAGGGAGGGTGAGATGGGGAAACGGGGAGGAGGGAGGGGGAGGGGGAGGCGGGGCGGGGCGGGCGGGGGAGGGGAGACACGCAGGGCGGGGCCGAGGGGCGCGGGGGGCGGTGTGCCGAGACGGGGCCGGGCGCGGGGGAGGCTGACGGAGATCCGCGCGGCGCGGACACTTCAGCGGCTTCTAATTAAAGCCCCGCGGAGCCCTGGGGACCCGCCTGACGTCGGCCGGCGCGGGGATAAGAGGCGCCCCGAGGTCCGAGGCGGACTCGGCTCCGGCGGCGCGTTGGGAGCCGCCGTCCTGGCTCGGAGGCCGGCGCCGCGGGGCATGGAGTAGCGCGGCCCGCGGGCGGAC
This sequence comes from Aselliscus stoliczkanus, assembly GCA_033961575.1. NCBI lineage: Eukaryota > Metazoa > Chordata > Mammalia > Chiroptera > Hipposideridae > Aselliscus > Aselliscus stoliczkanus. The sequence goes on along the minus strand of CM066730.1, from coordinate 28,286,446 downwards.
GGACGGACGGGCGGACGGGCGGACGGCGCGGGGCAGGTAGCCGGCGGCGGGGCGCCGGGGCGGGCCCCGGAGGGACGCGGGCGGCGGGCGCCCCGCGCAGCTCCGCGCGGCCTCCGAGGCTCCGGAAAGTTGCGCGGACGCCCCGCGCTCCGAGGTGCGGGCGGAGGTGCGGCTTCTGGAAGTTGGGCCGGCGGCGGGGGCGGGCGCGGGCTCGGAGCGGGTCCCGGGTCCCCGGGTCCCCGGGGCGGGTCCGGGCGAAGGCGGGTCCGCGGGGCCGGGGCGCCCGGTGGGAGCCCGCCCCGCGCCCCGCGCCCCGCGCCCACCGCGCCCCCTGCGCCCCGCAGCCGCCGACCGAGCGCACGATGCGCGGGCCCGGGCGCCCGCTCCTCCTGGGGCTGCTGCTCGTGCTGGGCGCGCCGGGGCCCGGCCGGGGGCTGGCGGAGCCCGGGGAGGCCGCCGACAGGCAGACCCTGCTGCGGCTCATCGTGGAGATCTTCCAGGAGCTCAGGAAGCAGCACGCGGGCGAGGCCAGGCGGCCGCCGCCCTCGGGGCAGCAGCGCGACGCGCCGGGCCGCGCGGAGGCCGCCGACCACCGGCTGGACCCCGAGGAGCAGCGAGCCGGTGAGTGCCGCCTGCTCGGGAACGCAGTGGCCCGGGGAAACGTATTTTTAGAAGGCAGATCCATTTCGATCGCTCAAAAAAAAGCCAGGAGAAATTTTTTCAAAAGAAGAGCATAGCAAGTCCTTGAAGGATGCCTCGCAGATAACCATCCGCAGTCCGCTTCTCAGACGCGCGAGTGGCTCCCTAGGTCGGCGATTTCAGCACAGAACTGTCATCTGCTATTTTAGAAACAGAAATGTGCCCCTGCCCCCCCAGGGCAGAGCCTTCCCAGAGCGCTGCCCAGGGGAAATTTCCCAGGGAAGCATGCAAGCTTTCGCTGCTTCCATGACACAATCAGGTCAAACGTGATAAGGTCAATTCTACACAGCCTGGCTAGTCAGGACTCAGTGAAGGCTGACACTTGGGCGGTGTCTGAACCTTGGGCACAAAGAGATTCCGATGCAGATGCTCCCTGGTGGGGTGAGGAGCACTTGAGGTAAAACAGTGACATACACGCAAAGCTGAGCTACTGGTCCAGAGCGGCTAGTGACAAAGGATGACTGATGACCAACACGGCAACACCGCAGGCTGAGGCCAGAAAGAAGGTCAGGGAAGCCAGCCAGCTGTGCCCCCTGGGAGCTTGGCCTTTACCCCACAGAGCAGGGTAAGACCCTGGGTGTACCGGGCACCGTGCATTCACACCAGCTTTAGCCACAGGTGGTTTCAAGACATTGAATCCATTTTCTAAAGGCAAACCCAGTAAAAGTTCTGTGACAAGATTTTTGTTAGGAGGATCAGGTTTTCTTCCTAGAAATTTGAGAGGTTGTGGGATTTCATTCCACGATGTTCAAAATGAAACTGACTTATTCACTGGAAACTGCCAAAACCACCACACACACACACACACACACACACACACACACACACACACACACACACACTTCACCTGTAACCTGAGGTCACTGTCTCTCTCTCGGTAGGAGAGGCCACATAACATTGGAGCTCTGGGAGTAAGCAGCAGAAGCCTGTGTCCCTGGTGACAGGGTTTACACTGTCATGTACACCTTAAACTCGGTCATACAGACTTTCTAGTAGGTTTCCTAAGCATGCCCCTAAGATCACATGAAAGAAGAGTGCTTCTTTCAGGCAACACAGTAATTAAGTTCTTTCCCCTCAAACAGAAATAGTTCCTCGAGACCTCAGGATGAAGGACAAGTTTCTGAAACACCTGACAGGTGAGGCGGGAGCCCAGCTGCCCTCCCCCTCCCCCGCCCCCGCCCCACCCCCCACCCTGCCGCCCTCACAGCCCCTCTCTCTCTCTTCCCCACGTTGCAGGCCCTCTGTACTTCAGCCCCAAGTGCAGCAAGCACTTCCACAGGCTCTACCACAACACCCGAGACTGCACCATCCCGGCATGTAAGTGACCGCAGGAGCCCGCTGTGCGCAGGGTCCCCGCCCCCACTAAACCCAGCAGGCCCGCCTTCTGCTCCCGCACGCGAGCCCGGGGCAGCGCCGCCAGGCGGGAGTCCTCGCAGCTGCCCGGCCAGACTGCCGCCAGACTCCCGCCCGGACAGCGCCGGGTACCCCGCCAGCCCTTCCATCCGCGGGCTCCTTCTGTTCATGGACTTTGGCCTGAACACCTGAACACAACTGCACCTGCTCAACTGTGCCAATCGAACACATTAGGAAATGTGTTACTTAAATAACGTGACAATGCTGTGCTCTGGGTGTGAAGAGGGGGTGGCCTGGGCCATGCTTCGCACACCTTTCCTTTCCATGGTGACTATCACCGGCCCCTCCCTCTGGCTTCACGGCCAGCCCAGGAACGCAGATGGGCCCTTTGGGGGAAGCTGCAACTGTCCAGTGGTTTATGCACAACAACATGCATTTTACTTCCCCGAAGTGAAGTGAACTTCGCAAAACATGCAGTGGTGACAGGTCACTTACTTGGTAGACTGACATCTGCCTGAGCCCTAAACCCTGTTACTCCGCATTTCCTTCCAGTCACCTCCTGCTCAGGGATCATTAACGTGCTTCCCGAGGCCAGAGAGCCTTCTCGTTTTATGGCTTAAGTGTAGGTGTATTTTTACGTTAGGATTGTAGAGTCTAAATTTGAAAATGACCTCTGGGGTCATGCTTTCTAACCCTTTCGTTTGTGGATGAGGACACAGACGACACATGTGCATTGCTGTGGCGTCACACAGATGCCACACACTGGACTGGGCAGGTCCGAAGTCAGTTCGTAGTGAGGTCCCCAGGTGGCCAGCAGGGCTAGAGAACATTCGGACTGAATGGTCACCTTTGGGATCTCTGGACGTCCTGAGCTTACACAGTTCACTGGCTCCACTGTGACCTGTTTAGGAAAGCTACATCCTAACAAATGTGGAGCGACTGGCAAACACCAGGAGTCCCCATGACCCAGCTTCCGGTGTGAACCCCTTTTCCTGTGGAACCCCAACTAGCACGAGCACGTCTGTAACTGTGTGGGAGGGCATTTTCCCCTTGGGGTGCAGTTAGCTGCTCGTCTGCCATACTGACAGCGGTGCCTTACTCATCCACTCAGATTGTCACTCAGGAGTACGAGCCCTTCTGTGTTTAAGTAGAATTCTGTGGCTCCTGGGCAGTGAACCTCACTGCCTTACACGCTGCTGCCGCTTTCCAGACAGCCACACTGAGGGAAGCCCTTTCCGGCGGGCCGAGGCCATGAAACCTCTGTTTCCTGGGCAGCACCTGCTGCAACAGGAAATGGCGTGAGGTGCCCAGGAGGGCCGGCTGCCTCGCACACGGGCTTGTCACCCCTTCTCACCCAGGCCCTGTGCGCCGCGGCTGGGCTGCCGGCCCACTGTCCTTAGGACTTGAAGGCAGAAGGCTCTGCCTTACGGTGGTTCCAGTGGGCACTGGGCCTCAGGATGCAAGGAAGGGAAACTAGGAACAGCCAGGGGCAGCTGGGGCCGGGGGTTGCTCGGCTCCCCCACAGCCTGCCAGTCACGTCATTTAACGTCTGTCACGTGATGCTAAGGCCCAGAAGTTCCATAAATTATTAAATCAACACCCTAGAGCCTTGATCGCAGATGGCAGCCTCCTTATTGCTTCCGGGGGATTCAGAACAGTTAAAGACATAAAATGGCTTTAGCAGTTGATGTGCTTGTTTAAAAGTGCTATTTATTTAAGAGTTGATAACTGAGAAGGGTCTGATTTGTTTCTGCTCCAGACTATAAGAGATGTGCCAGGCTTCTCACGCGGCTGGCTGGGAGTCCCGTGTGCATGGAGGGGTGAGGTAAGCCCACAGAACAGCACTGCCACACATGCCAGGATGGTGTCCCGTTTGGGGCACAAAAATTCACGGGAGTTAGTGACAGTCATTCTTTGGCCAAAGGAGCCTCACTTTGAGCAGGGCTGATGAACACTCAAAGTCTCTCCGAATCTTGGCCATCAGTAGAGGGCAGCCCGCTGGCCAACACGTGACCCCAGGGATCACTCACGTGACGCGGTTGGGTATGTTTATCTGAAACACCAACCGTCCGCTGACTGACTTAACACATGGCTGAGTGCACACATTCTGCTGAGTCGGTTTTACACTTTCACTCAGTCACCAACACTCATAAAGGAGCGTGTGACTAAGCACATCCATGCAAATTCTATAGAAACATCTGGCAAATGTTTGCATTGGATCCTATAATTAGGGCAATATGATGTAAAGAATACCTAAGAATAGCTATCCTCTTTAAATGTTTCTATCAAAGTTATTTTGTTTTCACAGCCTCCAAGACTAAAACAATAAATGCACAGTAAGAATTTATGATTTAAACTGTACCTCGGCCTCGTGAGGGGCTGATATGCAACCTAAACTACCAGTTATCGGCCATGCAGTCAGCCGATGGACTGCAAGTTATTTTCGTGACACAAATGCCATAGATTTCAGTCACAAAACCATAATTTCAGTTTTATACTTACTGTGTGGCCTGCATGTGCCGGGGCATGACCAGATGCCATCCGTCCCCACGAATAACATGCGCTTTGGCCCTGGGATGGCTGTCCCAGAAACACGAATTAAAAGGGAGTGTCACAGTGTCACTTTGCTAGCGGATACCGTCATCATCGCATGTATGCAGCTGAGGGGGCGGTGACCTTGCACGCAGCACGCTCACTGTGGAGTTACTGTGCGGACAGCAGAGCCAGCAGCCATGGGGGCTGGGCGAGGTGTCCCGGCTCCATCGGCACCGTCCTTGGTGCCTTTCTGACCCCATCACAAGTCCCACGATAGCCGTGAGGACCCACAGGGGTTCGTGAAGTGAGTGGCTAACCAAGGACAGCCTTTCCTTCAGGTTACTGGAAGCGCCGTGCTTATGCCGAAGCCGAGGCACACTGGACGCTGCGTCCCGTCACTTCTCAGCCGCACTGTCTAGTCTCCGCCTGGGCTGTGGGGGGCTCAGAGCGCTTTTCCTTCCGCAAGTTCTGACTGGATGGGTCAGGGTGTCCCCCCAGGCGACATGCCAGGAGATGAGAGCATTGCTTCCATTCAGCATTCTTGACAGGCAAGCACCCGTTTGCAGAGATGAACCGGGTGCCTCACTGGCTCACAAGGGCGAGACAAGGCCCTCCAGCCACGCCCGCGGCCTGGTCCTCCCTACAGCCCGCGGACCGGCTGCTGTGTCCCCCTTGCCCGCACTTAGGCCAGGACAGACGGCTGGAGCAAGCTCACAGGGGTGATGCCACTGCCAGGGACGTCCGCTTACTTACGTGGACCACTGAGCGAGCTTCTGCCTCCATGTCCGCCTCCAGGTGGGCACAGAATGCTTTGCCAAACGCAACCTGGGAACTCAGGGGAAGCCGGATAGAAAAGGCGTCCCGGCTAGGCAGTGCACGCGCCCCAGGGTGGCACTGACGTCAGAGCGCCATGCGTCCCTGCCCCACCGTGGCCCACCAACCAGACTAGGACTATAGACGGCGCAGTATATTAAAGACGAAAGGACTAAGGTCTGTGACCATGGAGTCTGCTCCCGAAAGGCCTCCTTGCTCAATAGTCACCCTTGTCACAACTGTCAGTAACTGGGCATTTGGGCCAAGAAATAGGTAAAGTTGAAAACAGATGTTTCTAACTATAATAATTTCAAACATTTTTTAAAGATTAATTTCTAATTCAGTTTTAAACTGCAACAGCAAACTCTGAACTGGTCACGATGTATGTGACGGTTGCCCTGTACCCAGCAGGGTGGGTTAGGGCACAGTGAGACCAGAGGGCAGGACAGAGATGGCAGGTGCTCTGCGGGTCCCCTCGTCCCACACAGCTTCCCTCTGCTGTCCCCAGTCACGTGCAGGTGGCAGGACCAGTCCAGTCTGTAACCCATCTTCCTAAAGGCGGAGCCTGAGGAAAGCAGGTCTTCAGGGGTCCGAGCACAGGGACTGTCCCCTTGTGACCTCAGAGAGACCCCTGCGCCTCCTTTCTAAAGCTCAGTGCCCAACCTCTGGACAAGGACAGACGCGCTCCCGGCTCCCCTCCTGTATCACACTGCGTGATCTGGACGTGCAGCTCAGGTGCAGTTAGAAGCCTGCATGCTGGGACGTCTCCAAAGAGACAGGTACCCGCTCAGGCTACACAGTGCAGCCTCGTCTTAGTGACCTTGAAATACATCATTACTTTGAAAATGGATGAAAGTACATTCGCTCGGGCCTATGACATCATCCGGGGAACTGCGACCCTGTGAGCACGGAGGCATAAGGCCACTCCGCTTTCCCAGGGCTGCCCCAAGTTGTCAGTCACGTGGCCGGAACGACTGTGGATTCGACAGCACACCTCCCGAAACTAACCACTACTTTTTAGACTTTACTATAATTTATGATTTACCTTGAATTTTACGACTTTCATTCCTTTAGCATGCAGGCATGTAACCCCAACAGAACTACAGTAAGTTATTTTCGACAGTAACATAGAGAGCACTCTTTGGGACAGAGAAATACACGCATACACTGAGTCCCCTAGTTCCTAAACATTGGGACGTAACAGGTCTTCCAGAGCCCATCAAGCGTGCACTTACGAAGCCCGTGCCTCTTTTCACAGTGGGCAGAGCAACACAGGAGCCGTGAGAAGTGCCTTGCAGACCAACAGGAAACCAGAACCCACTACCTTCATACACGTCCCGTGAACAAGAGATGTATTTTTGCAGCCTCTCCCATGATTCCTGAGTTTTGTATGTTGCTGACCCTACGGACACTTCCAGGAATGCGGCGTAGCGGACAATGACCCTGCCCCCATCATTCCAGAAAACGCCGAGTCTGATGTGAGCACTGGGGCAGGACGGCACCTCCCCTCTGACTAGGTGAAACCACAGAGTATTTGTTTATAAACATAAGCAGATCTAAAACTATATTTTCATATAGCACATGATATGATTTCATATTTTTATTACTTTTACAATTAAATTCCCAGAATATTATTTGGAACTGCATGAAAAATTTTAAAGAAGAAATTCCAGCCATGTTTTGGAGACAGCGGCGTGCAAATCTGTGAGCACACCCAGGCTAATGTCATTTGTCCTTTGTATAATGAATGTAACATAGTGTCCAGACATTGTGCAATATGTAAATACTGTAAATAAAACACAAGAAATAAAGTGTTTGTTATAATGAAATCTTCAAAGTGACTTGTTACTTTCTAACAAATTCATCATTGGAATTCATGATTTAGAAATCTGTGAAGACATTATAATACTGGTAGAATGTCAGAGAATCTAAGAGGCATAAACAAATGAAACAGGAAGGCTACGGACTCTTGGAATCAAGAACTACATCATTTTTAAAAGGACAGCTGTTCTACACCCTGGTGACATGTCTTAGACCCTAGTTCAGCAGTATTTCAGATAAGCTTGCGTCTGCGTGTCCTGTGTGACTTTGTAATCATGAAAACACTAAGAACTGCAGAGTTCTAAGCCACTGCTGATTTATCTTAAAACACTGTGGACCGGTGACACCGAGTTGCGTCTACACATTAAGAGGTATCACACCCTCAAGCACTAGTGGGGTCTTTGGTGTTTCCTGAAAATTTCAGTTCACAAAAATAGTTAATTTGTTATAAATTTTTAAAGAAACACAGTATAGAAATTTAAATGGTTTAAACCCCGGGAACATGCATTTAAACAATTTAAATGCCCCGTCCTCAATGTGTTAAAAGTATATCTGACCAAGTCTGAGTGGCTCCAATTTAAAGAAAGACAAGTGAATTCAGCAGTGAGTCTGCTCACAGGACCCGTCTGGGTGCAGCCATGACACAAAGTGGAGTCCAGGGTTTGACGATCTGTATTAGAGATATTAATACAAACATGAACATTAAAGAAAACAAGCTATCAGGACTCACTTATGAACATTATGGAACAGAAAAGAGTTAAGAAACGTCTCCACTTTGGCCTTAGTAACAATTATCCAATGACTAGGGCAGGGTATCATTTCTGAAGTGTTCTTACTTAACCCTACGTTTTGTGGCTAATTATGTAACCCCCCCCCCCCAATTCTTTACCATTATCAGATTCTCACCTATTTAACCTCTCAAGTTGCCTGTATGTCCTAGGAAGTTTTCACAGTTAAGATTCTCGGACTTCCACAGGGAGCTGACCCCCGTTTTGCTGCCATGCCATGCACCCCACAGCGGGGAAGGCTGCCTGCTTACCCTTCAGGCACAAGTGGGTTCAGGACTAAACAGCCCACCTGGGACCTTCACGATACTGAGGACAGGAAGCCCTCAGCACCCGGGAGAAGCCGGTGCCCCAGAGGCAGCCCCTCTCTAACCCACCCAAGGTCATGATGAGGACTGACCTGGGCCTCAGGAACCGTGAACAGGGGGTGAAGGTGAAACAGCTGCTCGTGAAGCCAGGACACGCAGGGGCCGCCCCAGGAGACTGCACACCCGCTGATGGCGGAGTCAGGCGAGGCACTGGTCACTGGGGCCTTGAACCTCTTTCACCAATGGACGTTATTGTTAAGTGGAAGCAAAGAACTTATTTTCACCATTTCACTTTCTAACATGGAAGATAACTATGCACATACATCACAGATAATTTGAAAGGGATCCTAAGGCATCATTTTCTAACTGTTCTTCACTAGTCAATAAAAAAAGCAGGCAGACACCAGACTTACACCTTAGTTGTATGTTTCTAACTTCCCCCATTTATTTTGAAAAGTCTTTTCTGACAGCCAGCCATATGAATTTTAAATTAGTTATCGCGAAGTACAGAGAAATTACCTTTACTTGCCTATAAATTAAGTACTGATGGAAGAATATCAATATTTAAGCATTCCAACATAGGAACTTCTCCCAACCTTTTCATTATTTTTTCCACCTAAACTAATGTATATTTGACACTGGGATTACATATGCATCTAAAAGCAGACACATCCTCAAACCAACCATAAAAGGGACCAGCGTACACGTGTCCTGCTTTCTGGATATAATTACACTCCAGAGGCAAAGGGTCTCAAATGGGAGAAAGTAAGACGACTTCCTCATGAAATAAATTAGACAGAACTAGGAACTGTCCCAGGAGCTAAGTCAAACGCCATAAAGCTTTCTGTCCTATCTTAAATATGAAGTGTACACATGTGTGTGGGTGCAAACGTCTGGTCGGGGCTGCTCATCCTCAAGTCGTCCGCAGACGTCGGGAAGAGGCAGTGCAGACACTCTGGGCCACAGTGATGTCTGACTCATTCGATTCTGCTGGGCTGTGGCAGGGTTCTGTTGCGACGGGAGACAGGAGAGGTTCCACTGGTCCAAGAAACTTCAAGGGCCCCACAGATAGTCTGAGTCCAAGGTATTTATTTATTCTTTGGCCAAACACAACAACTGGTTTCCATCTACAACTACTTTTAAGACCAGAAACAGCAGGTCAGCTGGAGTCGCAGCACCGGTCAGGAGCTGTGGACATCACGCCCTGGCCCTCGCCCGACACCAGTGGCTGCGGCGAGGGTGGCCGGCTAGCGGGTCTGCTCCAGGAAGGCCCTGCAGCACCGCACGCACTGCTGGTACACGGTCTCGAAGTCCGAGTCATTGCCCTGGAAGGAGGGAAGAGGCACAAAACCCGCCTAACCAGATGCCCGAGAGGACCGACCCGTCACTGCCCGGGCAGGCCCAACTGGCTGACGTCTGCTCGTGAGCGGCACAACCGTACTTACATAGTAAGGGTCCTCGATAATAAGTCGTTTTTCCGGATCATAGCTCCCAAGTAGCTCGATTTTAGCTTTGCTGTTTTTAACTTGATTACTTTTTCTAGTCAAGTCTCTGTAAAATTAAAACATGAGCTTAGTTTTTCTGATCTACGGTTTCCAGTTAAACAGGGACATTTGCTAGGGTTGTATGAAATGTTATGAAATGTCCACATCAAACTCCAGCAAAGGTGACTGATTTTAAAGTGTGTGCCGTGGGTCCTGTCTCTGCTTGGAGAAGCGGCTGTCCCGCTCACAAACTAACGGAACATGCCTCCTGAAGCCACAGAAGACCGGTGCTTTCTCCCGCGAAGGACATGTCCAGATAGTCAAAAAGGCCGTGTCAGAGACTAAACAGGTGACAGAACGGCGCTCACACAGCCTGGGGACTCAGTGGCGGGGGCGGCCAGCTCGGTCCTGAGCTGTCTGGCAGCATGTCCTGGGGCGCCCGGTCAGTGACTGCTGCTCCCTGCCTTTATGCCCCAGGCCCCAGCCCAGCTGGAAGCGGCCCCGCTCAGCAGACACCTCCGCCTCCGGCTTTCACTCTGCCACAAGGGGCAGCCTTTGCCATCTAACTGCGGGTCCTCCAGTCAGTGAGCAGATCCCTGCCGGGCGCGGGTCTTATGGGAAACCTGGCCTCGCTCCAACAGGAAGGAGCACCGCTAGGTCCTCAAAGAACCAGTGCAGCGCCCAGCACACCTGCGGGCCCCAGTGCGGCGCCCAGCACGCCTGCGGGCCCCAGTGCGGCGCCCAGCACGCCTGCGGGCCCCAGTGCGGCGCCCAGCACGCCTGCGGGCCCCAGTGCGGCGCCCAGCACGCCTGCGGGCCCCAGTGCGGCGCCCAGCACACCTGAGGGCCCCGTCGGCAGAGAGCTTTCTAACGGAACACTAACACGGACACTACTGTGCAAGTGAGAAAAATGAACACCAAGCGAAGTAAATGAAAAACAAAAAGAAAACATTTATGTATTTTAATGAGGGTCCTGGTTGACACGCTCTTCCATGCATATCTGTCCCCTGACAAAGGTTATCAAAGCAGAGACAGTTTCTTCTCATCAGATGCATGGGACAGTTATGAACTGGCAGCGGTGTAAGTTAATGCTTCCTGACGGTACAGAGGGCTGAGGGGTGCCGGTGGACCAGCCACGGTCCTCAGCACTCTACACGGTGTCATGTGATGAGCCGCACTGCTTCTAAACTGGTAAAATACATGGTATTCACTAATTTTTGGCATGATCACATTGTATCACATTCTTTCTCCATTAGGTATAATTTTAGTTTATTACTGTAGCCCACACTCCAGACTATAAACTTTGATGAGGGCAGACAGCATGAAAATGTTCTCCTCGCTGTTTGCCAGCACCTGCACTGTGACAGGCACACAACAGCTGAAGAAGAACCACCAACTTCCTTGGTGCCCAAATACAAGTTCCCCAGGTGCAAATGCACAGGAGGCGATGGGGCCAGGTGGGGAGTGCGGCTCATGGGAGAGGCTTCAGAGCCCAGGATAAAAGGCCGTCACACCTACGTCTGTGAACTTGGGCATGGATCCCAACTTCCTGGTGCCTCAGGTTCCTCTGATAAGATGGGGTCCCAATGCAGACCTGGTGATCACATGTTCTGGCACACAGAGCATGTAACAAATTGCATCACGGCCCACTGCTCACACCCCAGTCTGTCATTTTTTTGTTTGCTAAACAATTAAGGCAATCAACAATTTAAATAGAGTAAAAAGTTTTCTTTTCTGTCAGTCCTACTTTTTTATTGCAGCAATAAAGGGGGAATAAGATGAGAAACACAATGAAACACGACACTGTCCATGAATCATTACAGCCATGACAAAGTTACTACCCTGTGAAATAAGACACTGCCGGGTACAAAACTGTGCCACAACCCCGCTGGTCTTCAAATTAAAGCTAACGGAGCTCTCCCTTATCTAAGGCTGTGTCTCTTTGTAAATACATCCCCCTGGGATAATCCTAAATTACTTTCTGAATTTCTTACTATTCTAAATAAACTAATTTTGTATATGTGACATTTACCATCTATTAAAACTTTAAGATAATAAAAAAGTCACTCTGGCCAACTAACTACTTGGATTCTTACTGAAATGAGAGTTGAACAGAAATATCCTTTAGAAAGGTGATTACCTCAGATTGCTTTCATCCATACATAGCATATAATCAAATGTGGCAAAGTCTTCTTTGGTAACCTAAAATCAAATAAGAAGTCAAAAACACAGTGTTTATATTTATACCAATCAAGGCTAGAGGTTCCAAAGCAGAAAAAATTTTTCTAAAAAAAAGCTCTATGAGAATCTGTTCCTCAAAATTTAGGGTACTTTAAAATGAAAACAGAGTTAACCTAGTTCCTAAAATTATATCGCAAAGGAATTTTATATAATAAAGTTCCTATAGTAAATGTAAAATGGTATAATACGTAGACATAAAGTTTATATTTCATCTGCAATTTCTAAGTAACAATGTATAAATTCAAATAACATTAAAATGCCACACAAATGAAAATAAAAACACGATGATCTAAAATCTATGGGATACAGCAAAAGCAGTCCTAAGAGGGAAATTCATAGCAACACAGACTACCTCAATAATAAAAAAAAATCTCAAATAAACAATCTAACCTTATACCAAAAGTAACTAGAAAAAGAACAAACAAAGCCCAAGTGAGTAAAAGGGAATAATAAAGATCAGAGCAGAAATAAATGAAATAGAGACTAAAAAATATAATTAAAAAGACCAATGAAAATAAGAACTGGTTGTTTGACAAGATAAACAAAATTTGATAAATCTTTGGCCAAACCCATCAAGAAAAAAAGAGAGGGCCCAAATAAACAAAATCAGAAATGAAAGAGAAATGATAACTGACACCACAGAAATACGAAGGATTATAAGGAAACACTACAAACAATTATATGCCAAAAATTGGACAACCTGGAAGAAATGGATAAATTCCTAGAAATATGCAATCTTCCTGAATTAGGAAGAAACAGAAAATCTGAACAGACTGATTACTACTAACAAAATCAAATCAGTAATCAGAAAACTCCCAACAAACAAAAGTCCTGGACCAGATGGTTTTACAGATGAGTATTACCAAACATTCACAGAATTAGTATCTATCCTTCTCAAACTCTTCCAAAAAAACTGAAAAAGGAAAGCTCCAAAACTCATTCTATGAGGCCGCCATTATCCTGATATCAACACCAGAGACACTACAAAAATGAAAATTATAGGCCAATATCCCTGATGAACACAGATGTAAAAATCCTCAACAAAATATTAGCAAACCAAATTCAGCAATACGTTAAAAAGATCATACACCACGATCAAGTGGGATTTACTCCTGATATGCAAGGTTGGTTCAATATCCAAAAATCAACTAATGTGATAACACCACATAAACAAAATGTTTACTGTGCTCAAGGATAAAAATCATATGATCATATCAATAGATGCAGAAAAAGTATTTGACAAAATCCAACATCTATTTATGATAAAACTCTCAGCAAAGCAGGGATGGAGGGAACACACCTCAACATGACAAAGGCCATATATGACAAGCTCACAGCTAACCTCAAACTCAAAGGTGAAAAGCTAAGAGCTTTTCCTGTAAGACCAGGAATAAGACAGGGATGCCCACGTTCGCCACTTTTATTCAACATAGCGGGGGAGGTCTCAGCTACAGCAATCAGACAAGAAAAAGAAATAAAAAGCATCCAAATTGGAAAGGAAGACGTAAAACTGTCCTTATGTGCAGATGACATGATACTATATAGAAAATCCTAAAGATTCCATCAAAAACTATTAAAATAATTGAATTCAGTAAAGTAGAAGGATACAAAATTAATATTCAGAAATTGGTTGCATTTTATACACCAATAACAAACTACCAAAAGACAAATTAAGAAAACAATACCACTTATAATTTCATCAAAAAACAAAACAAAACAAAAACCTAGGAATAAATTTAACCAAGGTTAAAGACCCGAACTTGGAAAACTAAAAGACTTTGCTGAAACAGAAGCTGAAGATACAAATAAATGGAAGGATATACTGTGCCCATGGATTGGAAGAATTAACATCAATAAAATGTCCACACTACCCAAAGCAATCTACAGATTCAATCCCTATCAAAATACCAATGGCATTTTTCACAGAACTAGAACAAATAATTCTAAAATGTATATGAATCCACAAAAGTCCCCAACTTGTCACAGCAATATTCAGAAGAACAAAGTTGGAGGTATCACATTACCTGATATTAAACTATACTAAGGCTACAGTAATCAAAACAGCATGAAATTGGCATAAAAACAAGACACAGATCAATGAACAGAACACAGAGCCCAGAAACAAACCCTCACTTATATGGTCAATTAATCTATGACAAAGGAGACAAAAATATACAATGGGGTAAAGACAGTCTCTTCAATAAATGGTGCTGGGAAAACTGGATATGTGTAAAAAAATGAAACTAAACCATTTCTTACACCATATACAAGATTAAACTCAAAATGTATTAAAGACTTAAATGTAAGATAGTTAAAACCATAAAAGTCCTAGAAGAAAACACAGGCAGTAAACCTTCTGACACTGGTCTTAGCAGAATTTTTTTGGATATGTCTCCTTGGGCAAGGGCAACACAAGGAAAAATAAACAAATGGGACTACCTCAAATTAAAGTTATTGCACTGCAAAGGAAATCACCAACAAAACAAAAAAAGCAACCTACTGAATGGGAGAAGACACTTGCAAATAATACATCTGTTAGGGGATTAATATCCAAAATACATAAGGAACTCATACAAGAAAACATCAACAACAAAAAATACCATAAAATAATGGGTAAAGGACCTGAACAGACATTTCTCCAAAGAGGACACACACAGATGCCAAAAGACACATGAAAAAATGCTCAGTGTCACTAATCATCAGGGAAATGCAAATAAAACCCACAATGAGATACCACCTCACACCTGTCAGAATGCCATCATCAATAAATCAACAAACAACAAATGTTGGTGAGGATGTGGAGAAAAGGGAACCCTTGTACTGTTGATGGGATTGTACATGGTGCAGCCACTATGGAAATCAGTATGGAGGTGCCTCAAAAAATTTAAAATAGAACTACCTTCTGACCCAGCATTCCACTTCTATTTACCCCAAAATACCCAAAACGCTAATTCGAAAAGATATCTGCACCCCTGTGTTCATTACAGCATTGTTCTCAGTAGCCAAGATATGGGAGCAGCCCAAGTGCCCATTGACAGATGACTGGATACAGAGGAGGTGGTGCATATGTACAATGGGATATTGCTCAGCCATAGAAAAGAACGAAATCCTGCCATCTGAGTCAATATGGAGGGATCTAGAGAGTATTATGCTGAGTGAAATAAATCAGATAAAGAGAAAAACCATATGATTTCACTTATATGCAGAATCTAAAGAAGAAAACAAATGAACAAACAAAACGGAAACAAACCGGTAGATACAGGGAAGTGATAGCTGCCAGGTGGGTGGGGGTGGGGAAATGGGTGAAAAAAGTGAAAGGGATTAGTAAGTACAAACTGCCAGTTATAAAACCAATCGCACGAATGTAAGTTCAGTACGGGGGATAGTCACTAATGCTGTACTAACTATGCACGGTGCCAGGTGGGGACCAGATTCATCATGGCGATCACTTCGTAAGGCATATAAATGGCTAACCACTATACTGTCCACCTGAAACTAATATAATACTGTATGTCAACTGTCATTGAGAAATAAATTTAAAAAAAAAATGTCACACATTCAACCTCCTTCAGTATTTTACTCTGTTTTTTCACTCTACAAGTACTTAGCATCCTAGGCCCTGGTGTACTCAACTCTGACACATGTGAGATGCTGGGTGTGCAGCCCCGAGAACCGCACACAGGTGTTCCCTGAGAGAAACACACACTAGCATTCACAGCAGCACCGAGTCCCAAGCTGGGCACGAGCTGCAGCAGAGCTGTGAAATGAGAGTCCGGCATGAACGTGAGAACCAGACAGGAGCTGACAGGCAGAGGACACGCCATAGGACCCACGGCCATGAGGCTGGAAAGACAGGACACGCTTCAGTGGTGACCTCTGGAGCAGAGGGGCGATGCTGGTCATGCTGTAAAAATGCACAGGGCTGACACTGACAATCTGTGCACATATCAAGGCGTTTACTGAAAAGAGGAAAGAATGTACAGTAAAGTAAACATCTCCACAGAACTAACCGGATGTGAATGTTCACTTACTCAAGAGAGCTGACTGCATTTGTTACAAAGAAAACAGCACCCGACCTGCATTTTATTTATTAAAACCAAGTGGAAAGTACTGGAAAAATTAACACTTTACGAAATGTAACAGAATAGTTCTAAAATTGGGACAATTACTAAAGAGAAAACCTGTAAACATTATCAAGAATCTAAAAAATTCAAGATCTAATGTGATACTAATTTATAAAACGTATCTTACTAGTATTTCAAAATTTTAAAAAACCCACCAAGAACATTTTCTTAAAAGAAACAGGCAAAAAACAGATTCTGTAGAAATAGTACTTCTAAAACTGGTAATTACAGGTGTTCTTAAAAATAAAAAGTTTTGGCTTGGCCAAGTGGCGCACTGGTTAAGAGCTGGCTTGGGACGCCATCAGCCCCGGTTCGGATCCCACATATGAGGGCCAGTGACACTGCCCTCTGCAGTTAAGATGGTGAACAACAACTCCACCTGGAGCTGGGCTGCGAGCCCTGGCAACGGTGTAGGCTGCAGCCCCTGCTGCAGTGGGCTGCCACAGGCTACAGTGAGTGGCCAGCAGCCAGTGTGAGCAGCCGGCAGCCAGCGTGAGCTGACAATAGCTGTGGTGAGCGACCATCCAGAGGCCAGTGACCGATCTGCCTCATCTGGGAAGAATGCAATGATGATACCAACATGGGCCAGTGAAGCAGCATCCTCCGCAACTAGACTGAAGAACAAAAAGACAGCAACTTGGGCCGGCCGAGTGGCACAGTGGTTAAGCGCTGACTTAGGAAGCCAGTGGCCCTGGTTCGGGTCCCATATATGAGGGCCAGCGACACTGCTCTCACAAAAAAAAAAAAAAAAAAAGGCAGCAACTTGTCTGTTCCCCTCCCCCAATTCCCTAATAAAAAATCTTTAATAAAAAATAAACTAAAAATAAAATTTCTAGCTTTTTTTTTTCCATGACGTGTATTTAAAATACTTCATTGGTACCCACTTACATAATAGTGTACAAAAAAATCATCTAATCCTGGTGAAACATAGAAAATGTAAAACTATGATTACTCACAATTCTGAAGAACTCCCTAAAATAAATCTATATTCTTTAAAAAATAGAAAAAATAAACTGACAAGGTATGTAAAAGCTTGAAGAGATTAGGGTGGACAGACAATTAAATTATTAACCTTCTGTCCAATGAAAATTCCATTTAAGAAAGGATCAGGTCCCTAGAGTAGTTAAACAGTAAATTGTTAACATGAGGTCAAATAGCATAGACAGAAATTAGAAGCTCACAGATCCCAGAGTAAGTTACCTAAGCCCAAAATAATGTGTGTCTTTACAAATCTCTTTGAGACATCATTATTAAAGGTGTTTTAAGACATTTTGTTTTGTGGGTTTTCTGGCTCACACCTCGATACATTTTTATTAAAACAAATAAGCCGATGATCAAACCCCAGATCTATCATTTGAAGCTGGATAATCTTCAGCAACTTTTATTTTATTTTTTGAGGGCAGTGTCACTGGCCCTCATATGTGGGACCCGAACCGGGGACACTGGCTTCCCAAACCAGCGCTTTAACCACCGTGCCACTCGGCCGGCCCTGAAGCTGGATAATCTTCAATAAGTCATTTATTTTCTCTCCATAGCTCAGTTTCTTGATCTACAAAACGGGTTCACTAGCCACTCCTTTCCCTAATGAAATAACAGAGGATAAAAATGGAGCTGATCAAAATGAAAAATGCAATGCTATATGGCAAAGCACTTTAAAAAGCTGTACAAGATTTGCTATAATCATGATTAAAGAATCTTTACCTGGGCTTAAAAAAGTTCTGATTCAAGCACTAACACTAAACTACGGTTCTCACCTGCCATCCATACTATAAAAGTGTAATGCATCTGACAACAGATTTTCAGGACATTCAGCTACTGGTTGAAAGGCCTCCAAAGCCCATCTCTGGACATGGCCGTGCTCTGACGCCAACCCACAGCCTTGCTGGCCCTAAAGCCAGTACGCTTACTTAGGCTGGATACAGACAGGAAGCCAGATTTATAAAACAAATCCAACTGGATCCCCATAAAATAGTCCCAGTGATAAAAATGTCCCTGCAGAACAGCATACGAGGCATTTTGCGTCAGAAGTGGAGCCAGTTTCTTTAGGAGCCAGCCCCTGTGGTTCCGGCATGGTCCTGGTGACGCACTGTGCATGGCGGCCATGGGCCTGAGGTCCCCCACCACGAAAGCTGAAGGACAACCTCAGTCCTGTGGTTATGCCGAGGCTGGAGCCCTGCAGCCCAGGAAGCTGCCAGCAGCTCCAGGTGGCTATTTACCTTGGGGGGAAATTTAAGATCAGCTCGGCCAGCACAGTAGCCACCTGCAGCTAGGGCTCCCCACTGGACAGAGCACACAGACAGTCCTGGAGGGCGGCGTCAGGACCTGCGCCCAGCGGTATGACTGTCCTCCGCCTCCGGGCACCCACGGATGAGTGTCCCTGCACATGTGACGTGGTGCTGTCGTAGCAACCAGCTGGAACGGGAGCAGACTGGTCCCAGGGGTCCCAGGGTTGGAGGCCACACAGAAATACAGGAGCCGTCAGCCAGGCTCTCACAGCCCCAAAGTATGGAATTACATGCGTTTTAATAAGGAAATTCCAAGACCCCCACGGTCTGTCAGGACTGTGGAACCAGGGGTGAAACAGGGAAGGTGCCCAGGGCAGGTGGACAGGCTGTGAATAAATGCACAACAGGGAGCCTGGGCGTCTGTCACCACGGACCCCGTTCGGACTCTACACATTAGAACAAAGCAAGGGCTCTTCTACCTGTCTGGCTTTATGGGCTGTGTCAATGCCATGGTTTCTCAGGCAGCTCACAGCTCTTGGGTCTGGTGACCGGCCCACGTTCCAGTCGGAAACAGCGCCGCTGGCCACGCTCCACTGCAACACAAACACAGGTGCGCCTGCGGGTGAGGTCCCGTACCTGGCGGGCGACGTGACTCATGGGGATGCCGTGCTTCTTCATGCAGCTCTGCCCTCGGTAATCAGGGGGGTTTCCAATCTCATATGTGGATGTGGCCGCACTGTCTATCCTCCACTGCGGAGAAGAAAAGGCGTTTTTTCGCAGTTTCCTGCCCCAAAAGCATGCAGGTTGGCCTTTTAAGACAGTGAACGGTACTTACAGCATCGGAAATGTTTTGATCAGTGACAAGTTTTCTGAAAACTGCTTCTGCGATGGGTGATCGACAGATGTTACCTTTAAAAGGAAAGAGGGCAGACAGTGAGCATCAGGCTTGAGGGAAGGGCCGAGGCTGATTGGCAGCCCAGTGTGACCTGTCAGCCACTTCACACCCAACCACAGGGACGTTTCCCTAAGGAAAGCCAGGTGAACACGAATATGTCCAGGGTACCAGCTGGCCAAATCCAAGTTCAGAGATTTGACACCAACTGTTCAAGTGTTCGAAGTGCAAATGACAAGAAATCAACGAAGTGGCTGCAAGCAGCCTATTTACCTAAAATATTAAGAGTTAAAATATGTATCTTCAGGGATATTCCACACGGTGAGACACAACAGTGGACGCAGACATTAAGGGCAGTCCGACACAAGTGTCACCGCACAATCTGTGCCAAGTCCTGGTTGGTGCTGGACTCAGGAGCTGCCCCCTGCATGAGGGCCACACCTCCCGGACCCAGCATCAGCTGCAGCTGGGGAATTCTCCAGAAGGACCCAGGGTTCAGGAAAATGCTACCCTTATGATTACAGTTTTACTATAACAAACAGATACAAAGCAGGACCGGCCAAAGTTGGAAAACCTAGGGCAGACTCTCAAGGGATTCCGAACAGAAGGCTCTACAGTCCTCAGGGATGAGTCACCTCCTCTCAGCAACGCTCACCGGGGCTCCTGTCGAGGGGCTTGGGCTTTTCATTAAGTAGGCATGACTTGACCTGCAGCACCCCCACCTCAGTCCCTCCTGGATCGGGCCTCCCAGGGGAACAAGACACCCCTACTGCTCCTAGGGAATTCAGCTGGCTTGGAGGCGACCTCCCAGGAGCCAGGACAAAGGCCATCCGTGTCATCAGCTGGGGCCACATTCCTTACTACACAAGGGGAAAGGCACGAAATACTCTCAAAATAGTCCCACCATGTGCCAAGCAATGCATTTACGGGAGATACAGAGTCAGCGGTAATGAAACAAGAAAACGAATGCTGACTGACGAGGAACATTCACAGAAGCACAGGAAGAGACCCTAAAAAGCATAAAGAAGACAATAAGAACATTTCTCATCAGAAGAAAAGGAAGAGTAGAGCTGATCTTCAAGGGATGAAGGAGACTTAAGGGGCCTGCAAGTCAGGGTGGCTGGGTGAGTGAGCAAGGAGGCTGCTTGAGGCATGGAGAGTCAATGAGTGAGCACTGCTGCACCCGGGGCACAGGAGCCCCAACCTGTGGCCACAGTGGGAAGGAACAGGGCTCAGGGGAGAGGAGCGACGAGGCTTGTCCCACAAGCTTTATCTCGTGTGCCCACCACTTGCGAGCAGGCACCGTGCCAGGCCCCGGGCAGAGGAAGCTGCAGCAGACACAGGCCTATCGCACCGGTGAGGGCGACACCCACGGCTGAGGAGCCCTGAGAAGAGCCCGAGACTGCAGTGGAGACCGAGACCCCTCCTCACCCCCCCCCCCCACACACACACACACCGACGTGAAAGGGCAAGGAACAGACCAAATTGGAAGTCGGGGCTGGAAGGGAGGGAAGAGAAACTCTGACCAGATGGCATGGACGACAGACTGGACTCTTTACTAAAAATATTAAGACATCCTGGTTTCAAATAAACATTAGAATTGGGATCTTCTAAACTGTTGTAACAAACTAATTCACTGTTGTATGAAACCAACTCACTGACTTAACAATAGTCTTCAATTTCTACATGTAGATAGGAATTAACCTTGACCCAGTCTAGAAGCTAGTGTGTGCTGTGACGTTTTTCCTCCCCACATCCTCAATTTCTAATTTTTAAAACAGGTACTAGCACCCCCATTATTTTAATTACAGAAAGGTTCCCGTGGATGTGTCATCATTTTACTTGCCCCCATATACCCCAGAGAATACTTTCAAGAGCAATCACTTTTCCAAATTAAGACAACTGTTATTATTTTGAACTCTAGAATAATAGATGCGTAATATCTCAGCATCTAAAGACATAATAAAAAGACCAGTTTTGCTTTACAAATAATTATGATTAACTATAAAATAATAGCTTAGTTTTCCCACAAGACAAAAACAAGGACTATTCACTGCCTTCAAGTTAAGGCACATTCATCCACACTTACTTTTTCCCGAGATAGTTACATTTAAAGCAAGAATATGTGTGTCTAAGTGTAGATAGGAAAAAAAAACTTTACTGCTACTAAGATTAGAAGTCATTTGACCTAAAAGAACAACAGATAGGAAGCCCTGCCTGCTTATAACTTGACCACTTGATTTGAAAAGCTGACATCACCCAATGTATGTGTTACTTAAAGATGGAGCATGTCAGGAAAACACGGGACTTCAGGTACGGGAAAAGTTGGGAAACTTAAAACATCATCTCAATCTGTGAAGTCTCAAGTTTGTTCCCAATTAGGCAGCATAACATATACTTCCTGAACACCTGCATCTCAAGGACAGAGACTTGGAAAAGACAAAATCAAACTCTCAGAGGGCTGGGGCTCTCTGTCCCACCCAGCGAGGCCCAACCGAGCACAGGCACTCGGTCAACACGAGGTTACTGGAGAGCAAGTTGCCAGACACCGCGAGCATGCGATCACCTCCAGACAGGCCGGCTGTGGCATGGCTAACAGCACATTCTCTCTCCTGTTCATCTCCATCTTACAAAAACATAAAACACTTCTAATAATCTTGCCAAATGAGAAGCACAGGCCCTCTCTGCCACTGGCCTCCAACAGCGACCCCTTCACGTCTGCCCAGAGCTGGACTACTCACCACCTCCACCAGCCACGCTCAGCTCTCCCCTCAGGCTAATCTCAACACTTCTTTTTAAATTCCCAGCTCCACTCAAAATTCTCCAAAGGCTGATCTAGTTCAGAGTGAGCCAACTCCTCACATGGCCTCCTTAGGCCTTGAAACAGGGGTCCAAAAACATGGCTGATGACACACCACTGTTGTACACAACCCACAGAGCTAAGAATAATTTTTACATTTTTAAATAGATGGAAAAAAACCTCAAAAGTGCAATAATATCTTGTGACATGAGAAAATTATATGGTATTAAAATCCCAGGGTCCATAAATAAAGTTCTGGAGCAGAGGTACGCAGGGTGAACCAACCGTCGAAGTGGTCAGTACAAAATACTTGCTCTCGGACCCTTTACAGAAAGAGCTTGCAGACCCTACCCAAGAGCACTCGCTATATGTGAGCGAGGAATTAAGTTCCGCCCTACGGATGAGAACAGTACCCATCAGGATCCACGGGAGAACGGAGGAAAGTCACTCCAAGTGTCTTCCAGGCCTCAGGCACAGGTGAGGGTCCCAGCTGGGAAAGGCAGCTGGTCACCAGGCCCAGCCCGTGCCCCAGCCAATTCTTGAAGCGGATCTAGCACACTGACTTCAAAATCTTCACCGTCCCTCTGGGCCCCAGGTGCCTCTCCAAAATACCCCAGGCTTGTGTCCTCAGTTCTTTCAAGTCTTCGCTCAAATGTCGCCTTCCAGGTGAGGCGCTGCTGCCCACCGCACCCCACTCCCATCCTCCGTTTCTGGCTTCCAACACGACACTAACCATCGAGTAACTGGGCTGCTGATGAAAAGGTGTGAGCCCTGGGGAGGCCGGGTTTTTTGTCTGTTTTTGTCACCGCCATCTCCCTGAAACTCAGAACAGTGCCTGGTAACAGTCGTTGCTGAAAAACAAACAAAACTGTACCAAAGATAATGTACAAGCACAGGTGTCCCATTAACAGACACCACAGTGCATCTGACTGCCCTTTAAAAAACCTGTTGATTCTGTCAGTCAGCCTTCAGCGGAGAGTTTAAAGAAGAAATGATGTCCACTATCAAAGTGAGACAGGCGGCCCTTTTACTTCTCTCCTCCCAGAAATTCAATTCTGCAAATACCTAGTGGGTGTCACATACTGTCCTAAAGCTGGAAATACGACGAAAAATAAGCCGCAGTGACCGCCGTCAAGAGGGCTAACCCTAGTGGTGCTCTCAAGAAGCTACCAAGTAATTACAACAAAATATGCGTAAGGAAAGGTGTCTACAAAAGATGACAGAACAACTACCTCCACCTAGAGGATCTGGGGAAAGGGAGGGAGGGACTCTGCGTCGGGCCTGACAGAAAGGCTTTCCGGGCAAAATGCACAATGGGCGCCCAGAGGCAGCCACAGCACAGCCAAAGGCGGCGGGCGTGCGGCGCGGGGAGCAGCCAACGCCGAGACGGCAGCGTGTGGAGGGCGCGCCTGGGAAGCCGTGAGGGAGGCACGGCGGGCGGGCGCTGTCCTCCGCAGAAGGCCGCGGGGCTTCACCGCGGGGACGTGCAGGCTCCTCGGAGGGTCGGTAAGCGGCCCCGGGGGGCTCCGGCCGTCCCGCCCAGGACGGAGCAGTGCTGAAGGCCACGGGGAACGCGTTCTGTTCCGAGGAAGGGAGGCTCGCTGCTGAGATGCTCAGAGCGAACAGCGCCCTGAGTGGGAAGGGGCTAGAAGGCACACGGGTCACCTCGCGGTCTGGGGGGCCACCGGGCAGTGGCACCTCACCCGCCTCTCGCTCAGGGCCATTCACGGGCGTGTCCGCGGAGACCCGCAAAGGCGCGCTGGCGGCGGGGCGTCAGGGCCCGGGAGCCTCAGGCCCGCAGCGGCCGGCCTGCCCACCGAGGCTCGCGGCGTCTGCAGCGCTGCGGGGAGGGCTGCGGGAGGCGCCGGGCGTGCGGGCGCCGGCAGCGCTGCGGGGAGGGCTGCGGGGGGCGCCGGGCGTGCGGGCGCCGGCAGCGCTGCGGGGAGGGCTGCGGGGAGGGCTGCGGGGGGCGCCGGGCGTGCGGGCGCCGGCAGCGCTGCGGGGAGGGCTGCGGGGAGGGCTGCGGGGGGCGCCGGGCGTGCGGGCGCCGGCGGCGCGGCGGGGGGGGGGGGGGGGCGGGCGGCGGGGGGCGCGGGGCGTGCGGGCGCCGGCAGCGCTGCGGGGAGGGCTGCGGGGAGGGCTGCGGGGGGCGCCGGGCGTGCGGGCGCCGGCAGCGCTGCGGGGAGGGCTGCGGGGAGGGCTGCGGGGGGCGCCGGGCATGCGGGGCGCCGGCAGAGCTGCGGGGAGGGCTGCGGGAGGCGCCGGGCATGCGGGGCGCCGGCAGAGCTGCGGGGAGAGCTGCGGGGAGGGCTGCGGGGGGCGGGGCCCGAGCCGGGAGGCCGGGGCCCAGGGCCGACGTCAGGCTGCGGAGGGACGCGATCCCGGGTCGGTGCGCGCCGGGCGGGCAGGCGGCGCGAACCCGCCCACCCAGCGGCCCGGCTCCCCGGCCTCCTCCCGCCGCCGCTCCTGCCCCAGCGCCCACCCGACCCTACGGGCCAGTCAGACGCGCCTCACCCAGACACACGAACAGCACCGACTTGGGAACGCGCTCCGCCATCTTCCCGCGCACACAGAGGCGCCGACTGACGGCGTCGGGACGTTTCTGGCGCAGCGCATGCGCACTGAGCACGTTCCCCCGCTCCCGTGCGCCTGCGCCATCAGACTGGCTCCGCCCACTGCGAACAAGCTGGGGGGGGGGGTCTCGCGCCTGCGTAGTCAGGTTTCACCGATGCTATCGGGAGGCGGGGCCGAGAACAGCCAGGAGGCGGGGGAGGAGCGCCGGGAGGGGGCGGAGCCCAGAGCCGCTGGAAGGCGGGGGGCGGGGCTTCGGGGCTGGGGCGCGCGAGGCGGGCTCCAGGGGCACCTGGAGGGCGGGAGGGGCGCTTTCGGGAAGGGCCGCGGGAGGCCGTATGGCGTGGGGTTCCGGGACGGGGGAGCCCGGTCGGGCGACCCAAGGGGAGCGACTCAGGTCGAGGCCCTGCGGAGTGATCAGCTGCGGCGGCGCAGGGCGCCAGTCCCCGTCCCAGGCGGGCTTTGGGGCCACAGACCCTGATGGGGGCCCGGGGCCCCGACGGTCCTCGGGGTGTGAGCGGCCCCGCTGGCCACTCGGGCCGCGTCCCCGCACCTGGGCCTCGCGGCTGGAAAGTGAGGCCCGTGATGCGGGCAGGGCGACGTGCGCTCCGGACCAGGGCCCCCGGACCCGACCCCCCGCCTGTCCGGGCCGCCACCGCCGCGCGCAGCCGTCCGCTCTAGACGATTCCAAAGAAATGGGCGCCTCAGAAGCCGCCTTGGGACTGGCCAGCTAGCGCACAGCACGCCCTGCCCGGGGCTGAGCGGCCCCCGCCCGGCGCTACCTGAGTCAGGTGCGCAGCTCGCGGGGCGGGCCCTGGCCTGGGGGCGGAGCCCGGCCGAGGGCGCTACCTGAGTCAGGTGCGCAGCTCCCGGGGCGGGCCCTGGCCCGGGGGGCGGAGCCCGGCCGAGGGCGCTACCTGAGTCAGGTGCGCAGCTCGCGGGGCGGTCCCTGGCCTGGGGGGCGGAGCCCGCCCGGCGCTACCTGAGTCAGGTGCGCAGCTCGCGGGGCGGGCCCTGGCCCGGGGGGCGGAGCCCGGCCGAGGGCGCTACCTGAGTCAGGTGCGCAGCTCGCGGGGCGGTCCCTGGCCTGGGGGGCGGAGCCCGCCCGGCGCTACCTGAGTCAGGTGCGCAGCTCGCGGGGCGGGCCCTGGCCCGGGGGGCGGAGCCCGCCCGGCGCTACCTGAGTCAGGTGCGCAGCTCGCGGGGCGGCCCCTGGCCTGGGGGGCGGAGCCCGCCCGTCGCTACCTGAGTCAGGTGCGCAGCTCGCGGGGCGGCCCCTGGCCTGGGGGGCGGAGCCCGCCCGGCGCTACCTGAGTCAGGTGCGCAGCTCGCGGGGCGGGCCCTGGCCCGGGGGGCGGAGCCCGGCCGAGGGCGTCCGTCCACTTCCTGGGCTGGCGGCGGCAGGTGCAGGGGCGCCGGGGCGGACCAGGCGCGGCCACAAGTGAGTACAGGTGTCGGCGGCGCCGCGGCCTGACCCGGGTCGGGGCCCCCTCTTCCTTCCCTTTGACAAAAGTTTTGCTGGAGGGTAAATCGCTGGTGAAAGAGGGCAAGAGAAACGGGGATGTCTCAGATCTTCGCTGTTGCGCATCTACTAACACTGAGATCGTGCCGCAAAGCGCCAAAAGTTAGGAGGAAGCGGCTCCCGGGACTCCCCGCCACAGCGGTTTCGATTCAAGCCTAGCCCCAGTGTTTCAGTTCACAGCAGAGCTTTTCCTCACCTTTTTATTTTAACGATTGTAAATCATTTTATGTTATTTGTAAATATCTGATGTTTGAAAAAGCCACGGATTAGTCTTTTTCGTTCCAATTTCTTTCCTTTGATGACATTGTAGAGCTTAGACGTGATGGTTTGGGTTTCGCGTGTGCTTGACTCATGGGGGCAGGAGGCAGAAAAATGGGGTAACGTGCATGGTGGGGGTCCCCTAGTGAAGTGCCAGGCCCTCCACCCTGGGGAACCACTTGGGGTAAAGAGGTGGAAGAGTGGGCACCGCCGCCTCTGGGACCCCGTGGATCTGTGGCAGGGCAGGCGTCTCCTTATTTGAAGTATGAAACTGCTCTGAGTTTGTAGATGACAATAAGGTAATTGTCAAGGTAAGGAGATTTACCTTGCTGGATGTAAGCTTGTCATTTTCACTCCATTTCAACAAATATTTCAGTGTCACCACTGCTGCTGCTAGGGCTGAGTTGGAAAGAAGACACAGGGAGTCCACACCGGATGGCCCAAATGTGCTGCACTGCTATTCTCATGAGTGTTTTTATTGGGATGCCTGAATTAACGATGAGTTAGTCAGAAAACCTGTACGCTCGGCTGAGAAACACAGGTCTCTCTGTGCTGGCCTGCCCTGAAAATACCTGTGCAGCCACCGCGGAGGTGTTTACAGGTCACTGTGTTGGAGTTAAAGTAATCAGACTAAGTTACAACTTCCACCGTTTGTCATGCCAAGGAGAATTGGTTATTTGCCCTACTAATGTTCTCTTTAAACAAAACTTTTGTAAAATGTGTAAATACTACCCCTCATCTTTTGTAAGACTGAAAAATTAATTTGAAAGAATCTTTGCTCATCAAGAGCAGTTTGATGCTTTTATCCCACTTAAGAAATCTTTATTCTCTGGAGATTTCTCACAAAGGAAAGTGGAAGCAGGCGAAAGGAGAGCGTGCTGACTGAGGGTGGTCACAGAAGTCCTTGCACCCCTTCCCAGTTGGCAAATGCTTCGTGATAGCACATATTCTTGTGCTATTTAAGAGCCAAGCTCACTGAGGTTTTTGTTTTCTTTGGAAACATGCCATTTTTTACACCCAGTGGTCTGACCACCTGGCTTTTCTAGTCCTACTCGTTGCCAGGATCACGTGACTTCAGTTTTGGGTAAAGTGAGTAAAAATGGAAGGGTTCCTTAGGCTGAGAGTTACATTTCTCATCATCCCGCCTCTCGGTCCCGCACCTGAACCTGGGGTTAGGGGACCAGAAGAGCAGCAGACGCTCACTGATGTTTGAATGCAAATGATTAGTTTTGTTTTAGGTTTGGGTTAGCAATTTGGATTAGGAAGGTTAAGGAGACCGGTTTTGATTTCTAGAACTGACAGCTTTGTCTCCCTAAGTCAAAGGAAGTAGTTAAACCACGGCCAGTGAAAGATAAGAACTGGTTTCAGAAACAATGGCCATAGTGACCAGGCAGTAGTGTTCATTATGAAGGTCTCGTAAAGGTTTTGAGCGAAAAGCGAAGTTTTAATACCCTTTTAAAGATCACATAGATAGGTAGAGTTCCCTTGATTTTGACTAACATTCAATCAATCCATTCTAAATCTTTCCTTAACAGCATTCCTTTGATTTTGGTTGGGATTTTATCAATTTAGTGAGTTACCTTTATTTCATGTGAATTATATTGTATAAGGCTTGATAATTTGATTAATGTCTAATTAATGGAAATTTGGAAAACTGTTTATAAATTTCTGAACTTTTCATAGAGGTTCCCCTCTCATAACAGAGTCCATTGAGGAAAATGATATAATGGGTGCTTCCTGATGGAAGGAAAGTTTGGAAAACCCTGAACTCTGGTGATGACATGGTGGGCGGGGCCCTTTGTCTCCTTGCTTTTGTTCCAGACCCCTAGTGGAGGGTACACTGGAAACTAGTCCGTTTTCTCACCCCCGTGGCAACTTTCTTCAAGTGGGATTCTATGTTCCTGTCTGGTCCCAGAGGCCCCAGCCCTGAGTTATTGTCCTGTGATCAAGATGTAAATGATTTCCACATCCTAAAATCATTTCAAGCTTTTGAGATTTCCAAAGTAAAAAATTTCTCCCTGGTATTTTATAAACTCTTCTTAATTAAAAAAAAAAAAAAAAACTCTTAGTATGAAATTTTCAAATATTTTAATTTTTGAAGAAAACTTTACATCTAAGATTCTTAGCTTGAGGTTTGGCAGCCATCCTCCTCTCAGGAGGAGACTCAAATGTTTATAGAGAATTTGTTTTACCTTGGAATTAGAGAAACTTAGGACTTTTATGACTGTTCAGATGCCTACCAAGATTTAAAATTGATGGGGCTTCCTCGGAAATGACCTCTGTCTCATCACTTCAGCAGTGTAATGATACGAGCATTCTGATCGGACCCCACTCTCTGCTTGGGGAACCGGAGAGGACGAGTGGGTGAGCCCTGCCTCCACGCTGAGGACAGGAATTACACTTTCATCTAAGTTGCTATTACTTGTTGGCTCTGCCAGAGGAAGCCACTATATGTAACTGTGACCAGGCAGGGCGATTTTATCAGAAATGTAATAGAAAGTGTGTCATTAAGACAAATTAACCAGGCTCTGTGGCTCTGCTGAACCCACCGCATCTTCACCACATCTAGCCTCGTCGACACCCCATTTCTCAGTGACAACACTGTGTCTACACAGACCTCCATGGTCAGCAGGCCTCCTGGCTGCATCTGAGCCCCCAACTGTTTACAGGAGAGGCAGCCTCCCCCTGCCACAGGATGTTTGCAAAAGCAGCCCTCAGCTGTGGAATTTGCTTATTTGGTTTAATTCTGCTCTGGCGATGGAGTTCAAAGTAGAAAGTCTTGGGGGATGGGGGGAAAGGTTTATGTGTTAATTACTATGCTTTAGTTGTGCATGTCAGAAAATCTGATCCAAATGGCTTGAGCAGACAACGAGGTGATGGTCTGTGTGACTGAGCCGGTCAGAGCCACTCATGGTGTCAGCTGCCGCCCAGTCCTGGGCTCCGCAGGGCCAGGATCATCTGGTCAAAGGGTCCTCCATGTGGCTTTGTGCTCAGCCTCCCCCTTGTGGGGGGACAAAATCTGCAGCAGGGTCCTGGGGAAGGTAGCTGTGCTGTGTCACGGACCAGCTGAGGTTACAAAGTTCTGCCGTGGCACACGGAGGGCACCCAGGGTGCGCTGCATCACTCAGACCTGCCTGTGCCGACTACAACAGAAGACGGTGTCCAGCAAAAGGGACAGGTCTCCCAGGTCCCTAACCCGGTCAGGTGCATGGAGCATCTAGACATAAGAACAGGACACCGCAGGGGCTCGTAAGAAGCACTGCTCTGGCCGGGAGGGGTTTCCCTGGGTGGTGGCGAAGGGCAGGGTACAAAGGAAGTAGGAAGGCAAGACAGGCAAGGATATGAGCCTCGAATCACACACTCGAGTGCCAGGAACATGAACTCTTGTGGTGAGCCCTCATCTCCCATCAGGTCTGGGTCTCTTTTCTCCCTGGAGGCCATCTGCTTCAGGCTGGGGCTGAGAAGAGACTCCGGTCTGCACCAGACTGCCCACTCACGTTTGCTTTGCGTCTTCAGTTGTCACCAATCCTGAGGACGTGCTGAACAGGTCCTTGTTGCATTCTCAAGGTTCTGCAGCCCAGCTCCCTGACGGAACAACAGCATGTCCTGCAAGCCCTCAGCTGGCCCCGCTGTGCCTCCTGGGCCAGAGGGGAGTTTGTGAGGTGAGCTGTGCCCAGCTCAGGCGCTGAGGTGCGTGAGGCTTCTCGGGGCGCACTGCTGGCTGGCCTCATGACACTCGGTCTCATTAGGTTTTGTTTTGTCCTCCCTTTCCTGGGAGGATGTGGGAAGCGCTATTTTAGGGCAGAATGCCGCCCACTTGGACCTTGGCCCCCTGACCCCAGCTGTGGGAAGTGCTGCCGAGTCTGAGAGGTGGGAACCTTGGGTGTTTTCCCCTATAAATCCGTTGGAGCACTGTGTACATGAAACTTTTCTAGTCCTCATAGGTATTTGACCTTTAATTCCCCAAAGCCACACAAATACTTTACTCATTTAATAAATATTTATTGAGTATTTACAATATGTCATTGTGGAATGTGTTGGAGATATTACAGTTAATAAAATAAAAATGGATGATGGGCTAACCCCCTGGCACTTACATTCTAGTGAAGGAGATGACCCAGAAAGATCAGAGAGATGGAGATAGATGGCTAGATAGATAGACACTCAAGATGGATAGATGTGATAGCTATAGATAGAGATAGATAGATAGATAGATAGATAGATAGATAGATAGATAGATAGATAGATAGATAGATGATAGAGGCATTGGCCATGGTGTAGCCCAAATATGATGGGAAAACTTTGAGGGACATAAGCAATGGAGTAATATTACCTGAGACGTTGCGTAGACAGAGCATTTCTTTGGAGAAATGACCCTAGGGGCTCAAGACTGGGAGCAAAGAAGCCAACGAGGAGACTGGTGAGTGGGCCCCACGAGACTGACATTCCTGGGGCCAGACTGGTGGCAGGGGGCAGGTGAGATGTCACCAGACCCTGCGTGGATGGAGAAGGTTTCTATGCTCACAGGGTGCGTGTGCTGACGGAGGGGCGCAGGGCCTGACAGAAGCAGAGGTCACAGTGGCCCAGGGTTTGGGCGCGAGCTCGCAGGTGAGGTGAGCTACCTGGAGAGGAAGCTCCGGAGCAGGTTGGGGAGGAGGCGGGGCATCGCGGGCTGTTGGGATGTTTTTAATTTGAGATGTTTATGTGATGCTTGGGTCAAGAAGGTAATTGACACTGTGAGTCTGGAATTCAGGGGAAGGTTAAAGCATAGATAAAACTTGGAGAATTATCAGACGTAAATGGTGCTTTAAGTCACAGGACCTGAGGTTTGAGTAAGTAAAAGCGGGGAGCCCTGGGGAAGACATCGGGGCCCTGCACGGAGGCAGAGACCCACTGCTCCACGCTTTCCCGGAGGCCATGAGGTCTGTGTTGGCAGCCTTGGCAGCATCTTTAAAAGTGAGGCCTCTGCCCTGAAACCAGCCATTGAGCATGTTTGTCCCTGCTTGAGGGTCACCAATGTTCTGTGTGGGCCAAGCAGTGCTCAGCTGCCCCTGGAAGGGACGGCCCTGAGCCAGCAGGAGCAGGCTGTCCCCCAGGATGCGTGGCTGCAGTCCTGCCCCAATGCCCAGCCGCGCAGGACGCCCTGGGGCTTTGCCATGTGACGGTTTCCTATTGAAGCCGCATGGCAAACTGGTCTGGCAGAATGAGTTGTGTTTCAAGGGGTTGTAGCTTGGCGGCTTCTTCCTTAAAGGGCTGACAGGATGGGCATTAGGCTGTGTGGTCAGGAAGTCCCCTGAGGGCCCTTGGGACACTACTCACACAGCCAGAGAGAAGACAAACTTCCACACAGTCTGCACTGATGAAAACTGAAATATCATGATTGGGAACTTTGTTTTGTAATTCCAGTCGCCTGCTGAGCTGCTCAAGGTTCAAGGTTATGTGCCTTGTCATCAGAACAGGTCACAACCGCTCAGCTGTTGCTGCCGGTCTAGAGTGCAGTGTCACCCATTTCATTTTTGAAAATGTGTTTTCACACAAAATATTCTTCTTTTGATTTAATTTTTTCAGCCATTAAGAATGTAAACCCCACCTTCACTTCTCAGGCCACAGACCAGGTGGCGGCTGGCTCTGGCGCAGTTTGCTGGGTGTCTGTCAGGTGGATCCTCTCCGCTCCAGGTTCCTCCAGTTCCTCCCAAGGCCTGAGCAGGCAGTGCTGGAGGGACCCTCCGGAAGGGAGAGGGCAGCCCACCCAGCCACAGGCCCTCCCGTCCTGAGCTCCTGTCCCTGCCGCATGCCCACTCCACAGGCTGCTGGCCCAACACCCCTGAGCTGAGCAGGCCCCGCTGGGCCGAACGTGGCCCTTGGGCATCCACGGCTGACCACACCTTGTCCCAGGAGGCTGCGTCCCTCCCAGACTGCCCTTCCTGAGGATGCCCTGTCAGCCGGGGTGCCCTGCAGGGTGAGTGATGGGTGGCAAACCTGCTGTTTGGACCCAGACTGAGCGGGAAGGCATTGCCCACGGGGCGAAGGGAAGCACAGGCGACAATGCTGTCACATCTAGGTGTTTGGAGATGGCGGCGCGCCGAGAGGCACCCTTTTATCCATTTTCACATTTGATGAAATGGCAAAACCACTGCTTTGTTCTTTTTAGGAGGACTTGCAAGTAAGTACTGTTACGAATACTGTGCATCAGAGATAAAATGCTAACATATAGTATGACAATTGATAAGTGTTCCTACCCATTTTTCTGCTTTCCAAACTAAGTGATTACAATGTAAATAAAGTAAGTGAAATCTAGTCCTAAGTTAAAAAATGTAAGTTACAAATACTTGTCCATCTTTCTTGTTCAGCAAATACCATGGAGAGATCAGAAATGATTTTTAAATGCAATAACTAGGTAATGTTTGTGCCAGTAGCAAGCCCCCAAATCTCCATTGCTTAGCACAGGAAGAGTTACTTCTCCCTCATGACTAGTCTGAGGTGGGTGACCAGGTGGTGGCAGCATCCCCACATGGCCGTGCCATCTCTCTCTGCCTCTGAAGCTGTGCCTGCGAGACCCCCCTCAGCCAGCCAGCCAGCCAGCATCGGTAAGATGGTGGAGAAAGAGCGCTTGCCTGGCCTGGCCTCAGTGCTGTGACACAGTCCTCAGCTGTGGGCAGCAGTTTCCAGGGACAGCGCCACGCCAGCTCACGGCAGCACACACGGGTGGGCAACTCGCTGTCCCAACCACACAACTGAAAAAGCAAACCCTCTGCATGCAACTTGTTGATTCTGTGAAAATTAAGCTCATGTCGCCTCATCTTAGATACCAACGGAACTAAGAAATCAACCCTCTCATCTAGTCACAATGCAACTTACAGTCAGGGCGTGTACCTGTCAGCAGAGACATCCGTGAGTCAGTTTCCTGGCCATGTTCCAGTTTACCTTGCACACCTCCTTTCTTTGGCTGACAGGGTGGACATGGAGCTAGCTTCCAGCTGAATGTCTACTCACCAATCATGGTTTCCAGAATCTACCGATTGTATCAATACCATATTGGAAATTTGGAAAATTGAAACTGCCCCTTACTGTATTTTTTCTGGATCACTGGAATACCAGGAACAATTGTATGTCATTAGTAAGCCACCTTTAGCCAATAAGTAACTAAAATCTGTCTCCTTAAAATGTATTTTAAGGGCCCAAAGGCCTCTAAGATTGTTTACTTGGACTTTTTCTAGTTTGTATTTTTTAAGACTCTCTAAATCCCATCCGCATAATGAGAGCACTAACAATAGGAAAAATGTAAAGGCTGCTACTAGAGTGACACAATTCTGAATGATTTCACAAGAGCCATTCCTGGGATAAAAATGTGCTGAGGTCCCTGTATGCTCGTATATGTGCTGCAGTCACGTCGCAGGAAGAAGCCACGGCACCGAGCACTTCCCAAACGTCATTGGATTCCAAGTAAATGAGTGACTTCATACCAGTTCCTAAAACTTTGAATCCAGAATTATCAATGTCTCACAAATATATGCAAAACAATTCAGCACTTAGTGTACAGACTCTTACCAAACCCTGTCCTGTGAGAGGTGTGTGTGTGTGTACATGGAAAACCCAAGTCCCATTGTTTACTTTTCCATACCTCTTTATGCAAGGCCTGTTGGGCCTGAGAGGTCAAATTTGAAATGACAGACAACTTAAAGAATAATCATTCTTGTTTTGAAGATTTTATTGGTGAACTCGGAAAGTGAAACAGCGTTGGGGAATTGGGGAAGGGGAACCGCTAAGTTGTCCTTCAATCTTAGTTGTGGAGGGCGCAGCTACATCAGCTCCAAGTCCAGTTGCGCCGCTCAGCTCAAGGTGCTGAGTTCAGTCTTAGTTGCGGGTGGGCGTAGCCACCATCCCATGTGGGAGTCGAACCAGCAACCTTGTTAAGAGCACATGCTTTAAACACTGCACTGAGCCATCCAGGCGGCAGCTCAGCTGAAGGTGCTGAGTTCAGTCTTAGTTGCGGGTGGGTGTAGCCCACGGTTGAACAGGCAGTCTTATTGTTAGGAGCACATGCTCTCACCAGCTCAGCCATCCTGCCACCTGTTGGCAACTCAGTGGCAACTCGGGCACAGTTCACTGACCCATGTGGGAATTGAACTGGTGACCCTGTTGCTCAGAGCTCGTACTCTTGAGCAAGCTCTTAACCAACTGAGCCACTCGGCCGGCCCCAAGAGTAATCATTCTTAATATAAAATTTTACAGCTGGAGTCATAAGTTCTCACTGCTGTATTAAATAATTACATAATATTCAGTTCATGCTGAAAAGTGTTTGCTCTAGAATATTTCAGACATACAAGGGACTATTGAGAATAACTTACATCCATGACCTACTGCACAACTCTAGGGGGAAAAGTACAAATTTCGAGCAAGCCTCCTATACAAACCTTCCCAGGGCCACCCACTCCCTATCAAATATCTTTTTTTTTTTTTTTAAGATTTTATAGGGGAATTGGGGAAGGGGAACAGTGTTGGGGAATCGTGGAAGGGGAACAGACAAGTTGCTGTCTTTTTGTTCTTCAGTCTAGTTGCGGAGGACGTTGCTTCACTGGCCCATGTTGGTGTCGTCATTGTGCTCTTCCCGGGTGAGGCAGATCGGTTGCCGGCCTCTGGATGGTCGCTCACCGCGGCTATTGGCAGCTCACACCGGCTGCCGGCCACTCACTGTAGCCTATGGCAGCCCACTGCAGCAGGGGCTGCAGCCTACACCGTCGCCGGAGCTCGCACAGCCCAGCTCCAGGTGGAACTATTGTTAGCTGTAGAGGGCAGTGTCACTGGCCCTCATATGTGGGATCGAAACCGGGGCCGCTGGCGTCCCAAAACCAGCCCTTAACCGATGCGCCACTCTGCCAGCCCTCAAATATCTTTATACTTTTCTTACCTACATGTATGTACACTTATTTTTGTGCTTTAAAACGTGTCTGTATCTTTACACAGTGTGTTTTTCCTCCCATGTTAATGCAAGTAGATGAGTTTATTTGAAGTTCCGTATAAAACGCAATTTTAATACTACACCAAACGGTATTTATCTGTCCTCCGGAGAAAAGTTGGTTTCCTTCTTGGAATGTGTTTCTTTTTATTTGGTGTTACTATTCGCTATTAGAAGTTCTTATGTGTGCATTTGTTTCCTTGCACGCCCTACAAATTATCAGAGCTGGCTGGCTGCCAACGCAGAAACGTAGTCTCTCACCAGATGGCTGCCGGAAGTCACAGCCACCAGCAGGGTGCCCTCTCTCTCAGGCCTCCGGGGT
The DNA here is from genome assembly GCA_033961575.1 of Aselliscus stoliczkanus. Classification (NCBI taxonomy): domain Eukaryota; kingdom Metazoa; phylum Chordata; class Mammalia; order Chiroptera; family Hipposideridae; genus Aselliscus; species Aselliscus stoliczkanus. The sequence goes on along the minus strand of CM066730.1, from coordinate 28,250,737 downwards.
CCTCCTGTCTCCCGGCTTCTGGGGGCTCCGCGGCTTGTGGCTGCACAGCTCCCATGTCTGCCTCTGTTGCATCCCCGCAACCCGCGTCTCCTCCTCTTCCGTCCTGTCTGAGGACACGCATCACTGGGGTTAGGACCCAGTGAGGCAGTGGACAATGACTGCATCTTATGATCCTTAACGTGATCACACGGCAAACACCCTTTCTCCAAATAAGACGCATCCACAGGGTCCAGGCGGACGTGATAGGGGCCACCGCTCAGACCCTGCCGGTGCCCAGTGAGCACACCTAGGTTAACACCGGTGGTCAGAGGGACTGTTCCTGTCTCGCTGTCCTAGGGCAGCCCTGCATGTGACTGACAGATCTAACCCAGCCAGCAGGAGCCGAGCTGTCCCTTGGTGCTGCACCCTGCACACACTCTCGGGACTCTAATTCCATCAAAGGGTAGTAACTTGCGCTGGCCTTACTTTGCACATCCCTAATTCACAGTGAGTTTGATCAGCTTTTCATGTATTAGCCACGGACTTTCCCTCCTCTGTGAAGTAACTAATCAAATACTTTGCCCAGTTTTCTATTGTGTTACTTGTACTTTTATTGATTTTTAAAAGATACACAGTTTGGATTTTAAATTGCTGTCCTTTATATAGATGACAGATGTCTCCCAGTGTGCAGCTAATATTTGATTTTTTAAATGTATCTGAATACTTTTTTTAACTTGAATGTAGTTGAAATTGTCTATAGTTCCCTTTGCTACTTTGCCTTGTTCACGGCATTCCTCCAACCCCAAGTCGTAAAGGTATTCTTTATTGATTATTTTTACTCTAAAAGTACTAAATTTTTCTTTTAATATTTAGGCCTTCAATTTACATTGAATTTTTCTGTGTGTGATGAGGTATTGGAACCTAATTTTGTAGTTTTCCTTTGAATGACCAGTTATTTCAGGATAATTTATTAATTTACATATGTTTTGTCATATATTTCTAAATATATGAATATATGTATATGTGAATAGTATTTTCTTACTTTTGCCGTAAAGGAGGCATTTTTAGCTAACTGCTGTGGATGATTCAATAAATTGTGTCATATATTTAAACAGTATTAGGTTCCTACTACACAGCGTATGCCAGTATTAACACTGAGGTGGGTCAAAAGCTTAATGTAAAATAAAAGCTCTGGAAGAAAATATAGAATAATTGCTGTATCATTTTTTTTAATTAAGGCCTTTTAGTCATAATAATAGATAGAAATCTGAGAATGATAGAAAATCCAGAGAGATGTTGCCAAATTAGAATTATAGACGAGAGGAGGACAGCAGCGGAAAAGTGGACAGAGAACATGGACAGAAAATATGCAAAACAGGAAATGTAAACAACAGAAAGATTCACTAGTATTCAGATAAATTCAAATAAAACTTTATCATCCTGCCTCTCTGATGTGTAAACGGCCTCCACTGGCCTCCCCAATATCAGTGGCATTTTTTATGGCCATACCCAGTGGTTCTAAACTTGGATAGTGACTTTTAGAAGGTGATTCAGCAATGTAATAAAAAACTGAAAGCATTGGGATTTTTAAAATTCATGAATGCTAGCCTTAAAATTCTATCCCAGGATAATTACCATCCAGCAGTGGTATCTATAAAAGCTAAACATGGGTACAATCTACCTGTGTATCAAGAAAAATCAGCTGAAGCACACTAAACTGCAGACAGCAGTATTGGTGGATCTCAACAGTAGGAATGTTTCTTTGCTTCATTATTTGCCCAGCTATCCTTTTCCTTTACTTTCATTTTTTTTTTTTCTTGAAGGCAGTATCATTGGCCCTCATATGTGGGACTGAACCGGGGCCGCTGGCTTCCCAAGCCAGCGCTTAACCACCGTGCCACTCGGCCAGCCCATTCTTTTACTTTTACAGTGCACTTATTTCATAATTCCTGATCACTTAAAAATGCAGAAAACTTTTGTCATCCTTGGGCCTTGTGCACTATGAATTTGAAAAGTAATTCTCCTATAATTTCTGGTTCTTTTATGGTTTGATTTTTGGCATTTTAAATTGTCATTGAATTTGGTGTTCGTCCTTATGTAACATGAAGTTGTAGATGAACCTTCATTGATTTTTCCTCCAAAGACCGCTATTTATTGTGTAATACAACTTTTCCTCATTGATCTGAGGTGCTATCTTTATCATATGTTAAATTATTTTATACAGCATATTTGGGCCAATTTCTGGATGTTCTATTTTGTAAAATGGATTTTTCTGTGTATATTTGCATCTACTATAAAGTCAATTACTGAGACTATAATATGTCACAGCTTCTGGCAGAGGTTGTCCCCCTCATTATTATTCTTTTGCATATTTTTTCTAGTTTTTCTTGCTTTTTTATTTTTCCATATGAACTTGAGAATTACTTTGTTAAAAGACTCTTGTAAGACTTAAAAGAGATGAATTTGATTTCATTAAGGCAAAAAGTAGAAAGACCATCATAAGAAAATTCAAAAGACAAATGACAAACAGGGACTCAATATTTGTAACTTATATTCTAGGAGAAAGGTTAATTCACTTGATATATAAATCAATAAGAAACAGAGAAATAACCCCTCCCCCATAAATGGACAAGAACTATGAAAAAGATTTTATACAAATGAAAAGATACTCAGCATAGCTTACCCTAAAACAACAAGTTAAAAGTACACTGAGAACTCCATGGCGAAGAAACGGGGACTGTGGTCATCCAGCACCAACAACCTGTACTAGACACGGGTCGGAACGGAAACAAAGCCCATAGCTAGGAATCAAACCAGAAGCAGACCCAGAAAGAATAGAGATGATGAAATTATAGGATAAGGGTATCAAACGACCTTTTACAATATGCTCAAGGATTTAAAGAACTATATAAACACAATGAGGACAGAAACAGGAGCAAAAAACAGTCAAGTGAGCCTTTCAGAGGCGGAAACACAACCTGTGAAAGAAACAATCATCTGACGGCCTGAACAGCAGATTTTCTGTCTTCAGCTCTTCGGGTCTGTGTCCTGAGATGTGGGAATCAGCCACATGCTTCACAGCTGGGGGGTTATGTGAGCATTTTTCGGACAAATAATCGCTCCTGTGAGCTTAGGAAAGCCCAGTCCCTACTGAGATGCAAAATGCTACACAAATGCTAACGTTTGTTACTCAGAGTAACCACTGAATTCCTGAGTCTCCTACAATTTTACTAATAAGGAAAATCTACACAGACAGTTCAAACATTTTTGACAAAAATAGTCAAATTCATTAAATTTTATGTTATCTATTATTAAATATTGGGGTGTCGGAAAAGTTATGACGTATTTTTTCTATGTATTTTGTTGCAAAAATGTGTCATGACTTTTTGGACAATCCAATATTTGTAAAATATGTCTTTTGTTAATTCTTAAAGTTTTTTAAATTTTATTTTATTAGTATTGAGGTGAAGTAAGATTTACAGGGTGAAGGTACATAATTGGAAGAGTGGACCCGATTTTAAGATCCTTCAGAATCCCATGATTTTATAATTTCTGGGATTTGGGGAGTTTAGTGTTTCCCAATCTGAGAGTGAATTTAATTTACTAGGAAAATAGAGATGAAACCATTAATAATTGAGGATTTCCAGTTCATTTCTTTTGGTAGGGTACAATTTGTTAATGCTTAATTATGTATGAGAAAAACGAAATAACAATAAATTTCTAACTTCTATTTAGATGTTTTCATTAAAATCTTGTGTTTTAATCTTTTAGTGAATAACCCCATACCTTCCAATTTGAAATCAGAAGCAAAAAAGGCTGCTAAAATTCTAAGAGAATTCACAGAAATAACTTCCAGAAATGGACCTGATAAGATCATTCCTGGTAGGTAAATAAAATCCTTACTAGTCATTTCTAAGCTTGTTGTGTTTTCTCAATTACGTTTTGCACTCCTTGACTCCAGGCAGACAACCCCGAGGGCAGCAGGGCTCAGGGCACCAGCTGGTGTCCTGGGAGTCTTTTGGCCATGGTTTCCTCGCCTGCCCTCCTTGGAGGTGTCCACAGCCCTAAACACTGTATGTCCCCCACTTCTGCATTCCTCAAACTCTCCTGTCCTTGTTCTTAGTTTCTGAGGACTTTGCAAGCTCATCTTGCAAACTCAGTAATTCAGAAATAAATTTGAATGTTTGCGTTTTCTCTTTCTAGACATTTGCATTTTATGGTGCTGTAGGAGGACTGTCATCACCATTTCTTGGCACAGCTGCACGTCAGTGTCCCCAGCACAGTGCCACACGCCTCCAAACCAGGGTGGCCGGAAATGCAGATTTCTAACTCATTTCTCCTGTGCCTCTCATGGCCTCTGCTAGGCCCAAGGCCTACAAGCTGGTCTGATCTGATCCCTGGGGGCCGCTGCCTGCTTAGACCATGACCAGCTGTTTCCAAAGGATGTGGCATAGAATACCTGCCTCCACACAAAGCAGCCTGGGCAACATTGCTGATGAATTTCCCTCGTCCTTAGTGCCTGACTCTGATCCTGCATTAAAGAAACCAGTTTAGCTTAAGCCCGATTTTCTGAAGTTCTTTAGCAGAACTTCAAATGTCTAAACAATTTTGAATTTGTTATATTATTATTATTATTATTATTAGCTGAGCCATCCTGCCATCTGTTGGCAGCTCAAACGGCAACTCAGCTCGGGCTGGCATCAATCTGCCATTGCTCAGAGCTCAGCTCACACTCTTGAGCGAACCCTTAACCAACTGAGCCACTCAGCCGGCCCGAATTTGTTATCATATTAACAACACGAACTGTGTTTGGACCCAGCCATCTTAAGAAAACACGTTGCATAAAGCTGTGCTCCTCAGAGCCCACTGGGGGTCCTCAGACTTGCAGGCCTGACAGTCAGAACCCATTGTCCACAAGGTCTCCAGTGAGTTTTATGCACACAAGTTTGAGATGCACATCCAGAGTGACTGCATTTTTGGTAGCAATGCTCTGAAGCACAAAATGTGGTCATTTTATTTATTTATTTTTGAGGGCAGTGTCACTGGCCCTCATATGTGGGACCTGAACCGGGGCCGCTGGCTTCCTAAGCCAGCGCTTAACCACCATGCCACTCAGCCAGCCCCAAAATGTGGTCATTTTAAAACATGCTTTTGCTCTACGTTTCTAAACAGAAGTGCCAGTAACTATGAAGCATTATGTAAGATGCAATGACAGATACTGAAGATTTGGCCAACGTGTGGTTGTAGAAATAAGCCTACATGATGTGAAATATAGCTTTCAGTCTTGTAACAGTATATTTATAACCTTTTACAGCACAAAAGTAAGGTGTACTCCATAGATGACCATGTGAAAGCTTCATTTTCTATTCTGTGCATAATTATGAGCGACAACAGACTACAGATGGGCTGCGTGGTAGCTTCTTCATGCTTTCAAGTGAATTATCTCTGAGAGTCTGTTATTAATTCAAATCAATGAGGGATGTGCATAATTATATTAGAAATTTAGTGATTTTCTGGGGATACCTACAAAGCCTTTTGCTGTGTACCTGAGTATATTGTCAGGTGTGATTTCCTTCACAGAACATTTAACTACAGGGGTGATAAATTCGAAGACCTTAAAAGTGACAGCGGGGTCCAAAAATGATTTTCAATGTTTAGGTTTCCCTTGATATTTGAAAGATGTATTATTGTGTAAATAACCCCAGAGAGCCATGAGGCACTGTGTTTAGTGGGTATTGGTATTAATAATCCTCATTTTATGTGACGAACTTCCCTGAAATGTGAATAAACCAACCTATAAATTGACTCATATTTTCAGTGCACTCCTAGATGTTATTTGAATATTGTAACCCATCATTTTATAAAGTTAAAAAATGTTTTAATGTGGCAAAATCACTTAATTTTCCATTTTTGAATCCAGATTTTCATGTTAATAAATGGTGAACTTATGTCTTTAAGATCAAAGTTGTGCCACATGCTGTGTGTCAGTCATTTTAAAGTTTCTCCTTAATACTCTATGGATTTCAATTTCTTTGAAAATAGTGTCTTGGTTTTTTTAGCTGAGCCATCTTGCCACCTGTTGGCAGCTCAGCAACAGCTCGGCTTGGGCTGGGCATTGAACTGCTGTTGCTCAGAGCTCAGCTCGCACTCTTTAGCGAGCTCTTAACCCACTGAGCCACTCGGCCGGCCCTGTGACTTGTTTTTTTAATTATGAATTATATGCTAAACTAATGGAAATCTCCAAATTATTTGTCCTGCTACTGGATATTAATAAAACGTCATCCAAATATCTCATTTCTTAGGGCAGTTGCAGGATTTTTGAGCACTTATGATGTTACATTTAACATTGCAAAGCCAACATATAAGAGGAGGTAGAGTGGGTTATGTGGCTCATGCGTGCCATTAAGACTTCTCATGAGAACCCGGAATCCAATTAAGTCCACCTGTGTGAGTGTCGCCTCTTGAACACGTGCTCATTCACTGTCGTTAACTTTGGCAGCCCATGTGATTGCTAAAGCGAAGGGACTCGCGGTTCTGTCTGTGATAAAAGCTGGGTTTCTGGTGACCGCCCGAGGAGGCAGCGGGATCGTGCTGGCGCGTCTTCCAGACGGAAGTAAGTCGATGCTTCTTCACTTGGAGGAGCAGAGAATCGTAATTCTTTGTTGTTCCTTTCCCATTCTGAACACATTTCGTAGGGAATGTAACGGGTTTCCTTCCCCTGGCCACCTAAACTTGTCATCCTGAGGGCGCCTTGGAGGCGCATTGGGGATGTTCAATAACCCAGGGCAACGGGCCTTCACGTTCCTCTCCTCTTGTTATTATATTAGACAAGACTCAGTGGGCAGATCTGGCTTTGTCTTGTATACATTTTGCAATTCTTTTATGGGGCAAATATTAAACATGACAATATTTGTATTTCTGTTGTGAAATATGAATTCCTATTCCTCAACTTCATGGTACAATGGATTTCACTTGTTTTCTGGAAGTCGATAAGCAAATAAGGGCCATCTGTAAGCTTTTCTACTGTTCCCATGAGAAAACAGTAGAATATGAAACATTTTAAAAATCTCCCCAAGGCAGAATCATATCAAGATCAATGTAATTTAGTTTTACTTTCTGGGTTGAAATCTCATACTGGATTTTTTAGAGATGAAATCCAAATATATTTGCCTTGAATTCCAAGGACCAACATTTATAGTAATATTTAAAACGTCATAACCAACTAAAATGCTTTTCATACCACCGTAACATTCGCTGTTCAGGCATATAAGTGAACTCATTTTTCTGCAAATAGTTACTTTTCAGTGGACATAAATTATTGTGAGAGGGCGCATGAGCCGTTCACTGACAATAGATACATCTGGGTGTTTGTGGGGCACGTGGCCCTTGGGCCTCAGCAGGTGGGGCCCATTACTCCTGCGAGTCTCTGGAGCTGTGGTCAGCTCGGAGCTCGGTGCTGAGCTATAAAACAAAATGACAGAATTCTCTTCACCTCAAACACCACCCAAATTCTGACAGGCTGACTTCTCAGCAGCACAACCAAAGTGGGGCGCACCCAAGGGACTGCCCGTCAATGGGCCCCGAGTCTGTCAGAAGGCCCAGCCCTGCAGGTCACCTGGGTCCTTGACAGAGTGACCATCTGAGCAGGTGCAGGTGCTGTCGGCCTCTGGGGCGTTGCTGGGAACCTCGGGTACACCTTCCCCGGGTTCAATGCCGACATGCTTCTCTCCCATCTTGCCTAGTAGCAGCTGCTCAGTCTGCAGAAGGCAATTTAAAAGCTGCCCAAATGAGACACAGCATATTCCCAGACCCCGGCCAGATGGGGGACAGGGATGGTTCCTAACACAGGAAATGGAAAAGAACTTTGGGATTACAAAACACTCATTTCTACAGTCCAACGCCTCCAAGCCTGGACAGACTAGCTCTGAGTGTACTCAGGCAGTATTGCATTATCTGGAATACGTGGTAGCAAGCAAAGCTAGGGTTAGGGAGCTAACAAGCATTTTAAGAAAATACTTTATCTAGACTATCCCACCCTCCCCCAATCACTTTTTCTAGACTTGTTTAACCTAAACTCTTTCAATCCTTTTGCTTTCTTATATCTATGATGAAATAACTAAAGACTAGACTTACTGGTCAATTATTCTGTAAAGCATTATAAATATTGATTGATGAGATTATCACATGCTATGTATGTGTAGTTGGTGAGAATTCAATAGTCTGGTATTAGGCATGTTTGTAGAGAAAGGTCAGATAACAAGGATTTGTGAGCCTAAGAGACTCAGAATGAATAGCTAATACTTTTCAATTATTTTTTAACTAAAAAAAAATCTATATATGCTTATTAAAGAACATCTAAAAGAATAAAGTAAAATGCCAAATTCTTATTACTTTAAAAAGAAACACTATTCATTCTCATTTAGCACTTTTCCTTCCGATACTCATGTGACAAGGGGTTTTAATGTTCACATTTGTTTGTTTTTATTAGAATGGTCTGCGCCTTCAGCCATTGGGATAGCTGGGCTTGGTGGAGGATTCGAAATAGGGATTGAGGTAAGTGGGTGATGTGTGTACACATAGTCGCTATATTCTCTAAAAGCAACTGAAGCTTAATACATGAAAGTTGAGAGATTTCCCACTGTTCTTATTTTATCACCAGTGGAAATGCTTTCCTTATATTTTCTTGATGAATCTCAACCTAAAATTAGCTAATGTTTACCATTTTTCTTACATTTAGAGTAGAATTTTTTTTTTTTCATTCACCATCTGTTTCCATCTTTAGAACATCTGTGGAACAGCTATGTCTCAAATCTGACAAACTATAATTGGCAATTTATGGCTGACTAACTGGGAAGTTGCTTGTTCCACGGTGGGCTACTGACCAGGCCTGGGTTCCGACAGTGCAGTTTAAGTGGCTCAACACAGAAGCTTCATCCTGTGGCAAAGCCCATTCGTTACAACTTCAAACTCCTTCAGTAAAGATTGACTTTGCATTGTTTCCTTTTGTAACTTTGGTCCTATTGGCTGTGGCTTCTATCAAGTGGACTAGAAATCACACTAGGACACACTGGTTTGCAGAGGCCTGTTGCAGAGGGATCATCTGCTACATGATATCAACCTCTCATCTCCTGCTTTATTTATTTGGTAAATCAATGCTCCTGATACTCTCAAATCACTTTCTTCTCCTATTTCAGCCACCTTCTTACTCAGCTGTCCTTTTATGAACTTGCTCTGTTGCCACAGTTTTAAATTCCCCCGGCCTTATTAGGAGAAAGTGTTTCCATGACTCTTCTTTCATTTTTATTTGACCTTCTTTACTCACTGCTGCACATATCTGTATTACAAAAAGAGAACCATAGTTTTGCTTATGATAACTGCCTTTTTGTTGTGGATCAATCAAATCAAAGTCTTCACAAATATGTGGAAAGCATGCTTTCATCAGCTGTGGGGTCCGGCTGCTGAAACCTGGCGACACAGAGGGCCAGTGCAGCCCACCCCTTCCGCACCCCTCCCACGCCTCCGAGTCCAAGGCCGTGGGCGTGCTTTGGGGATCTTTTTCAAATATCATTTATTTCAAAACTGATGAGAGACTAAGTAATAATGACTGCAGTAAGTTTAATGTATTAGCGGCTAAAATGAGTCTCCACCAAAACTGGGAATGAATCTCAGCTTCTTCGTCTGTAAGGTATGATATTAAAAACACTGCTGCCAGGTAGGGCTGTGCTTTCAAGCACACAGAAAGCACTCACTTAATCCATTCATCCTATTGGATCCTTGTTGAATAATTATCTGCCCTTCTTTTGCAGAATGGAATAACTAACAGCAGCTCACATTTTTAAAGAACCTCCCCTATGTTCTTATAGAATCATTTCCATCCATTGCCGTGGAGGGTGGCTGTCACTGCTCCAATGTGGAAAGTGCCATTAGGGTCCCGGCGGGCCTCTTGACCTGAGGACCCTACTCCTAGTCCTGTTCTTTGGCTTGGTGTTCTTGAGTGTTGGGTTTCAGGGAGGCCTTTGGTCTTCCCCACCTGCCTCTGACCTGTTGTGGTTTCCTTCACCTCACCAAACCACCTACGTTACCAGTGTGCTGAGAGGACCGAAGGGCAGAATGTATGAAAGCCTCACAGCGCGTGCACACTGAATACTCAGTGTCTGCTATAATTATCTGCGGAAATATTAGGTGCTTACCTCCTCAGCTCAGAATAAAAATATGACCCTTCTTTCATAGTCTTTCTCTGCCTACATTGAAATTTTGCTACATTATATGTAGTATATTTGAGTGTTAATCAGCATATATTGTAATATTTAAACACTTATTTTTATACAAATTGGTTTGTCCATTTTAGGTGTCAGATTTGGTAATAATCCTGAATTATGACAGAGCAGTAGAAGCTTTTGCAAAAGGTGGTAACCTAACACTTGGAGGGAATTTCACTGTGGCAGTTGGGCCCTTGGGAAGGTGAGTGCTGTGAAATACTTTTGAACAGCTATTGGATAGAGAAGGCCTAAGAACTATATATTGTTATACATTAAGAGGAAACTTGAATTAAAATGAAACAAATTTATGATTTATGTATTTCCCAGAAAGTTTGAGGCTGCTTACAAATAAGAAATTTACAAAACACAACCATGGTAATTACATGAGAAAATCCTAAACTATCACACACAAAAGAAAACTAAATATTTCTGAAATGCAGACCATTGTATCTACTGGGATTGAATATAAAATTTACATTAAGTTTGGAAGGAGCTAAAGCAAGTCAAATTTAATTCACTGATAAAGGGCACCATTGATCAGGAAATAAAAGACTAAATTATGAAAAATTGAAACGGAAGTGCTTTATTTAAGTGTTGTGTAAAATACATACAGTGGGTTTCCCTTCCCTATTAATAAAGTAATATTCTTGCGCTAACTGAGCAATTTAGAAATATTTAAACCCAGACTGTTTATAGAAGTTACACAATAAAATCATCTAGAAAGATTTCTAAGTCCCATGAAAATATTCAATGTGAAAAGAATCCACAGTCTCTAGTATTCTTGGGACATATTTCCCTGTTTTAGGAAAGAAAGACAAGGTTGGAAAGTAAAAGCATTGCGTGTGTTCCCTGCAACGCAGTCCTGTGTCACTACATCCTTCTGGGATGATTTTATAGACTCCACCCTCCCTCTGAGCCACTCTCAGTACCTGCTCAGGCCGACAGGAAGCAAAGTGTGCCCAGGCGATAGAAGTGCACGGAGATCTAGGGCCGCCACCTCCAACGCCTGGACTCGGAAGCTAAGCGGGTCGGGCCTGGTCAGTACTTGGATGGGAGAAGCACGCAGGGAACAAGGACACCCTTCTGGGTGGAAGTACAGTGCTAGTCCAACGGGCAGCCTCGGCGGTGGGCCCCTCCCAGTTCTGTGCTGCAAAACCTTCTATATTGCAGGAATTTGGAAGGGAACGTGGCCTTAAGAAGCTCTGCGGCCGTCTTTACATATTGCAAATCCAGAGGCCTCTTCGCTGGCATAAGTTTAGAAGGTAGCTGTTTGATTGAACGGAAAGAAACTAATCGAAAGTAAGTACAAAGGCCGAGTGGCGCGGTGGTTAAGCACTGGCTTGGGACGCCAGCGGCCCCGGTTAGGTCCCACATATGAGGGCCAGTGACACTGCCCAAAAAAAAAAAAAGACAGTAAGTACAAGCCAAATAATGTTACGTGACTTAAAGACCGTGTTCTGAGAAAAGGATACTTTGGAGATTTGTATAGTTCTTCAGAGCTTACTGAATACTTCTGTGTGTTCTTTTTTAAATCAACAACATATGGCTATGAGTGTATATTTCTTTATTTAAAAATTCAATGTAAAATAATATGTACCTATAGAAAATTTAGACAACACAAAAAAGTTAAAATGGAGAAAAACCATTGTATTCTGCTAAGATTATTCATATTTTGCTTTGTTGCCTTACATCAATTTCCTAAGCATAGTTTTCTTTTGTTTTGCCTTATGTGATTGTATCACAATAGATTCAATTGTAAATCCTATTTTCCCATTTAACATTATAAGCATCATAAATGTAAGTTAATGGCTACATAATATTCTATTATTTAGATGTATCATATTAAATACATTTTTTGAACCTTTGCAGATGTATGTGCCAGTTGCAACTTGTGGGTCAATCAAAATGATTTTCATTATGAGAGGTTTCCTATTATTATATTTTGCCTTTGTCTTCCTTCCATAAAATAGAGACCACTTTTGACTTTAAAAAAAAAGGATTTGGCAAAACCCTAACAGGCCAAGAGGAACTTCCACTGCAAACTGGCACTGGCTAATTTTTCCAAAGTGGCTCTTCCAAATTTCCTCTAAAATATGTCAGATTGTCCAGAAAAGGATAAAAAGCAAAGGCTGACAGGGCTACCTCCAGAACCTGGCAGAAATGCCACCTTCCGTGTGCCTGGCAGAGCCAACACGACTCTCGTTTACAGCAGGCAGGCCCACCCTCGTAAGAGCGTGCTTGGCCAGTTCCCTCAGGAGTCCGGCAGGACACGTGACAGTGTTCAGTGTAAACCACGAAAGCTAGAAAATGGGAGGAAGGGAGGAAACACAGGCTCGTGGAACTCTTCATCTCAGAAAGTCAAGAGAGATGTCTTGCTTCTGGTTTTCCAAACTTGAGAAATACAAGGTAAGAAGCTTTTAGAAGCTTCTGATTCTAGGCCTTTGGAGGACTTTTCCACTAAAGTTAACCCAAATTCTGGAAAAACTAAAATAGATACACTTAATCAATTGCAGGGCTTCCAAACATGTAAGGCAAATCTTTATATGATTTTGAAGCAAATATACATTTTGAAGACATTCTAAAGCCATACATGTTAGCACAAAGCCTTAGGTCAGGGTTATTAAGACACTTACCTGGTAAAAGCTATAAAACCATATGTGCTTGTAGGTATATTTGCAGAAGTGTTCACATAGTGTGTGTGTGTGTGTGTGTGTGTGTGTGTGTGTTTGTATGTATATGTGATGTGCTTTTATATTTTCACAGAAGGATACGTATGTCAGACTATTTATGGTGGTTGCCTCTCTAGAGGCACTTGGAGGGGGTGCATTTAGGGGTTTAACATGGGTTATGGCTTGTAGTTCGGGTTTGAAAAGTAGTATATATGAAGTGCTACATGTGAGTAAGTGCACGCACATTCCCCGTTTACCTCTGCAAAGATCTGTGTCTATGAAAGAAATGTTTTTAATTTGATATTTCGTGTTAGATTTTATTGCCAAGACATTCGAGCTTATGACATTTTATTTGGAGATATACCACGGCCTGCTCAAGCAGAAGAGCTTTATGAAATTCTGGATTCCTTTACTGAAAAGTATGAAAATGAAGGACAACGGGCCAACGTGAGGAGGGCAGCGAGGGAGCAGAGGAAGGAGGCTTCGGTAGGGGCTGCGTTTCATGGCTCGTGACGGCCTCAGGACACTTCTTCATGTGGAGATTCTGCCCTGGGCTTACTGACCTCCCCTTGTCAGTTCATTCATGTAAAGTTCTTTTGAAAATGGTGTACAGCCTTGGCGTGTCATTTGTACAGATTTTAAGGAGAACTATAATTTGTTTTCTGTGCTTGCATCTCTCCAAGGCTAGAACTTTGTAATACCAGCTGCTGGTGCTAAGAACAGCTGCTCATACTGAGGTCAGCAGGGTTTTGAGGGCCTTGGTCACCTCGCCCCCAGCACCCTTCCAGGTCACTTGATGCCCCTCGTGCAGAATACAAGCTGACTCAGGGTTTCAGTGGTCACTGCCTCTGCCCCGGTGGCTGCAGCTGCACAGGTTGTCAGGGTGCCAGGCTGCCATGTGTTTCTGTCACATGAGGGCACCCCCGCCAACACCTGTGTGTTGTCAGCCGTTCACCCTTGTGTGGCCCCAAGCAGTACACGCGGGAGCCTCGTTAATACGTGCGTGGGATAAAGCTTGCCACTTATCCTCTTAGGGGAAAAGCCTTGTATGCTCCCACGTAAAAGCAGGGTTTTCACATGGTGTGCATTTCTTGTTCGTCCCAGGCTAAAGAACTGCCCCCAAAACCACTGTCACGGCCTCAGCAACCATCTGCACGAGTCCAGCTGAACTCCGGCTCACAAAGTAAATATTTTTGTTACGACTCAAATACAATGATAATTAAGCAATTATTAAAAATTATTGTGAAGAAATCAAGCTACATTATTAAACTTTAGAGTCAAATAAAGGAATTAATGGGTATTAAAGAAAGAAAAACAAATGTTTAGTCTCTTCGAAATACATAAGACAAATTCTCACTGCTATAATTTGTTACAATTTGTTCTCACTCAGAAAATGCTTTCTCCAATTTACAAAGAGATTTATCTTTCAAGTTTTTCGCATTTGTCATTTCTTCCAAAGGCTGTTATCCTGCTGATTTAAAATGGCAACAAAAGAAGCCTATTTTTCTTCTGTACTCGTAGAGTTACATTTCTGAGTATTAGTTTTATCACACATTCTTGGGAGCTCGGGTTTCCTCGGGCGGTTTGGAAATGGGTGGGATGCGTGCAGCAGCATGCTCTGCCCTTTACCCCTCTTGGCCTCACTCGTTTGTATGTCGGGTCACTCCTGGGATTCTGCTCTTCGCACCTAAAGGTCAGCAGTAGCTGTGATATGCTAAGTAGGTGATGTTTCAGGGACCAGTCGGCCTCCGGCCCCCTTCAGACCCTGCAGCCACCCCAGGCCCCGCGTCCAGGCCCCTCGTTTCCCTGCTGGGCCTCCAGCCCGCCCACCCTGGCCCCCTCCCCGGGATGCCCCTCAGGAGCCAGCCCCTCCCGCCTTACCTCCCCGCACAGCTTGTATCCTGTTCTCTTAGGGAGCTGCCTTCTTCTTCCAAAAGGGGCCATGTCTTTCTGCCTCGTGTTCAGATCAGTAACTTGCTTACACTCGCATTTCCACTGAGGAACAAGGCGTGAACACTAAGTTATTTTATTTGGGGTCTGACCCGTGTGTATGTGTTAAAATGCACAACATCTCTAAAATTTCCTCACCAAGAGACTTGGTACGTGCATCATCCACACATCAAGTCCTATTAGTCCTCACGATGTCGCTTCCGTTTCAGTGTAGATTGAAAAGCTACTTCCCTTACGCCCTGTGTCCTAACTACGGAATCTCAGCAGGTCTGTCCCTCTTGCCCCCTCCTCACTAACCCCTGCATGGCCTCTAGTCCCCAGGTCCCATGCCTGTGCCGGCCGTGGGCTGTTTCCCACCACTTTCTCATGTCCCTTGACACCTGGACACATGGTGCTGTCCCCCACTTGCACAGTGATGGCTGCCTCTGCCAGTTTTTCTGTTCCCTGTGCACATTTCTGCAAACCCCCCTGCAGCCTCCGACAGTGCTGGGAACGCTCTGCCTCTCCCGAGACTACCCGCTTCCTCATGAGTCGCTAGGTCTCTATGGTTCTGGTTTTTTTCCCCACGTTCACACCATCTTTCCTCATGCAATGTATTGTCTCAAGTTTTGAACACCATACTTTGATTCGATAAAGGGAAAATTTAAAACTGGTATCTACTTCTAACGTTTTATTTTAAATCTGATCTATTCCTAAATTCTATATTAAGAAACTAAATCTAGGGCCGCCAAGTGGCACATTGGTTAAGAGCTGGTTTTGGGACGCCAACAGTCCCGGTTCGGATCCCACATATGATAGCCGGTGACACTGCCCTCTACAGCTAAGAGGGTGAACAACAGCTCCACCTGGAGCTGGGCTGTGCGAGCCCCGGCGATGGTGTAGGCTGCAGCCCCTGCTGCAGTGGGCTGCCATAGGCTACAGTGAGTGGCCAGCAGCCAGCCGTGAGCTGCCAATAGCCGTGATGAGCGACCATCCAGAGGCCGGCGACCGATCTGCCTCACCCGGGAAGAGCACAATGATGATACCAACATGGGCCAGTGAAGCAACATCCTCCACAACTAGACTGAAGAACAAAAGGACAGCAACTTGTCTGTTCCCTTTCCCCGATTCCCCTCCCCCAATTCCCCAATAAAATCTTAAAAAACTGAAACTAAATCTAAAGTTTTATTTTTTTACATATCCTCACACATGTAATTTTATATAAATGCATGTATAGTTTTGAATGCAGTATTTTTCCTTGTATCAGCTATTCCTTTTCCCCATTTCTCTTCTATCTTAACTTATGTCTCACCCTCTTCCATATTTATCCCAGGAAACTTCTGTAAACAACACAAATGTAGACTTCCATATTTTTCTCCATGTTTGTGTAGTCCTGCACGTGAACACACATACAAACACGTCTATTCATGTGGACAAAACACCTGTTGTCATCTCACAAAGATGCTGTCATATTTTCAGTGCTTCACTACATCTTCTTTGTTTGTGGGGTTTTTTGTTTGTTTTGTTCCAAACAACTTATGGAAATCCCTAAGTCAACTGGAATAGCTCTAACTAATTCTTTTTAATGACTATTTACATTGTCATGGTGTATGTTCATATTTTATTCAGCCATTTGCCTGTTGATAGGTATTAACTTTATTTCAGTTTATTTCCATGCCAAAAATGCCACAGTTCTTCCTAAGTTCATGTGTGTAATAATACTGGCTCTTTCACCATTTTTCAGTGATATTTTCGAGTATTGGACATAAAAACTCAAAAAATACATTAAAAAAATATTTAAACAGATTTGCTAGATTGCTTTTTAAAAGTTTTTACTATTGCAGTCTCCACGATAACACTCCCTACCATATACACTCCCCACCAGCTACACTCCCTACCAGGTACACTCCCCTACCATATACATTCCTCACCACATTAGTGTTTTGAAGTGTTTGTGAGTCTGTGGGTTGGCTCTATCTCTATATTAACTGGAATATATTTGCCCCTGTCTATTAGTGATTTAAGCATTTCTTCATATAACTGCTGGTGTTTTAGATTTATTTTTTTTCTAAAAAGTGTATTGATTTCTCTTATTTTTTCTGTTACAATATTTTTTGCCTTTTCAATTTGTAGAAGTGCTTTTATATAAAGGTTTTGTCTACTGTTTGGGTCACAATTTTTTTCTACATATATCATTTGCCGTTGATCTTATTTTCATATAATTTACTATATGAAAATTTTAATTTTTATGTAAAATATGTCTATCATCGATTTTTAAAAGGTTTTATAGCTTTTATTTGTGAGTAAGGTCTTTCTACCTCCTATACAAGATTGCATTTATGGTTTCCTAGATTTTCTGGCATTAATTTTGTTTTGGCCATTACTGACATGTATTCTTCAGCTACTTCATCTTTTTTTTTTTTGAGGGCAGTGTCACTGGCCCTCATATGTTGGACCCGAACTGGGGCCACTGGCTTCCCAAGTCAGTGCTTAACCACCGCACCACTTGGCCAGCCCCTTCTTCAGCTACTTTAAAATCATTTTATCGGGCCGGCCGAGTGGCGCGGTGGTTAAGCGCTGGCTTGGGAAGCCAGCGGCCCCGGTTCGGTCCCACATATGAGGGTCAGTGACACTGCCCTCAAAAAAAAAAAAAAAAAAAAAGGAAAAAATCATTTTATCAATTCTTCCCTCCCCCAATATGCAATGCTAGTTAAAATAATATGTATTTATATTTATTCTCTGATTTGGGGTTTTATAATAACATTACATCTATAAATTAATTAATTTGGCATTTATATGATAATCTTCCCATTTTATGTTTTCCATATGTTGAGATATTATTTTATGTATTTCCCAAGGTTTCATAGTTTCTGTGCCTTTCTTGTTAAATTGATTTCTAAATACTTTGCAATTATGGTTTGCTGTAGTGAATGAAATGTACTTTTCCATTTCTATTTTAGAGTGCTTATTTTTATAGTTGAGAAAGTCTTAATTTGCATATTTTTTGTCTTTGATCATCTACCCAAAATTTCTGATTTCTAGTTAGTTTTTAAAATTCCTTACCATATCTGTACCTTATTCCCCACCCTGCCATGTTTATTTCTATATTCTTGTGCTCATACACTTGGGCCAGCGGACTTCAGTGGTGACCACGTAGGCTCAGTGGACACAGAGGCTGCCCCAGGACTTGTGGGCGTGGATGACTGAAGAGGCTCAGCTCCCAGACCTCCAGCACCCAGTGTGTTCTCCCTTAAAGCTCATCCAGCTGAGAACATGCTATCTCTCCCATCCTTTTATAATAGGTTGTGGGGTTTTTGCACTTGAATAAGAAAAGCAAAGCCCAAATCATTCTGAATCTTACTATGCTGCATTGTCCCCAAAATGTGAGAACAACTCTCCAATTTGAAATATGAATGTTGATGTAGTGAGTAAGTGGTTCTGATGAGTAGCAAATACTTTTGTAGATCAAGTGGTTTCCATTATGTATTATTGTCATTATAGATTATATAGTAATATTATTTAAAAGTCACGTAGCTATCACCAAAACAATAAGTTGTATTAATATTGTATTATTTGATAAATAATGCTTTATTATTGTTGTTGTTGTTTTTTAAAGATTTTTTAATTGGGGGATAGGGGGAGGGGAACAACGTTAGGGAATCAGGGAAGGGGAACAGACAAGTTGCTGTCCTTTTGTTCTTCAGTCTAGTTGCGGAGGACGTCGCTTCACTGGCCCATGTTGGTATCATCATTGCGCTCTTCCCGGATGAGGCAGATCAGTCGCCGGCCTCTGGATGGTCGCTCACCGCGGCTATTGGCAGCTCACGCTGGCCACTCACTGTAGCCCATGGCAGCCCACTGCAGCAGGGGCTGCAGCCCACACCATCGCCGGGGCTCACACAGCCCAGCTCCAGGTGGAGCTGTTGTTAGCTGTAGAGGGCAGTGTCACTGGCCCTCTTATGTGGGATCCGAACCGGGGCTGCTGGCATCCCAAACCAGCTCTTAACCAATGCGCCACTCGGCCGGCCCCATTATTGTTGTTTTGATGATACATAACTATGTGATTTTTTTTCACCTCCATCTCAGATGAAACATAAAATAATTGTTACATTGCTGTTAAATATTTCCTTCTAGCCCGCTTTCATTTTTATAAGAATCAGCTTTCTTTATACCTATATCTTTAAAAAAAATACTAACATAGAATTTGATGTTGAACCTATGTCATTCTGGAAGTAAGAAATAGCCATCCTGTGTACATCAACTAATTTTAAATCTCATCCATATATTGAGATGCAGTTCAAATAAAATTTTACTTTTATGTTTAGTAAGTTCACAAATTCATAATATATTTAAGATTTTGATCAATTGTGTACAAAAATGATTATAATAATAACTTACTGGACAAGAGATTATTTAATAGAGTCTTGTCTTACTTAAAATAAAATGTAAAAACTACATTTAGGTACAAATTTTTGTTATAGAAACTGCTACATAGAAAATATAATAATACATTAGTATAAAATATAAAATCTTTGGGACAAATGGAATGTAAATATGATCTGAAGATTAAATATGATTTAATTACATAATAAATAATTTGTAACTATTGAAAAAAATTTGTTTGTTTTCTTTAATGAATGATGTAGGATTTCAGGTCACTAAAATATTTAGATTCTTTTATCCAAAACACAGAGAGATGATTATTTAATTTAAATAACTGATAATGATACATGCTGAAAAGTATACCCTTTACAACCTTTAACCTTGTGTTGAACATTTTTAGGTGTTAATTTAAAAATATACAAGTGAATACATGCTGTTTAAAAATATTTTAGGGGTTAAGCCAGCAAGGATGGTCGAAAATCATTGGCTTGGGGGTTACAAGCTTTTTTTACTCTGGTATTTTGTGATCACTTCTGGAAAAAGATGTGTCTGTGTTTCGCAAGCGTATATAATTGCAATGTTGCGCATGGTGGTTTATGTGCTTCTGACCCTATGATGTCAGATATTTACCATCTGCCTTAGATTTGGTGTATTTTCTGGATTTATTCAGGCATTTCTTCTTGCTATCATGATCAAATAATGATATTTCCATCAATTACAGATATTTATAATATTTGATTTATAATATTTGCTTAGCAAGGGCAAGATTTGACATTCTTGGGTATTTTATTGGGTTTTTGGAAAAGTCATGATGCAGTTTTGCAATGAAAAACATAGAAAAAATATGTCATGACTTTTCTGATAACCCAATATATACTATAAACTGATAAATTTTCTAAATGTTCCCTCTGTTTCTTTTGCAGGTAACAGAAACGAATACAAGCTCTATCCTGAACTTTCCAGCTATCATGGGAGAGTTGGTAAAGAAAAATGTCTAGATGTTAAAAGTGATTTCTATCCATCTTATAATCACAGACTCTCTAATTAATCTGGCAGGCTGTGAAAATCTCTGCAAATGTGTTCAGCACCCCTTCTTTGATTTATAGGATATCCACATTATTTTGAGAAGTACTTCATTTAAAATATGCTATGCTTTTCTCTTACTTGCTTTTAACTTGAGATAATAAGAGTGATGTGGAAACCGAAACAGATGAAAATAGTCCTTCAACCTGTCTTACTTTAGTAATCTTCATAAAATGTCCTTTCAAAGAATTAAGCAATTATTTAGAAATATGAATGGAACACAAAATGAGGGCAAAGGTTAAGCAGTTATAAAATAGCCTGTTTTTTCTCACGTCATCTTTTTTTCCTGGAGTCACAGAACCATATACTATTGTATCAAACTGTTGAGAGTCATCTGTTTCGTGTAAGTGGAGTATCAAGGTAATTAGGTACTCATGTTTGTTTTTTTAATGTATATAAATATTTCAAAAATATCTCATAAGCAGAATCCTCTGAACAGAAGTCAACGTTTTCCTGATGGGTTAGGGTTTCTGACTTTCCTCTTGCTTCCAGCCTGGCTTCCTGCTGATGTCCCAGGTGACTGTCCCCCAGGGGCTTAGGTCCTGCTAACTGCAGTGTTTGGAGTTGGGTGATGCCTTAGGGGAGTAACTGTGGGGGGATGCTGTGGTTTCCGCCTTACCAAAAAGGCTCTGCTAGGTTGTAAAAAATGTATTTTGCTCTCTGTGATTTCCAAAAATTATTGCAATTGTCAAAAGTTTGACCTTTGGATACGTGTGTTCAGGAGCAAAAGAGGTTAACGTACAAATGTTTATACCAAAGGAGCGTACACACCTGGCTGTAGGCATCTATCACAGTCGTGTACCCTTGAAGGCTCTGCTAGGATTAGACCTGGAGTAGTTTTCCTGCAGTTAAAGGAGCCCTTGAACTTGACAAGGTCAACAGACAAGTGGAACTTGCTGGAGGGAAAAGGGTGGGGGCAGGATGGAGGCGTAAGGGACAGTGGGCCCCCAAGGCTGCTGCGGTGACATGATGTGGGGACTAGAGTCCCTTTTCTCAGGCTTCTCTAAAGCCTATACGAGGTGCGTGATAAATATTAGCAATAGCTCTTAAAAGGCACTGAGGAAAGGTGTTTAATGATAAAAAATGAGCCCTAAGAGGGCTCTAGGGGACAGAGGCTGATCCAAATGTGACACTGTCATCCAGTAACCCTGTGATTCAACGAAAGGTATCCCGCCCATGGTTGGCTGACTAGTTTTTGTTTTTATATCTGTAGGATGAGTTAAGCTGTACCAACAGTAGATTTAGATGAACATTAATATTAATGTATTTTAGTCCTTTCCCCAAAGGTAAGGGATTCTGAAGAAAAAACTGAAAGGGAAAATTTAAAGTCTATTTTTAAAATACAACGTGCTTTACATTGCTGCTTTTTAGACACTTAAACCCTTTCCAAGCCCTTCCTTACATCCTGCCGGCCATCCCTGCAGAGAACAGCCCCAGTCTACAGGCCTGAGCCTCAAACTGCAAACCCTTTGAAGCTGGACACCCCATCTGCCCACTGCCCCCCCAGCCCTCCCCACGCCAGCGGGCTGCTGCGCGGCCATAGCGCTCCAGCACACGTGCACTTTTGGTTCGCACACTTTAAAAGCTCCGACTACGCAGTGCTTGGACCTCTTGGCCCAAAGGTCCCCAACCCGATTTGCTGGAAGTGTTTATAACTGAAGGCCTGTTCCGACCTGTCAGCCCTCCCCGCCTTCCTTTGGACACTGTAGATAACTCATGGGGCGGACCTGACTGCATGGGTGTTTAGCAGCACCCCTGGACTAAGCCCACGGGGGAGTGGTCGCACCCCCTTCCCCAGTTGTGGCAACCACAAATATCACCACATGGCCTTTGAGAACAGATGGTCTGGCGGCCTCATCTGGCCCAGTCACCACCGACACTCATAGTCCTTTAGGGAACGTGGTCCCCAAAGCTGCACAGACTCCACGGGTGGCCTGGGGACATGGTGCCAGAATCAAGCCACCCGCCCAGCTTGTCATGACAGTAAACACAGAAGGAAAGCTGTGTCCCCCTTGTTCCGCGTGCCTTGCTTCACGGCCTTCCACAGGCCGACTCTCCTGCACCTTCAAGTGTGGGGCAGATGTGACAGCCACATATGGTGACATAATGCAGGCCCCGCTGAAGAAGTCGAGGGGACCCAGCCTCACTAATTATGAGCCTCGGGGCAGCTGCCAATCACTAAAGCTGATTGTACTGTTTCCTGTTAAGTGTAACACTGAGTTGGGAGAGAAAAATAGCCTCTAATAGAATTAAACTTCAATATTATGATGAAAATGACCAATTTCTTCAAAGACCTTCCAACTGTTTTTACACACAGGTTTGTACAACGTGGTGGCCTGTGTGACTCAGACGGGAAGGTGTCGGTATACCCCGTGGGGTCCCTGGTCGGCTCCCCTCTTGTAAGGACATAGCCGCTGGGCTCACCTTTCCTTTTTTAATGAATTGTTTTGTGGGCATAAAACTTATCTCTGGAAATTTCCCTAATATTTGCAATAAAGAGGAACTTGAAGTCATTTGAGCTTATTCATGGCGTTAAGTGGCCAGGGGCAGCCCTCACTCAGGCGTGGCTCACTCTGTTTCCGTGTGAGTGGGTTTCTCCAGCACCTGCCTAGCTCTGGACTCCGGGCTCCCGAGAATTCGCCTGCCTAGAGCGCTGGGCGAGGAATCTGGTGTGCATGTGTCTCCTGTCCCGGCTCTGCCAGCACCGCCCTCACCACCCTCGGGAATGCCGTCCTTTTCAGCCCTGCAGTGCTGTCTGTTCCGGGCTGCAACTCAAAACCGTCTGCTTTGCCCTTGCGCTCATCTGCCCCATCACTGCTTCATCAGTCTCTCGTTTGGAAACTACAGCTCAGAGGGAATCAGAGGGCACCAGAATCAGAGGGCAAGGACTGAACCAGGGCTGCCGTCCTCTCTGTCTCTTGTTTAGTTGATAACATCCTTCTTCTAAGTATTGATCATAAAATGTATTCCTGAAAGTGGTAAGAACTGGGTCAGTTATCAGTGATTACCCAGGACTCTCAGCATCAGATGTGCCTATTGGTGTAGCTTAGATAACTGAGCCACGCAGAACGATAGGCCCCTTCTCCTTGAGAATCGGCCTGACAGAAGCAAAATGGGCTGACAAACCTGCATCGCTGTGCTGGGGTGTGATGTCAGTGATGATTACGAGTGCAGGGAGACAGACCTCTGACGGTCAGCGCAGTGTCCCCCCAGACACTTGTCCCCCCGGACATGTGCGGGTCTCCATGCTGGAGGCGGGTCAGTGGGGTGTGTGTCGGCAGTGCCCATCACAGGCCAGCTCACTGGACAGCGATGCCTGCGAGCACGGGGACCCCCGGGCTGTGCGTCTCTCACGCGGTAAACACGGGACACACGTGCGTGCATGCGTGCGTGTAGCTGAGATCGCCGTGGCTTCCAAAGCGTCCACGGAGAATCACGAGCACTCTTGCTTCTTGCTATCGCCCAGCTCATCTGGGAAGCGAGAGGGAGGAGGAGGAATCACTTGAGAGTTTTCTTAATCAAGATTGAGCTTTATGTATGGAGGTTGCAGATACAGTTATTTATAAGAAAATGATTTTCAGAATGATTCTTCTTTAACCTTGACTTACATTCTTCTGACCTAATGATGCTGAGGCGTGGCCTGAGGACTTGCCGTATGTCCCATCTCATGTAGTGCCTTGGCTCCTTTCATGCACAGTAATGACCATTGTTAATAGGTGTTAGCCATCATTTAACTGGCTTTGATTATATCCAAACTATATCAAAATTTTATTTTCGTGACATTCTTTTAACCTTATTTCTTCAAATTGATAGAGTAAAAGTAAATATCAAAATATGCAGAACTTTTTGAACTATAGAAAAAACTGACTATATCAGTAATACCTCTAATGTACTTATCTCAGTTATAAAGGTTATTTCTTTGGGACTCAAAGAACTACATGACACATGCTTCATAGAAAGACCTGTAGCATCATCTTGTGTGGCTACAAATTCAGTGTTTCAGTCAATGGCATTTAATTAAACTGTTGACTAATTTTATTCCTTATTGACAAGCCAAGTTCAGTTTGTTTTTTATTACTATAATGTTATAGTTGCAAGTAAATAACTGGCTTTACAATTCAGTTATTCATGCTTTCCATATATTTGTTCTTAGACGCATTTAACACAAGCCTCTAACTGCATAATTTGTGCACACAATTACATGAAATAGTGATATCTCGCTGACTGCCCAGAAAATATCTGTTTATGTTTTCACAATGCTATACAGCTTATCATATTTAATGCCTTTTATTCATTTGACCATTCAATTCTCAAAGTGTTTTTTCCCAATGTAATTCACATTGTGTTGAAATTTTTGTCGAACACGTGTTGACAGGCTTTTTGATGTGCTAATTTGAATATCATCTCTGTTTTGAGAAGAAGAACCAATTAAGCAAATAAATGAAACCAGCCATGGGGGGTGGGGAAATGTCTACTGATGAAAGGGCAAAGCATAGCCATCTGAGCCGGAATCCTCATAACCAATGACTACATAGCATGGGTTTTAATTGAACCCTTTATGATACAATCATGAGTGTAAATATCAGCTTTTCTCTAATAGTTGTAATTCATGGAGACATTGTGACTACTCTGTTAAAATAATAAAAACAAATAATATCATATAGATTATTCAAAATTCAAACAATTATAACCACAAATATTTGCTAAATACATTGTTAAGTATAAAACAACATGCAATTTGACTTGTGTGGATTTAGTAAGTGTTATTACTGAATCCTATTTGCTCTTTTCAGAGAGGAAGCACACGAGTTATAGTGTGGGGAAGATCACACAGACCATCTCTGGGGGTCTGCCAGCCGCAGGGCCCAAAGACCCTAAATTGCAGACACGCGTCACACCTACACGTACTACCTGTTTGCCCATAAAAATGTGTGTCATTTAAATATTTTTGTCTTGTTTTAGACGACTTGAATCAACCCATTGAAGTGACGGCACTGTATTCTTTTCAAGGACAACAGCCAGGCGATTTGAGTTTTCAAGCTGGAGACAGAATCACAGTTGTGTCAAAGACAGACTCGCATTTTGATTGGTGGGAAGGAAAGCTTCGAGGTCAAACTGGCATTTTCCCAGCCAACTACGTTACCATGAACTAAAATTTGTATTATTTTCTTCTTTGAGAATTACAAAAAAAACAATCAATTCTATGCTGACATGATTTACTATCCAGTTAAGCAGTGTTTAATGTAAATTTAAAAATACTTCTGTGTATTTCTTAAACACTTATCTGATATGTAAAAGATTTTGTTTCTTACGTAGAAATGATTAACTTGCGTGACTTTAAATACTTTGTACTAATTTTATCATATTACTATTTAATAGTTAAGGTCCTCAATTCATACGGCCACAGTTCCTTTGTGTTCACTGTCAAGCATCACTAAACATTTGATCTGGCTGTGTATCTGGTGACTGTTTAATCTGAGAATCTTAAGGTAGGGGCATAATAACAGTTCCTATTTTTCTATTTGCAAAGTGACTAGAGAAAAAGAAATCAGCTTAAATAGGATAGTAAGTAATACTTAGCATTGTAGGTATTAGCTAGAATATGAATCCTTATAATTTACCTTATACCTTCTAAGATTCTATATAAACATTTGTAGTAGACACATGCTGTTACAAAGAAGTTCAACCACTATGCATTTTGAGAAGTTGACATCTTATTAACTTTTTATAAGGTCATGTTTGTTCATTTCTAGCAGTAGAATCAACTGATGGTGACATGGTTCAGTTGTCCTGAAATAAATGTATTTTAAATAGAAAGGTAATGTCATGATTTTGACTTTCTTATTTTCTTTTTTGTAAAGTAAGCATAGGTTCTGTGGTTGTTCTGCAGGTTAAAACCCACCTCCGTGATTGGGCTGCCTATCTCTTTTTCAACTTTATTGACATACAAAATTGTGAAATAATTAAGAGGTACCACATGATAAGCTATATATACACTGTGTGAAAGGATTCTTATGGAGTATTTTCCTTTTTTTTGTTGTTGTTGTTTTTTTGGTGAGAAAACTTACTTTCTACTCTCTTAATTAATTTCAATTATACAACACAATGTTATCAATCAGAGTCACCATGCTGAATGTTAGATCACCAGAACTTATTCCTATTATAACTGGAAGGTTTTACCCTTTGACTAACATCTCTTAATTTCCCCATCCCTCAACCCCTGTAACCACCAAGCTACACTGTTTCTATGAATTCGGCTTTTTTAGATTTCCATATAAATGACATCATACAGTATGTATTTATCTTTCTCTGACTGACATTTCACTTAGCACAATGCCCTCCAGGTTCATCTACACTGTCACAAATTCCAGGATTTCCCCTATATATACTTTACATACTATATATACCATATAATGTATATACTATATATACTATTCATGGTATATATTGCGTTGTCGGAAAAGTCATGAGGCATTTTTGCAACGAAAAACATAGAAAATACATCATGACTTTTCCTACAACCCAATATTTGAATAGTATATATAGTATAATATATATATATATATATATATATATATATATATATATATGAATTCTTTATTCATTCATCTATTAATGGGCACTTAGGATTTTCTATATATATTATAACATGTTGTCACAAACAGATGAATTTGCTTCTTCGTTTCCAATTTGGATACCTTTATTTCTTTTTCTTGCCTAATTGCTCTGTCTAGGATCTCCGGGATTATGTTGAATAGAAGTGGTGAGAGTGGACCTCCTTGTTTGTTCCTGATCCTAGAGGGAAAGTTGAATATGATGTTGGCTGTAGATTGGTCATTTATGAGCATGTGGTATAATCCCTACATACTTGTGAATTTTCCAGGTATTTTTTCTTGTAAATGATTTCTAGTTTCATACCATTATGGTCAGAACTGATGCTTGATATCATTTCAATCTTCTTGAATTTATTAAGACTTGTTTGGTCTGTCCTGGAGAATATTCCACGTGCTCCTAAAAAAAGTATATAGTCGGCTAGTGGATGAAATGTTCTGCATACATCTGTGAGGCGTATCTGGTGTAACATGTAGTTTAAGTCTGATGTGTCCTTATTCTCTGGCTGGATGACCTATCAATTGTTGAAAGTTGTTTGTTGAAGTCCCCTACTATGAGAGTATTGCTGTCTGTTTCTCCCTTAAGGTCTGTTAATATTTGCATATGTTTAGATGTCCCAATGTTGATTACATAAATGTTCACAATTGTATCTTCTTTGTGAATTGAGTTCTTTGTCATTATAAATTACCTTTGTCTCGTTGCAGTTTGGGGCTTCAAGTGTATTTTGTCTGATATAAGTGTAGCTACCCTTGCTTTCTTATGGTTTCCATTTACATAGATTATCTTTTCATCCTGTCACTTTCAGTCTGTGTGTGTCCTCAAAGCTGCAGTGAGTCTCTTATAGGCAGCATATAGTTGGAACTTTTTAAAAATCCATTCAATCACCTGATGTCATTTGATTAGTGAATCTAGTCCATTTACATTTTAAGTAATTATTGAAAGGTATGGACTTATTATGGCAATTTTGATCATAGTTTTCTCACTGTTTTGTAGTTGAAAGAAAAACAATATCAACTAGGTGTTTCATCACCGCCCCCCCTAAAAAAAAGGACTTATTGGGCCCGGCCGAGTGGTGCAGTGGTTAAGCGCTGGCTTGGGAAGCCAGTGGCCCCAGTTCGGTCCCACATATGAGGGCCAGTGACACTGCCCTCAAAAAAAAAAAAAAAAAAGGACTTATTTAGAACATAAGACAGTTTCAAAACAAATTACCTAAGCATCCAAATAAGTTAGAAGAATCAAATAAACCTGAAATTGTAGAAACAAAGAGAACATACATACATGTGAGAGAGAAATTCGTTTAAAGAAATAATAATAATAATAATAATAATGAGAAAGAGAAAATCCAAAAGACTAATAAAATTTGCAAACCTCTGCCCAAAATTGACTTTAAAAATTAAAAGAAGGCAGCCCAAATAAATAGGATCAGGGATGAAAAGGGAGACATAAAACAGAAGCTGCAGATATTGAAAATTTGTTAGAAAACTCTACAATTTGGCAAATGTTGACATGTAAATTGATAATTTACATAAATGCATGATTCCCCAAAGTTTTCTCATGAATTTTGTAATCTTTCCCTCCTGCCCTTTCTGACCTCCTCATCTCCAGCCATTCACTCATCCACTTTGTGTCACTTTTGCATTTGCTATAATTTTATATAAATGGAATCATTAGGATGAACTCTTTTTGGTCTGACATACTATAATCCATATGTTTTGAGATTTATTCATGTTATTGTATGTATCAATAGTTTATTCCATTTTGTTGCTGAGTAGTGAGCAGTATTCCATTGTGTGGATGCACCACAATTGTTATCCTTTCTCCATAGATATTTTTTCCTAGTTTTTGGCTAAAATAAAACAAAATGTGCTATAAACATTTTTATACAGGTCACTGCATGGACATATCCTTTATTTCTCTTGACTAAATACACAGGAACAGAAGGTTCCTGTGTATTTACTGAAACTGTGCACTGCTTTCCACAGCAGTGGCACCATTTTACATTCCAGCAGCAGCAAATGAGAATTCCAGCCCTCTGAATCCTGGCCAACACTTGGTATTTTCAGTGTTATTGATTGTAGTCATTCTAATCAATTTGAATTGCTCTGTCATTTACTTGTATTGGTTCCATTTCAATTTTTATTTCCCTAATGACTAATAACGTTGAGCATCTTTTCCTTATCTGCCATTTGTGTGTCTTCTTTAATGAACTGTCCAATCTAATTTTTTCCATTTTTATATTGGTTTGTTTCTCATTGCATTTTATAGCTTCTTTATATATTTTGAATAAAATCAGATATATCGATGTGCAAATATTTTCTTTTAGTCTGTGGGTTATATTTTCCTTCTCTTAACAGTGTATTTGAAAGAGCAGATGTTTTTAATTTTGATGATATCACTTTACCATTTTTTTATGTGTAAATCATGCTTTTGATGTTTTATGATGATGTAGTCATTGCCTAACGTTATGTCACAAAGACTTCTCCGTGTTTTCTTGTAGCATTTTATAGTTTCAGATTTTACAATTAGGTCTCGGATCCAATTTGAGATTATTTTTGTACATGGCAAAAGATGGATTAAAAAAAATTTCTTTTTAGTGTTGATTCTTTTTCTTATATCACAGTAAAAATTCACTGGACTCCCTAGAACTGAGAGCTGCCTTTTCAACAGTTCTGAAAAAAATTCTAAGCAAAATTTACTTAAAATGGAGGAGGGGAGTTGTCATTTTGTGGGGTAAAAAAAAAGTGTAATTATTAAAAAAAAAAGTGCAATTATTGCATTGTGTTGTACATCTGAAATTAATTTTAAAATAAAATTAAATTAAAAAAGAAAAAAGAAAAGAAAAAAAAATCACAGAATCTGATGTCAGGAAGCCTGAAGTCTGTTTAGTTTACACTTAGCATCAGAGTACACACTCTTGTCAACTTGATTTAGTGTGCACATTTGTGTTTTCCTTCAATAATCAAATACCAAATAAAACTATCTTTAATGAAAAAAATTAACTTAAAAATATTGTCATATTCCCAGTCTTACTTTTCTTTCCCCTTTGAAACGCTCTTTAAACATACAGTAAACCTTACCACTCTGACCATATCTCTTATACTCTCAAATTTTCTATCTCTTCATCTCATTAAACTGTATTTTGAATAATTTATTTAGACATATCCCCTAGTTTTCTGGTTCATCTTCAGTTGTGTCTGATCTGCTGCTTAATGCATCCATCAAGTTTTAAATCGCAGTTATTACATTTTTCATTTATGAAATTTCTGCTAGTTCAATCTTCAAACGTGTTGCCTTTATTGTCTCTTATACTTGCTTATATCTTTAAGCTTCTCCCTTACTGCTGTAACCATAATGATTTATATGTTATATCTGATCATTCCAATCCTGGACATCCTTTGCTTTACAGTCAGTTCTTTGCTGCTTGTCACTTACAATGCCTTGCTTCTTTGTTTCTTGTTTTTGTGACAGGAAACTGATCAATTTCCCGGCAACTATACTTAAGCCTTGGCTCTATGGTGCAGATCTCCAAAGAATTTGCTTCTCTGCCCGTTCCCTGGGGCTCTAGCACCCAGAACCACTTGACATTGATAAGCTTGACTGAGGGCTTAAGCCACCGGATAATGCGAATGAGATCACAGCCTGTGTGTGTGATCTACGTCGTCATCAACACGGGACTCGTCCCTCTGCTCCCTTCTGCGTGCAGAGTTTATTTCCCATTTACATGGGCACTGAGTGTGTAGCCCTTTGGAGCCTCAAGTTACCTGGGCTCTTCTGTTTCTCTTCCCACCTAGAACAGGTCTTGGCTGGTTCTCCTGTATTTCATACTGAGTTCAGCCTTCAAAGTGGAATTCAGTCTGGGTCCAGTCTGACTCGGGCTTTATCTACCTACCATGATTCCTGCTTTCACTTAGTTTTTGCCCTCTGCATTCCTGTTTTTATGCCAGGTCAGCATCACTTTTAAAATAGGTCCTATTTTGTCCTGTATTCTAGACGATATGGTCACATACAAGAGTATGAAATCTGACTTACTGTTGGAAATGGAAGTCTTTTTAACGCTTTCTACAATTTTGTTTTCTTAGTTTGTTTTTATTTCTAAATGTTCTATGTTTCTAATGAGTTTCCTGCAGTCCCTCACCTCCCTGGTGCTGCTTCAATGTTTGTCATCTTTTTGAAGATGAACTTACTTTTCCTTTACTTTCTGATTTCCATCAGTTAATGCTCCATCTTCTAGTAGCTCACCATCTCTTCCTGAAACGGTCCCAGCAGGAAAACCTAAAGATGGAGAAAGTCCAGACACAAAGACGGAGGTGGGTTTTGTTCACAACCCTGTCTGCACACATGTGAATTTCTGTGATCCAAGTGACTCTTAAAGCTGGCACTCCAGGAAAAGAGGCTGTGACAGCAGAGAGTCCATGAAATGAATTACCTGAAACTCAGGTCAGTGTTTGATCCTCTCTAAGCTACAAATCAAACAACACTATGTATAATCAATAAAAGAATACTGATTTAATGTCACTTAAGTTAAATTTGGGGAGCTTATAAAATAAACACAGTCTAAGAAATGCAATGCTACAGATTAATATCAATGCTATGGAAACTTAGGATCATAATTGGCTTCTGGGCCTGTTTGTACTCAAAATTTTCCTTAGCACATTGGGTTTCACTATGAAGGTTTTCATTCACACACACACACACGTATTAAGTAAACTTGGCAGGGATTAGAAATAGGTAAAATGACAGTTTCTAAAGGTTTTAACAAACTACAGCCAAAGGCAAATCTAACACAAAGCAACTCATCGGGGATAAATATAAGGTTCTGCATTTTCCCCTTCCTCCCATTCCACAAATAGAATAAGTACAAGCGGCAAAGGAATAGTTTAAAAAAGCAAACATGTTGATTTAAGAATTTCCAGACTCTTAACTCACAGTCCATCTTCAGTGAAATAACTATTTTAGGCCAAGGGGGAAAAAAAATATATTATGTTGGCTGGAGATTCGCAAAAAAGGCAAAGTGAAAAACTCAGCTAATTCTCTCTCCAAAAAAGCAATGTTTGAAAATTTGTGGAAAACAACCATTTCTGGACTCTGAAAATTAACCAAAGGCACACCACAAGCTGAGAAGCATTTATTCAGGAAAACTACTAAACTTAGGTAGAAAACGGAGGTTCCGAGCGTTTTCATGTGAGATTACTCCCATCCCAGTCTCACGGGGACACCTGCGGCTGAGGCTGCCACTGGAGGCCCAGGAGAAGCCCGGGAGAAGAAAGCTCCCTGGAAACACAGGGATAGATCACTGCGGCCAGGGAAGGCGCCTCATGGCTGCCTGGGGTGACAGAGTGCTGAGCTCAGCATGCGAGCTCCACATTTGAAAGGGAGATCTGGGGGAGGAGGCGGGGCCTTGGCAGGCGCTGGTGGGTCTTGAGAGCCTGTGGGCCACGCAAGAGGACTCCGTCTGCACTCGCTCCACACGTCTCTTCTTGGGACCTGAGGAAAGGGGGCCGGCCTGACACTTCCTACAATGGAATTTTATCCTTCCGGTGTCCGCAGGAATGTGAAGCTGTGATTGTTAAATGAGTGACGGAACATCAAGGCCACACTAAAGAAATAAGCCAGTGGATCAGAGTGTGTGTGGGCCCTTTAGCCCCGTCTGGAATGCGGGTTGTGCCTGACGGGGACACGGCGCCTGTGCGGAGTCCGGCATCTCGTCCGCAGCGCTTTCGGAAATGCACATGGAACACAAAAATGCCTCAGGAGCCATGAGACCCACATTCAGCTCCAAAGAGCTGGTTCCCACTAAACCTACCATCAGTCTTTGGAGAGTCACCACGTAAGACAGCACTATTTTAAACTGTTCAGAGAACATAAAAGTGAGCAGGGCCCCAGTTCGGATCCCACATGGGCCAGTGACACTGCCCTCTACAGCTAAGACGGCGAACAACAGCTCCCCCTGGAGCTGGGCGGCCGCGAGTCGCTGGAGACAGCTAGGCGGCAGTGGGCCGGCCCGCAGCTGCCGTGATGCATGGTGATGAGCGGCCGTCCAATGGCCGGCGAGTGACTGCCTCAGCCGGGAAGAGCACATGATGATACCAACATGGGCCAGTGAAGCGACATCCTGCACAACCAGACTGAAGAACAAAAGGACAGCAACTTGTCTGTTCCTCTCCCCCAATCCCCCAATAAAATCTTTTAAAAAAAATACAATCTAAGTATCAATAAAAGGAACCGGCGATCCTTAGAGAACAGGCCAGCCCAGGGCTGGGGCCGGAACAATACAAGATGAGCCGGAGAGTGCTAGAAACTAGGAAGGCACTCAAAAGGGTGTGGAAATGTGGAAAGGTGTCTGCCTGAAAGAACTGCGAGGCACCAACGCCGGAGTGATTTCAGCAACAAAACAGATAACAGAAATGTTCTGTTACAACCCATAAAACAAATACCCATCAGTTCACACTGATATAAGTAATTGAATAAATAAATCAGTGGGGGAAAAGGTGCCTCTTTCTCATAGAAATCTGTGAATAAATATAAAATTGCAGTCAGAATAGCAATGGTTCTTGCTGTCAAAATCCACTTATGGATGCAAAATTCGTGGCCAAAGGATGCATACATAGCTTCAGCGCTCAGCCCACGATAATTATTGATCACACAGGAAGCAGTAAGAACCCTAAAGTGGAGACTCAGTAGATGGTACTCTGGCCAAGTGGTCGGTGTAAACAGCATCCGTAATAAGATGTTGAGGACAGTCCACAAAGTGCCTGTCCAGCACATTCCAGAAGGTCCCTCTCATCAGGAAAGACATGGAGAGGCAGAGGGGCTGTTAGCTATCAGAAGAGACCAAGGAGACACGACAGCTAAATGCAGTCTGGGACCTTCTACTGGATCCCAGAAAGGAGATTTAAAATTGTTTCATGGGAATGCTTGAGAGCATCAATGGAAAAACATGAAATCCAAGTAAAGTGTGTGGTTAATAGTTTTGATCATTGTACTATGATTACATAAGAAGAGTGATTACAGAAGAAGAGTGAAAAATATGTGGGAAATCTATGTGTTATTTTTGCAAATTATCTATAAATCTAAAATGATTTCCAAAAACAAACACAATTGCAATTGAATTTTGTGCACAAAGAATTTTTGAAAAGGCCTGCATGTTTTCCAAGCACTGCTTGAATACGCATTTCCGGCCTGAGTTTCTCCGCTGTCATCTTAGGGGTCATGGCTACACAGCTGTGCCTGGCTGGGTCACTGTTATGTTAGGCTTTTCTGTATGTTTTCACATGCATGTTTATATTATTTCATAATTGCGTTTTTATGATCATGCAGTGAAAGCAAAGCTGTTTGTCTTCAGACCCAAGTTCTGTGGGACCCTGTCAGCAAAGGCTAGAAGGGCACGCCGAGGGAGGAGGCTTGGCTGGAGGCAGGGGGCCCTCACGGAGTTCAGCAGGGGACCTGACGCCCCGTAGGCTGCTGGCTCGTGTATTGCCTGTTGTTGGGAAAGCTACCGACTGACATCAATGGGGAACAGAAACAGTCTTGAGAACTTTCTCTCCCTTTTCGTGGCCACAGCGACAGGAGGGGCTGGAAGTGACCCCAGGAGTGGTGTGCACACCGCGGTATAGGCGGGCAGTTTAAGGCTGCGTCTCAGCCTTTGTTCACGTCTCTCCACTGTGAATGGCAGCACGTGCAGTCTGTAAGTGTTTTATATGGACGTCTAATCAATTTTAACTTTTTATAATACATTTGTGTATATTTTAGAGTAGAAAGTAACAAGAGTATCTACATATATTTTATACAATGATGACATACGTAACTGTTTCTTAAGTTTTTTCAGTATATCTATGGACCCCTTTACACTTGGACCCCTTTTCACATTTCCACATAGGCTATGCGATTTGTCTGCAGGTTTTTTTCATGATCATGGTATCTCCCCTGCCAGGTAAGTATGCAGGTTTTTTTCAAATTGTCACAAGTCTCCAAGAAAGCTCCAATATATCTGTTGAAAAAAACTTAGTATATATATAAGTGGACCCACATAGTTCAAACATGTGTTGTTCAAGGGTGAACTGTATTTGTGAGAGTAACCCTTGGAGATGTCATACTTTGGAAAAACCTGAAATGCATCCAGGTGTCAGTCAGACCTCAGCTTCCAAGACATCTTCCCCACCATGTCCTTCCTGCCTGGACACCTGTGAGCCAGGTGTCCCTCCCAGCTGGACACCAGCCTGCAGAGTAGGGCCTTTCCTGTCTGGCCCCCACACGGTGGCACTTTCGAAAGCCACTCTGTGTAGCTCACCTTCCCCTCCTCCATCCATCGCCGCCCACAGGCTGAGAGGGACCAGGTCTGGTGGCTGCACCCAGCGAAGAAGCTGACAACCAAATGAAGGCAGCAAAACCCACAAATACACATGGGTACACGCTTGAGGAACTCACAAAATGACCAACAGACTTACGGGGTAATTGTTACTCAGCAATTTGGATTCTTAGCTCCCCGATTATTCTAAACGAATCCTATGGCTTTACTCCCACAGAATAAGCACTAATGGAGGCGGGGTGGCTTTACTCCCACAGAATAAGCACTAATGGAGGCGGGGTGGCTTTACTCCCACAGAATAAGCACTAATGGAGGCGGGGTGCCTCCTCCTACAGAACTCGGCCATTCTGCGAAGCACCCACTCCTCCAAAAGGCAGGCTTCACCTGAGTTTACTTTCACAATTATATGCATGTTATCTCAAAGAAATAAAGAACATGGAAAAAAATAAAGTTTAAAATAAACTTTAAACTGTGGGAATACAGGAGAGCCGGCTGGAGAAAGGAGATTGATGGGCAGAGTGTGCTTAGCACCTCTGTTGTTATAGTCCAAGCCCAGCAAGGTGACCCATGCCATGGAGAGTGTCTGCCAACTGGACAGCGAGGATTCAGCAATGAGATAGACTGGTTTCATTCTGATATTGCTAATGAACTTCAAAGCATAGGAAGCACAGAGAACGAATAGCCACTGTTGGCAGCGCAGGGCCTAACACTTAGCTGCAAATGCCTAGAACTTAGGGATGTATTTCTCCCATAATAGCACAGTATTATTTTATTATTAACAGCCACATTAACATTTTATTTATCAGTATTGATAAACTGAAATATTATTCAGCCATTATAATTATGACAACTAAATAACAACACAAAAAAGTGCTTATGACATATTGTTCAGAGAAAATTCAGGACACACAATTTTATGCACATTACTATGACCACGCCGGGTAAAAGTTGTACATTTAGAGATTGGAGAGGAAATTAGGGGAGATGGTCTGCATGTTTAGGTGCTGAGACTGTGCAGTCAGAGTTTTCTTTGTCCAAAATTTTATATCATGTCTTATTTTCTTAATAATAATAATAATAATAATAATGGCTAAAAACAAAGAATTCAAGTAGAAATGAGATATTTCCCAAAGGGTAAAAATGAACACGACCAGGATGCTAGTTTGCTTTTGCTTTATCCTCGCTCACATTTGCCAAACTAGCTGGAAAAAGAGACCTTCCCGTGAGGTAGCCTTGGCGATCCCACAGAAGCAAGGTCAGCACATTGCGGTGTGGGCTGGTTATTCCGTCCACTCCCAAGAGCTCAAGCAAAGTTCCCTGGGAGACGAATGGCCTCAGTACACACACCTAGGGGACGGCTTCCCTGAAGCACATGTCTACAGATGCCTCTTGTTTGAAATCACTAAGGCAAACAGTGTTTTATTCAGTAGAGCAGCTGCCCCCGGAATTGCGTCTCTCTTCCTCGGTTGTGTGACATGTGATGGAGGAA
Source organism: Aselliscus stoliczkanus (assembly GCA_033961575.1). Taxonomy (NCBI): domain Eukaryota; kingdom Metazoa; phylum Chordata; class Mammalia; order Chiroptera; family Hipposideridae; genus Aselliscus; species Aselliscus stoliczkanus. The sequence continues at coordinate 28,214,029 of CM066730.1, read as the reverse complement.
AGCCCAGGGTCCTGAAACCAGCACAGCCCCTGCCCCTGTGGCTGCAGGAGTTGGGTGTGGGCCACTTGCCCCAGATTGTTTTTTATTTTTAACAATATTTGAAGGATTTATTAAATGTAAGACTTTTAAAATGCTGCAAAATATTTAGTTAAAAAATTGAGTTCATGATAGATGCATACAGACACAAGTCACATAATTATAGAAACAAAGTGATTAAAATCCTTAAACTTTTGCTCCCTAGGAGATTATAGTGGATTCACTATGGCTCCCATGTTCTACTGACATTTTCAGTGTAGACCCCAAGAAGAAAGGTTTTTTCCAGCAAAGAAAACGAATGCCCCTCCTGTACCTGTGCAGGGAGCACAGCCTGACCCAGCAGGGCCTGTGGGCTAAAAGCGGGCGTGTCTGGTAAGGAGGGCCCCACAGAACTGCAGCAGGGAGCCTCCACAGAAAATTCAACTCCCAGCAACACAGAATGAACCTGATGCCGGACACCAATGATTCCTGCCTCTACTGACGGCGCTGAACTCTGCCCCGGCCCCATGATCCTGGAAAACAGCGAAAGCCGGGCCTTCCCACTGCGTGTTCCAAGAAAGGGCTGGCCGCAGACACCGACGCACGCATGGATGCCCCCGGTGACCCGCTGCACGGAAAGACGCAGACCCCCAAATTCCCATTCTTCGTGCCATAAATGATTAGCTAAAGCACCTTGTTCCGGGGGTCTAGGGCACACAGAGCTGGCTGCCAAGCTCTGGTTGGGCCCCCCCACCAGGCTCCGGAACTCAGGCCCTGCCTTCACGAAGCACCGGAATGAGCTCAGCTCGGCTTGCCAGGGCGCAGCGGACCTGGGGCTCCCGGCCCCACTGCCCACCAAGCGCCCTTTCCAGCCCTCCTGACTCCTCCTCCAAAGCAAGAGCCTGCTTCTGCCCACCTGGAGGCGCCGAAGGACTCAGGGTTAGAGACCCGCCTTATTGCCAGAAAGACCTGCCCCCCCCCCCGCACCCCTTCTTGAAATAACCTTCCTGAATAAAGCCTCTCCTTCCCTAGTCAGGGTCTGTGTTTTATTTGACACCTCACTGGTTCGGAATTACACTAACACCTTACACACGATGAACAAGAGTGGTAGAGAAGGTCCTGTCTGTCCTGGGGAACTGCCCTCCCAGGACAGAATACACAAAGATGCCAGGAAAATGAAAACAAACAAAACATCTTAAAATGCGTATGGCTGAGCACGAAAAAACTCAGGCGAGCCTTAGAAGTCAAGACTGCAGGAACAGGCACGACCTGATTGGCTGAAGGAAAATGTTAATTCTTGGTGGCATTAAAATCAAAACTCAACCGAAAGAACTTAAGCTCTAATGGGCTTTATCAAGTGACTCCTGAAGCAGCAGCCTCTAGAAGGGTCTCATTCCCAGGGACAGACAAAAGGGAAGGTTTTTGGGGGGCGGGGAGGCGTGGGGCCAAGAGAGCTATTAAGGAAGGCAAAGACGGCATTATTTGGGGGCTCGGACACCCATTTTTGTTCTTAAAAATGAGTAGTTGAAATAGCTAACATCCATGTGTTTATTGAAGGCGCTTTTAGATTTTCCAAACTAAAAACTATTTGTAAAATAATACTGTCTAATGCTTTTGTCTTGCACGATTTTCCTTTATTGATGCAAGTCAGGTTTCCTTCTTAGTAGGTATTGCTCGTCTGGACAGATAACGGTCCTGCATTTCAGAAACACCGTACATTTGGTTTGTTCACCACAGGATTCTGTGCTGATAGCAAACTCAGGCCTAATCCAAAAAAAACCTCACTTGTTTTTTAATTTAAAATTTTAATTTATTTGTTATTAAAAAGTTATTGAGGTATAATTGACACATTATATTAGTTTTAGGCATACAATGTAATGATTTGATATTTGTATATGCTGTGAAATGATCACAACAATAAGTCTAGTTACCATCCATCACCTCACAGTTACACATTTTCTTCTTTGTTTTAATGATGAGGACTTGTATTTCTGTTTATTCACACAACTTTGTTAATTTTCACTTTTATAATTTTTAGCCATTTTCTTCTTAAACTGATCTTTCCCATTGGTATTGCGGGTAATTTTTTATTTTGATGTAAGTTGAAATGATTGTAAGAATAGTATAAGGAACGCTCATCTTCCCTTTGCTCTTTCTTACCAGTTGTTTACCTTTTGCCCCATTTGCTTATTGTCTCATATGTCTTTATATATTTTCGTATATGTACATATTATTCTTTCTGAACAGTTTGAGAGTAAGTTGCAGACATTGGATCACTGTATCCCTAGATACTTTGGTGGTTATTTCTTAAAAGTAAGGCTTTAGGGTAACAGAATATATTTATCTAATTCTATATAACAAACTAACCAAAACGTGGTGCATTAAAACCTTTCTGTGCTTCAGGAACGCAGGCATGACATGGCTGGTGCTTCTGCCTCAAGGCTCTGTGCCGTCTGCAGTTGTGCTGTCTCTGAGGCTGCGGTCTCACCTGCAGGCCGGACCGAGGAAGGGCCTGCCTTCCCGCCCGCTCGGTGCTTGTTGACAGGTCTGCTCGAACCGTGATCAAAGGGTCTCAGTTCCTTGTCACCTGGGCTTCCTGATAAGCAGCTCACGACATGACAAATGGCACTATCAGAGACCAAGGCAGCACATGCGCAATGGAGCCTCCGCGTGGCAGAAGCACCCCATCGCTTAGCCGCTCTGTCTGTTAGAAATGGGCACTAGGGTCAGTGCACCGCAACACCGAAGGCATGGACCCCGAGAGATGGAACCGCTGGGCGACCACCTCGAGGCTGCCTTCCACCAGGTGGGCGTAATCAGTTCCAACAGCCCATCTGCAGAGAGCCGAATGCCACAACACATCCTCCCAAAGGGTTTTGGATATGTGTGCTTTATTTACAAAACGCAGCAACAACAAAACTAATGATACTTCTGCCTATTGTTACAGACACGTTTCTCTTGGTGGGTTACATGCTGCCACTTTTGTCATCTTTAGTGGTCCTCGTCAGGCTCCTGACGAAACTGAAGTGCAGATCCTGCCCACAGTAGTGTCTCTTCCCTAGTAAGGGACAATTTGGTGAAATAGTAGGGAGAATTGCACATTTTCTTTAAAAGATACATCATTGTTTATTTTTCTGTAAGTGTGTATGCGGGGGAGGTTATATAGCTGGATTATGTAGGTTCCCCAATTGCCTATTCACCTGTGTTCAGTCAGAGTCACATGTCGTTTACTCATTCACAGAGGATAGTGAGGGACAGAGAGCTGGTTTTAGGGGGCCAGCGGTGTCTGCCGCTGAGCGTGGTGCATGTCAGGGCCTGCTCAGGGCTCCCCAGTCCAATATCTTGACACTTCTGAGACAGGTGACCTGTGCCTGCATTGAACTTGGTCTACTGATTTGTTTCAGTTATTCTCTTATTTCAAGAGTGTTTAGGGGATGCTGAGCTCAGCCTGGTGAGCCGAAGGAGTGAGGCGCTGTTGCTGTTTGAACTGCTCTTAGGTTAGTGAGTGAAGCTAAATGAGGGACGGTTCCCGAGAACTGCTGGCCAGACAGGTTGAACGTGTACACAGATGGTCACTTTGGGGGCCGGGGGGAGGCAAGGCTAGAGAGCCGTAAGCCCTGGCAGTAAGAGCGGGCCCTCCAGCACCTCACTCCTTGCTCCGGTCGCCTTGTCCCTCCTCCCACTCGTGGCGCGCTGTCCTCCAGCTGTTCGGAGTCATGGGTGGCTCTCTGAAGTACTAGTACCTTCCACCTTGCCCTCACTTTGCAGCCAGTGCTGAGTGCATCAATGTACTGATCCCTCTTTCTGTGTCGAGCACTTGACCAGGCAGCATGTTTAATCCACACATTGACCCTAAGAAGTAGATGTTGTCATTTTTCCTTTAAGTAGAAGAAGGCTGGAGTTCAAAGGTTTGTCTACGCTTTGCGCCTGCTGCCTGGTGAGGGACTCGTGGGCACTTCCTGCGGCTCCTTCCCGATGGGCACACTGTGTGCAGACTTGGTAAAGTAAGGGCACCAAGCGGACAGTCTTCACAGCTATGTCTAACCAGAGCCCATAGCTAGATAGCCTCCAATGCAGTAGAAACACGTGGGCCTCTGCCAGACCCAATGCCCAGGTGCAGAGTGTGTCTGCTTCCCTTCGGGCACTGCACTCCAGAACGTGACTCAGCAATGCACACGTCATCGGCCTCCAGACCCAGAAGCATCTCTTTTTCCAAAAGCTGACAGGTCTGGCTTGACCTGTAGGAATGCAACACCCCAAAAAAGGACCCGAGCATTTTGGAGAATTTTGTTTACATGACGCTAAGCCCCAAAGGACCTTAAATTCTAAATAAAAGTCCCAGGGGCAATTTGTATAAGAAGCTTGTTTTTAAAAGAAAATAAATTATATGACAGTTTTATTATATATATTACAAACTAGACTGGTGAACGTTTTACTCAACAGTAAAACATCTGTAATTCAGACCTTTCAGTATATAAAGCTTACATGACAAAGTCTAACAAAAATCCATAAAACCTAAACACATTTCCGAAGGAGAGGACACTGCCACATATGGGGCTTTCGGAGTGGCTGTGCTGCTGGGAAACGAGCAACGTTCTCTTACGTGACAGTCTCGGCTCAGGGCACGTTGGGAGCAGCTGTGGGTGTGCATTCTGTGGGCTTTGGCGTGTGAGCTCTGCTTGACAAGCTTACATCTAAAGTAGTCAGCACTCTAGTTGTGTGTCTGTGCCCTGTGCTTGGACCCACCCCAGGGCCCAGGATCCCGCACAAAGCACCTCCTTTTTCCCCCGAAAACCCAGGCAGCCTGAGGGCTTCTGTGACTTGCCGATATTCAGAGATTAGAGGAGGAGCCGCAAGGAGCCTTCTCCTGGTTCTTTACATTGTTTGTTACTCACCAGGTGATATCAAGCAATTGTGAAGTTGCCATAAATAAGCCCACTCACCCTGGGTCACAAGACTTCTGCTACAATTAAATGGTGTTTTTTTTCTTGTTTTATTTGGACAGAATCTTGTTTTATTTTGACACACTTCTGAAACAGATCATTTGCAAGGTCAAAGAGGTTGGTATTCACACGGAATGAAAACTCTGAAGAGGTTAGGCAGTAGCTGGGAAGTCAGAGCACAGCGTTTGTGACCATCCCACAGGTGGTATGACTTCATCAAGTTACGTGCAAGAGACACGAGGCGCCTTTGCCACAGAGAATCTGAGCTGACCCAGCAGTGACCCCCCCCCTTTATTCTAGGAGGCGCTCAGGTCAGGCCTGCCAACGTGGAGACATTTTTGGTGGCACAAGGACATGCATGGGAAGAGACGAATGTCCCCAGCCACCAATGTGCGGAATGAGACAAGATGGTGTTTACTTGAGCTGCTGCATAAGAATCACCGCTGTGTCCAGTGGAGGCATCTGCCCTTTGTGTTTCCAAATGGGTAAGGAATGGGGGCTCGTACGAATGTCAGTGTACTGGGCACACAGGTGCCGACGTTCCGTGTGGTGATATGTCGGGCCTTTGATCTTTCCTGAAGACAGCTTGGCCTCCCGGCTGCTCTGAGGGGGCAGCAGTCCCCTGGGTGAAGAACGACTGAGTCTTCCGGTTCTGTCTGTCGAACCCCCGCACGAACACCTATGACTTGCTGGGAATAGAACGTGCTGAAAATCACTATCCAGGCACCTGTCCTTCCACGCGCTGTGTGTGCGTTCCTTCTCTTTCCCCAGAGGCTCTAGCTGAAAACGGAAAGGAAGTCAGGCCCAATGGGTCACAGACACGTCTGCTTCCGAAGGGTGCTCAGCTGGGCTCGGAGCACACGGCCCGTAGCACGTGGATGGGGCCTGGCTCCAGAAAGGGGGTGCCGTGGGGAGGAGCCCTCCGGCCAGTGGCACACCCCAGGTGACTCGCGTGTCCTCTGCTCGGGTGGTTCATGTGTGTATGTGTATGCATGCTCATGTGTGCATGCATGAGCACACATGTGCGCATGGTCATGCACACGTGTGGACACACAGGTACGTGTTTGCGCATGCACACGTGTGTAAGTGCACACAGTGTGTGTGCCACAGTTCTTAGTCTCCAAAGTCTGACAAGAGTAAGTCTGTGCTCCATTTTCATGCGGACATCAATTCATTTTGAGGGTATAATTGCTTCACTTTTAGAATATTCCAAGTTTATCCTTCTTGTAATCAGTGTTCTGAATGTCCCCTTGGGTCGTTCAAAAGCCTGCTGTCAACATGCCATCTTGAGTTCCACGGGTTAGTGCGAGTCCTGAGCCTGGTGTGGCTGTGTGTACTGCTCCCTCCGAACCCCTGTCTACAGAGCGCCCTGGACCCCGCTCTTCTCCCGCGGCCTCTAGCTCACATCCGTCCCAAGGCATCTCCGCCAACATTTTTAGGCTGGAAGTCGAGGACGTGGAGTCAGTCTGATCCTGCAATTACTTGTAAATGAAAGCTGTCTTCCTCCAGGTCACTTCACTTACTTGGTCTTGGATTTCTCACCAGGTAAAATTTTTATGGATATTATAGTTACAGGTGGGGTTTTTTTGTTATTTATTTATTTGTTTTTAGCTGAGCCATCCTGCCACCTGTTGGCAGCTCAGCGGCAGCTCAGCGGCAGCTCAGCGGCAGCTCAGCGGCAGCTCAGCGGCAGCTCAGCGGCAGCTCAGCGGCAGCTCAGCGGCAGCTCAGCGGCAGCTGGGCATGAACCGCCGCTGCTCAGAGCTCAGCTCGCACTCTTGAGCGAGCTCTTAGCCAACTGAGCCACTCGGCCGGCCCTATAGTTACAGGTTTTAAAGATCAAACAAGACAGAGTGTGTCGGCTTGTTTTTTAAACTTTAAAGTTCACATCTCGCCATTATTACATAATTATTCAATCCTCCTCTCCTTGCTTCTCCCTTTGTTGCTAGCCTGGATGTCGAATTAATTCTTTTATTTATTTTTTATTTTTTGTCCTTTTTATTTTAAATGATTAGGTCAAGTATGTGGAATTGCTGATGTTCGACTATGTTTTATCTATGAGAATGGCAATTTCCCATTGTGTATCCTACTAATTAAAAATATATCAAAGTGATCCCTTTGCATGTTGAAACCATAAGCAGCATGAGCAGAGGAGCAATAAACACTGACAAGGCTATTTGTGTCGCATTTATTCTTATCTGCTGGTTTACTTTTTAGCTCTTTTTCCCCACAGGTGGAAATGTCCCTTAAATATCTAGTGATCTTTTATTTTCTGTTCATATTTAATGGTGTCACATTGAAGGGTGAACAGAGTCTGTGTTATCATCTGCAAAGCTTGTTTAGGGACTTTCTTTGGGGTAATTGATAGGGCTGAAGATGTACCAAATAGTAGAAGGTGACATCTTTGGTCTAGGCTGTTTCTTCTCTGGAGAAAATGTCTCCTCTCCTCTCTGGAAGGCAGATGCTTGGCTGCTGGGGTCCCGGCTGCAGGGAGGGTGGAGGTGGGGACGAGGGGCAACTGCTCCAAGTGCAGGGTAAAACCAGCCTCTGTCTTCGGATAGCTGTGTCCACCCTCCTGTGGACCAATGGCCTTGACCTCTGCCCAGCGCTCTGTGTCTCGTCTGGGCTGCCCTGGCAGGTTCTGCTGGCCTCGGGCTCCTTCTGTGTTTGCTGCCAAGTCACTTTGCATCCTCTGCCAGTGGCCCTCCCGCGCTCTCTGGTGAGCACTCTGCAATAATAATGACTTCTTGGGATGGAAGATAACATGGGCGAGTATTGGTCTGCCAGCTCTAACTTGGAATGCTTTCTCTTCTAACAGCAAAGCTTGAGACAAAGGTATAAAGTACTCAGTGACTCAACCTTTTGGGAGCATTTGAACATTTTAGGGCACCAACTTGTTGCGTTTCCTAAAAGTGGTGATAGGGAATCATTAATTATTTAGTTTCTACTTTGTTGCAGATATATCATGCCAGCTTGGAGTGCCACCACGCACACTCGAAGTGCAGGCGGAATTCGGTTTACGTCTTCCTCGATCTGACACTTCCATTTTATCTCTATTTCAAACCTAGCTGGGCCGTGGCGGGAATGTGTGTTTCATTAGCGGGAATGAGAAGGTGGTGACTGTCACTGCTGCCTTCCACAGGGGAGTAAACTCAGGTTCAGAACAAAATGTTAGGGGGCCAAATTGAAACCAGAACCTAGACTGTAATTCCATAACCGAATGTGCTTTCCATGCTGTGTGTTTCATTGCTGAGGCTTGCTAATCATGACTCTCAATCGTCACATGCTAAGGACATATTTATTGCTAATTAAATTAATTTCAACGAATTCATTTTTTAGGCCTCTGCCACTTGGTTCCTCCCAACGGTCTCACGTCGCCCCCTGCTGGCCGGCCCTCAGCCTTGAACAGACCTCATATGAGTAATGTACCATGTAGGTGACAAATGTCTTTAACTCGTATGCATTTTCTGCAACTCAATCTATAAAAAAGCTTAATTTGGATCATTAAAAGGTCTGGTGTGGGGGGCCGGCCGAGTGGCGCGGTGGTTAAGCGCTGGCTTGGGACGCCAGCGGCCCCGGTTCGGGTCCCACATGTGAGGGTCAGTGACACTGCCCTCAAAAAAAAAAAAAAAAAAGGTCTGGTGTGGGGAACATTCATTTCCAGAATCACCCAGTTCTGGTTCCACTTATTATTACCACTTTTCTGTGCACAAATGAGGGAGGAAATATTCCAGGCAGCCCCTGGAGCCACCTGAGAACCTCACGCCCGGACTGTCTACAGCCCCGATTCCTTTGGAGTGTACCAGATGTCCTAGTGGGGTGCCCAAATGACTCGTCATCTGCACCAGGGCCTTGGTGAAGTGAAGGGGACCCCCAGCAGTTGCATTTAAACCACAGGTAAACTGGGACCTTCTGGGCAAACCAGGATGTCTGAGTCTCTGACCGCTAGCTCCCAGCTTTCTGTTTTGTTGATGAAAGCCGTGCCTCTATGATGCGCACGTGATCTCTCCTCTGGTGAACTGCAGTTCAGCTATTAGAGTTTTCACTCATGTCGCTAGTCTCCAGGTTAAGACACACCACCCAGGATGACCAAATTTAATTATTGGGAATCATGAAGATGAGGTAATGTTCATCTTCTCAGACATTAATTAGGTGTTCGATGACAATGAACAAGATTTGTCCTAGTCATCATGTGGAAATAACCAAACCGAGCTTTATATGTAAGACTTGGCTTCTGATTCCACTCTACCACTTGTCAGCTGCCAAATGTGAGTGTAGTTGAAATTTTTAACAGCCACAGGAACTCACCGTTGGGATACACCAGGCTGACCACTGACCAGTGAGAAGAGATACTGTCCATATTTCCAGGAGGACACACAGGAACTGTGCTAAAACTGGCATTTGAAACATGAGGTGGGCTGTCAGAGGGCTGCCTGATGGGAGACCATTCAAGTGGGAAGTCTGTTGCTTCATTCATTCAGGCAGTGCCCACATGGCTGGAGTGACCCAGGGAGTAAGTACAAGGAGCAGGATAATGCCTGACTTCCAAACCTGTAACCAGGTGAGCAATCTGGGGAAAGCCACACATGTGCCATGGCCTTCCTTCATGTCACAAGAGTCGTCAGCCTTCTTGCGATTTGGGATTGCTGATCAGGTGTTGTTTTGTATTTTAAAGTGAACCAAAGAGATATAAAGGAGATAGGTCCAGAGGCGCTGATGGAAAGGTCCTTGGCACATGCATTTTGAACTAGTGTCAGAAGTGGCCCAGGAGTAAACAGTTATCTTCTGATGTTCAGGGCATCCCTTCCAGATGTGAGTGGATGTGTTTCCATTTCACGAAACACAACACAGCCCCACAGAAATGACTGACACCGTGAGATGGCACGCAGGAAAGCCAGAGTAATGCATGGGTTGAGCTGGGCTGCCTGTGTCATGGCCGATGGAGTGACGCCCTGGACCATGTCGCTCTTTCCTTGGGGACTGAGTTCTGGAAGGCTGATCATTCCTACTGCTTGAGCGTTTGGACTCAGCTCCTGAGTGCTGACTTGGTGCTGAGTTCATTTATTGAGTGTTCAGAAACCACATTGTTATGTGTTGTCTGACTGATAGAATGCTGTCAAAGAAGTGACCACCTAGAATTTATTTTCTTGGGAAATTACACTTTCTGGCTCATAAATGCCAATACTGTAGATGACAGGTCTTATGCATTCTCACAGGAAAAAAATGCACTCTGGGTGTGAAAACTTTATGAGCTGACTTTAACATGGGTTGGCAGCTGACATAATTTCAGCACAGCTTTAGTAAAAAAAAAATGTACTAACAAATTTGCAGGGAGACTTGAAGTGAATACATTCCATGAATGTGACAAGTTGACCACAGAGCCTCGGCTCCTGTGGCTGGAACTCTGAAAGGGGGAAGAGGGTCCTTTACTCCCACTCACACACCAGGGGACTGAGCCACCAAAGAATCAGGCAGCTGGAGAAGAACAGTCAGGAAGTGATGGGACCGGGGTCCCAACCAAACCCTCTGGGGCCACATCAGACAGCCAGCCCTGCAGCCACCGCGCTGGCGCGTGCTGCTTTGCAAAATGTCAGGGTGGCCGAGCAAGGCCGTGAGGCCACGGGTCCCAGGTGCCAGCTGGTGTTGGCCCCACAACATCACCCACCCCAGGGCCTGTTTCAGTCCCCGGACACACAAACCAGCCACACTCCCCTCTATTTCTGCAGCATAGACACTAATGCGACTTTTTAGAGTCCTTTAAAATGTCTGGACTTAAGCTTTTTAGACCTACAATCTCTTTACACACTATCCAGTAGAGTGTTCTTTTGTCATACATGAGGACATTGGGAATCCGGAGTGGCGGCGAGGGACACACTAGTCCCCCCGTTCAGGGGGCAGGAAGAGGGCCAGGGTTGAGTCCTCTCCACTGGCCTTGACTTCAAAAACATTAGGAGGTTGATTTGGAGGGAGGAGGACCCTTCCGCCATGAGCCAGGCAGCGCGCCTCAGGTGAGGCGGAAACGCGTCCTGCATTCTGCAGGGGGCTCATGCTTAAAGCTTTGTTACCTCTCAAAACTGAGGGGCTGCAGCCTCTCAAAGCTGCAGCTCCTGTGGGCTGAGGGGCAGCAGGGGGAGAGCAGGCCACTCCAGACTGGCCTGTCGCTCTAGGGTGTCCTGGAGACAAGCACCCGCCCACCCTTCAAAGTTTGCACAGAGGCCTCAGCTATGCATCCAGACGTCCCATCACCACGTGACTGTCTCAAGGCCGTGTCCTTGGGCAGCTTCTAGCCCAGGCAGCACACAACCCAGAGGTGACAGGGCGGGACTTGGCCCCAGACCTCCGGCCCTCCCCCGACCCCTGAGCTGATTCATAATCAGAAGCTGCTGTTCTCGACCTGCCGGAGGTCGGAGCAAAGATGGTCGCCCCCTGGAGGTGTTCGTGTCTAGGTCTTTGAGAAAGAAAACATCAAATCAATATACTTCTTTCTTAAAGTACAAAATAAATTATTAAACTTTGCCATTATCTCTGAAACCGTATCTCTGTACAGGTAACTTATTATTTGCCTTCCTGTTTAATTAATATCCAGTTCTTAGTAACTGGTTTTGGAAGCTTTCTAGTCCCTCTGATTTAGACGGCCATGCAATGTCACTGAGTGTCACCGTGTTAAACGTCCACTGTGTCACAGAAGGTTCCCTGTCACTTGGCCACCCAGGGCAGACATGCCAGCAGTGGCCTTTCCCTCCGCTGCCCCTCCACTTCTTGGCACAGCCGCGGGCAGACTCATTGTGCTTCTGGATACGGTTCCATGAACCTCAGAACAAGCTCAGGTGACGTGTGCACTGCCACCCGATTATGTTAGGTCATGTGTACTGAAGGTGGACAACACCTTTGAAACTTTATGGAGAATTATAAACGTGACACTGCAACCTGACACCTGCGTTTTCTTTCCTTCGGGCTAAAGTGTCAGCATTTGAAGTTTTAAGCACTCTGGGTCCCTTAGGGAGAACAATTGTCATCTTGCCTGGCTTCCCATCATATTCCTGGGGATGCTGCGTCTGATTCAATGGCACTGTTTGCTGTGGCAACTCTTAGTCTGGGGCCGGGAGGGGAGTGAGCATGGGGTCCTGTCGCTGGTGGCCCTGCTCGCTGCCTGGGGTTAGGTGGCTGCCCTGCGCCCCTCCCTCAGGTAGCACCTGCCTCAGGAACTGCGCCTCAGCTGCCTCCACCAGGAAGTCCCTGTTTGCTTTGTTTCTTGTTTCCTATCAAGTTCAAAGTTTCCTTAGAGTGATTATGAGAAAGAGAAAGGAAAATTAGTCAGAGTTCAAAGAAAGGTGACCAAAGGGATGCCTGGATAGGAAGAGAAAACTGTAAAGGAAGTTATTACAAGAATCGCTTTTCACTGCTATTGAAATGGGTTTTATAAAGGAGATATTGATCCGTTTTTCCAAAAGTTTATGAAAATCATCAAGAGGAAGTAGGCTTAAATTAAAACAGATATTTCAGTAGACTAGAGAAAAGAATGTTGATCTTTCAATAGCTAATATGGGCTATGACAATGTCTCACTCTGGTAAATGAGGAGATGAAATGTTGAAAATATAGCCCCTGACATAGAATAAGAATTCAACAAATACGTTACTTGTTGTCCACTCTTCATTATTGAGAAGGCATTTGCGCCGAACTGTCTTGTTCTCCCTGAACCAGCTGGGCTTTGCAGATGTTACATGGAACCTGTGACACACAAGCACACACAGGGTTTGTTCTCCAGGAAGTTGTGTAGCCAGCAAATTAAACGGAGATTCTGTCAAATGCTATTATTGTGCAGGCTCAGGTACAGAATGGACAGCTGAAGAGGCAATTTCATGAGCTCTTCTCATGACAGGCCCTGGGTCTGTGGGCGTTCCTGTAAATACACCCCTTCCTGGAGTTGAGGGTCAATGAAAGACCCTTTGGATTTATTTATTTTTATTATTATTATTTTGTAGCTGAGCCATCCTGCCACTTGTTGGCAGCTCAGAGGCTGCTCAGCTGGGCTGGGAACCCAACTGGCAGCCTTGTTGCTCAGCTCGCACTCTTTGTTTGTTTGTTTGTTTGTTTGTTTGTTTTTGAGGGCAGAGTCACTGGCCCTCATATGTGGGACCAGAACCGGGGCCAGCACTTAACCTCCACGCCACTCGGCCGGCCCCCAGCTCGCACTGTTGAGCAAGCTCTTAACCAACTGAGCCACTCGGCCAGCCCTTAAAAGACCGTTTTTAGATGTGACTTTAATTTGAGGCCCAAGAGAATTAGGCTTACTATTTAGGGCCCAATTATTTTGTCTCCTAAGCAGAAACGTTTGGTAAAAGCATCTCAAACTTCAGCCCAGCCTGGCCTTCAAGCTCTCTCTTTAATAATTTAAATGTTAGATTATAATTTTGAAAGTTAAACCTTGTAACTTGGCTTCCACATTAGATTCAGGGATTTGGCGTCATCTGGATGTGAAAACAGACGTAAAGTTTTGTAAACAAAAAATGACAAGTAAACTTCTGATTTTGGCTTGAAACTAAAACATGTTGTGATAATAAAAACCTGAGTGATTAATTTTAATGAGGTTGTTTTAAAGAAGTAGCTGAAAAGCAGAGATGTCATAATTGACCAAGAAAGTACCAGTCATCTGACAAACTTCTATCAGTTATCTGCTGGATGCAGGCACTCTGCTAGATGTTAGGGATTCAAATATGGAAAGAAAGGTTCTGGGTTTGAGGAACCTGCGTAATATGGTTTGGACAAGGTGGCATACAGTCTTAAAAACAATATACCTTACAGTACCAGGCCAACTGAGCTCCTATCCAATTTTTTGTCGGTAGGACTGCCGTACAGTTTCAGATGGAGACTGAGAACAAAGACGAAAGAGAGGGTGGGATGAGCTGCAGGGGTGTGGGGGTGGGAGCGGAGGTCACGGAGGAGGCAGGATGGGGTGACCTGCAGGGGAATCCATTGCCATCAGCACAGCCTCCAGTGTCACCTCAAAGGGCTCAGGCCAAATAAACCAGGCAGTGGTGGGACCAGGTGGGCCCTGTGTATTCCCGCCCTATGAGTTTGTGGTGACTAGGAACATGGGCAGTAACAATTTTTTGTTCCATTTAGAATGAGAACAAATAAACTTTAAAAATAATAGACATGCAAATAACTCTAGTCTCTCCCAAGTAGGTGTCTTTTCATTACAATCTTGTGAGTATTTAAAGCACCATGTCAGCTTCCGGAATGCGGTCAGCTGCTGGCCCTGATGGTCCTTTCACCAAGGGAAGGCATTTCCCATCCCTTTTATCTCACATTCTGTCACTTAGAATGGAAGACTGGTTTATTTTAATAACCTTTACACTTGGATGAGGAGATTCAATTCTAAAGCCACAGTCTGGCCATGAGTGAGCTCACCTGTGGAGTATTATTCCTGACTGGCTGTTTAGAGTCTACTCGTTACTTGTAAAGAGCATTTAACAAGGCGCTTCTGTGGCCATAAGAGGAAGCTTCCCAGGGGCCTCCTTCCAACAGCTGCTCTCCAGGATGTTTCTTTACAAACTTGAACTGCCCATGTCATCACCAGTGTCAGCTTCGATTAAAATGAGAAAAAACTTAGTAAATGATACATAAGCATTTTACATTCAAGGTTCATTCTTCTTAAGTAATAGAGAAAGAAAGAATGAAAAAAGACTAGGATGCCTCCTGGAAATTTGATGTTTTGCTTGTAAGAATTTCCCCAGATCCTTGGCCAGTTAGGGGACCACAGTAGATGATGAGATACCAACTGATTCCTCCTGTGAGTTAGTTGTAACTTAAACTATTGAGGTTTCAATAGTTGGATTATAGCTAAGTTTTGAGGGTTTATCTTCTTTATGCTTTATTGATTTAATTACTACATTTAGAAAACAACATGAGGGCCGGCCAAGTGGCGCATTGGTTAAGCGCTGGTTTTGGGATGCCAGCGGCCCCGGTTCGGATCCCACATGAGGGCCAGTGACACTGCCCTCTACAGCTAACAACAGCTCCACCTGGAGCTGGGCTGTGCGAGCCCCGGGAATGGTGTGGGCTGCAGCCCCTGCTGCAGTGGGCTGCCATAGGCTACAGTGAGTGGCCGGCAGCCAGCGTGAGCAGCTGGCAGCCAAGCGTGAGCTGCCAATAGCCGCGGTGAGCGACATCCGGAGGCCGGCGACCGATCTGCCTCATCCGGGAAGAGCGCAATGACGATACCAACAGTGAAGCAACATCCTCCGCAACTAAACTGAAGAACAAAAAGACAGCAACTTGTCTGTTCCCCTTCCCCGATTCCCCAACGCTGTTCCCCTCCGCCAATTCCCCAATAAAATCTTTAAAAAAAAAGAAAGAAAACAACATGAATCATTCTAATGCAGCAAATGTACTTCAATTTTTATTTAGTTAAATGTATTTATCTAGAGTATTATCAGGTATTTCTCATCTTAAAGAGAACTCAGTATCTTGTTTTTCTTTTTAAGTACCCTACCTTGAATTTATTGCTAAAGACTCTGTTAGCAGTACCCCCACAGTAAGGACTACATGCTGGTAGGGGAGGAGGTTGTCTTATGGTTTGTTTTCTTTTGTTAAAAGATAAACTGAACTCATACTTTATTCCACTATTTTCTCTTTGGAACGAATAGTCCAGTTTCAATTTGGCTCTTACCTCTCCTCCCTCCACAAGTTCTTCAGCCCATGAATCATCTTCCCTTCCCATGTCTATTCAGCACTGGTTCTTTCTCTTGTGTTTGCAGTATGTTCCCCTCTCACTAACCAACGTAGCATCTTGTTTAGACCATCTTTTCAGCCTATGGTCCTTCTGTTTTCTCCCACCATCAGATTTCCCTCATTGGAATTGATCCTACTTTTACACCTTTCACTTGTTCCCCAGCTATTCTCATAGTAATTCAGGGGGAGCCATCGTCTGTACCTGTCACTCAGGTAAAACCACGCCGAGGCAGACCCTCCGGAGGCCGCTTGTCCTCACCTCTGCAGTGGCCGTCATGGGTGGTCACCGCTGCCCCTGAGAGTCTCTCCGTCCCGGATGCTGCACGAATGAAGCTCTCCGGATCTGTCCCCTCCCCCAGGCGGCTCCTCCGGTCCAGGTCCCCCTGCCCAACACCGACAGGCACAGGAGGCCGTATTGATCTTGATTTTGACTCTCTCTCCTTTTTAAAAACTTCTCTTGGATGCTCGATCTTCCATTGCCATGGTTTTCAGTGTTGCTTCTATTCATCTGGCTTCTGTACCGTTTCACTTGCTCAGACATCCTCATTCAACATCACTACCCCTCGTTCTTGGCTGTTTTCATTTGAATGGACCAGTAAAACCTAAACTACAGATGTCCCCAACCAAGTTATTCTCTTCTCCTTGTATCCAATCCGTCATGCTGACGTATGGGAGTCCGTTCCATTCTCCCAGTCACATCCTGAAACACCAGGTCTTTTCTTCCTTTCCTTCCAGATCCGAGCAATTTCCAGCCTCTGTAGACTTAGCCATCCCAGTCTATTTTCTATCCATGCTCCCTTCCTTAACCCACTGTATTACTGTCAGTTTTCCAGAGAAACAGACCAAGAGAATATGGAGATATACAGAAAGAGATGTATGTTAATGAGTGGGTTTATGTTACTCTGGAGGTTGGAAATCCAAAAGCTTCAGAGTCAGTTGGCCAACTGGAGACCCACGAAGAGCCAACTCTGCAGGTCAAGTCCAAAGCCTTTCATCTGCTCCATAGTAACAGCACTGGAGCTATTGTAAAATAGTGTGTTTTCAAGTAATGTGCCTGAGAACATGTTTCTCTACAGTGGAGAGGTTATGCTTTCCCTGTTCCCCCAACTTATTCTCAGAGTTGAATGTGCTAATGATTTTTAAAATAGGTGTTCATATGTCAGTGAGCCTCTGTAATCAAACTTAATAGAAAACAAAATTGCCATAATAAGTTCACACTTCCCCAAGTTGCTCCCAGAGTGAAGTGCAGCAAGCTTAATTAGAAGAGCGTGAAGCGTCCAGGAGTCCCTGTGGCATTCTGAGAGTGACTCCTGAGCATTTTACCATCCCGTTACTTTCCCTCCAAAGTCATTCAAACATTAAGTAATTTGGGTAAACGTACACACACAATTCTGCTAAGTATTCTACAATAGAAGTTGTTGTAGACCCCTCTCTATTTCTGAAAGCGCTTTCCGAATGTACAACTTAATTTGTTTTTTGGTTACTGATTCAATCTCCTTATTAGTTATAAGTCTATTCAGACTTTCTATTTGTTTGTGACTTAGTCTTGGTAGGTGTTGTGTTTCTAGAAATTTATCCAAGACTCTAATATTTGCACTATTTTAAAAATTCCACAGACATCATGATTACTTCCTACTGCATAAATATTCTGTGTAAATGTGATTATAAATGGTCACATAATACACCATCCCATGGATATGTCATACATTATCTAGCCTTCCCGCTGTTGTTAAGTGCAGGCTGACTTAAAGTATTTTTTTTGCAGTGAATATTCTCATACTGTGCACACATTTCATCTTAGTTCCTCAGCATTAATTCCTAGCAGTAGAGTTTCTGGGTCTTTAGGTGTGTAAGCTTTTTTTCCTGCTCTGACCAAGTCTCCTGAGGTGATGCCAGGAAGGAAATTGAGTTCAAAGTGTAAGCTTCCAATTGAGCAATGAGAACACTTTATGCAGATGATTTTGTCAGTATCTTACTATTAAAATTCCATTACCCAGTAAATTATCTGCTTAATAGATGGAAAAATATGAGTATAAATATTATTTTTGTCTAATAGCAAGAAGTCTCAAGTACAACTTTATTTATAGAAGTTTCGTCATTATTCTTAATACTTGCACTCCTGTGAGTTCACTAACCATATTTAAAATGAGATGAACAGGGCCGGCCGAGTGGCACGGTGGTTAAAAGCTGGCTTGGGATGCCAGCGGCCGGTGTTCGGATCCCACATATGAGGGCCAGTGACACTGCCCTCTTAAAAAAAAAAATGAGATGAACAGCTGACTGCCTCATAACCATCATCATCAGAACAATGAGTGACACTTATTGAGGATTTGTTCTGTACCAGACATAGTGCTAAGCCTTTCATATACATAATCTCATTAACTTAACAAAATCCCTAGCAGGTGGATATAATGAGCTCTAATTTACAAATGACAACCACAGGCCTTGTGAGGAGGCAGAGCAAAGTCCTCAGCAGACATCTTTCAGGTTAACACCTATTTCGTGCTCACTAGGAAGCAATGAATATTCTGAGCTATAGAAATGGGGAATTTTACAAGTCACAAAACAAAGACCCTGAGAGGTGTGACCTGTCCCAAGGTACTTAGCTAGTAAAGAGTAGACCCAGTAAAGGGTAGACACTAGTAAAGGGTAGACCCAGGCTCCGATTCCAGAGGCCCAATGCTTAGGAGTTCCCTCTCTCAGAACTGCTGCAATTGCACATGAAGTGAGAAGTGATAATCAGAAAAGGAGCCACTCTGGGCTAAGCAATGAAAAAGAATTTTTCCTCCTGTGACTGACAAGAGACCAGGCTGGTGATCAGAGAAAAGGTTGGACTTTGGGCCCCCCACCAGGCCCCTCCCCAGTAGTATCCTCTTGTAGGAAATAATCTATCCAAGTCAGGAGCTTGTTCCCATATTCTCTCCCCGCACTGCCCACCGCCCACTGTGTGTGTGTGTGTGTGTGTGTGTGTGTGTGTGTGTGTGTGTGTGTGAAAATCTGGTATATGGTTTGCTCTTCACTTAAAGGACTACAGTCATTTCTCCGCACGCGTTCCGATGAGACTACTGGTTAATCTGGTTCTCAGAAGGCCTGGTTTCTTGTGCTTCTCTCCCTGAGTCCAGACAGGATTTGCTCTCACAGGGACTAAGATCTCCAGGCCCGGTTGGCACGATCCTGCCACTGCTCTCTGATCATCAGCGTTTGCTGGTGGGTCCTTGTGTGGGGGAAACCGTGGCTGAGTTCTTCAGCCCCTGCATGTGCATGCTCACCACCAGCCCCTTCGGGCCACTGGCGTCCAAGCCACCTCTCTGGAGGCTGAATCAGACCCGGACTGCCTGCTGTTCAGGGGCCACTGTTGGGCTCTCAGGAGGAGTTGAGCACAACTTTGAAAGGTCAGCGTGTCTCGGAGTCAGACTTCACACAGAAAATAAATCACATGGACATTTCACTCTGGCATACATTTTTCGTTCTGTCCAGGTTTTGGCAATCACGGAATTTTGGAAATAGTTGCTTACACTTTTAGCATTCCTAGGCTGATCCCTTGCCTGGTTTCCCCGCTGCCTTGCTCACAGTAAGAGCTGCAGTCGCTCTGGGCATTTGTCCTCCAAGCGCTCTGAGCCTGGCCTCCGCCCCCAGCCGGCTCTGCGAGGCCCGGCCCGGTGCCGGTCCGGGTAGGACCCTGGCCTCCTGTAGCCGCGTCTGGATCTGATCCACGTGCCTGTGTGTTCTTGGGCTCTTTCTACGCAGCACAGAGACTGAGCCTCTCCTGAGAGGCATTTGCTTTCCTTTTATATCCGTTTCCTTTGTGATAATAAAAATCTGTGCCCAAGTAGAGAATTACGAAATTGAAGTCAAAAGTTTCCAAACAGGCTGATGTCACCGTAACATTTCAAAGGACCTGAGATCCTCCCCAGGGGTGCGGGGGACTGTCCTCCACTCCGGAAACGCAAGCGACCAGCGGGGACCCGCAGCCCACCCGGGCCGGGGTGGCGACCCCTGGGGCTGAACCCACCGGGTCCCTTCCTGTTCCTCGGTGCAGGGGACCGCCAGGCCCTCCGCCCTTAGCGCGGGGTCCGGCGCGGGGGGCAGCGGGGAGGGGAGCAGGAGGCGAAGGGCGGGCGCGGCCGAAGGCGAGGGGAGGCCCGGGGGCGGGGCGGGCGGAAGGGGCGGGGAGGGCAGGGCAGGGCCCCGGCGCCGCGCCAGGACCTGGGCGGGCAGGTGCCGCGGGGCGGGTCCCGGGGCGATTCGCCAATCGGTGCGGACTCGTTTTCGGCCAGACTCCGGACCTGGCGGGCGGCGCGGGGCGCGGGTCTACACCCTGCGGACTTCGGAATCGGCCCGGGGACGGACGAGTGCCGCGGCCGGAGCCCCCCTGGTGTGTCCCCAACGAAGATGCGCGCTCTGCCAGGCCTGGACGCTCCCCAAATTGAGCGGCTCCTGCCCCGGGACCCCGAGGCCCCCCGGGACCGTGTCGCCATGGAGCCGGTACGCAGGAGCGCAGTGGAGAGGTTGGCGGCCGACCGCGCCAAGTATGTGCAGGGCCGCCCCGGGGTCGGACGGGGCCCGGCTTCCGAGGGCAGTAGCCCCGTGGCGAGCGAAGGGCCGGCAGGCGACCCTTGGCCTCCAGCCCGCGTCCCCGGTGCGGTGGCGCGCAGGGCCGTAGCGCGGAAGCCGTTGAGGCCTGACTCGCTGGTCATCTACCGGCAAAAATGCGAATTCGTGCGCGGGCCGGGCGCTGACCACTTCAGCGGAGGCTTGGTGAAGAAGCTCTTCCAGGGACCGGGCAAGGACAAGACGCCGGCGCCCCCCGAGACGTCCGCAGTGGGAGAGGAGGGCCGGGCCAGGGCCGAGGAGGCCGCCTCCACCGGGCCAGGCCCCGTAGTGACTCCCGCGCCCCCGGCGCCCTCCGCGCCCACCAGAGTGCCCGCTGCGCCCACCAGAGTCTCAGCTGCGCCCACCAGAGTGCCCGCTGCGCCCACCAGAGTCTCAGCTGCGCCCACCAGAGTCTCAGCTGCGCCCACCGGAGTCTCAGCTGCGCCCACCGGAGTCTCAGCTGCGCCCACCACAGTCTCAGCTGCGCCCACCACAGTCTCAGCTGCGCCCACCGGAGTGCCCGCTGCGCCCACCAGAGTCTCAGCTGCGCCCACCAGAGTGCCCGCTGCGCCCACCAGAGTCTCAGCTGCGCCCACCACTGTCTCAGCTGCGCCCACCAGAGTCTCAGCTGCGCCCACCAGAGTGCCCGCTGCGCCCACCAGAGTGCCCGCTGCGCCCACCACAGTCTCAGCTGCGCCCACCAGAGTCTCAGCTGCGCCCACCAGAGTCTCAGCTGCGCCCACCAGAGTCTCAGCTGCGCCCACCAGAGTCTCAGCTGCGCCCACCAGAGTGCCCGCTGCGCCCACCACAGTCTCAGCTGCGCCCGCCACAGTCTCAGCTGCGTCCCGGAGCCCGAAGCTGCGAGGGGCCAGGCGCCGGGGCCTGCATCGCTCGCAGTCGGACCTCAGCTCCCGCTACTCCATGTCTTTGGCCGAACTTGACACCTTCTTCCAGTACTGCGGCCTGGAGCCCGAGGTGGTAGAGGCGCTTGGGCGGGAGAACTTCTCCGCGGGGTCCGACCGCCTCGCCCTCAAGGTCCACAGCGTGAGCGTCGCCGCCTCCGACAGCGGCTTCTCCCGGCACAGCCGCGACGACGAGGGCCTGCAGGAGGGGGAGCTGACGGAGCAGGTGCCCAGCACCACCTCGGTCATAGAGAGGAACGCGCGCATCATCAGGTGGCTGTACACCTGCAAGAAGGCCAAGGAGGCCCCCAGCCAGGGGCCGCGGGTGCCGGCGTGACCGCCGAGCCTGGGGAGCCCGGACCCAAGGTGCGGGCCCGGGAGGGGCGGGCGTGACCGATTCGGATGGAGCCAGCTCTGTACCGTTGTTCCGGACCCTGGAGATCGAGACGCAGTGAGTGACCGCTGCTTCAGGGCAGGATGGCCAGCGACGCGGTCCCCCCAGGTCGCGCGCCTTTTCTTGTGCATGCGTCGGTTCTGACTGCCTGGAAATGGATTCTGTGCCTTAACACCATCCCAGTGGGTTGTTTTTTATGAAATTTCGAAATCGGAGTTATAAAATGCTGTCAGAAAGCAGTTTTACACTTCTGCTGTTATTATTTCCTGCGTGAGAGATAGCCTGGGAGCCCTCCTCCCTGTGGGAATTGACCCACGGGTGTCCTGATGTTTGGTCGAGCCTGGTGCCCTGGGTGGCCGCCATCTCCCCTCCTGCAGAAGGGCACACGCTGCTGTCATTCCCTGGGCTGTCACCGTCGTGGTGGGGAAGGGGAACCCTACAGGACCTTGGCAGCAGCTTGGCATGCATTTAGCTGGAAAGGTCTCTGTTTGGCTAAATCGAGTTTTGATTGCTTTGAGAGCTTTGTAAAGAGAGTGACTGGAGCTGCTTAGTTTTAGTTCACAAGGAGCTTCAGTGGGGTGGCCTGGGGCCTGTACCAGGTCACTCGTGTCGTAGACTTCCACAGGGCTGTGACTCTAGCTTGTTGGCCTCTGATGATGATGCAGGAGGTGCATCTCTTGGCCTTGGGCACCAACAGCACAGGGGTTATCTCAAGTTCTCACGGAGGAGCTGAGGAACGTTAGTCCTCACTGTCACCTGTCACCCTCCCTCCATGCACACGACAAGGGGACAGCATTTGGAGGGAGAGAGAAGGAGAGGAGACCATGCTTTTTCAGGGTTCTCTTTGAGAACCCAGAACTTAAACTTCTCTTACCTGTCAATGACAAGTTGCTATAGATAACAGAAATTTATGTGATGGAAGTATCTTGTCTGTGCTTGACATAAAGTAATTGAAGACACAGGGTCAGTCTTTAGGCTGGTGGGGGAGGTGCCACAAGGCATGTTTGTCCAAGGTCACCTGTGTTTGAGGACTGAAAAAAGCCTAGTAAGTCTCCAGAGTGGCCATGGCCTTAGTATGGATGTGAAAATTAAAAAAGGAGAGATGAAGTCATTGTTTCTTTTGAACTCTGATCATGACTTAAGTTCTTTCTTATAATTATTGAAGATTATTTTCCACCAAATCCCCAAAGAATGTCTATAGCTGGTCAAAACTTAAAAACAAATAACAAGAAAACATTAACTTGTGCCTTTTCACAGATTGTCTTTCTGAATGAGATGAGCTGAGGGTGCCACACACACACTGGTGTGGAAGATGAGAGTTTTAGGGGCTCAGCATGGTCCCAGAGGGACATGGTTGGAGGCCTGTCCTCTGGCAGTCATCACTCTGGCACTTTTGGCTTAGGCTTCGATCCTCCAGGAAATGAAGGCAGATAGGATGGTCTCCACTTTATGACACTTTGTGATTCTGTTTAGTCACTAATCTGCATATCCACATTTCATGGTTGGAACCCAGAGAAGGAAAGCAAAACAGCACTGTCTACTGGAGTTGGTGAAGTGTCAGGTTTTAAGTAAGTTCCACCCAGGTTGCCCAAGGCATTGCATTTCATGAACAGAGGGAGTTGGAATTGTTGGTAATAGGTTTAAGGAACAAGACAATGCACAAACAAACTGAAATAAATCCTGGCAATATAAACATATAAACAACCCAGACCCTCCGCCTCCCCCACCCCAGTGCTCCAATGTCAAAGCCTTGACCTGAAAGAGAATGTAGGATTCCGTCCATGAAGTAACCTTCCCAAGTCCCTTTTAGGTTTGAATCTAGGAAAGTTGTAAGGAGTGCGGTTAGCCTGAGAGAATTTCCACTGATGACCATGAGGGGCAGCTGAGGAAAGTGGGAAAGTGACAGCAGAATTAGGAAACTGCTGAGGGGAGACAGGCCCCCATTACATACCCTCTTCCCCACCTTAATCCTGTTTGCACAGGTGGGGGCTAGTGTCTCCTCCCTTCTGAGTTGTGTCATATTATTGCTCAGAGTTGGGAGACAGAGGTCACAAAGGACCTGCCCTGTGTTCTGTACGCCCTCAGCGTCACCAGCACAGTAAATACTTGCTTCACGGTTTTATTCCCTCAGACTCAAAACATAGCTCCTGTTCCTTAAAACCCTCGCCCAGGAGACCTGATGCCCGGCCAGGAGGAGAGTGAGGAGAAATGAGTGTCCTGGGGCTAAGACGACGTCTGCTTCTGACCACAGCTCCCTGGACCTGACATATGCAGGCCTCCACGCCATCTCCTCTGAGGAGCAGCCAGTGGGGACAGCCAGGACCCAAAGCGCAGGGCAGGGCACCCTTCCCCTTCATAGGCGAGGGTCATCTGGCAGCTGGACAAAAGGGCAGCTGACCTGGCCTTACAGGGTTACTTGTTTGAGACTAAAGCTGTAACTTCCGGATGCTGTGGAAGCAAGAATGTAATCTGTAATTTTTCTCTAGTTTATCAGGACATTTGTGTTGGAATCCATGCAGATTCGTTTTAGGTTTCATGAAAATTTCAGAAAATTTGAGGTGAACAAAGCTATGCTTTTTAAGTGAACAAATATGTGTATTTTGTTTGGAGGTTTTTGTACCCTTGGTAAATAGAGATATTATCAATTATAATGAAAATATACCATCCATAACTAGATAACAATTTCCTCAGCTTATTACCCTTGGAGTAAAAATGTTTGCTTTTCAAAATTCAGAGTCAGAGCTAGAGAATGCACCCAACCTACTGGGGACCCATGAGTAATAGACGTGGGTAATTTCTGTGTTCTGTTTCCCAGCATGTAATTCATGAAAATTGCTCTTCTGTCTGTTGGTGTTTAGTCATCTTCCTGTCCTTCACTTCATTAAAATGACAAGCCTGCCAAAAGTTAGCTCTCTGTGATTTTCAGTCTTTTACAAAGAAGGTATGTTACTGATTTTAACATTTTATATAAAAGAATGGCAACTTGTCCTTGGGATTACTTATGGAGAAACACTGTTTAATTTCAGGGAAAAGAATCTCATTTCTTCCACAGTTCTCCTCACGTTTCTCTTTGATGAAAGGGAACACCTGTGGGGCCACTGCAGGCTGGCGGGACGGAGCTGGTACGAAAGAGCTGCATCTCAGGGTGCCCCACGCCCTGGGCAAGGAGCAACCCAGCGGCCGCCAGTCTCTGCTCCTTTCTCTCCTGACCAGCTGGATGCTCAGCTGACCCGAACTCAGCATTTTAGGTAAACAAGTGGCTTGAGTAGCCATGAGTGCCCCCCCAAACCCACCGCCCGCCACCCCCAGCGAGCCCGTGGACTGTTTTAGAGAGGTTTGTGTTTAAAAAGGCTGGAATTTGTCTGCCTGCAAGTATGTATCTGGACTGCCTGCCATGTTCTATTTTGTTGCTCAAAGCTGTGGTGGTAGCACTGGCCTTACCAACAGTCACAGGAAGTTTCTTTACTGCCCCATGAGTAGCGGGAGGCAAACGGAAATTTCAAAAGCCCAGAAAAGGCTTGCCAGGTGTTCTGTCAGAAAAACAAGATGATAGCTGTGTTACTAAGGCTAACAACTTCTTTTCAAAATTTAAAGTGCAAAGAGATGTTTTAAAATGCAGAAAATGTCACAAAACCAAGGACCCCAAGGAGTAGGTTTTGAGGCATAATAACGTCTGGCCTGACAACGTGTGCCTGGACTGGAGTTGGTCCTGCCTTTCCTTGTACCCATGAAGCGAGCCCTCCCCAGGGTCCCTCACGGATGCTTGGGGACGCAGGGCGGTCCTGGCCGCTGCAGGTGTTGTCCAGTGCGCCCAGGTGACCACACGATTCTCTTTCCCCAGGAATGAAGAGCCCCCACTGAAGAAGCTGAAGTGATCTCAGAAGGTTGGAAATGCTGCGGACAGATGGGAACCTGGAGCTTAGAAACTAGGACCGAGCTGAGTTGCTGCTGTGACGACACAGCGGACACTCCGGTCCACGTGCCCTTGTTCCCAGAGGTAAAGGTCCACAGGGCCTGCTAAGAGGCACTGTGATGCGTTTTAATGGTGATTAAATTGATTCCAGAAAGAAAAAAAGGCAGAGCCCGAAAACCAAGCATGCAGGGCGTTTTCTGCTTCCAGTCTCCTTGGACTGGCGGGCCCCCTGAGGCCCCGCTCGGTGATAACGCGGCACCCTGCGCCGCCTCAGCATCACGGCTTTCAGGGCGACGGGTGCTTGTTTCCGGACCCGGCACTTGTCAGGTCACTTAGGGCCCAGGGCCGCTCCATGAATGCCACTGCCAGGGGCTTCTGGACACGCGCACGATTAAAAGATCAGATGGGGCTGGTGCACCGCTGGGAAACACGTCTGCGCCTGGACAGAGGGCCTGGCGCTGCCCTGTCCCACCGCTGGCGCCTCCCCAGCTGCGATCGCCGCCTGCAATGGGGAGGGCGGCCCGGGCAGGACCCCAGGAAGGCCCCAGGCCGCCCTGTGCACACGCGGCCGCTGGAGACAGGCCCAGACTGCTGGCTCTGAGTTTCTGGGCCCCAACAGGGCAGCGGCGGGACCGCCCGAGTGAAACGAGTAGCTCGCAGACTTACAACCTTTCGGGGCAACTTTGTATCATTGAGGACCCAAAGAAACATTGTCACCCGGTTGACTGTTTCACAGCTTTCTGTCTTTTACAAAATATACCTATCTCTTCAAGAACAAAATTATTAGAGAACAATATGGATGGGAGAGAAATGAGTATCTCAATGGTAAAATATTTTCCAACCAATTCATTTTGTTATATTTGCATTTGCTTAATATTGCATTCAGTTTTCATAACTGTTTTATTGTGAGAGTAGGTCTTTGAGTTACTTAAATATTTATTTTTATGCAGTCATTGGTCTTCAAATAATTTGTCTTCACTTCATGCAGTTTTAGCTTTAAATGTATAATTTTAAAATATTTTCTCCTTTCTCACTTTCTCCATTTTCCCCAGCTATCTTTTTGTATTTGTTGTTTAATTGCATTTTCAACCTGTGCCTGTAAGCAGTGTTTGCAGCTCTGTTAGCTTTGTTCAAAATGACTAGTTTGCCAGCAATTCCCAGATTCATGTTTTTGGAGGCTCTGTTGGCTGACAGACATGCCTCTCTCAAAGTAAGCTCCATGAAAGACAACGGATTCCCTCTAAGAATTTTCCCTCCAACTGTTCCTCTAAAAATGCTGCTATTTTGCTGTCACCCGGTTGCACTTATTTAAAAAAGATAATGTCCAAAATGAGAGGAACTTTTTAAAGGATCGCTTCATATACTCCATTTACTTATATGCAATAACTATGAAATATATGAAAACTTTATATGAAATATATGAAATATATGAATATATATTTAAAATATATGAAAACTTTAAGTAAAATTATTTTGTGCCTTTCTACTGTCAGAACAGGATGGACTGAAACCTAGTTCAAGTTTATTTTAGTGGTGCAGACTCACCAACCACATACTAGATGAAAAACATTTAAAAAAATAAATTGGTTTCTGTTTAAACCACCAAGGTCTCCCAGAAGCACTTGCACTTCTGGAGGTGATTCTGGAAGTAGGTGTCAGGGACATTGTGACCTCAGGAGCAGGTGTCCCACAGGAGGGAGCTGGGCTCAGCCCCCTCGCTTCCATTCAGAGTGCGGGGCTGGAGGTTAGAACTCTTTCCTAACTTGGAATTACCCCAATTTGCTGAGTCACTTGAAGAAAATAAAAATTTGCAGCTCATTCTGAATGAAAAAGCTTGTAATTGCTTTTCACAAAAATGAGCAATAGTTTCTGCATCAAAATAGTTTCATTTGTTCATGAAAGAATAGCATGTAAAGTAACACAATTACACATGATGGAAGGGGGCCAGCCGAGAGGTGCGTTGGTTAAGAGCTGGCTTGGGACTCCAGCGGTTCAGATCCCACATATGAGGGCCAGTGACACTGCCCTCTACAGCCAAGATGATGAACAACAGCTCCACCTGGAGCTGGGCTGCTGTGAGTCCCCGGGATGGCATAGCTGCAGCCCCTGCTGCAGTGGGCTGCCATAGGCTACAGTGAGTGGCCCGCAGCCAGCGTGAGCGGCCGGCAGCCGGAGTGAGCTGCCAATAGCCTCTGTGAGCGGCCGTCCAGAGGCCAGCGACCCGTCTGCCTCACCCGGGAAGAGCACAATGATGATACCAACATGGGCCAGTGAAGCCATGTCCTCCACAACTAGACTGAAGAACAAAAGGACAGCAATTTGTCTGTTCCCCTTCCCCGAATCCCCAATGCTGTTCCCCTCCCCCAATTCCCCAATAAAATATTTTTTTTTTTAAAAATGATAGGAATGAAAAACTATTGGAAAAGCAGGAAAATAGCTTGACAGCAATCCATTTTACCAATACGCGAAACAGATTAGCAGTGCCTCAGGCTGAAAGGCTTCCTTATTCTATACAAATGTATATAGTTTTTGAACTATTGGTCACTGACACTGGAATAAAAAGAAGGGATTATTAAACACTGCCCTTTTTCAGTTGGTTAACTGTTCAGTGTTGTGGTTATAGCTGTGTTGGTGACGCCATAAAATTTCAAACTTCATCAATTGTTATTGCAGTTTCTAAACAGAGTGTTTCCTACACACTACTTGCAACTGGAGTGCAATATTGTGTATTTTGTTTGAAAGAAATAAAGTATCTTTACCATTTATTAATATTAATTTATGAATTTGTACAATGTGAACACAATCGAAGCAAGACTGTGCCTGCTATAACTTCTCATATCTTGTTTCCTTCCTCTCTTCCTGATACCATCTCATCAGATTATCAGTAGATATGAGCAAAGAATCACAGTACCTGTCATAGGTGAGTCACATGGCGTCTGTGGTCTCCAGATCTCCCTGGAGATGGAATGCAGGAAAAACAGTTTGAATATTTAGGACATTGTTTTGCTTCCATTGTTTCATTAGCCTTTTGCTTAAGAAGTTTTTTCTCTGTGTTTTATTATTATCATCATTGCAGAATGAGCACAAAGGTAAAAATGAAAGAGTAGTGTATGACCTTTCCCACCAGTTAACTCACTAGTGAGGACCACAGCACAGAGATGCACTTTGCCCTCAGGACCTGCTTGGCTTGGGGTTGGTCAGAGTGAGGCAGGCAGGGAGATCTGAGGTCAGTCACTGTACTGAGCCAGGCCTCTTTCTTTTTCAGTCCTTCAGTAGCTTATACTCAAACCTATGCAAACATCCCAAGATAGGCATTCTTGAGGAAAATAAATCAATCACTGTATTTCCATGAAGACAACGTCAGATTCCAGTGTGCTGCAGACCTCACCCATTTCCCAGTGTGGCCCCATCACAGAGGCTAACAGCAGTTGCCTTTTCTCCCTTCAGGTAAACAAGTTCTTACCTTTCAGTTGCCCTTTGTGAAAATTCAATAAAACAGGAAGCAATGAGGTGATGCACAGTGGTTAGGTGTCTGAATTTTGCTTGCATTTTCAGTGATGAAATAAATCGATCTGCAGAATATTTAACTGTTCTAGGTTGGAAATATTGAATAAGAAGGGAGTTAAGTTCTCAGCCGGGAACTTAAAAGTCTGGCTGCAGAAGTGCCTGGGAACAGCTGATGGGGAGAAAATACAGAAATATCGGAACACGGGCTCCAATCCAATGACGTGTCATCGCTGCCTCTGCTTCAGTTCCCCAATTGTACAGCTGACTATCATCTCTGTGTATCTGCTTGAAAACTGTGATGAAAATGAAATGCTTTCTGAAGGGGAGAGTATATTAAACCATTAATAACTATTCATCTTCAATTCTAAATAAAGTGTTAGTTTCCTTAGAAAGCAAGACCTTGAACCCCAGGAACAGACTTGGGAAGACCTGGCATGTGTGATGATCCGTGCAGAGCTCAAGCAGGACTCAGCGACAAGTGCCAGCACAGGAAATCACAGTACCTGCTAAGCCCATGTCCTGCGTCCACCTGGTGGTGTTAGAACAATCGTGCACTGAGGCATAGTCCCTGGAATCAGGGACACGGCGTTGAGGACTGAGCAGAGCGCACCCACAGGCAGTCATGAGAGGGCCGAGTTCCCAAGCTCCCTGCCAGGACGGGCTTACATTTTAGTAGGAGGCTCAGGTCTCTAGGAAGGATGGCTGCGGAGATAAGTCATTGATAGACAGCAAATACATGACAGACATGGGTAACACAGAGGGAGGGAGGGCAGTCCGTCTGAACCACACATGGAACCCGAAGTCCAAATCATAAAGCAAATCAAGCCACAGGGACAGGAAACATGCAAATTGTAAGTGCCACATTTTTTTCACTGAGAGGTTTATTTCAGTCACTGAAGGTCCTTCATTCTGGGAGCCTAAAACTTTGAAGTCTAAATGCAATGAAGAGCAGAACGCATTCCAAGCAGGGCCTCGGGACCTGGTCTATATAGGTCAGAAGGCTGTTGTAAGGGACTACATGCCTTCCCTGGGCTTTTAGGAGTCCACTTTTCAACTTAGGAAAAGAATAAAAAGAGTCAATATGGCAAACAAACAGTGACTCATAGGCCAGCTCTTGTGAAGGGCAATGGTTTTCTGACCCCTGAAACTCAAGGACATGCCCTTGGAGCTGAACAGCAGGGCTCAAGCTGGGACAAGCTAGGCTGATGTTATCAGAACTTAAGGACCATGTTCTGTCCTAAGCTGTTTGGCAAGTTGGGACTGCAGCATCCACAGTTCAGAAAGGGAGTGTTTCCAGAGTACCCGAGAGTGTTCTCACACTGTTTTCCTTGCAGGTATATGTAAGGTGTCAGAATGCCCACGTGGGCATCCAGAGATGGGCACAGCCCCCCCCCCCAGCTAGGACTACAGACTGCTAAGGCTGTAAGTGATGTGAGAGATCGTGTGGGCCCCCCACAAAAGAGCCCGAGTGGCCACAGCAATCCTGAGAAAGAAGAACAAAGCTGGAGGTATCACAATACCTGATATCAAATCATACTGCAAGGCCATCATCATCCAAACAGCATGGCACCGGCACAAAAACAGACACATAGATCAATGAACAGAACACATAGAAATAAACCCTTACTGGTGTGGTAAATTAATCTCTGCCAGAAGGAGGCAAGACTATACAGTGGTGTAAAGACAGCCTCTGCAATAACTGGTGCTGGGGAGACTGGATACATGTAAGAAATGAAGCTGATCACTGTCTTACACCACATATAAAAACAAATGGATTAAAGCCTTAAATGTGAGACTGGAAATTATGAAAATCCTAGAAAAAAACCATAGGCAGCAAACTCTCTGACACCTGTCTTAGCAAAATTTTTTGCAGATGTCTCCTCAGGCAAGGGCAACACAAGGAAAAATAAACAAGTGGGACTACATCAAACTAAACAGCTTTTGCACCTCAAAGGAAACCACCAATGAAATGAAAGAAAATCTACTCAATGGGAGAAGATATTTGCCAATGACACATCTGATAAGGGGTTAATATCCAAAATATATAAAGAATTCATACAACACAAAAAAGAATCCAAATGAAACCATGGGCAGAGGACCTGAACAGACATTTCTCCAAAGAGGACACATAGATGCCAACAGACATGAAAAGATGCTCAACCTCACTAATCATTAGAGAAATGTAAATAAAACCCACAATGAGACACCACCTCACACCTGTCAGAATGGCATCATCAATAAATCAACAAACAGCAAGCGTTGGCTAGGATGTGGAGAAAAGGGAACCCTGGGATAACTGTTGATGGGATATTAAACTTGTGCAGCCATTATTGAAATCAGTATGGAGGTTCCTCAAAAAGTTAAATATAGAACTAACTTCTGACCCAGCATTCCACTTCTGAGTATTTACCCAAAAAAACCCCAAACACTAATTAAAAAGATATCTGCACCCCTGTGTTCATTACAGCATTGTTCTCAGTAGCCAAGATATGGGAGCAGCCCAAGTGCCCATCAACAGATGACTGGATACAGAGGAAGTGGTGCATATGCACAATGGGATATTGCTCAGCCATAGAAAAGAACGAAATCCTGCCATCTGAGTCAATATGGAGGGACCTACCAGGTATTATGCTGAGTGAAATAAATCAGACAGAGACAAATACCATATGATCTCACTTATAAGTGGAACTAAAAGAAAAGCAGCAGAGGGTAGGCCGAGTGGCATGTTGGTTAGGAGGTGGCTTGGGACGGCAGCTCTGAGCAGGAGGGCCCTGGATCGGATCCCACCTGAGGGCCAGTGACACTGCCCTCTACAGCTGAGATGGTGAACAACAGCTCCACCTGGGGCTGGGCTGCTATGAGTCCCCAGCGAAGGTGTAGGCTGCAGTGGGGCTGTCCAGCAGCGAGTGTGAGCTTTCGTGAGCTGCCTTGAGCCCCCGTGAGTGGCCGTCCAGGGGCCGGCGACCGATCTGCCTCACCCGGGAAGAGCACAATGACGATACCAACATGGGCCAGTGAAGCGACGTCCTCCACAACTAGACTGAAGAACAAAAGGACAGCAACTTGTCTGTTCCCCTTTCTTGATTCCCCAATGCTGCTCCCCTCCCCGAATTCCCCAATAAAATCTGTAAAAAGAAACAAACGAAAAAAGAAAAGCAGCAGAAACAGTCTCACAGAGAACAGGCTGATGTTGCCCAAGGTGCAGGGGAATTAGCAGCACAGAATCCCAGTTTCAGGGGCAGTCACAGGGTGTGTGCACAGCTCCAGTAGTCGGTGATGTAACTTTGTATGGTGACAGGTGGGTGCTAGACTTACTGCTGTGACCACATCATAAGGAATATAAGTGGCAAATCACTGCTGTATGCCAGAAACTAATATTGTACGTCAACTCTAGTAAAAGGTAAATTTAAAAAGAAATCATGTGGCCTTCCAGACGCCGCCGCCCGGACTTTCCTACGCTCAGCCATGGTCAACCCCACCCTGTTCTTCGACATCGTCGCCGACGGCGAGCCCTTGGGCCGCGTCTCCTTCGAGCTGTTTGCAGACAAAGTTCCAACGACGGCAGAAAACTTTCATGCCCTGAGCACTGGGGAGAAAGGTTTTGGTTATAAGGGTTCCTGCTTTCACAGAATTATTCCAGGATTTATGTGCCAGGGTGGTGACTTTACACGCCATAACGGCACAGGTGGCAAGTCCATCTATGGGGAGAGGTTTGAAGATGAGAATTTCATCCTGAAGCATACAGGTCCTGGCATCCTGTCCATGGCAAATGCTGGACCCAACACAAACGGTCCCTAGTTTTTCATCTGCACGGCCGAGACCGAGTGGTGGACGGCAAGCACGTGGTCTTCGGCAAGGGGAAGAGGCACGAACATCGTGGAAGCCGTGGAGCACTCTGGGTCCAGGAATGGCAAGACGAGCAGGAAGATCACCATGGCCGACGGCGGACAACTCGGAGGCATCCGACTGGTTTTCTCTTAACCAGACCATTCCTTCAGTAGTCAGGAGAGCACCCCTGCCCCGTTTGCTCGGAACACCCCATAATCTTCGTGCTCTCGCTGCAGTTCGTTGGGTTCCATCTTTTCCGTGCCCCCTCCAAGTCTAGCTGGGTTGCAGAGTTAAGTTTATGGTTATGAAATAAAAGCCAAACAACAACAACAACAACAAAGAAATCATGTGGCTCCCCCTGCCCGTCTTCGGGAGGAGCTCTCGTAGGCCTGGGAGGCGGACCCTGTGTTGTCCGTGCTCCCAGCTCTGCATTAGGGGGACTGAGGTCCCTGTTTGCCAGGACTTTCCAGGGTGGGCACTGAGCCCCCGTCATCAGGGGAGGGAAGGTTGGGTACTCTAAGAGATGGAGCCTTGGTTAGCACCCATCTGGATGCCAGCATCTCAACTTCACTGTAGTTCTCACTTTGGAGAAGAGAATGCCCAAGTGCTGTGAGAGCATGAGAATTTTAAGTGCTCGGTTTGACATTTTCACTCCTGCCATACACAAGGGCAGCTTGGGGTATTTCCTGCCCAGCGGGGAGGGTTGTGTGTTCAGGACTGAGGAGGGCTAGAAGTCTCTGTGACAGGAAGGAAGCACAGAGCCGAGACTGAGCTCTGCACCTGGTGGGACCCGCTCGGGAGAGGCTTGTCAGCACAGGTCAGGAGGGGGGCCAGCTGTCCTCTGCACCCCCAGCAGCAGGGACAGCACCAAATGCCGAACGTTGCTTCTTCCAGGCAGCCCTCATGACAACCCACGAGGGCCATCACGTCATGCATCAGAGAGCTCAGGAGAGGAGGGTCACGAAGCTAATGTGTTGGCGAAGTAGGAGTTGGAACCCACGTCTGCCTCGCTCAAAGTCTGCACTGGGCCCTGTGCCAGATTGGCTCCCAAGAAGCCGACGCAGGGAGGGGCCCAAGGGCCAACAGCTTCTCAAGTGCACAGGCTGCTTCGATTCCAGGAAAGGCACCGCTCCCCAGCTGCCCCAGAGGCCCTGCCACCTGCTGAGTGACTCAGGCAGGCTGGGCTGCCCACAGGTGACACCCGGAACTGGAACTCACCAAGCAGCCTGCAAATGTCCCCACTACAGGAAGCGCTCTCATGGTGCAGTGGATGCTGGTAATTTTATAGATAATATGCATTTTAAAATAGGGTGAGGAGGAGAGCAGGGGGCCCCCACACAAGCCATGCAGAGGAGCTCGAGTAGCACTGACCAGGTCCTGGGAGGCCGACCGCTCCATCGGATGGGTAAGTGGAGAGTGGGGCCCCCGGCTGCAGTCCGTCCTCTGCACCCCGCAATGCCAGACCTTCCGGGTCCCCTCCCAGAAGTCAGTCAGAACTATGACTTTCAGGGGTTGGCCATTCATTTCCAGGTAAAGGGGTAACGGGCACAGTTATAAAGGAAGAGTAACCCCTTAAATTTACTTTGAAGTTCTATGACGTTTGACACATCTTTGGATTTGTGATTTTTTTTCAGCAATAGGAAAAGAAAGAAGGGCCAAGATGCACACATTCAGAATACCAACTTGCAACCCCCAAGAGCATTTCAAGGCTGCACCTCTATTACTGCTTCACAGAGCTCAGTCTCGGCTCTGTGCTTCCTTCCTGTCACAGAGACTTGTAGCCCTCCTCAGTCCTTTACCTTTTTAGGGGACAGGAAAACCTGAGCCAATGTCAATACCTTCCCAGGGCAGGTCGGCCAAGGAAGCACGGCCCACTTTCTCGTGGTAGAGCTTGGCAGAGAGCGCAGCCCTGGCTGGAAGTCACGGGAGGTCATGGACCCTCTCTGTCAGGTGGCTCAGGGTGGTCCCAGGGCGTGTGTAAGCGCCCAGCAGCCTGAGGTGGCAGGAGCCTGTCACACAGCCTTCTCCAAGGAAGTACTTGCAACAGAGATCAAACTGTGACCTCAGGAAAGGACTAGGCGTGTAGGCTCTCCCGGGACAGGGAGCGCTCACAGGAACGGGCGCCTGCCCGGAGCAGTCAGAGCCTGGGAGCTCCTGGGTCTCAGGCTCCCATCTGGAAAAGGCTGATGTGAAGACAAGGCCTCGGCACAGAGGAAGCAGCCCACCGATGGCAGCATTCTTATTCTAACTGCATTTGTCTCCCGATTATCCAGGTGTATCTTTCACTATTTGAGTAAAATATTTGTGGGCAGGTTTATATTTTCAGGCTGCCATCACTTGGGTAACAACGCTTCACTTTTCCTTTTCTGGATGCCTCCAGCTTTCACTTCTGGAACATGCAACTTGCGGGTCAGCTCTGTCCAGCTGGTGATTCTCCTCCGTGCAGAGAAGAGACAGCAGTGAGCATCCTGGTGGGTCTAGGACGTGCCCTCACTGCTTTAGTAAAGTGAGGGAGGGTTAGAATTTCAAAACACAACAAGGGGGAAAACACACATTTCTCTGAGCCAGAGAGAAAACCGCCGCTGCCCCCAGGCACTCTGAAGAGGCATCTGGGACAGCTGATGATGCCGCATGCGTGTCTGGAGGCCGGGCGGGTATTAACGGCAGAGTGGGACGCTGCCCTGGCCTGGAGGTTTGGGTCTGGCGAAGCCCCCGTGTCCAGTGTTTCATTTGTAAATACCTCAGATGTGGTCAGGCAGCACCACGCTGCTTCTGTTCCGGAGGGGGGGCCACGGCTGAGGTCCCTGTGGCCCACGCTGTCATTGGCACTGTCACTGAGACGACCGTCAGCCTCAGACAACCCGAGGACAGATTCACGGGTTTTGATGGCCCCTCTCTCAATAATATAATGACTGAGTGAAGAAAATTATTTATAACCATCCAGGCAAGGGGAACAGCATATATGAAAACCTTCTGACGGAAATAATTTGATGTGGTAAAACATAAAAACTATCCTGTACCTAAAACACAGGAAGGGGACAGAGAGACTGGATACAAACACGGCTGCAGAAAAATGAGGCAGAGTCCGATTCTGTAGAGCCTTAGTGCCTCGTGAGAGTACAGGCTTTTATCCTAAATCCAACGGGAAAATCATAGAATATTTTAAGGCATTAGAAGACATCATCAAATTGCATTTGTATTTCAAAAGTTCACTGTAGATGTTTGATGAAGAATGGAGTGGAGGGGCCAGCCCAGTGGTTCATTGGCTTGGGTACACGAGCTCTGAGCAGCAGGGCTGCCAGTTCGGATCCCACCTGAGGGCCAGTGATGCTGCGCCCTCTACAGCTAAGATGGTGAACAACAGCTCCACCTGGAGCTGGGCTGCTGTGAGTGGCCTGCGGGCGTAGTCTGCAGTGGGGCTGCAGTGGGCTGCCATAAGCTACGGTGAGCTGCCCTGAGCCGCTGTGAGCAGCCATCCAATGGCCAGCAAGCAACTGCCTCCTCTGGGAAGAGCGCAATGATCATAGTACCAACATGGGCCAGTGAAGCGACGTCCTCCGCAACTAGACTGAAGAACAAAAGGACAGCAACTTGTCTGTTCCCCTTGCTCGATTCCCCTATAAAATCTTAAAAACAAAAAAAAAGAATGGAGCGGAGAAGAGTGGCCGGAATCCCGTGTTGGAATGAAAGTTTGATGTGCCTCCAACACAGCCGGTCAGTAGGACCCTGGAGGAGTCAAGTTTGCAGAGAGTGGGCTTGGGGCCCCTGAGGAAGGCGCAGAGACAGAAGGCGGCACTGGCCCAGGCCCCCAGGGAGTGGTGTGGACGCCTGGCAGAGGACGGGCTAGCTGCTCAGAGAGGGCTGGCGGATGGGCACATCAGCAGCTTACATGAAAATGTCACTCCACTTTTTTTTTTTGTAACACTGTGTTACACTGTTGTCCTTCTTGCTGTCTAAGGGTTCCAAGTCCCTCCCTCTCCCCGTCATTGTCCTTCAGACATGGCACTATCACGACCATAACATTTGAAGCTCTATAGCTCTGTTTCTATTCTTGAGTTAGCAGTGGAACCTGAAGACAAAAGTGAGTAAAACGCAACTGAGTACATAACTGGTGAAGAAAGAAACTAGATCACTCCCATGACAATTGTTAATTCTGCTTTTTAAACCACTTAGGAAATGTTGCTGAATTGATTCCACCCAGGAATGCCAACTCCTTGTGTTGTTTTATATGTAATAGTATATAAAAGGCACGAGGTTTTCTGTTCCCTGCTTGGAGCTGAAGAGAGGGAATGCCCACCATTTACCCCTCGGTGGGGTCCTGTAGAAGTTACTCAAAAAGCCCCAGCACATCATTCCCCGAGTGACTTCTCATTTCTCCTCCGTTTCATCTTTCCCCACTCTCGGAGATCTGTTTGACAGGTTTTGTGTCCCCTTCCAGGGCCAGGAATTCCCTGTGGTTTGTCTGCAAAGCCCCACACGGTGTGCTCCTCCCAAAGCGGGTCTGGGGCCAGTGGAGCAGCCTAGGGCTTCACTACAGGACCCAGCCTCACCTGGGGGGAGAGACAGGCAGTACAGCGTAGAAGCTCAGAGACAGTGTTCCCCGAGCCTGAGATCCTTGGTTAATTAATGCTAGGACACCTCACAACAAGACCTGCTTCCTAAGGATTCCGGAAATGATTTCTCAGCATTGCATGGAACTCAGATTTCTGTCTAAAAGCAAAAGGAATTAGCTGCTTTTGTGAGCCCTTTGTAACTGCCACTGCGCGTGGGCAGAGCTGCTTGGTTATCATAGTTTATTCTCCTCCTTTTTTTCTGAAGTGCATTTCTGTGCAGATGAGGACAGTGTGTACTCTTTCTTAGACCTGTGGAGGCCCCGGTTTATTTTCCTGGATGGATTATCAGCCAGAAAGCTAACCCTTCATTGCTAAGGCCTTTACCCCACTAGTGCTCCTCAGGTCGCAAAGTGAACCCTCTCAGGTCCAGAATAAGGGAGTCTAAACCGTCTAACGGGTCACTGAGTTTGGGGCAGGTCTCCAAAGATGCTTAGATGTGTGTGTTCACACAAAGGTGTTCTGAGCCTTCGGAACAAGTCGGAATGTGCTGAGGAGATGCTCATGGACAGGCAGACACAGCTGCAGTGGGCTGGAGTTAAACCCAAGTCCTGCTGTATAAATTGTCCAGATACATTGTATCTTCATTACAAATTGCCAGGAAACAGGCCCTCTCTGTTGTCTCGTTCTGTCTGTTCACCTGGCTGCAGGCTTGGTGGTGGGCTTCCATCCTCGGCGTCTTCTTGAGCAGCGAGTTCCCTTCATGGCACTCATTGCGACAGGATTGCTCATCCCAGGTGGCACCTGATGTCTTGTTGTCTGTACTGGAACATGAAGCACTGCCACGGCGATATTTTGTGGAGGGAAACTGGGGCAAAGACTGTAAAGGCAGTAATGTGGGACAGTCGGCCCAATCCATGGCGAAAGGAGACCGGCAGACAAGGCCAAGTGCTGGCAGTGCTGGAGGCCCCTGGCGCTCTCTGGTCCTTCAGGTGCCGCACACTCTGCAATCAGCTGCAGCTGTCACCAGTCAGGGCTTGCTGAGAGGAGCCAGCTCGTCTGTGGTCACATGGCCATTGTTCACAGAACCACGTGTGGACCCAGGCTCTCACTCCAGACTGGGGATGCGTAACAGTGGTGGTGCACTGCTTCTAAGTCCAAGAGGATAAATGGCAATAATCTTTCAGGGGAAGGAAAGGTGCATTTGAGGCAGAGAGTAATGATTCTGAAGGCTCATAAGCATGGGATCGTCTCGCACACATAGGGAATGACAAATAACTCACTGTGATTAGAAGCCAGTGTATGAAATAGAAGCCAGTGTATGAAATGGCCTGAGCAATTATCGGAATTGGGACTAACAGTGGTCCAATTAGCAGGATATGACTGAAACCTGATATGGAACAGTGTGTATGCATGTGTGTGTGTGCACATGTGTACATGCATGTGTGGACACACGTGTGGGCATTGTGAGCACTGTATAGGTGTGTGCATACATGCATGTGTGATCATGATTGTGTTCAGGGAGATGTGTGCACTGAACAGGGACATGGAATGCGGCATGGGTGCAGAATAGGACTAGTTTAGACAGAACCTTGCGGAGAGGAGATCCCAGCTGCTGAGCTGGCTTGACTTCCCCCACTGTGCCAGCAGCGGGATCGTGTGCCATCTCAGGCAATGGGCGTCTTATGACGGGTTGTTCCTAGTAGGTGCTCAATGAGTGGTGGACCAGACTTCATCTAACCCTTCCTCCCTCCCCACCCTCAACCCCACCTTATCCTCATGTTCAGTTGACAAAGGTGATGAAAGAGAGTTAAAATAAACACACACAGTAAGGATATTCCCTGAGAGTCCCAGGTGTCGACACCCCCCCTTCCCCCCCGCCCCCCGCCCCCGCCAGTAAAACTGATGATTCAGTGAGAATAAACTCCGTCTCTTCTCCACCCAAGTTCTCAACCCAGCCCCATAGCACTTCTGGTCCCTGGTGCCAAGGTTTTCCTGTAGCTCAAGGTTTTTTCATGTTCTATCAGCATTAGAAAAGAATTTATCTTTAATCAGGAGAGCCACGTTCAGGTTGTTGCAAACTCACCCTCTTTGAACAGGACTGAAACAAGCCCAGACTAGATCCAAGTAATTAAGGGGTGGCAGTTAAAATAATAAGGAATAAAACACAATTGGCAGTGCTGCCTCCTGGGCCATGTGCAAAGGTTGCCAATCAAGAAATAAAGGGCTTTCAGACCTGAAGGTGTTCAGATGACCTCAATGCTCCTTGACTTACCTAATAATCTCTGGGTAAAATTATGGGGTCACCGCCTCCCACTTCCATGGAAGTAACACAGTGTGTACAAACAGTCTACACTGAGCTAAAGTCAAGCACTCTGCACCTTTCATGTGTATTTGCCACATGACTGAGTTGGACACAAGTTGTGGAGTCTCCACTGTGCAGGACTCGGATAAACAAACAAACAAACAAAAAAGCACTCTGGGCCGGCCGAGTGGCATGGTGGTTAAGCGCTGGCTTGGGAAGCCAGCGGCCCTGGTCCAGGTCCCACATATGAGCGCCAGTGATACTGCCCTCAAAAAAAAAAAAAAAAGCACTCTGATACACAAAAATGCAAGGGTAGGACTTAACAGAGCTGGGCATAAAAACTAGGAAAACACTCTGATCCAGTAAATTGCCATTGGTTGTGGAAGGTTATGCCACTGTACATGTACATGGTCAACTGCTCAGGTTTGCCCAGCACTGTCCAGAAATTTGGGACAGTTGGTCACCCAGGATACAGCCATTCTCAGAGTACATAGTTCCCTCACTTGAAGTCCATATAATTTATGTTACCCCATGTCTCCTGTTTTGGTAATTTATTAAAGAAGCTGTGTTGGTTGCTGATTCATCTTTGTAGTTTTAAATGGAATTCCACAAAGATAAATAGGAAAACAGAAGGCAGAAAATCAGCAGACTTAAAAATGGTACAGTTTCATTGGAAACTAGTCTGGCAGGCTCTCAAAAAAATCAAACATAGAACAACCATTTGACCCATAAAATCTACTCCTAAGTATATACTGAGAGAACTGAACCATGTCCACCCAAAAACTTGTGTACAAATGTTCATGGCAATATCATTCGTAAAAGCCAAAAGGTAGAAACAACCCAAACGTCAATCAACTGACAGGTAAAATGAGCTGTATTCACACAATGGAACAGTATTCAACCATAAAAAGGAGTCCAGTGTTGGTCCACACTGTAACACAGATGAGCTCTGAACACACCGTGCCAAGTGAAAGGAGCCAGACACTAAAGGCCACAGAGTATATTTTCCATGTATAGAAATGTCCAAAAGAGGCAAGTCTATAGAGATGAAAGTGGTTGCCAGTGACTTGGGGCGTGGTGGTGGTGGTGGTGAGAAGGACTGAGGAGTCACTGCTAAGGGGTAAGGATTTTCCTTATGGGGTGATAAAAATGTTCTAGAATTAAGTAGTTGTTGTGGTTGTATTACTAAATGCACTGAATTATACACCTTAAATGAGTGAGTTATATGGTATTGTGAATTATATCTCAGTTTAAAAATCAAGAGTATTTTCCATAAATGAGTTTCGAGATTTCAAAGATTAGTTGCATGCCCCTCATAGTGAATGTCAAAGGAATTCTGTATCAAAGTCCATTATTGTGAAATTTGTGAAGACTGGGAATATATATTTGAAAATCTTCCAGTGAGTCAGAAGAAAAAGATGCCCTAAAAAGAGTCAAGAATCAGAATTGAATTCTGAAGTTATTGATAGACAATTTTTTTTTAAAGATTTTTATTGGGTAATTGGGGGAGGGGAACAGCGTTGGGGAATCAGGGGAGGGGAACAGACAAGTTACTGTATTTTTGTTCTGCAGTCTAGTTGCAGAGGACGTTGCTTCACTGGCCCATGTTGGTATCGTCATTGCACTCTTCCCGGATGAGGCAGATGGGTCGCTGGCCTCTGGACAGCCATTCACAGATGCTATTGGCCGCTCACGCTGGCTGCCAGCCACTCACTGTAGCCTATGGCAG
The DNA here is from genome assembly GCA_033961575.1 of Aselliscus stoliczkanus. Taxonomy (NCBI): domain Eukaryota; kingdom Metazoa; phylum Chordata; class Mammalia; order Chiroptera; family Hipposideridae; genus Aselliscus; species Aselliscus stoliczkanus. The sequence continues at coordinate 28,172,615 of CM066730.1, read as the reverse complement.
CCCACACCGTCGCCGGAGCTCGCGCAGCCCAGCTCCAGGTGGAGCTGTTAGCTGTAGAGGGCAGTGTCACTGGCCCTCCTATGTGGGATCCGAACCGGGGTTGCTGGCATCCCAAAACCAGGTCTTAACCAATGCGCCACTCGGCCGGCCCTGATAGAAATTCTTGATAAATAAGAAAATGGAACTTGGCCTCATTTCTAAGAACGAATTTCTGTTTTTCTAAGTCAAGCCAAACCGTTAATCCACTGTGAGAATAGAATGCAGACATTCTTGGATACGCACAACATAAAAAGAGTTATCTTTTCTCAGGAAGCTAGTGGATAATGGGATCCCTTCAAAAAGTACTAACCAAAGAAGGGGAGAACATGAGTCCCAGCAGCAGGCAGTCCAGGGGCAGAGGTGGCCAGGCCCAGTGGGGACCCCAGTGAGTGTGGGGGCGCCGTCAATCCTGCAGGGAAACTCCTGTCCTGAGACACCAGCTGAAAACATGCGTCATCATTCCCACTCCCACTCAGACTTCTGGCTTCAGAATGCCCAGGGGTAAAGGCCTGTCAGGTCATGATGTAAACAACTGTAAAGGTGACTAGAGCAAGGTTCTCCTCAAGGCACATCCTCAGTTCCTGTGGACAGAGCTGCCTGTCAGGAGCGTTACTGACAAAACGGCCTTTCGACGAGTTGACAGCAGACACCGTTCTCCTATGTCCTTCACTTCAGTGGTGTAGCCATGAATTCTGAACGTTCCTTTCAGTCTAATCATCACCAGAGCTGATGCTTAACATGGACCTGCTGTGTACCGCGTTCCAGAAAGCTGTATGATTTGTTTGTCATTATTCACCAATGACAAGTAACAGCACCATGAGGAAGGGTGCTACTCACAAGGAGACTCATGCTGAGTGACCTCCCAGGGTCACACGGCCACCAAGAGCGGTTGAGGTCCAGGCCAGAACAACTGCTCCCAGAAATGAATGGTGGGAAGAGCATGCACGCAGGCCTCCACTGGAGCCACTCGCTGCCCTCCTAAGGGAAGTCTTCATGTCCACCTTGACCTTCCCGCACTTGAGAGTCGCAGGCAGAATGCAGAGCTGATGTGTTCACAGGCACGCCACCAGCTCCTGCTGCCACCATCAGCCCTGACGGGCGCCTGCACGCCCCACCCCTGCGACGACAACCTCCAGGCCTCTGACCATGCAGGGAGGCCTCCGCATTCCTCCCACTCAGGATAGCCGGGTCCTGTCAAGCCTCCACTGCCAGTGACTGAGCTGACCATGGTGCTGGGCAACTGAACAGCTGCCGTGCAGACAGCCCCTTGGGTTGTCTCAGTTCCCAGAATCCATGTGGTGAGACCAGCGCCTCCTCCCTCACAGCCTCAGCCTCCAAGAGAGGTGAGAGCCCTGCAAATGCTGAATGTGTCCCTGGCCATGACAGCCACACAGCAGACAGTGGCCCTGCAATCCTCTGGCCTCCTGGTGGTAACAAGCCTCTGACATTCACACTCAGTGAGGATCACAGCTGTGGGAGCAGCTGCGTCTCCCAGTGGGCCGTCTCTCACTGAGGCCACGGAGAGTGTGAGAACAGGGACCTGCCAGGCCCAATCCCACTCTTAAATTTGCCTCTCGCAAGCACTGATTTATTTCTGCCATTAAAAAGTATTAATTTGTTTTACTTCACTAAGTGTGTCCAATACCTTGCGAACAAAAAAGTCCTGGCTGACACAGCAGAATCAATAATCCCTGAGATGCCCTCTGCACGGTGTCCTCACTGGGTGGGGCCCAGCTTGGGACACGAAGACACTGGGTGGGCTCAGACTTTAGGGGAGCTCCCAAAAAGCTCTGTCCTTGTTCCTTCCCTGTCTCTGGGAAGGGCACCCTAGAACAAGATGAGAACCAGCAGAGGGGAAGAGGTCCTGGATGGCTAATTCGTCTGTTTCTTTTTCCTGTATTTTAGGGTCCATTTTATGAACGTATATTTTTACTATGAAATCGCCTCTTTCAATGCAATAGGTTTCTCTTATTTTACTTTTAATTTCTCCTCTCTTTCTAGAATTGTTACAAGTAATGAACAAATGTTGACGCACAATTATTCACTAATGTCTATATTTTATGTAGTTTCCTGCACTCAGGCTCAGTCTCAGTGCTGGCACCTCTATGTGTAAACGCCCTCACTGGTCATCCAACCTGACAGGTTACTGCTGACACCTGGGGTGCCTGGTGACTAAATTGGGGGTGTTATGAGACCAGGAGAAGAACATGAGGCCAGATAAAGTCTCCACACTGTGCTGATGCCAGAGACTTTATTCCCTACCCTAAGAGGAAGCTGTTGGTAATCCCTAAGCACAGAAAGTGTGAGGGTTAGATCCCTCACTCAGAAAGATCAAGCTGGTCATTGTGGAGGTTGCCCTGGACGAGAGAGGGACGGGAAGCAGGGAGACCAGGGAGAAGACTGAGAGAGGCGCTGCTGGCCTGAGCTGAGGCGGGGACCACGAGTTTGGGGCGGAGCAGGGGTGTGGAGGCCAGGAGGGGCCGTGGTGAACGCTGTCCTGAGGACAAGGCTGGCACAGATGCCGGAGTCAGCACTCAGGGGACTTTGGCTGCGTGGACAGTGACAGGAGAGCTCACTCTGCCACAAGGAGCTGATTTGCTAAACGCTTGATCCTTCCAGCCCACAGAAGGTAGAGAAAACGCTAAAAAGTGACGCAGGAGGGGGAGTCAGTGCCCGTCACGTGGTGGCCAGGCACTGACCTGCGTCACCTCTTTGACCCCTCACAGCGACCCCGAGAAGGCACAGTTATTCCCACCTGACAGGCCAGGAGACTGACTTCCCAGTTCTTTTCCTGAAGTCACAGAGCTAGTAGGCTGTGGGGACAGAAGTCAGCTCTGTACCTGTCTGGGCTCAGGCATGTCCCCCTAAGGAAACTGCCACCCAAGAATCCATTCTTAGCAGCCAGGAAGCTCCTGTCAGTTGTGGCCTCAGAGGACGGGAACACGGGCAGACGCGGAGCCGTGCTCTGGGCTGAGGAGGAACAGATTTAAAAGCCCCGAGCACAGGCTGGGCACAGAAGTGGGGGAGCCCTGGTCCTAGGGATCTGGTGCTGCTTGTCCTCCGGTGCAGGGCCGGGCCACCTCCTCCCTCCCCACCTGTCCCCTTCCCCAGCTGCCTGCCCAAGTCCCACCGAAAACCAGCCTGGGTGAGTGCACGGCAGGCTGGACCATGAGGTCACGTGCAGATTCCCTTCAAATAGAATGACCAGGATTCCACCCAACGCTGCAGGCCTGCTTGGATCACTCTGTCCAGGATCCCGTGTGTGCCAGCTCTGCGGGCCCCTGTGGGCCCATTTCAGCCTCCGCTCTGGACTCAGAACCCTGTTAGAATCAGTCTTCGTTTTAAATACCTGTGAAATGGAGATAATAACTGTCTCTGCCTCATCCGGAAAATGGGAGCAGTAGGTGAGCCGAGGCCTGGGAAGGGCCTGGAACAGGTTTATCTCACAGCGAGCTCAGTCCCAGCGCCTGGATGCTCTCTCATCTTACTGCGGAGCAAGGAAACGCTCTTCTCTGCTGCCCTCTAGCGTGAGTTTCAGGAATAACATGTTTGCAGGTCACGAGGCAAAGTCATTCTCTGCTGCCACCTCGTGTGCATCTTGGGAATAACACCTGCGTGGAGTTCAGGAAGTTCTCCAAAGGCTTCTGAGCCAATGAAGACAGTCAGACCCAGGGCTGTGCCCCAGGTGCAGTCATCTGTGCTGCCCGCTGGAATGTGGAGTCCTGGAGGTGAAACCCGGCACAGGGCTTGGCACACCTGGATTAACTACCTTCTCACCTGGCTGTTACCTGTGCTGCCTTATGCCACCCTCCCCCCTTGTCTCCCCACCTTCCACAGGGCTGTTTTGAACGGTGTTCTTAGAGAGCCTCTGTCAGCCACAACATCTGAGAGCAGTGGAGAGCAAACCAAAGATTTATTCTGCGTGAAAAAGAGGCAGCCCAAGAGGACAAGACCAAAAGGAACCCAGGTCTGGGAGCTGAAAGCTTGGGTATGGAAAGACCACAGGAGGCCTGCAGGGCCAGACTGCAGCCCCCAGGGAGAGCTGGGGAGGCTGGCTGTAGTGGGATCTCGGGCTCCAGCCTGGGCGCTGGCTCTGAAGGGGCCTGGGGGACTCCACTCCAGGTGCAGCATTTGCAGGGGGAGCTGAACACCAGGCTCCTCGGGCAGCTTTGCTGGCACAGCCTCCCCGCTGCACAGCTGTGATAGCTGGACCTGTCCGGAGGGTTGGCATAGAGTCCCTCAGGTTTACCCTGGCAGAAGGGGTCTTGTTCAAGGCTGGGCCACGCTCAGCTCCAGAGGGCTGGCCAGGTGTGGGAACTTCCTGGGGGGCCTAACGGCATATGTGGAAGACCTGGGAAAACAGTGCAGTCAGCCAAGGACACCCCAAGAGACCCCAAACCCATAGGCCACGCACCCAGTCAGCAACCCTGGGCCGGCAGCAGCTCAGCACCCCACACCCCACAATCTCTGTCTATTTCTGTCCCTGTCTGACCTTCTTCTTCAGTCTTTGTCAACATCCGTCTTTGTCTGGCTGTGTTCAAGATATTCATGAAACATCTGCTCTTGTCATCACCCTGCAGTGACCCTTTAAAGCCCCCAAGGGACCTTACTTCATCCCTAGCTCAACATGCCTATGTACCCACGTTCCTTTTCTATTTCCCTACCTGTCCTGCAGGTGGGGTCTCAGACTCTCCTGTGTGATAAATTGGCTTGTTTTCTCTTGCGAATTTGTCTCATGTCTATTTGATTACTAGAGTAAACCAAAGAACCTTGAGGGTAGAGGAAAGTTTCTTCCTCCCCCGCATAAGCAACTAATCAGATATTTAACAAAAGGTGAGATTGGGAGCAAATCTACATCATTGCTTGAAGAAATAAGATTCAACAATTTAAACTAATTTATTCTGGACTGAGTGATTAGATCAATGAAATATGGAACAATCTACCAATTTAACTTCTGGATGTGGAACATTTAGTAAAGTTTCAAAAGCGCAACTAGGAAGGACGAAAAGTTCTGCCTTTGGGCAAATTGACTTTAAGCTGGTTGTTAAGAAACAAAAGTCTCAGAAGAACCTTTGACCCACCCCTCCTTTCCCACCTAAGAGATTCAGATGGAAAGAGAGGAACCTTAGCATAATCCCCTTAGCTAGGCAGGAAGACCCCCAGTGGAGCCTGCTGACCACCCTTCCCCTGTGTCCCATTATTTCCTGGGTCACCTAACAACACTTTACCTTCCTTGAGTGTGACACTCTTCCTAAATTACCTACAAGGTGCCCAATCTGACCTCACTGTCTTTGGAATTTTTACGTGTGTGTGATTTCCCCGTGCACGCAAGTGAAAATTCATTTTTATGTTATTAATCTGATTCTGTTATTTTGATGATTAGCTCATCTAGAAGAAGCTGTTACCACAAGCAGAGAGAACAGGGCCTGGGGAAAGGAAGGAAGATGTGAAGGGAAACAAAAGAGAGAAGATGAGATCATTTCTGAGAGAAGGTGCAGCTAAGGCTAATTGTAATGGATTGTAACACTATCAGCATTGCAGGCAGGGAAAAATTCCTAAGAAAAGGTGCAGCTGCAGCTGATTGAAATGGGTTATAACTCTTATCAGTTTTGCTGGCAGGGAAAAATCTCCACCCGGTGTGTCTCCTCCACCAATGGGAGGGAGTGGTCAGCAAAGACGCGACCTGGGATCACCTGTGACTCCACCCCTGAATATTTCATGTCCTCATTCAAATACAATCCGAAATTTGCTTTGTTTGGCTCCAGTCGCTCTCCCGGGCTTATCCACTTCTGCATTTTGGGAATAAATTTTCTTTCTTTTAATAAATCCTCGGCCTGCTTGTCTTTGTTCACGGGGAGTTGTTCCTACATCTGGAATGCCTTTCTGTGAGGACTCAAGGACCCGCCCTCCGACCACACACATGATGGGCGCAAAAGAATGTTAAAGCCCCCAGCTTTCGGGAGCCTGCCAGGAGGACCCCTGGCTGGGACGCTGCCGGCTCCTGGAACCGCTGTCGCCGGGAGCTCGTGGCCGTCTGCCGGCGGAGGTGAGAGGTTTTTGCTCATCCGTCAGCCTTCCCGGTCTGTGTCTGCGGGGTTTCGGAGAACCTAGGAGCGCTGAGCGTCCTGTTCCTCTTCCACATGCAGACTGGCAGGAGAAACTCTCTGTGAAGGTAGTTTCTTGGGAGAGACGATTCACAGGTTTTCTTTATTGATTCTTTCCTCCCTGAGATGGTCATTGTTGGTTTGAGTAGGTATTAAAATCCTACTATCACTGTCCAGACTATGGATCTTCGCAATGGGAAAAATTTCTAAACTGGAAAATGTGTCAGAGAACTCTCATGACAAACAGCTGTTTGATTGGTACCTAGAGAAAGACCACATTTCAATACAGATGGATACAAGGAAATTTAACTATTCTTAAGCTTTTTAATTAGTTATTCAGCTTTTTGGGTCTTAAAAATGTTAATATCAACATTAGGTTTAAAAATGGCAGAAGGGAAAATCAAGAGACATGCAAATTTTAAAAATCTTTCAGAAGATTTTGAGAACTGGTATGTAGAAACAGGTTTTAAAGGATTTAATAACTCATCAGGAACCTGACAGAAATGGAAGCTGATGTTTTTCTTCTGACAGGAATTACAAAGGATGTCTCAGCATCTGCCCCAGGCCCTCCTGCTGAGTAGATCAGAAATATAAACAGCCCACAATTGCCCCAGTCTCGATGAGCTACACAGAGGAAAAAAAATTGCAAAAGGGGCACTTTTTAAAACACAGGCCTCCCTTGTCTAGCCTGGCCCCATCTCCCTGCCTCCTTAAAGACTGTGAAGGACAAATGAAAACCTGAGCACAGTCACCTTAGCAGTAGAGACCAAGACTCCAAGCAGGAGCCCAACCAAACTGTACGTGCCACGTGTGTTCAGCTTTCCCTGAATTACCCGTAAGCCTCCCATTTTTACATGTTAAATCTAAGAGCCCACTCCCACCCTTGTTTAAAATGTCATATTTACCTGATTTTTCCTCACTGTCTTTGGAAATTTCATGCTTCTGTGAATTCTAGGTGTGCGTGTATTACGTATGATTCCCAGTCTCTGCGGGTTTGGGTAGAAGTTAGAAATGGTGCGAGGCCTTTTTCTCTTTAATGAATTTACAATGGCAGAAAAAACAGGTTGTTTTTATTCTTTCCTCCCAGAGATGCTCGTCTTTTCCTGTGTGTGTGTCTCTTGTGTCATTGTCCTAAGAAGGAACTATCAAGGGGACAGAACACAGGCCCAGGCTCCCATCACCCTGTCGTTCGAGCCGGCCCCACAGACCGGGAGTTAAGGGGTTCTTTCCTGACCATCCTGTGCAGAGACAAACTTTGCTGTGGGCTCCGGCCTAAAAACCGCATGAGGTTTTTCTTTCCATCTCGTGCTGTGTCCTGGGAGCGTTGCTTTATGACTCATCTTCCCTGGTTCCCGCTGTCGGCCAGGTGCACTTTCTGCAGTGCGCCTGGTGGCCAGGGGATAAGCTGGGGTTCCCAGTGCGCTTGGCCGTGTCAGGTCCCAGGGGAGTGTGTCCTGAGGGGCCTCTGCCCATAAGGGGCATTTGTCCCCCACCTTCCTTACCCATTAGTGCTGCACAGATCCCAGTCCAGTACCACCTGCCAGGGCCACAAATTAGTGGGGTCTGGGCTGGAGGTGCCTCACATTTTGGGGGAGACCTGAGACACCCTCTCCACCCCACCCTCCGGACCCCCTGGGTGACGAAGGTCTGTGCCTTCTCTGACTGTCTCTGTGACCCTTTGGCTCTGGGAGGGCTGCATCCCCTGCACCCATGTGTGGAGAGGCCTTGGCTTCCCGGTCTGAGCTGTAAAGAGGCTGGTTGGTGTGTCTCACTATTTAGACCTTTCTGTCCACATCCAGAAGGTGGATCCTTGGAATGAGAAAATTTCTAAATCTAAACTGTGTTACTGAGCTCTTGTGACAACCAGCTGTTTTCTTGGTAAAACATCTTGTGTGTTTGTCACGTCCTGCGTGGCAAGGGCGAGTGGGACACGAGAGGGGCGACGCAGATTAAGGAAAAACAAGAGACAAAAGAAAGATAGGAGCGAGACCAAGGGACTCAGCCAAAGACGACTGAGCCCCGAATAGGGTCAGCGCATAGCTTTTATTGAGAATTTTCAAGGATGCAAACTGCAACAAATCATTAACGGTGGTTTGTAGTTCTCAGGATTTACACAATCCTCTACTCCCCTGTAAGTGCTCTTTCCAGGGTGCACTGTGACTTGCTCTTCCATTAAAGGATTTATCTTGTTTTACACTGTGATAACCTCTGAGACTCAGACCCAGTCTCTGCCTGTCACCTAAAGAATATTTATCATAACTATCTTATGCTAAGGATAGACTTGTCTCTATATATCTCCTAAATAATGGTTACCATGACTACCTAGTCATTATCCCAAATTCCAACAGTTAGACTTTCAGGGAGTATACTTGAATTATTACTAAAAGACTAGCTTTTACCTTGTTTTAGGGTAAAAGCATCTAAAGTTTTATTACTATGTAAATACAAAACCTAGCAATTAAAAGGGTCTCACACCACTCTATCTTACAGAGGGTTATATCTGTTTCTTAGTTAAAGCTTCAGTATCTGTTGCTATAACAAGGCACCAAACGGAGGAATTTACACAAGGCTGTTAACATAACTCATGGTCAGCAAGCTGCCTGGAACTCTCATGGCCTGGAGACCTTTGGCCTCTGAGGAGACTTTTCACAGCAGAGCCCTTAGGCAAATGCATCAGCTTCTCACAGGCCTGAGTTTTCTGGCCTGAGTTTGTCAGAGGTCTGTGCCTCAGTTTCCAAGGGGCTTGAGTCCCCAATATCTCAGTTCAGGGGTTCCCACGGAACTACCGCCTGGCTTGGGTTGTCTCCCCACTTTTAGGAGATCTTACCCGTCTTTGGCTGCATAGTTAGCTCATTGGGGTACCACAGGAACATGTCACAAGTGTAGTAAATATATTGTCTCCTATAGGAGAAAAGGCACATGGGTTCACAGAGGCAGGAGATATTACATGACCAACCATAAGGCAGCATCCCTAATATCCAGTGCTGAGCAGGGCAATGTGGCCTTGTCAGACACTGGGGTGCTATCAACTTCCCACATATCCCCCTTCTTTATTCTATAAAAGCACGCCTGTGACCCCAGGCGGCTGCGAGTCACAGTGCCTGTTTTGGGTGTCCTCCAGTAAAATAGTAACCTTACCCGTCATAGGCACTTGATCCTCTAGCGATCAAGCCCTGTCTTAGGTTGGTTACGTTCAAGGAGGTCCTTACCCTTCTCTGGCTAGCCTGTCCTTACTAAAGATTAGGGGCAAATCATCTAATAAAGACGGGGAGTAGGCACAGAACCAGACACAAAACCAATGCTCTGTCTTCAGAGGCTAATGCAGAGGGGGCTGTCGTGGAATCGGCTGTAGGGCAACATTGCCCCCCTTCTGTTGCTGTAGAAGGAAAAACACGGATTTTGCAGTTTCTTTATCTATGGCCCGCCGGAGCGCTTGTTGGCCACACTGGAGGACTAAGCAAAACAGAAATAAAAGAATGATTAGCAATGCAAATGCACCAGCGAAACCTCCACTGAGGCTTTTGATCCAATTGAATGGATTTAAATTAGATAATCCTTCCGCAGCAGCGGACAGGGCATCCTCTCCAGGGAGGAGCTGCAAATTAGCAGATGACATTTGGTCTACTTCTTGTTGTAATTGCTGGATATCCACAGAGAGGTTGGGCATATGACCCAAAAGATGAGCTCGTACCTCAGACCACGGGGTACGTGTCTGATTATATGAAAAAGGAGTTACACAATAAGTTGAGGTATTCCAATCACATTTTAAATTAATAACAGTCCGGAGACTTTCTAATTGATTTCCCAATTGAACCACAGTAGTTTCCAAATCAGCTAAACGAATACTAATTTCTTGATCAATCTTTAATTGTTGGTTCCAAGTTTTACTAGCATTTTCATGCCATTGTTGCACAAATTGAGTAGTTTGAACTGTTTGATGGAGAGCTACTCCAGAGACAGCAGCAGTGGTTGTGATTGCTATAATTCCTAAAATTGCTGCTATTAAAAGGCCAATAAATCTTTTAGACCGATGTAAAATTTTATGGAGAAGTTGGAGGACAATATGAATTGTTGGAGAACCCTCCCAAACCCTAGAGGTTTGAACAGGAATCCACAATCCTTTTCTACGTCTCAAAATCATAATTTGATCTTGGGGATAATTAAGAATTGAGGAATTAAGACAAGTGAATAAACGACATAGGGGACACTCAACCAATTTTAAATCTTGATCAATGGTAAAGTTTCCTATTAAAAACACAAATGGATTTTTAATACAAACTTGTAAATAAATTTGTCCAGTTTCTTCATACCGGAAGGTATAACCATTATTGATAGTAAGATTTCCTTTCCATAATTTATTAGGTCCAATGCTTAGAGCAATTTTCCACAGAGTCCTTTGAAAAGGGCCCCTAATAGGTCTAATCATTCTCAATTGAGGTGGAGCTAAAACCTTTTCTTTCCAAAGAATAGAAATATTGAAAAGATGTTCGATAATTTGAAAGAAGTTACCGCCAATTATTTGATTTTTTAGTTGTCGTGGTTCTGCACATACTTTATTCCTACAAATTTGAAGAGCAGGACCAAAAGGTCCCCAATCAACAATTGTTTCCAATGTATTATTTATAATTATTCTATCTATAGTTCCACGACATTCTTCCCAATGAATTCTGGATTGATTTCTGTCCCAATGATTAATAAGAGGGCATGTAGGAATTGGAGGCGGGAAACTATGAGTGCTCAATTGCTGAGTAACAAATCCTTTGCTAGAAATCATAAATAAATCTTTAAATGTATTATTTTCTTTCTCTGTTGGAATGGCCCACGTTTGCTCTGCAAGAGAGAGACATGGTGGAATAGAACCAATACATATGGGAGTATGTAAATATCCAAGGGCTGTATGATTAAGTAAAGTAAAGAGTCTCCCTTCCTCCCCGGGAAACTCGGGTCCTCGGGGATCCTCAGGCCCAGGGAACCATGAACTGTCATTAAGATAAATTAAAGGAGGATCATCATTCCATGTGACAGGAGTTAATAATGGAGGATTTGGAATGTAGGCCCAATAAGTAAAATTATCAGCAATGGCTCCTGGAGGAAAGCAACTTACAATAGTAAGTACAGCCATCAGGGACAACATCAGGTTGCCTTTCGTCTTAGGCAGCCTTTCCTCCTGGAGACGATGTTCTGCTACCTGTATCAAGTTTTTTATTTGTGTCCAGGTAGGAAAAGGAACATTCCTAGTGTTTCGCGTAACAGCTGAAACAGCAGGAGTGGGTAGGACCGCTGTCCTCATCCTACTAGATTGTAGGGATAATTTAGACATCTCCCTTACAGGAGGTGTATATATTTCTTCTTCAGCTGAGGTAGCCTCCAGTGTAAACTCACTGGGAGGCATTTCATACCTTGCAACCTTAGGCCAATTTGGCTTCTTGATGACCTTCTTGGGTGAGTCGCTCATGATAAGGTTTAATGCATCTGCTAGGCACCCACAGAGGACGTTCTTCTTTGCCTGGAGAAATACAAGCAAAACCTCGTCCCCATGTCAACAAGGTCCCTAAATTCCACTGATTAGTCAAAATGTCTTTCCACCATATGGGGATTGGCGGCATTTTCTTTGAACTGGTGTTAAAATGCCTTTCTGCTGCAGTTCGTCCACAATGTGGATCAGAGCCAGAGGAGTTCAAAAAATTTAAGGTAAACATGGCTTTTGCTAATTGCACCTGAGGTGGTTCCTTTTCATCTCCCCCCTTTTGTTTTAACAATTGTTTCTTTAAGGTGGAATTAGCACGTTCGACAATGGCCTGTCCTTGGGGGTTGTAAGGAATGCCAGTGTTATGGGTAATTTGCCAGGTTGCACAAAAGTTTGCAAACTTAGCGCTAGTGTAAGCTGGTCCATTGTCCGTTTTAACTTTTTTGGAAGGCCCATAATAGAAAAACAAGTCAAAAGATGACGACAGGAATGTGCTGCAGTTTCACCAGTTTGAGCAGTGGCTACTAGAAACCCTGAGGCAGTATCAACAGAGACATGTACAAATGATAATTTTCCAAAAGAAGAGATGTGAGTTACATCCATCTGCCACAGATCATTAGGAGTTAAGCCCCGAGGGTTGGTTCCCTCCGGACATTCTTGTGGAGCATTAAGAATTTGGCAAGTAGGACAAGTTTGAACTATATATCTAGCTTGTTTATGAGTAATGGGAAATTTAAATCGTAAACCTTTAGCATTGATATGGGTTAAAGAGTGAAAGTGGGTTGCCTCATCAATCTGAGCATTTCCTACTAAAGAGTCTGCAATAGCATTTCCACGCGTCAATGGACCTGGGAGAGTCGTATGAGCACGAATATGAGTAATAAAAAATGGGTGTTGACGATTTCTCACAACCTGCTGAAGTTGATGAAACAAAATCTGAAGAGACTGATTAGAATTAAATGAGAGAGACGCTGTCTCAATGTTTTGAGCCGTGTGCACAACATAAGCCGAATCAGAAACAATATTTAGAGGTTCAGAATAGGTCTGCAAAGCAGTTAAAACTGCCACCAGTTCAGCCTTTTGTGCTGAATTACAGTTAGTGTGAATAAGTTGACTTTCTTTTTCACTAACGATGGCAGCTTTTCCATTATTAGATCCATCAGTAAAGACAGTAATTCCTTGGGGAATCGGCTCCTGTCGGAGTTTTTTGGGTAAAATCCAATTAGTCTTTTGCAAAAATTGAAATAATTTATTCTTTGGGTAATGATTATCAATGATTCCATAAAAATTTCCTATTGCAATTTGCCAAGATTCATTATGAATGTTTAGATGACAAATTTGTTGTTTTTTAAAAGGAACTACAATTTGATTAGGTTCCTGCCCACTAAGGTGTAAGACTCGAGTGCGGGCTTTGGATATTAATTCAGAAATCAATTCAACATAAGTTGGCAATGTTTTAACAAAATGATTAGGTAGGAAAAGCCATTCAACCAGTTTTTCTTGTTGTATTATAACCGCTGTCGGGGAGTGCAGTGTGGAGAAAACCAGAACTTGCAAAGGTTGATAGGGATCTATACGCTGAATCTGAGCTTCCTGTATCTTTTGTTCTGCTAATTCTAGTTCCTTAATTGCCTGTGGAGTCAGTTTACGAGGGCTGTTTAATTGTGATGGTCCCAGCAGGAGGCTAAACAAATTGCTGAGAGCATATGTAGGAATGCCCAAAGTAGGACGTAGCCAATTGATATCGCCTAACAATTTTTGTAAATCATTTAAAGTAGAAATCTGATCTTTTCTAATCTGAACCTTTTGTGGTCTAATAGTTTGTCGATCAACAATTGTTCCTAAGTATTTAACTGGAGTGGTCGTCTGAATTTTATCGGGGCTATACATAGCCCTGCCTTGTCCAGGTGAAGTTTAAGTGATTCATGGCAAGCTGCTAGTTGTTTCATAGATGATGCAGCACAGAGAATATCATCCATATAATGAATGATGTAACAATCAGGAAATTTAGTTCTTACTGGTGTAAGGGCTCGAGCTACATAAAACTGACAAATTGTTGGGCTGTTAAGCATTCCCTGCGGTAGTACTTTCCATTGATATCTCTGAATAGGTTCTTTATTGTTAATAGATGGAATGGAGAATGAAAATCGAGGACAATCATGAGGATGTAGCGGAATCGTATAAAAACAATCCTGCAAATCAATAACTATAAGAGGCCAATCCTTAGGAATCATAGATGGTTGTGGAAGCCCTGGTTGAAGTGCACCCATAGGTTCAATAACAGCATTAACCGCTCTAAGATCAGTTAGCATTCTCCATTTGCCTGATTTTTTCTTAATGACAAAAACTGGAGAATTCCAAGGGCTAGTAGAAGGTTCTATATGGTCCTGTTCTAGTTGGATCTGTACTAATTTTGTTAAAGCCTCTAATTTTTCTTGAGGAAGGGGCCACTGTTCAATCCATATCGGGGTGTCATTTTTCCATTTAAGAGGCAAAGAAGCACGTAGCTCTTCGACAGTGGCCCCTACAAAAAAGGGTTATTTTGATTGGTCTGATAACCTACTCCTAGTTTTCCCTGCTGAGATGAGAGCTGGAGAGGTTGAGTTATACCTTGCTTAAATTTTCCCAAACCTTCTCCTGGTTGGAATCCCATATGACTCATAATTTTTTGACTTTGGGGACTATATTGATTTGGTGGAATCCAGACCTCTGCGTTCCACTGAGTCAACAGGTCTCTTCCCCATAAATTAACAGGGATGTCAGCAACATAAGGTTGTAAAAATCCTTGTTGTCCTTCTGGTCCTAGACATGGTAAAATCTGAATACTTTGACGTAAGCCTGAGGCTCTTCCCACTCCTACTATATTAATATCTGGATTTTGCAATTCCCAATTTTTTGGCCATTGTTGAGAACTGATGATTGAAACATCAGCTCCTGTATCTATAAGACCTTTAAATTTCTTTCCTTGAATTTCAATTTGGCAAATAGGTCGAATATCTGAAATTTTTTCTACTAAAAATATACCTGCTTTTCCTGTACTCCCAAAACCACCCATTCCTCGTTTTTGGATTCCTTTTTGTGTTGGAGAAACATACGGAAGCAAAAGTAACTGTGCAATCCGTTCTCCTTTTTTAGCTGACCAGGGGACAGTTGAAGATATTATAATTTGAATTTCCCCTTCATAATCAGAATCAACAATCCCTGTATGAACTGTGACTCCTTTTGAAGTTAAATTGGACCGGCCAAGAATAAGTCCGACAGTATTTGGTGGAATTGGCCCAAAAATTCCTGTAGGTACACGGAGAGGCGTTTCTCCGGGAAGTAATAAAATATCTTGGGTGGTGCAAACGTCTACTGCTGCACTCCCTTCTGTTCCTGAACTTAATTGCTGTACTGAAAGTTTGGGGGAGGTACGGCCTGATAGTTCTGAGGAGTGGCTGATGTCGGATATGCCCCTGTTGTTGTCGGGGCCTGGGGCTGGCCCCGCTTCCCGTTTCCCTGAAGGGGTGTTCCATCCTTATGATAGAATGATCTACAGTCTGATGCCCAGTGTCTCCCCTTTTTGCACCGAGGGCATGTCCCTGGTGATTTTGATTCTGCAGGAGCAGAGTCATTAAGCATATTAGAAACATATTTAATTTTCTGTCTGCATTCCCTTTTAGTATGACCAGGCTTTCCACAATTAAAGCAAGTACCTGGAAACTTTTTTCCTCTTGTCATTCCTGTAATTGCCTGAGCTAACATTGTAGCTTTATATTGTTCAGTTCCTACTCCTTGACAGAGGCGGAGGTATCCCATTGCATCTGTCTTTCCTTTTTGAGCTCCTATTGCCTTTTTACAATCCTCATTAGCATTGTCATAAGCTATGATTTGTAAAATAATATCAGCGGCTTGAGCATTGGATACCTGTTTGTTAATAGTATCCTGCAAGCGAGCTATAAATTCTGAATAAGGCTCCTGGGGTCCTTGAAATATATTTTGAAAGGAAGTTGGAACTTTTCCTTCCACTTCTACTTTCTCCCAAGCCATCAAACAAATTCTTTTAAGCTGGTCTTGGGCCTGACGAGTCATTAAAACCTGCTGTTCGGTATTTATCCAATCTCCATCACCTACTAATTGATCCTTAGTAATATCTATCCCTCCAGCCTGATTTTGCCTACTCTGAATTTCTGCACCATCAATCCACCAAGATTTAAATTGTAGAAATTGGGCCGGAGAAAGACAGGACTTAGCTAAAGCATTCCAATCTATTGGAATCATCCTGTTTCCATCAGCAATACCTCGAATTAGTCCTATAGTATAGGGGGAAGTCGGACCAAATTGAGTAACTGCCTGTTTGAGTTCCTTAAGAATTTTAAAAGGAAAAGGTTGGTATTCTAATATCTGCAAACCATTGGGGTGTTCATCATTGGGTGCAAGACGCTCCCTAATTATGACTGGAAAATTTAAAGCATCCAAATCTCCTTCCAACCTTGCCTGTTGAATTGCCCTTTCTATGGCTGACATTGATGAATATGGACCTCGTGTATAAGGTGGAGGTACCGATATAACAGGAGAAACTGGTTGTTTTAGTTTTGGTGGGTTTTTAGATAACCCCACTCCTTCATTCTAGTTGTTGGAGGAGGAGGCAAATGATCAGGAGTTAGCAGATTTTGCAAAGAGGGATATAATGTTTTTGGTATTACCGTGGGTGCTTCCACAGATTCCTCCTCTCTCCCTTCATCCTTTGATGACTCAATATTGATGTTACAATCCCGATTTTTATCCCCTCTTCATCTTCCGTGTCTGTGTGTAAAGGTTCTAAAACTGACCGGACCTGTCTCCAAGTCTCCCAAATTGTAGCTGGTATCTCTTTTCCCTGAAGTTGCTTTTCAGATATATCTTTACCTACCATCTCCCATTGGTCTAGATCTATGGTTCCTATCTCTGGAAACCAAGTGCAATGCGTTTCAATAACTTTTAAAAGTTCCTCTAATTTCTTTTCTGAGACTTTTACCCTCCCTTCTTAGAAAGTTGCTTAAGGAGGCAAATATACGATCTATATCGACTCTCAGAATTTCCCATGTTAGTTTTTAAGAAAAGAAAAAAGAGAAGAAAACTTTCACTCAATTGTTCATTCAGATGCTCGTCTGGCCGCGCCCCTCGCGGGACTAAGTCTGTCTTGGCTAAGGCGCTGCGGTATAAGCCCCGCACAGGTGAACGAGTCAGTCGCCGTTATGCCTTACGACAGATTACGGAACCGCAGATTAGAGCCCACTCAAGTTCCGTAGCGAAAAGCCGTGGAACTATATGCATTCACTCACACAATCACACACTTTCACACAAAGTTTGTTACGTTATTTTCCGGATACCCCGGCAATTCCTCAGGACTATTCCCTACTCCTTACCAAGTAGAGTGCCGGCCTGCCCTGAGGTCTGCGCCTTGAATTTTCACCCAGATTCAAAGTCTTCCTTCCTCTTCGAGCCGCACGTTGAGGCGCCAGTTGTCACGTCCTGCGTGGCAAGGGCGAGTGGGACACGAGAGGGGCGACGCAGATTAAGGAAAAACAAGAGACAAAAGAAAGATAGGAGCGAGACCAAGGGACTCAGCCAAAGACGACTGAGCCCCGAATAGGGTCAGCGCATAGCTTTTATTGAGAATTTTCAAGGATGCAAACTGCAACAAATCATTAACGGTGGTTTGTAGTTCTCAGGATTTACACAATCCTCTACTCCCCTGTAAGTGCTCTTTCCAGGGTGCACTGTGACTTGCTCTTCCATTAAAGGATTTATCTTGTTTTACACTGTGATAACCTCTGAGACTCAGACCCAGTCTCTGCCTGTCACCTAAAGAATATTTATCATAACTATCTTATGCTAAGGATAGACTTGTCTCTATATATCTCCTAAATAATGGTTACCATGACTACCTAGTCATTATCCCAAATTCCAACAGTTAGACTTTCAGGGAGTATACTTGAATTATTACTAAAAGACTAGCTTTTACCTTGTTTTAGGGTAAAAGCATCTAAAGTTTTATTACTATGTAAATACAAAACCTAGCAATTAAAAGGGTCTCACACCACTCTATCTTACAGAGGGTTATATCTGTTTCTTAGTTAAAGCTTCAGTATCTGTTGCTATAACAAGGCACCAAACGGAGGAATTTACACAAGGCTGTTAACATAACTCATGGTCAGCAAGCTGCCTGGAACTCTCATGGCCTGGAGACCTTTGGCCTCTGAGGAGACTTTTCACAGCAGAGCCCTTAGGCAAATGCATCAGCTTCTCACAGGCCTGAGTTTTCTGGCCTGAGTTTGTCAGAGGTCTGTGCCTCAGTTTCCAAGGGGCTTGAGTCCCCAATATCTCAGTTCAGGGGTTCCCCACGGAACTACCGCCTGGCTTGGGTTGTCTCCCCACTTTTAGGAGATCTTACCCGTCTTTGGCTGCATAGTTAGCTCATTGGGGTACCACAGGAACATGTCACAAGTGTAGTAAATATATTGTCTCCTATAGGAGAAAAGGCACATGGGTTCACAGAGGCAGGAGATATTACATGACCAACCATAAGGCAGCATCCCTAATATCCAGTGCTGAGCAGGGCAATGTGGCCTTGTCAGACACTGGGGTGCTATCAACTTCCCACATGTGTTCTCTGTGGTTACTACTAATTGTATTAATTCGTGATTTCTGTCTGAAATGGTTTTTGGTTGTGGTAAGATGCTTTCTATCTCCGGGTAGTGTTACTAGTTTATTCGCTTGTCTTGAAAAAATTAAATGTTTCTATAAATTAAGAATTACAATACCTACTAATCTAAATAATTTTCAGGATCAGACCTGGTGAAATATTTGATATTAAAGCTGGTTTTAGTTTGGTTTGATGACAAAGTCATGCCTTTGAAAATTATTAGCATAAAATAAATTGTTTTAAATGGGTTTATAAAATAAGTTATCTGTGTTACAAAATGTGTCAAGAAAATAGCTTCTGTAATAACTGACTTTGAAATCTCTAAGTTTTAACTAATATATAAAATAGATACAATTAAAATAAAAGATATTTAGGCAAACGTTTTAGTGATAATTATATTGTATATATACAGTGAAAAGATTTGCTAGGTGTCTTTTGTAATTTGAAACTTTTAAGTTTTGTTATCATTACTAAATAATGGTTATTTATTGAATGTCTAGACCATTTCTAAAGTGGAGAATAATGAAAGACTAATTACTGAACATTGATTTATTAACTTTTTTCTATTTATTGTAGAGGAACTAAATATATTTGGGTGTATTAGTAAACATGTCTTCTGCCACAGCAAATTTTTTGTGTGTGCTATGGGGAAATATATTTCTAGAAGTTATTAAATATGTTCAGGATTCATAAAGAATCCTGGTGTAACTGCGCACTTGCTTACTTAGTTTTCACTGCTGATTAAGATGGACATTTGACTTGTTTATGTCTCTTTGCTAATTTGAACAGTGCTGCTGTAGATTCAGGTAACAGGTTTTAACATCTGTTTTCAATTTGGGAGGTATATTTCCAGAAGTGGATTTGTTGAACCACATGGGATTTTTTTTCGTGCTGTGGAAATTTCAAAGTACTGTATGCAGAGGCCACAGCTTTTTAATTTTTCACAAGCGATATTTAAGGGTTCTAATTTCTCTACATTGTTGCTGCCATCTTTAAGTTTTAGTTTTCTGGATTACAGTCATGCCAGTGTGTGTGAGGGGGTATCACAATGTAGTTTTAATTTGTGTTTCCATCATGACTAAGGATGTTTAACATCTTAGTGTACCTGTTGACCATTTGTATGTCTAATCTGGAGAAGGTTCTATTCAAGTCCATTTAAAAATGTTAGTTGTGAGCCGACCAAGTGGCTCAGTTTGTTTAAGAGCTCCCTCAAGAGGGCGAGCTTAGCTCTGAGCAACAGCAATTCGATGCCCAGCCCGAGCTGAGCTACCACTAAGCTGCCAACAGGTGGCAGGATGGCTCAGCTAGAAACAAAACAAAACAAAACAAAAAATGTTAGTTGCTTGTCTCTGTTTATGAGTTGTAAATTTTTTTTATCTAATCTGGTAATGGACTTTTAACAGATATATAATGTATACCTATTTTATTCCATTTTATGGTCTATTTTTTTCAGTTTGTGGATAGCTCCTTTTGATGCATGTGTGGTTTTAATTTTGAGGATGTCCAATTTGTCTATTTCTTTTTTTTTTTTAGGTTAGCTATCCTGAGGAATGTAAAAACCTCAGCATCACAGTCTCCAAAGCTATAGGTGTACCAGGGATCAAAGTATCTTCTTAACACTCATCCATGCATTAAACACACTCTGATTAAGTCTGTGGAACTAGCTTTCCTGTTACATAGCAAGAGGTGAGTTAAAATAATTGACTTAGTTAACTTTGTTCTTAGCTAAGTTGCAAACTCTGTTGCTAGTGTCCCAGCAGCTGTACAGGAATCAGTTAACAACAATTAAAGTAATGGTGTGTATCAGTAGTTATTGGTTGAGGTTGGCTAGTTACTCCAAGAATGAGATGAAGTTAAGAGATGGAGGGCAAGGGAATAGAGATTCCACAGATTTGGGGCTTCGATCGGTTTCAAAAGCCAAGTGCTTTTGGTTCCATCCTTTAGGAATTACAGTTTATATATTTTTAGTGAGAAAGGTCCCTCATCACACAGCCCTATGGAAAAGGATTAGATTTAGGGTGTATCACCTTACAAATAAATGAATTTTACCCTAACTGCCTGTTATGCATTGAATTGTGTCCTCCCCAATGAAATTCATGCTTTGAAGTTCTATCCTCCAGGACCAGAATGTGGCCTTTTTTGGAGAAAGGGTCTTAATAGAGGTAATCATGTTAAAGTGAAGTCCTTAATCATCAATCCAATATCGCTGTTGTCCTTATTTTTTTTAAAAAAGGGGAAATTTGGACACAGACACATAAAGATGATGGTGAAGACACAGATAGAAGACAGGTCTACAAGTCAAGGAGATTGGCCTATAACACATCCTTCGCTCACAGCCTCGGAAGGAACCGATACTACCAACACCTTAGTTTTGGGCGTGTAGTTTCCAGAAGTGTGAGAGAACGAATTTTTTTTTAAGCCCACACTCTGTGGTGGTTGTTATAGCTGGCCTAGGAAACTAGGACACTACTCTATGTAAAATTGCAGCTACCCCAGCGGCACTGCCAACCCCCCTAACTTTGTTATTTTTATTTTTTCCATATTATTTGTCACCTTTAAAAAAATCAATATCTATATCATTTATTATGTGTTCCCCTGACTCAATGAATTCGTTACAAGGAATCTTAGTTACTGATATATCTTCTGTGCCTAAAAATTGTGGCTGGCTCTTATTTGGCATTCAATAAATATTTCTCAAGTGTGGAATGAATCGATGAAGAAATCAACATTCATACATTGAATCTAGAATGGGAGGTGTCATGAATTTATTGCCAACAAATAAATAAACACATAGTGATCTTTTAGCAAAGAGGAAGAGGGGAGGGCACTTACTGGATAATGAAGACACAGTGCTTTGCACATGGAGATACAGCCTAACAGATAAACCACCATATATATAAAGGGTGGTCCATGTGGAGGTGGGTCATCAAAATCTGAAATGCCCAAGCTAGACCAAAGGAGTGTGAATAACCGACACCATTATGAAGGACGGTAACAAGGGCTTTGACCTGCTGCTTGTCAGGCTCCCAGGGACGTCTGAGCTTTGTGTCTTTGCCAGGAGCCGGCCAACAATAGGCCACAGTCCAGATCCAGCTGATGGCCACACCCCAATGTTTTATTCTTAATCATTTCACACATATAGAAAGTTTGAAAGAATTTTATAGTTTTCACTATAATTCCAAATTTAAGATCGATGGTGCACCGACTTGCACCGATGGTGCAAAAGCAATACTCAGTAAAACGATTTGCTCTCATCATGCATCAAGGACATGGTATCAGAGTTGATTAATTAGTAGCTATTTTATTCTTTTATCACGACATTCACAGTTTTAAAAACTGTGACATTTTACTTCAGGATATCCTTAATGGACCTTTAAAACATAATTTTATGAAATCTCAACTTTTGATTACCTGTCTTATAATATCTGTGTTACAAATATTCTGTGATTTGTATTGAACTTTCATTGTTGTATCCAAAAATAGCACTTGTATTACCATTAGATTTGGAAGCTTAACTTTGCATGAAAGAAAATTCATGCAAAACAAATGACAGTATTTGTTTGCACTATAAAAACCAGTGCAGGGCCGGCCAAGTGGCGTGGTGGTGTGGAGCTGGCTTGTGGTGCCAGCAGCCCTGGTTCGGATCCCACATGTGAGGGCCAGTGACATTGCACTCTAAAAAAAAATGGAAAAAAAAATCCAGTGCATAATGTACAAAATTATGCATGAAACAACGATTTAAAGTGCAAGTTAGACCAATGAATTTTAATGTAATGCAACAAAAAGAAAGTTTACCTGTGTAAAAATAATAAAGACCTCACCCAGGGCTGGAATGGGGAAGGCCTGTAGGAGGATTTTGCCACCGCTACAGGGATGGCAAAGCCTCACAGGAAGAGCCCCTTGGTTATAATAGCTCCAAACTCCTAGAAAAGTATTTCCCCTTTGTGCTGGAACTTGCAGCACGGGTTTCCATGGCTGCATGTTCTAGGTGGCAATTCTTTCTTTTTCCCCAATTAAATTTTTTTGTTTGAGGAATATCTAGCTGACTTTTTGTTTAAGGTCAATACCTGTATTAGTTCAGATTGCACACTGCAACTAAGTTGTCCCTTGTTCAGCTTGTACGATCTAACATGAATATCCACAATTATCTGATACTTATATTAAACTACCCTGTCCTTTTCCAACTACATACCTGGGTTTGTCCAGGCTTCCTTTACATAGTTCCACAAAGACAGTATGTGGATTGAATGCAGAAACTAATCTGAGAATCTAGCTGGCTTCTATGAAGCTAGACATTTAAAAGATTGTCTTCCAGGGCAGTGGAAATGTTGTCAATCTGGATGAGATGATTGTTGAAAAACTATCAAATTACTCAAAATCATTGCAGTTAAAAAAAATCACTCTTTTCTTGGGAACCTTATTGAGGTATAATTTCTACCATAAAATTCATAATTTTAAAGGGTATCATTCAGTCATTTTCAGCATATTCATTCCCCTGTATCTTTAATCGATACATTCTAAGATCCCCAATGGATGCCTGAAACCTCTGAGATATATATATATATATTCACTGAAAGGAAGAACTTTATTGCTTTTCTTGGGTGTATCCAAATTGCAGCATCACTATTCTTGCACTTTGGAGCCATTATTAAGTAAAATAAGGATTGCATTACAGTACTGTTACAGTCTAACTGATAACCAAGGTGACTAATCGGCAGGGAGTGTATTAGCGTGGGAATGCTGGAGAAAGGCACGATTTACATCCTGGGCGGAAAAGCATGTAATGGCGCAAGATTTCATCATGCTTCTCAGAACATTGTGCAATTTAAAAATTATGATATATTCTTTGTCATTTTCCATGTAATATTTTTGGGACAAAGTTGACCGTGGAAAGTGAGAAAGCACAGACAAGGGGCACTCCAGTATTCACACAGTTGTGCAAATATCACCACTGTAAAATTCCAGAACATTTATCATCTCTCCAAAATGAATCCTTGTCCCCACTCACAGTAATTCCATTCCTTGCCCTATCCCCTGGCTACCATCATTCTACTTTGTGTTTTTATGAACTTAACTAAACCTGACATTTCTATATAAACATAATCATACCATATGTGGCCTTTTCTATCTTTCTTTCATTTAGCATGTTTTCAAGGTTGTTCTGCATTGGTCTGAGTTTATCCGTGATGATGCCTGGGGCACTCGCCCGGGCTGCACCACTGTGCTGAGCCCCCGTAGGCATTTGCCTGACCAGAACCAATGTTGTGGCCAGACAGGCCCTTCTCTTACTATGATTTCAAGAAAGACCTCAGCCCCACCATCGTGGAACTTTGAGGGAAAAACAACAAGGTTTATTACTCACAGGTCATGGAGGGCCCATGGCATGCCCCAAGCCACACCGCAAGTTCCTGGGTAGAGAGGGAGCACTCATGCAGACTTGAGGTTCTCTCCGTTTATAAGGGTAGGCGTTGGGTGGACCTTGGGTTTCACAGGTTCACTCTTTATGGAGTCACTCCATCCAGCAAGCAGCTATTTAGGTCACCCTGGGCTATTTTAAAGGGGAAGTTCATGGCTCTCTTTGTGACTGCGTAGCTGGCCAAGTACATTTGAGATGGAAGTGTTTAACGTGGATGCCTCAGCAATCCAAACCGTTGTTTGTTTGTTTGTTCATTTGTTTTTAGAAGGCAGTGTCACTGGCCCTCATAGTTGGGATCTGAACTGGGGCTGCTGGCTTCCCAAGCCAGCTCTTAACCAATACACCACTCAGATGGCCCAAGCAATCGAAATCTTAATGCCAGACAGGTACATTACAGTAATATAAAACAAAACTAATTTTCAGGGATTTATACCACAAAAATTAATCTTTTTAATTAGTAGTTTATCAGTACTTTATTTATTTATTTATTAAAGATTTTATTGGGGAATGGGGGTGGGGAACAGTGTTGGGGAATTGGGGAAGGGGAACAGCCAAGGTGTTGTCCTTCAATATTCGTTGTGGAGGGCGCCAGTCACCATCTGGCTTCCCCTCGGCAGCTCGTGGCCTCTAAGCTCAAGGTGCTGTGTTCAATCTTAGTTGTGGGTGGACGTAGCCACCATCCCATTCAGGAGTCGAACCGGCAGCCTTGCTGTTAAGAGCGCACACTCTTATCAACTGAGGCATCCGGGAGGCATCTCGGCTCAAGGTGCCGAGTTCAGCCTTAGTTGCTGGTGGGAGTAACCCACCATGGAACAGGCAATCTTGTTGTTACACCAGCTGTGCCATCCTGTCACCTGTTGGCAGCTCAGTGACAGTTCAGCTCTGTTGGGCGCAACGTTCACTGGTCCATGTGGGAGTTGAACGTGCGGCCCTGTTGCTCAGAGCTCGCACTCTAAGCCAACTCTTAACCAACTGAGCCACTCGGCCAGCCCAATGCTTTATTTTTTTTATGGATGAAAATATAGTGGAACACATCCTTCTCCAAAGAAAACATACAAATGGTCAAAAGACACTCCAACAGATATTCAACATCAGCAGTCATGTAAATGCAAATAAAAACCACAATACGATACCCCTTTCACACACACTGCAATGGCTACACTTTTGAAATTACTAGAAAGTTATCATTCTAAACAAGCATGTCCACACCACACCAGAACAGTGGAGGAAACATCCACGTTTGTCACAGAGGACAAGTCCTATGCAGACCCAGTTCACTGTCCGAGTTGAAGGTAATTGCCCCGGAGCATCTACACTTCCCTGAGAGGCACTGTGGGGAGACTGTATTAGTATCCACTGTGCCTTGGGTGACGTGGGTGACCCGGGATGTGGTAGACACAGTGGGATTTTTAATTCCAGTTTTCCAGATCACTCAACCACAAAAAACTATAGTAACCCAAACAGGGTGGTGTTGGCCTAAAACCACACAGATCAATGGAGCATAATGGAGCCTAAATGTGAAGCAGCAGAAATGACACTGGGAACACTGGGCAGCTGTATGCAAAACAACAGCACTGAACACTGTCTTACGTCCCGAAGAAAAACCCACATTTTCCCCAACTACGTCCCTCCTGTGCCGGGTCCCTTGGTGGCCAACGCCCCACCCGCACCCACTCAGCAGAATTCGCGCCTAGGAATCCTTGTGACTTAGCAGCCCCAACTCTCGCACGGCCTTGTGCTCTCGCGAGACCCTCAGGTCCTTGGGCTCTCGCATGACCCTCAGTTCTCAGGAGACCGTGGCAGCCACGACTCCTGTAAGAATGTCTGCTCTCACCAGACCCTGGTGACAGGTGGGCCGGTAAAGGAACGCACATGGTGAGGTAAATTAACAAAGTTTATTAAGAGAAAGTCTATTTCATAAGAGAGAGTCTATCCGGTGGAGCAAAGGTGGCTCCAGCCCGGCCTGCACGTCTAAAGGAGGCTTGCAGCCCTGCGGGGAGGGTGGTGAGGAGGGTTCTCTAGGCGCCGTGCTGACAGGGTAGCTTTTTTTGAACAGAAAATGCCGACTGCCTGTCAGCCAGTAGCTGTTTTGAGGTGTTTTGTGTTATCGCAAGTTTGGCTCTGTCGGCAGGGGCAGGCCCACAGACATTTTGTTGTTGTCTTGCAGACATGGCTATGTCCATACGTCAAGGTCTGTGAGACCTAAAATTCAGAGACCTAACACTAAGTCAAGGTCTCTAACATTCAGAGGCCTAACACCAGGCAGCCATAGTTCTCGGGCGACCCTCTGCTCTGGCGAGACCCTGGTGGTTATGACTTGTGGGTTTTTCTGGTCTTCCGAGCCCCTGGCAGCCATGATCTCCCATGATTCTCTGCTCTCTCCAGACCCTGACAGCCGTGACTCCCACGACTGTCTGTCTTTGCATGACCCTGGCCACTGGCTTCCACCGAGACTGGCTGGAAATATTGCACCCATGTGTCTCCTTACCATGTGTCCTTGTGCCACTCACATGCCCAACCACACACATGTACGTTCTGAGAAAGCAGATACCTGCTTAAGGGTTCCGTCTGGCTAACGCCTGAAATGGTTAAAAAAGTAGCCTAGCAGCCACCTGTCACACAAACCACGTTTCAGGGAGAAGCTTGCACTAAACCGCCTGCCTCCCAGACGTCACAGCATATGAAAGATGTGTATCGGGGACAGAGCGGACAGGACCAGACCAGGTTGGAACTTGTGAAGCAGTGTAGAGTAGAAGTGTCTAGCCAGAGAGGGAACTCGCCCCAGGGTCACCTCTCCCAAGGGCCCCGATGCTTCATAATTGTGCTGTAACACTATTGAGCTGCTCCGCAGCTATGGTATACATGGTGGGAAAAGCAAGGCTAGACCTAGATGAGATTTTGACATCCCAGCTTGAGACAGCCTCAGAGGCACAGGGGGTGCCCGGAGTAAGGGGACAGGTGAAACGTGAAGGTAATATCTCCATCCCAGCTTCAGCTACTGTATAAGGAGCAGAGGATGTGCCAGGGATAAGGGCGGCATGTCGCCGGCTGGAGTTCTCCCGAGCATATTCTCCAGGCTGGTTTTATGTGAGTACTTCCTCCAAACCAGTTTTCCGCTCAGCATAGTAATTTCATTGTAAGCAGAATGTGTTATACATATCGTATTCATCATACTGTTTCTGATATACGCTTCCTCCTGTCACAATTTAAGTGATCCATTCCTGTGGTTCCACTTTTTGTGATCACTGGGTGAGCATGAAGCGTGAGTCTGGCAGGAGAGCCGGGGGCCAGCCTGGCAACACAGAAGGCAGCCAGTGTCCCATGAGAGCCAGGGGCCGGGGCCTTGCCTGACAGCCAGGGCCCAGAGCCGCCATCACGCCATTCGCATCCCGTGCTGGCCTATGTTTTGAGGGAATTTGTTAAACCTCTGTATCTGCCCTGCAGGTACCACAGCTTCGAAGAGAAGGTGGGACATGCTTCTGTACCTGCTTTACCTCGGTATCTCCCCGGGAGGCAGTGGACAAAGAAGGAAAAGGTAAGGAGAAGCTTCCTGTGTGTGAACTATGCTGACGGGTCGGGGAGAGGCGTCGGTTGTCAGGAAACTCGCAGAGAAAGGGCTCGGTGTGCAAAATCATTTTTTCTTTGTGGTATCAGAGTGCTGAGTGCCGACCAGACGCTGAACCCCAGACCCCAGATGCAGAGCCCGATTGTGGTTCTTTAGACAGTCACACAGAAAAACCACACCGCTTAAAAGCAACCTTCCATAATGTATGCTTTTTGTCTGGGTCAGGGGTCGGCAAACGGGCTCGTGAGCCACATGCTGCCGTTCGTGGACGTGCATGGGGCTCTGCAGTAAAATTGAAAATGAAACTAAAAGTATCATAGTTTCACTTATACAAATTTTAAAGGATATTATTCACATAATGGCGATTTCGTGTGTTTTATGGCTCTCGAGTAGTTTCTAAATTGCCATGAGGGACAGGATCGGCTCTTTTGTTTGAAAAGTTTGCCAACACCAGGTCTAGGTTCTCAAAAGACCATGAGAAAAAAGAGTAATTCCTGGTTTGGACAGTCTCTGAGCTAAGAGCTCAAACCGGCGTCCGCTTTGTTCAGTACAAGAGCAGTTCTCTCAGTCTCATGCTTTTCGACAGTGGTACACACTAGAGTCCTGAACGTAAAGCGTTAAAATTCGGTGCTCGAGGCCAGCTGGCCGTCAGCTCCCGCGGTATGTGGTGTAGGACCAGGGGCTCAGCAGCAGGGGAACGTGGACCTCGTGGGTCTCGTTGGTGATGGTGAAAACTACCTGTGAGGGCCGAGGAGGCACTGGGAGAGTGCGAGGGGCCCGCACGCAGCTCCCCAGTACCCTGGTCCCAGCGCTGCCCAGGAGACTCCAGCAGCCCAGACTGTGGGCCGGGGGCTGCCTCAAGGGGGACAGGAGCCCCTGGGGCCAGCTAGAGACCGAGGGAGGAGAACCGGAAACCTGGTGAGGGCTGGGGATGGGGCCGGGGTACTTGAGGGCCCTGGGCCTGCCGGGTCCCCCGGGGGTGCACCCTGAACAGGGCCGAGTGAAGGGGGTGGCAGTAAGGTCAGGCGCAGTGAGCTGGGTGGGCTTGGTGAGCACCTCTGTCCACAGGGTCTGCGACACCCTCGGACCTGCCCCCACAGCCTGACCCAGAGGCAGGGCAGGGCCACCTTCCTTCTGGGGGCCCCAGGCAGGTGAAGTCGCTGCCTGCCACCACCGCGGGAGAGGCGGGAGGGGCGCCGGCCACTGCAGGACCTCACCGGGGTCACGGTGAACCACAGGCGGCCACCCTCCGGCCAGCCCGAGGCCCTCACCTCCACATGCGGGTAGAAGCTCTCCTGCCCCCTTTTCCCCCAGGAGCCCTCGGTGTCGAAGAACAGCTTGTAGGTGCCCGCCTTCATGTGGCCAGGCGGCAGGAGCCCAGGACAGCGGCCGTCGGGGTCAGGGTAGCTGGGGTGGGGGAGGGGATGAGGTGCCACCTCTGCCTGGCTCTCTGGGTCTGCTCACCCCGCAGCCTGGCTGGGGACCAATGCTGTGGCCCGGGGCTCTGGAGCAGCCCGGGACCCCGCTGCACTGTCTATTTAGGAAACCACGGGGGAAAGGGGCGCGTGAGCCCCAGCCCTCCCTCCTACCTGTTCCCCAGTTCCATCCATTGCTGGCCATGGACCTCGAGCCTGGACAGGCGGAGGCAGGGGCTCCGGGCAGGGGATCCTGAGGCAGTGTCCAGCACGTGTGTGGTCAGCGGGCTGCTGACGGGCTCCACGCCTCTGCCCTGGGCCACAAGAGAGGGGCAGGGATGAGCTTGTGGGCCCTAGCTGTGTCCACACCAGCCTTAGCGTAAACAGCCCCAGCTGGGCAGAGTCCCTAACTGTCCCTTTGAGGGGAGGGCCGGAATGAATGATCAGCATGTGAGGCTGCGGTGTCAGCACACTGAAACACAGTTCACAAACCCCGCTGCCCGGTCCCCCCGTCCGCCCCCCACTGGGCCCCCCGCACCCCCATCCAGCCACTGAAGGGTACCTCTGGCACACAGGCCTCCCCTTCCACCCCTCTTTGCAGCTGGTCAGTGCTGACGTGGATGGCCAGACCGGGTCTCCTTGTTCTCCCAGAACGCAGCTCTCTGTCCCCTGGCTCATGGGTCACCGGACCTTAGCCCCAGGCAGACGAGAGGACAGGAACCCCGGTCTCGGCCTAGATCCCTACTTCTGGGAGCCGAGGGGTCGCTGGAGCGCGGGCAGCCACAGGACCACCCTGCAGCTCCTGCCTGGCTAATTCGCGACAGCTCGAGGCAGCCAGAGGTCACTGCATGCCTGCCACCACCAGAGTGGGTGGTGGCCCGGGGCACCTCCCCCAGCTGGCCCCTGTCTCTCCTTGTCTCTCCCCTGTCACCTTCCAGGACCCGGCGACCAAGTATCTGACTAAACTGGGAAGGGGAGTGGTGTAGATCCATCTCGGGGCCCACCAGTAGGGCCCCAGGGGACTTTGTTCAGGAGGGGGCCCAGGCCGGCAAACTGGCCCAACAGACCTGCGGGCCCGCTGAGTCTCCTCTAGGGGCTGGAAATGGAGTTGCGGGGACCTGCGGGGGAGTGGGGGAGGATGGGGAGGCTTGAACAGGAGGGTCTGGGCCAGGCGGGGTGGGGTCTGAGGGTCAAAGACACATTTACTAAGTTTCAGACCAGTTTACCCTCCTCACACCTGCTCAGGCCCCAGGAAGCTTGCCTGACTCCAGCTGTGGAGGACCCTCTGCTGTTGTGGGTTCTTGGCTGATGGTTCCACCCGGTGGTGCCCTCACCTGGCCAGGTGTGATGCTCAAGCAAGCCGGCAACGTCCTTACCTGGGTGGCAGACACGCGCAGCAGAAAGCAGGTGGGGCTGACCGTAGCTCCCGTGGCCACTGTGGTCACAGAGCAGACTGTGTGATGGAGGCAGCTGGCCACACCGTGCTGTCGCCTGAGCTGCTGACATCCTTTTTGCCCAACGACTGTTGACCTGTCCCATCAGGTCAATCAGTGTCAGGTGGAGGTGCTGGGAAGCCAGCAGGTCTAGCTGGAGTGGCCTTGGAGTCCCGCCAGGTGTCGTGGGGACAGGACAGTGGCCTCAGCCGCTGGGCTTCTCAGCTGCCTGGCAGGAGAGGAGACTGAGAATCCAGCAGACGTCAGGCAGCACTCACTTCTCTGAGGCTCCTCTTCAAACCGAGGCCTGGCTGCCCGCAGCTGACAGTTGGGCGGGAGGGGCGTGTAAACACCCAGCTCCCTGCACACGGTGATCTGAGGCCGCGTGAGACAGCTCGAGCAAGGCCGAAGGCCAAACGCCTTTGGGAGTCGCTCACCATCATTCTCACAACACAGGTCAGCCCTGTTCTTTGAAGGAAGGAACGTACAAGGGTGTGGGTGGCAGAGGTGGATTTGGGGGGCCATCTTGGAGGCTGGCGGCCACACTAGGAATCTGGTTTGTGGCTGAATGCGGAGGCAGATAGAACAGACCTGTCTCCCCTCACCCTGAATTGCTCAGCCTTCCAGGAGAGTTCCAGGTCAGTCCTGGTGGGAGTGGAGGTGTCCATCACCTGGGTCCCCCTCCCCACTGTATTTCAGTGGAGGTGGCCATCACCTGGGTCCCCCTCCCAACTGTATTTCAGCTCCAGCGTCACTGCCAGCATCACTCCGTACCTCTGCCCCTGTCCCATGGACCCTGGGTTGCAAGCCACAGAGTATTTCAAGTGTTCTCTCCGAGGGGGAGGAGTGCACAGGGAAGGGAAACAAAAGCATGGACACACACCTTCTTTTAAAAAAATGCATTAAATTAAGAATAGTGGGTATTTCGTATCGAAATCCACACGGTTTATGTAGACTCTTCGTAAACCTGGCACAGAGAGAGGGACAGGTGGGTCATTGCTGCAGGTGTGCGTGGGGTTTGGGTGTCCCCCTGGGTGGCCTGCACTCCTCTGTGTCTCCTCTAAGGGGTTGGAATTCAGCCTCCCTCAGCCCATCCAAGCAGGAACAGGACTGAAATGGCTCAGGTCTCCCCGGGAAGCAGAGGTAACTCATGTGGGAGAGGGTGTGACGGGGTCCTCACGGACTGTCACGCCATCTGTCAGTGTTTGAAATCGGTTCTGGTTCCAAGGAAACCGTGGCCTCTTGGAGCTGTCAGCGCTGTCGCTCCCCCAGTGTTCTCACCTGAGTCTTGCTGGACTCCCACCCACTGGGTCCACGGGGATCTGCACCCCGGGCCCCTGTGGACATTATCTGTGAATGGGTGGCCAGGAATGACCAACGCTGTGCATGTCTGCTCTGCTCATAGCATTGTCCCATCAGACTTCACTGAAGGGACAGCAAGGAAAGGGTGAGGGAGACCAAGTGCCCAGACAGAGGCAGGCACACACACACACGCACACACACACACACGCACACGCACACGTCCCCGCCTGGCTTTCACCCCTGAGGCTACAGAGGTTTAGGAAACCAGGAGAGGAGCCAAGAGAAGGAAGCCAAGGGAGGGGGGTGGGGCCTCTTAGGAGACCGGACACACTTCCCAGGAGTCCAGGGAATTCCCTTCCCCCGCGAGTCTGCCTCAAACCCTCGATTTCTCTCCCTGGGCAGTAAACTAACTACAGGAGCTCCAGACTCATGACGTTCCGGGGTTGAGCTCCTATGGCTGAGTTCTCTGTGGCGCTCCTGGTCACCTCTGCTTTCAGGAATAAGCGGGGGATGAAGTATGTGGTCTTGAGATTTGTGTGAAGACAAAATTTATTAGAACAGGAGACCAAAGAAACCATGGGGGAGATTGGTGTAACATCCACATAGCACTGAAGCAGCTATTTGTCTATCTCATCTCTTGTCATGAAAGTGGAGGGTTTGTTTAACCAGTTATTTGTATACTCATTTGCGGGGGACCAGAGTCCGCTGACCAGGGTTCAAGAAGGTGGACATGGCGTCAGCGGTTAATGAAAGACAGAAACTGTTTGTTGCAGTAAAAGACAGAAAATGAGGGAGGAAAATAAAGAAGGGAGACAGTGGAGACACCGGGGGAGTTAAAGAGAAAAGTGTCACATTTTATTACAATAACATGTCCTTTTTATAGGGACTTTTGACCATTATCCAATTACAAGTTTAAATTCCACATGGTCTTGATGTATTTTTCTCTTAAGACCTTTAGTCCCTATAATTGTTCTCCTTAGGGCACACTGTGACCTTTTCTATAATCCCATCGATGATAATCTCTTTATGACCCAGACTCAGTTTCTACATAATCTGTAATCCTGGGTGTGAATACTAAAGAGAATCTCACTTTTGATATTTAATTTTGGCTTAACTGTACCTAAAGTTCTCATAAACCTTAATAAAACATACATTTTGTAATAAAAACACAGGCTTCAAGGGAATACAAATTTGAGGAACACATGTCTAATCAACAGTACTTTCAGATTCACCAAGCCCACTAAAGTCAACCTGCATGCCCCTCAATATTGGGCTACACGGCCCTCAACACTCATTACACTCTTGCGAGGGAAAGGGGTCAGAAGACTCCCTCTGAAGCCAACTCAGGCTGGGGTATCAATTGTGTGGTGGCTACATTTGTCCTGTGGCTGCTGAGATGTGATTTAATGCTAATGACTCATATTCCCCGAAAACATAGGGCTTCCCCGTTAGTGTGTCCTCTGGTGTGTGACGAGATATGACTTTCGAGTGAAGCCTTGCCCACACTCCCCGCAAACATAGGGCTTCTCCCCTGAGTGTGTCCTCTGGTGTGTGACGAGATGTGACTTTTGACTGAAGCCTTGCCCACACTCCCCGCAAACATAGGGCTTCTCCCCTGAGTGTGTCCTCTGGTGTGTGACGAGATGTGACTTTTGACTGAAGCCTTGCCCACACTCCCCGCAAACATAGGGCTTCTCCCCTGAGTGTGTCCTCTGGTGTGTGACGAGATGTGACTTTTGACTGAAGCCTTGCCCACACTCCCCGCAAACATAGGGCTTCTCCCCTGAGTGTGTCCTCTGGTGTCTGACGAGATCTGACTTTTGACTGAAGCCTTGCCCACACTCCCCGCAAACATAGGTCTTCTCCCCTGAGTGTGTCCTCTGGTGTCTGACGAGATTTGACTTTCGAGTGAAGCCTTGCCCACACTCCCCGCAAACATAGGGCTTCTCCCCTGAGTGTGTCCTCTGGTGTCTGATGAGATGTGACTTTTGAGTGAAGCCTTGCCCACACTCCCCGCAAACATAGGGCTTCTCCCCTGAGTTTTGAATGAGATGTGACCCATTGCCAAAGCCTTGCTTGACTCCCACAGCTCTTGACATTTCTGCTCCTCCAGGTAATTTGCCTGTGTCCTCTGGATCCACTTTCTGACCTTTACTGGGCTCTCCCTCCATCATTCTCTCACGCTCCCTACAGCTCCCCATTTGCCCGTTGGGTGGTTCAGAAAAGGCCCTTGAGATCCTCCTCTGCCTGATCCCTTTAGGCAAAGGTTTCCACCTTTCTTTGATGTCTTGACCTTCAGCTGTGTCATTCCAGCTGTGTGGATCAGTCCCTTGCTGCTGCTGGCTCAGATTCTCAGGGCAGGATTCCTCCAATTGGAGGCGTTTTCCTGCTGATATTCCTGGGAGGACCTGAGAGGGGTGACTGCGGCCCACATGCTGGCTGAGGAATTTCCGACTGGAGAAGGCCAGGGAGCAGGAGGAACAGGGATGGATCTCGGGCTTTGGTCCTGCTGAAAGAGAAAGTTCGGGTCAGTGCAGGTGTTGACCAGGCTGGTTAGGCCGTATGCTCTGTGTGCTGCTGAGACCGGCCCCAAGGGTCATTCTCAGTGTGTTGACGAGGCAAGGTCTGTCTCCCACAAAGTGTTGCTTTACAGTCTATTTAGTCATTCCATTTTTTATGCAGTACATCTTCAGAAATCCAGAAAGCCCCTATCAAGGATCTTTTCTACACACTGCCCAGACTAGGGACTTCGAAGAAGCATCAGAGGCAGTCTTAATCCTTATATAGATGGCACCTCAGTGACCTTTCCCCATAGCCTTCTCTTCTAAGTCACATTAAAGAGAAAAACCAGAGGCCCTAAATGGCGTCACTCGTGCTAAAAGTCCATGAAACCAAACCTAGATTTAATACCTGATCTAACTGCAGTCTCAGCCTCTCCCAGACACCGTCTTCATCAACCAATCCGGAGTTTTCTGGTCAATACCAGAAAAGGTTATCTGTGGACCCTCTCCATCCCACCCCCATAGAAAGAAGAGGCAATCTATCCGATAGAAACTCTTCCCCCCAAAGATGTCCCCACTCCCACATAATCCTTTCTTTTGTTAATAGCTCCCTTGCCCACACTTCTTCATCTAAAAACCATCCATTTTGCACAACCCTTTGGGGTGCCCTGGTAATAGCTACATTTGCTCATGGTTTTCTGCTGACCCATGAATAAAGTCAATTAGAACCTCAAATCTACTCCTCTGAATTTAGTCTTTTAACAAGCGTATCACTGTGACAGTGTTGGCAGCTATTTTAGCCTGTTGAGCGCTAAGAACACTCTTGATGACCTAGGTGGAATTGTCCTTAGTGACAATCAGTCCCTAGCGGGGAAGGGATCTGTGAAGTTAGGAGACACCCAGCCTGGGGACCCACAAACGTGGGCGGGAGGATAGAGTCGTGGTTAAAGGGAGCATCTGCAGAGCCCTGAATCTGGGTTTCCCACTCGAAAAGGCATTTGACTTAGGACCCCTATGGGCCTGGGTCTCTGTCGGGAAGTGGGACCCAGATTGGACAAGACAGAGGGTCCAGGTCCCATTGACTGTGAATGGGTTTCAATCTGAAATCCCACGGGGGGATAAAAACATCAGAAAACAATTTTAAAATATCAAAATTGTTCCTAAGACTGAAAGGTGTATGAAATGAATCCTTCATTTCTTTTTTTTTTTTTTTTTTTTTTAGGGCAGTGTCACTGGCCCTCATATGTGGGACTGAACGGAATCCTTCATTTCTGAAGCATCTGATTTGAAATTCTACTGACTTTAGGCCGGATTATACCCTACGAGTTAGGCCACGGGCATTTCCAGGAACCGTTTCTTTTTTTTTCCATTTGGAAGAAGAGCCGAACTGCCCACCTGTCCCTGCCCCGAGCTCTCGCTTCCACATGCTGTCCCACTTGATGCCCAGCTCCTGGCCGTACTCGTCCCCGTACCAGACCAGCAGCTCACAGCCCGGCTTGATGACCTGGCAGGTTCGGTAGAAAACCTGCCCGTGATACTGATAGGCCACCAGGTTCTGCTCTTCATCATCCCGGGCACAGTTCACATACCTGGGATTGAGACAGGCGAAAGGAAGGAAAACCACAGATGATAAGTTCCCGGTATGTGTGGGATCCACACCCCGCTCCCTGATGCTGAAAGCCGTCAGGCTCTGACATCGCCACTGCCCCCTGCACTCCTGGGGGACCTTCTGTTCTTATCTAAGCCCCTCTCACAATGTCCTGTGGACTCCTGCGGCCAGGTGTTGCCTAGAAAGCTTCCCCTGCCCTTGGGGGTCTCTGTCACAGCACAGGAAGACAGGACAATAAAGCTCATTCACATTCTGTGCCCCATGATGAAAGAGAGCCCCTCTAGGAAAGGGGCTGGGTCGTGAGTCCAGGGGCCCATGGCCATTCTGTGAGTCGTTCATGCTCTGCAGGCTTCAGGACCCAGGTCTGCTTAGAACCGGAGCTAAGGTGCTTTGATTCCTCACAGGTCAAAGAAAGGTCCCTTGTTTCAGGCTATCCTGGCCCTGTGAACTTCTCAGAAATAGAAAAATTATATCTAAATGTTTCTAAAATCAATTGTTTCATGTCTTGCTGCAGTAAGTCATCTATGAGAACCAAGATTGTGTGATCTGTGTAAGTAACGAATCCCACTGTCTAAATAAGTGTGCATCATACTCTGGTTTCTCTTCAGATCGCATAAATCTTTCGCCTTTTTAAAGTAAGTGTTCATTAAGTAAATTAAAGTGTGAATCCAGTTCCCCAGGGACTCTAGGCTTCTCAAGGCTTTTTTCAGGGCCCAAAGTTTGTCTAGCCTAGAGGTGCACATTTTGAGGGCACGTGCTATATTTTATCTCTTTTTTTCCTAATGTCTCTTGGTATGAAAGAGCACTGTGTGGAGAAAAAAAAAGTAACAGGGGTTTGAGGGGGACCATTGAGGGAGGCCTGAGGAGAAGGGGCGGACTAGGGACTTGTGGTCGATGGTGTCCTGTCTGGAACCCAGAGACAGACGGGCCTTACCTCATCCAGTTGGACTGGGATTCGTCCTTTCCATCCACATATTCATAGCGGTTTCTCCCTTTGGTGATCTGAGGTTCAAGAAAAGAAGTTAAGACTTGTTTTGGTGGGGAGGTAACAGAAGAATTGTCCTACTCTACTGTCAGCCGGGTGCTTTCAGCCTGCATGGATCCCACTCCCAGCTGTGACCACATGACATGCCTCTCGCTCACCATCTACACGCCTGAGTCGATCTGTCCACTGAGCAGGAGCCCCGCACAGAGGAGGCCCTTTGCTGTGTCTGCACCACTTTGCTCTCACTCACCCTCCGGTCTTCCAACAGGGGCGCCATGTTCACACAAAGCACACTCAGCACACAGAGCTAACCATATTGTCCCCATGCACGCTCCAGCATGTAGGTGGGGCCTCCAACTCACAGGGGACAGGAGATAGGTAGCTGCTTCTCACCAGCCAGGAGTATCCGCTGTTGGCCGCCTCTTCCTCTTCTGTGATATGGCCCTCGTAAGGGCCAAAGTTCAGACCCAGCGGCAATTTGGACGCCTCGTTCCACACTCCGAGCCCGGCCTCAGGGATGCCCGACTGTCTGATTCTCAGCCCAGGGGGCAGAGTGAGGGCTGCGCGGTTGGGGTGCCCCTTGTCCACTGCACTGTCCTTTACAAATGTAGGGGTCCCATGAGTAGCACAGCTGTCAATGAAGAAGTCCTGACACTTCTCGCAATCTGGAGGTGAGAGCAACAGGAGTTAGGGAAGGTGTGGTGCGTGTTCCTGGACGTAGAGAGCTTAGAGACAGCCTTGGCACTCACACCCCTGAGCCTCAATGCTGTACTCCAGGCCACGAGAGGAAGGAATGACTTGGGGACCACATGACCATCCGAAACTATTGTACTGAGATGTAACAGCCTTGTTTGTGAGAGTCACTTACACAGGTAGTCATCATCCTGGGGCTCGCTGACCTCTTGGTACGTACAGCCCCTTCTTTCCCGCAGGCTGTACACCTTCACTTCAGTCTCCTTTCTCCTGAGTCCTAAGTGGGAGAAGAGTAGGTGAGCGAGGTGGGCTCTGGGGTGCTAGTCCCTGTTTTGCCAGAAAACATGAAATCTCCTATTAAATTATCACCTGTCATTCCGAGTACTCTGTGTTTCCTTCCTTAACTGTTGGTTCAGAGACTCAGACTCCATACTGACTATAGGTGGCTGGTTCAATTTTAGTTTCTAGCTCTTCCCTTTGTCAGGTTTAACTTCCCAGCCTTTCAATTTACAAAATGGTTCATTCACATATCTACTCATTCAGAAAATATTTGTTGAGGGCACATTACGTGTTACGTATTGAGCCAAGACCTGGGTATACAACACCAAGAAAGTATGGTCCCTATTATCACAGATGGATTTATTCAACAACTTGGATGTGTCCATTCTTTTAAATGTAATTCGATGCTTGCAAACAATATATGAGCTAGGTATCCTTATCTTCACTTGACAGATTAGCATTCAGGAGCCCAGAGAATTTATAAGATTTGCCCACAGCCCCAGGGCTAACCTCAGGTCTCAGCTTAGTCCAGCTTAAACCCAGGCTTACCCAAAGTCTACCCCACATACCTCAGCCATGCTTAACAAGCTTTCCAGAGAAACCAAAATCCCCAAATTATTTTCTCTTACCCAATTTTCGTCTAGAATGCTGTCCAGAGGTACTTGCTTCTCCAGGAGGAGACGCTGGTTTCTGGGCCAGCTCTGAGCCACTTTCCTTTGGCCAATTTGCTGTTCCTGACAATTCCTTCAAACTAGGTTCGTTCCTTGATGGTGCCCTGTGTGTTGCCTTCAATGTGAGAGCCACATATTAAGAGAGAACATGTATTTCTTTAATGCTTTAGGGCTTGTGGTGTGTTTTCACAGGCATGACTTTAATTAATACTTCAACCACCCCTAGAAGTTCCTGGGGAGTGTGAATATTAGAGGGAACAGAAAGGGCCTGTGTGGGTAGTGAGTCTAAGACTAGAACCCATGCCTGAAAGCTTTTGCCTTCCAACTTTCTCCGTAAGAGTGAGGGAGATTGGGATTAGAACAAAGAAATGGTTGGGAGAAACATATTCAGATAATAAAGAAAATGATGCTAAAAGTTGCAAATTACTCTATCTTGGAAAGAATATTTGAATTTTGATTAGTTGGTTCCTATCAATTCTGTTCGAATAAGGCTGTACTATGCACTAGTGTTCTCTTTAGTTTCCTGATTCATAACATGGTCAATCTTTTTTTTTTTTTTAGCTGAGCCATCCTGCCACCTGTTGGCAGCTCAGTGGCAGCTCAACCTGGGCTGGGCATTGAACGGCCGTTGCTCAGAGCTCAGCTCGCACTCTTGAGCGAGCTCTTAACCAAGTGAGCCACTCGGCCGGCCCCAACATGGTCATTCTTAATGTGCTAGCAGCCATACATGTAACAATGTTCATCAAAGTGTTTTGTGAGCCATTTAACACAATATGCATGTGCTATTACAGTACTGCTATCAATTTACCCCTTCTGCCCTCTCCATATTTGAAATCTAACTCACAGATATTATCTTCAGCATTCATTGACCCTCTTACTTCTAGTTTAATTTTCAAATGTGCAACCACTCATTCAGAAAACATTCAGAGGGCCCTCAGGGGCCCTGAGCTTGCCTAGGACTTCTGAGAAGAATCAGGCATGGACCAGTTTTTCAAAGAGCTCACAATGCAGAGGGAGGTTCCAAACAATTCCAAACCACATGATTAATCTCAGAAAAAGAAGCTGTTACTTCCTCCTACAGGAATGAGCATTTGAAATCAGCTGCTAAGGATGAGTGTCTGGAATAGTGAGTGACCGATACGAAGTCCTTACAGAGGGATGAGTGTCTGTGGAATAGTGAGTGACTGACATGAAGTCCTGAAGTCATTGTATTATCTGTTGCTTCTCAGTCATCAGCCCTGAGGCTGATGTGTTTCCTTTAATTAGAGAAGGAGGCTCTGAGGCTGGGTCTTCTATCCTCCCTCAACTGGGACCGCCCACTGCACAAATTGCCTGCACACGAGAAAGCTTCCCTGAGTCAGGGGAGCTTTCAATGTAGCATGGCAGAGAGATCTGAGGTTGAGCTCATCAGTCAGATGAATGATGTAACCATGTATGAGACAGTGTAAACTTTTTAAATTGATGAACATTCTAATGAGTTTGTAAGTAGTTTAGAGAAGGAGTTTTGGAATACATTGCACCACCGGACAATGTGATCTGAGACATATAGTCAAATGTTTGTGTACCTCTGAAACCTCAGTTTCCTCATCTAAAAATGGTGAGGCAGCAGTGCCTAGAATACTCAACAGTGCCTACTGTTACCTGCATTAGAGGAAGGTTTTCTTGTCAACAGGATTTGGGAAATACTCACCTTCTGGTGTTTGTTCTGTTCCACTCTGAAGGCCACCCGAGAAGGTTTGACTGAAAGGTGATGAGAAAGCAGTGTTTTGGTTGGTAAATGTTTCCAAAATCTGGAGATTCTTATTAGGGACACAGAATTCTGAATCAGAGAGTGACAAAGACAAATCCCTGGAAATGGTTTCTGAGGTATCATTAATGCCTATGCTTCTATAGAGGGCATCAACTAGTTTTCTTAAAACGTTTAAAAATAGACAAAGTGTCATCTATGTTTCATCCTATGTTCATAAGGTATCTGTCATAGTTATTTAAAAAATAAATTGGGCTTTCACGACAAAAATACTCCACAAACTCGGAACAGAAGGAAATTACCTCAAAATAAAGGTCATGTATGAAAAGTCCACCTCTAACAGTGAAAATCTGAAAGCTTTTCCTCTAAGATCAAGAACAAGGCAAGGATGCCCACTCCTGCCTCTTCTACTCAACACTGTGGAGGAGAGACTGTACCATGAGATGACTGATGTCGGACCCTCATGCTAGATCCAGCTAGATGCAGGCCAGAACAGAGATTGCTTCCCCAGAGTCCCCGGAGAGTCCCTCATCGACCCCTCCACTATGCTGGCTCATGGTGGTTCCTGGAACAGCCATTGCCCCTCCCAAGCTAGAATGTAATGGAGTCCCTCTTGTCTGGTATGGTCATACTCCATACTCCCACCCATCTTTCCCTGTTCTGTGTAACCCCTTAGCCCCTGCCACGCTTCACAGAGGGCATTCATGGTGTCTCACTGCATACCAAA
Organism: Aselliscus stoliczkanus; assembly: GCA_033961575.1. Lineage (NCBI taxonomy): Eukaryota > Metazoa > Chordata > Mammalia > Chiroptera > Hipposideridae > Aselliscus > Aselliscus stoliczkanus. Next base: position 28,131,995 of record CM066730.1, on the reverse strand, counting down.
ACGCCTTGTGTGTAAGTTCCCTTAATAAACTCTTGATGTAATGATGGAGTTGTCAGCTTCTTTCTTTGGTCTCTGGGCCCCAGGAAATTTTATGTAACACACATAGTACTGGAAGTCCTAGTCAGAGCATTAGATTAAAAGGAAACAAAAAGGCATCTAATTTGGAGAGCAAGAAGTAAAATTATGTTTCTTTGCAGATGACATGATCTTATGTGTAGAAATTCCTAAAGATTCCACAAAAAGCCCTGTTAGAGCTAATAAAGCAATTCATCAAAGTTCCAGGATAGAAAACCAACACTCAAAAATCAGATGTGCATACTACCTAAAACAACTTAAAGATTCAACGTATGTATGCAAAATGTCCAAAAAGTATAGAATCATTATCAAAATTTATTTGAGCCAGACAGTATATTCCTGGAATCAAGGGCCCAACAGACTGAGAAAAATAGTTCTGAGAATAACAGTTTGCAGCTTCTTTTATGCATTTGGAATTAAGGGGGAATGTAAGGAAGATGACACGAAGGTGGGAGAAAGCAACATGGGGCGTGGATTACAGGATAGGTAACAAGGTTATGCACTCTTTGAGGGCTAAGCTTCAGAGGGGTCTAAAAAGAGGCATTTCAGAGATGTGTTAACCTAGATGCATAGAAACAATGGACAGGGCTTGCTTAAGGCAAGAATAAACCTTTTACTAAAAATGTTATAGGCCTGGGATGTGACTACTCACCATGACCTGCCCTTGCCCTGTTAGGAATTTATGATCAGATCACCCTGTGAGGGGACTTTCCGTAGAACCCCTTTCTCATCCACTAATATAATCCCTCTCAAAATCCCAATGGCATTTTTTTTTTTTTTCAGAAATAGAAAAGGCCATCTTAAATTTAATATGGAATCTCAAAGAACACTGAAAAGCAAACATAATCTTGAGAAAGACGAGCAAGGCTGGAGGTCTTTCTAATTTTGAAACATTACAAAGCTACAGTAATGAAAACAGCATGGTACTGGCATTAAGTCAGACCCATAAACCAATGGAACACAATACTGAACCTGGAAAGAAACTCTTGAGTATTTAACTATATGGTCAAATGATCTTCATCAAGGTTGCAAGGACTACACAATGGGAAAAGGATAATCTCTTCAACAAATGGTGCTGGGAAACCAGAATATCCACCCACCAAAGAATGAAGATAGTCCCTTGTCGTGCACCATAGGGACAGAAATCAACTCAAAATGGATTGAAAACCTAAATGTAAGACCTGAAACTATAAAAGTCTTAGAGAAAAAGTTTCAAATAGGCAATGCTTCTTGGATATGGCACCAAAAGGAAAAATAGACAAATGGGATTACATTAAGCTTACAAATTTCAGTGCAGCAAAGGAAAATTCAACAAACCACACAGACAGCATACGGAATTGAACATACTTGTAAAACATCTGTCTGCTAACGGCTAATATCCAGAATACATAAAGAACTTCTACAACTCAATAATAAAATAACAAATAACTCCATTAAAATGGGTGCTATGGACTGAATTATGCCCCCGCATTCATACTGAAACCCCAACCCCCCAATGTGATGATATTTGGAGATACGTCCTTTGGAAGGTAATTAGGGTTCGATGAGGTCATGAGACCAGGACTGACCTGATGTGATAAGAGCCCTTCTAAAAAAGACTGGGTCTATCCTCTCTCTCCCTCTCTCCCTCTCTCTGCAGAAGCATGCGGACACAAACAAGACATTATGTGAGCACACAGTGAGATGGAAGCTGTCTACAAGCCCGGAAGAGAACTTGACCATGCTGATTCCCAGCGTCCAGAGCTGTGAGAAAGCACATTTCTGTGGTTTAAGCCATCCAATCTTTGATATTTCATTATGGCAGCCTGAGCTGACTGATACAATGGGGAAAGGACTTGAATAGACATTTTTCCCAAGAAGACATACGAATGGTCAACAAGCATATGAAAGATGATCAATATCAGTAGTCATCACATTAAAGCCACAATGAGACGTCATGTAACAAGTGTGGGCAGGAATGTGGAGAAATTAGAATCCTTACACACTGTTGGTGGGAATGCAAAATGGTCAGTCACTATTGAAAACAGTGTAAACGTTCCTCAAAAAATTATAAATATGGGCCGACAGAGTGGCGCGGTGCTTAAGCGCTGGCCTGGGAAGCCAGCGGCCCCGTTTCAGGTCCTACATATGAGGGCCAGTGACACTGCCCTCAAAAAAAAAAGTATTATAAATAGAACTGCCATATGATCTTTCGATCCAAATTTTGGGTATATATCCAAAACAATTGAAAACAGGATCTTGAATACACATTTGCACCCCGATGGTCACTGCAGCATTATTCACAATAGCCAAGATGAGAAAGCAACCTAAATGTCCATCCATGGATGAATGGATAAAGAAAATGTGGTGTACACATGCCATGGAATATTATTCATCCTTAAGAAAGAAAGAAATCCTGTGACGCTACGACATGGATGAAGCCTGAGGATGTTACCCTGAGTAAAATAGACCAAAGACAAAAAGACAAACACTGCATGATTCCACTCCTGGAAGTTAACTAAAGTAATCAAATTCATGGAAACGAAGTAGAATGGTGGCTGCCAAGGCAACACGTGGGAGACATCAGGGAGACCAAGCAGCTGTCTGAAAATCTCTCCCAGAATCAAGACAAAAAATCAGGTTCATTTTGTGTTAAGAAGATCACGGTGTGATAAAATATGCATAAATAAATTATGTATCTTTACATAATATCGTAATCATTTCCTCATCTAGGAAATTTAATTCCATAACTGAACTATTATGAGATTAGTGTTAGAAAGCTCTTTGGTGGATTTACAGCTTAACTAAGTTTTCTTTAATGGCCCTTTAGTTAACAATATTCAGCAAATATAAATTTTTTCATGATAAATTGTAAACATTTGGAAAGTATGGAGAACTGCACTGGAAAACCTATACATCCACCATTCAGCCTGATGTCAGGATTCTGCCTCGATGGCTTCAGATCTTTTTATTTCTATTTCAAAATGCAAAAACAAACAAACAAAAGTAACCAAGACGTAGCCAAGTCACCTACCAGACCTTCCTTCTTCTCTTGAGATGTAAGTATTCTGAATGTGTTATTTCTTATTCACTGTCAGGTTGCTATACAGTTACTGCTTATTAACGTTTCTCTAAACGTATAATTATGTTACATATTTTAAAAGCCTGATAGGAACAGCCCCTTCCTGTGTAACATACTGTTTTCTGGGCATCTCCTTGTTTGCTGAACAAGCAACCTGCTTCCTTAACCCCTGACGGGCAGCTCAGACCTACCCCAGGTCAGTGTCAGGACGGCACGTCTAAGTCCTCCTGGCCTCTCACCTTGCTTCCTTGGAGTCCATTCTTCATCAGAATCCTCAGTGTCATCTGCCTGGGGTCTCATGGCCTGCCTGCGGTGACACATGAAAGCTGGTCGAGGGGCTCTGAGACCTGGAACGAAGCAAAATCTCTGTCCTCAGAGGTCTTCCCTCTTAGGAGGTCTTCCCTAAAGGAGGAACAAAGCACCAGGAGCCAAAACAGCTCACTGGGCGGACTGGACGGGGCAGGAGGGTCTGGAACAAGGCACTGTGAGCGGACACCGTCAGTGCCAGCCTTGCCCTCACACAAAAGAACAAAACTCCCCCCAGGTCACTCTGCACACAGAAGGGAGCTGCAGGCAGATGGGCACCTGAGAGAGAGAGAGAGAGATCCAGAGTAACACAGGTGTGTCAGGGCTCCCAGGCTCACGGACCCAGCTCGTCCTGTTACCTAGAGCAAGCAGCACCTCGTAGTTCCTTTTCACGTTCCTGTACCGGGCCTTCTCCCAGTCTCCCATCGCTGTCCATTCTTCCCGGGAGAAGTACATGGAAATGTCTTTGAAAACATCGTTGGCCTGGAGAAGATAATAGATCGCATCAGGTACTTACTACAAGTCGGCACTCCGAGCTGGGCCTTCTCCTCCCCGTGAGTGCAGGGTATTGCCTGAGACCCCTGGGTGGTCTCTGTGGAACAAGGGTACAGACGTTCTCTCCCACGCTGTGTCCTGATGAACGGAGCGAACACCAGCTTTCCCAGCACAGCAGCTGCTGACGCTAGTGTCCTGTGTCCCCCACGTCCCAGGCAGGACCAAGCGCCCCGTTCTGTGGACATTCACAGCGAGGGTCACCCAGCAGTGCAGGCGAGGAGTCTGGCTCTCTGGGCACCAGCTCCTTGTCACCAGACCCCTCTCCCCATCCTTCCTACAGACTCCGCTTGGAGGCGGGCTTCGCCTCCCCGACCTGTCTTCTCACCTTGGGCTTCTGCCCTGCTTTGCTTGTGTTTCCTTCCAGGCTCTCCTCTGGGGACCTGTCAGAGTTCATGGTGCTGGGACCACGAGGAAGACCCCGCTCTGGCTCGGAGGCTAGCACTGGCCCCTGAGTCTCCCAGCCCCGAGGCCAAGGTGCCTGTGGAGGGAGAAGGTAATGAGAGAGGGTGACAGCCCCCACCACTGCCCAGAGCCAGGCCTGTCTTCTCCATCTGGACAGGGTGTCCACAGAAGGAAGACGTGGGGACCCCAGCAAGGATTAGAGCACATGAGGCAATGTCTGAGGGGCATCGATCGTCCCCGCCAGCCACGACGGACCAGCCGACTGGGAGCTGGGCTTGGTTTCTTTAGCTCCCCTGCAGCTCGGCCCATCTCAGGAAAGGCGGCAAAGGCATCTGGGGGGATGTGGCTGTGTGTGTTTGAGGGGAGTCCTGAGGTGCGAGGCCAGGGAAGCCCCAGGGAGTCTTAAAGGCCCCTGACTGCTGGGATGGGGTCTGCCTGACCTTCGGGAATAGTCCAGAGATAGGAAATGAATATTCCCCATAGAAGGGTTTTGGGAATTCCACTTGGGGATCCTGGAAAAATCTGGGCATAAAGCAATCTCAGTCCCTAAGGGACAGCGATCTCTCAGGCTGAGGGAATTGGGTGCCTCAGGGTGAAGGGATTTGGGGTCTCAGGTGGGGAGATTTGGGGTCTCCCAGGACAAGAGTGGGGGTGTTTCTGGCTGAGGAGATTTAGAATGCTCAGCTGAGAGAATTGGGCATCTTGGAGGCGGAGGAAATTGGAGCTCTCTCATTGCGGGGCCCTAGGTTCCCTGACAGTGAGGTAAGTTGGGGTCTTTGAAACTGAAGAGATGAAGAGTTCCCAGGATGAGGGCATCTGGGATTTGAGGTTGGGGAACTTGGTCTTCGTGTGGGTGCTGTATTTAGGGTCTCTCAGGCTGAGGGGTTTGGGGGTCTCTCAGGCTGAGGGGGTTGGGGGTCTCTCAGGCTGCGGGGCTTGGGGGTCTCTCAGGCTGAGGGGTTTGGGGTCTCTCAGCCTGAGGTTTGAGGCTTTCTCAGGCTGAGGGGTTTGGGGGTCTCAGGCTGAGGGGTTTGGGGTCTCAGGCTGAGGGGTTTGGGGTCTCTCAGGCTGAGGGTTTGGGGTCTCTCAGGCTGAGGGGTTTGGGGGTCTCTCAGGCTGAGGGGAATTGGGGGCCTCTCAGGCTGAGGGGTTTGGGGTCTCTCAGGCTGCTGGGTTTGGGGGTCTCCCAGGCTGAGGGGTTTGGGGGTCTCTCAGGCTGAGGGGTTTGGGGGTCTCTCAGGCTGAGGGGTTTGGGGGTCTCAGGCTGAGGGGTTTGGGGGTCTCCCAGGCTGAGGGGTTTGGGGGTCTCCCAGGCTGAGGGGTTTGGGGGTCTCTCAGGGTGAGGGGTTTGGGGGTCTCTCAGGCTGAGGGGTTTGGGGGTCTCAGGCTGAGGGGAATTGGGGCGCTCAGGGTGTTGGGGGTGTCTAAGCATCAGGGGACTTAGTGTCTCTGGGCGAGGAGATTTGAGGTCCCTCCAGGTAAGCGGACTCGGGGTCCCTCAGGTGACAGGATTTGGGGTCCCTCGAGGCTGACAGGAGTTAGAGCCTCTCAGGGTGCGGGGAGCGAGGTCTCTGAGGCGGGAATTGGAAGGGCCTCAGGCTGAGGGTTCCTCAGGGTTTCGAATGGCAAAGGCCCCCGTTTTCCTGTCAGGCTCCCGGCTCCTCAGCCGCGCTGCCCACCCTGCCGACCGCCGCCTCACAGCCGCTGCGCGTTTCCCGCCTCAGGAGGTGAGACGCGGCCGGAAGGCGAGGTACCTATATAGCCGTGTCAGGCACAGGCCGCCAATCACTGCTGCGACAGCAGGACTCTGTCCACCCGGCCGAGCGCCGCCTCACAGCCGCTGCGCGTTTCCCGCCCTCAGGAGGTGAGACGCGAGACGAGGCCGAAGGCGACGTACCCGCCTATATAGCTGTGTCAGGCACAAGCCACCAATCTGCTGCGATAGCAGGACTCTGTCCACCAATTGGCGGTCAGAAGAAGTTAAGAGGGTGGGGCATGGGGCGGAGCCTACCTGTCAGTCAGGAGCAGAACCCGACCCTCAGCGGGTCTTTACACCTCTAAGGAAGGTCCCGCCTCACCCCCCGGGATTGGCTGCTCTGGTCCTGCGCATGTCTGTCAAGAAGCCTTCAAGGGGCCGGCGGAGTGGCGCATTGGGAAGAGCTGGCTTGCGATGCCAGCGGCCCGGGTTCGGATCCCACATAGGAGGGCCGGTGACACTGCCCTCTACAGCTAACAACAGCTCCACGTGGAGCTGGGCTGTGCGAGGACGCACAGTCTGCTTGTGTCCCAGCCCGCGTGGTGCAGGGCCCGCCTCTCAGGACCCAGCGCCCACCCCAGGCTGAGCCTGGAGCGCCAACCCTGAGGCAGGGGTTTAGGGTGGACGTGGCCATCCTGTGGCTGACAGATTCTTTGTTCCACCAGACTTTAGTTAGGATCTCAAACTGTCTCCTAGGTCCATTTGTGCCCTTCCTTGTAAAATGCACTTTTATTGTTTAATTTTTGAACTAGTTTCAGGAGAACAAAGCAATGTAATAAGTAAAATCCACTTTTAGCAAGAACTGTATAACCAGTTAGTCTGTGGTGAATATTGCATTCTATTCTGGGGAAAACTGTAATTCAGTACGTTCTGATGAGAGAACGTGTAGACATGAAATTTTATTTTGTGTCCACATTTGAAAGGTTCACACAGAACAAATGAAATACTAACTGTATTAGAAAAACCACTGGGAGATTTTTAAATCTCAAAGCAGTTGTATTATTAATAATAGGTATGCTTAAGTAATATAGGTCTTAAAAGGCTTCAGAAATCAGAAGAAATCGATACCACCAAACAACAAATATAAAAAACTACAAGTTTTTTGCATAAAAATGATAGACCAAATACAAAGATGGGGGTCCACAGAGTGTCAGTTTATCACCTACTGGCTTTCACAGGATAAAATGGGAAGAGTGTTTCTGGCCCTTACCTAGTTTTGATCACAGAAGTATACCATAATTTCCATGTATTGAAAATAAGCCAAGTAACTGTCGATTATTACTGTGAAAACTCATAAAGGGAAATATCATTAAAGTGGAGTTGGGGGCCAGAAGGGGCCTTCTCACATAGTACCACCCGAGGTCAATGACAGAGCCCCACAGAGGAGTCCACCATGGGAAAAAATCATGAATTACAGGCCTCAACGAGAAAGATACACAGTTAATCTCACCCAGGAAACTGACCTCCCAGCAACTCAGCCAATGAGACACCATCATCACCATGAACTGGGGCTTTTCTCCAATGGCTTTTTGTTCATAATGACCCCTCCCAACTTCCTTCTTTTCCTCTTCAAAATCACATGCCTCTCCTTGATTTGTGGGACTTGCCTATGACTTTTGCTTTAGTTTGCTTGTCCCAAATTGCAATTCTTTGCTGTTTCTGAAAAAAAATCCATTCTTTTTCTGGAAAAATAAGTGTTTTCTTTTTAAGGTCAACATTATTGGATGGCCCATTTAGGGATCCAGAGAAGACCCGCCCCGGACATCTCTGGGGCTGGTGAGCAAGCAGGGGCAGTGCCCACAGAGCCCTCTGAACCCGCTGCTTCCTTGCAGACCCTGGAATTGGGCAGTCTTTCTTCTGAATCTGATCTTCTGCTGTCTTGTGTTGGAAGCTCTCCAGAGTCTATTCGGGGTGTATTGTAAGGCATCCCCCTCTTCTGATTAAAAACCTTGTTTTGTCTATAAGTACTCAGTTGGCACTTTCGTGTGGTTCTTGAAATCAGGCTGTTCTCTTGGAACTGTGCTAGATAGCCTTCGGCCTGATTCTTTTTGGAACCAGGCTGTTTTTATTGAAATGGAAATGCCCAACAATTGACCCCAGGGGAAAACAAAAACAACATTGCAAATCTAGTAACTGGTGGTTCCATACAATTAGAACCAATAATTTGGGCCAAATGACAAACTGGTCCTACTAGAATAGAAAATCCAGGATCCCCACTCCTTGCTACTATACATGCATGAAACGATTGGCCCTCTGATGAAATGATAGCACATATGAACCACTCTTGGTGGGGAAATATTAACAAGGCCTCAAAAGGTGCCTACCTCACTAGTCCCACTTGTCCCAAGGATAGCCCAGGGAAGCCCGTTCACACTGCTTGCGGACATTTTAAACTGCCTAGCGAAGGGGCCGGCCGAGTGGCGCGGTGGTTGGGCACTGGCTTGGGACTCCAGCGGCCCCGGTTCGGATCCCACATATGAGGGCCAGTGACACTGCCCTCAAGAGAAACAAAAAAAGAAAACATTTAAACTGCCTAGCGAAGCATTTGAGGTTTGGTGAATGAACAGTAACATGTAAATGTGGAGGAGTGTGAACAGTTGTCGCGTTGTTCTAAGTCCACTGTCCAGGATGGTGAAAAGTATCAGGTAACAATAAACTTTGATAAGTCAATGCTGCATATTGTAACAACCAGTTAACCAGTAAAACAATAATTTTAAAAAATGTGTGGCTAGAAAGCTTCAAGACGGAAAAGGTGGAATAAGATACAACAGAATAAAACAACTCATTTAAAATAGCAAAATGAGAGGCTCAGTTGGTTAAGAGCTCGCTCAAGAGTGCGAGCTGAGCTCTATGCAACGGCGGTTCGAGCTGAGTTGCCGTTGAGCTGCCAAAAGGTGGCAGGATGACTCAGCTAAAAAAAATAAATAAAAATAAATAAATAAATAAAATAGCAAAATGAAAACGAAAATAAAACAACAACGACACAATTCCCCTAAAAGCAAAATAAAAGACTTGGAAACAATTTAAAATGCAAAAAGCTAATGATAGACAAAAAATAATAAGTAAATGGAAAGGCATATGTCCCTGGGTAGGAAGGCTCATTACTCTAAATAGGTCAGTTTTGTATGTTAATTTCATTGTCATTCCCACAAAAATAATAATTTAATTTATTCAAATTTTTAAAAAATATTTTATTGGGGAATTGGGGGAGGGGAACAGCGTTGGGGAACCAGGGAAGGGGAACAGACAAGTCCTTTTGTTCTTCAGTATAGTTGTGGAGGACGTCGCTTCACTGGCCTATGTTGGTATTGTCGTTACGCTCTTCTCGGGTGAGGCAGATCGGTCGCCAGCCTCTGGATGGCTGCTCATAGCAGCTCTTGGCAACTCACACCGGCTGCCAGCCGCTCACCCTGTCTGCCGGCCACTCACTGTAGCCTATGGCAGCCCACTGTAGCAGGGGCTGCAGCTATGCCTTCCAAGGGGACTCACAGCAGCCCAGCTCCAGGTGGAGCAGTTGTTCACCATCTTAGCTGTAGAGGGCAGTGTCACTGGCCCTCCTATGTGGGATCTGAAGCAGGGTCACTAGCGTCCCAAGCCATCTCTTAACCCATGCGCCACTCTGCCAGCCCTATTCAAATTTTTAAGCTGATGAAAAGAATATATAATAAATAAGCTTGAATAGCAAGGAAATTTTGAAAACCATTAAAAGAATTGGGTGTGCTAGCCTTCGCTGGACATTAAAATTTCTTATAAATAATATTAAAATTATACAGTTTGGGAAATGAATATATAGTCAGATCATTATAATTAAACATAAAATCCAGAAGTGGATCTTGTGAGGATGAATTTCACGTGTTGCCTTGACAGCACTCAGAGACCTAACAGTAAGTCAAGGTCTGTAACATTCAGAGACCTAACACCAGGCAGCTATGATTCTCGCGTGACCCTCTGCTCTGGCGAGACCGGGTTTTTCTGGTTTTGTGAGCCCCTGGGAGCCATGACTCCCCAGCAAACCGCTGCGCTCGCACCACCTTGGCTGCCATGACTCTCGCAAAACCCTCTGCGCTCGCGAGACCCTGGCCACCGTGACTCTTGCGGGACCCTGCATTCACGCGAGACCTTGGCAGCTATGACTCACGTAATCGTCTGCCTTTGCGTGACCCTTGCCGCTGGACGTCTCCGAGGCTGGGCGGAAATATTGCGTCAATGTTTCTCCTTACCATCCGTTTCTGTGCCACTCACATGCCCAACCACGCACATGTACATTCTGAGAAAGCAGATACCTCCTTAAGGGTTCCGTCTGGCTAACGCCTGAAATGGTTAAAAAAGGAGCCTAGCAGCCACCTGTCACACAAACCACGTTTCAGGGAGAAGCTTGCACTAAACCGCCTGCCTCCCAGAGGTCACTGCGTATGAAAGATATGTATCGGGGACAGAGCGGACAGGACCAGACCAGGTTGGAGCTCGTGAAGCAGTGTAGAGTAGAAGTGTCTAGCCAGAGAGGGAACTCGCCCCAGGGTCACCTCTCCCAAGGGCCCGGTGCTTCATAATTGGGCTTTAACAGTACTGAGTTGCCCCACAGCTATGGTATTCTCACAGCGATGCTGTATCACAATAGAGTGGTCTGCGAGGAATAAAAGTGTCCATCTTCATTGCAACCCCCATTTGGGGATTCTTGTTCACATTGAATTATGGCCTGATGCCAGAGCCAGATTTGGGACCAAATGTTGGATTCTAGAAGCTGGACTGCAGACCTGTCCATTCTCTCAAACCCAGAGCATAGTCCCTGGGACATCATTGTTGGAGCAGAACCTGGACCCCAAGTATAGCCAGTCCCAAAGCTAGAACACAAGCACGGAGACCAGAGACCACAGACCAGAGCTTGACATGTGAGCCTGGACCACGGATAGTAGGTTGCAGACATCAAAGCTTGGAGCCAGAGCTGGACGTATCCCACAGACTTGAACTCCACACACCAGGTGCAGAACCCGACTAGGGACTGGGCCCTGGAGTCTGAGTGCAGAGATCATGTACTGCTATTGAAATTTTCCAGACTTTTGAAATTCATGGACAGTAATCTCTTGGAAATTAATGAGAGGCCCTGTTGGGAAACCATAGTAGCCACTGTGCCTTGGGTGACATGGATGACCTGGGATGTGGTACACATAGCTGGATTTTTAGTTCCAATTTTCCAGAGCATTAGACCACAAACGATAGTAGCCAAAACAGGGCGGTCCTGGCATAAAAACCAAACACAGAGATCAGTGGAACAGAATAGAGCCTACAATTGAACTCATATAAATGGCACCGGGAACATGACAGTCACACGCAAAACAACATTTCTAGCTTCAGTTCTGGGGTCCATGTCTGGGGGGAGAGGTCCAGCTCTGGCTCCAGGGTATGTTATATGTAAACTAGCATGCATGGTCTGACAGCCTGTGTCAGACTCTGGCATCTGGTATATGACATCTACGGTCTGGGTTTCAGCTTTGGGACTGTGGCATGGCTTAGGGTCCAGGTTCTGCTCCAAGGCCCAAGTCCCAGGGTCTGTAGTCTGGCTTTGGGTCCATGGTAAAAACCACAGTCCCAGTTCCAGGATCTTTGACTCAGGTCCTGATAGTGGCCCTGGCATCTGGTATCTATCAAATGACAATCATTGTGTTCAATTCAAGCCAACAGGAATCCCCAAATTGGGGTGCATTGATGATGGAAACTTGCAGTGTAAAGAGATGAATTGTGATACAGCATGGCTGTGAAGACACCACAGCTGGGGAGCAGATCAATAGTATTAGTGGTCAATTATGGTGCATCAGGGCCC